>OY796849.1:4952441-6189927 GCA_963680765.1 Agrochola lychnidis | reverse complement strand
TGAATATCTTTCAAGGATTAAGGCAAACTGCCTCGTTAATCTAGTAGTCGCCAACGCTACTGCTGAGCACTGAGGTCCTTGAAGGTTCGATCTCAGGATCGAAGCCTCCATCTGGCCTTCTTCTTCCGTAGCAGCCCGGAGTTTCTGGATATGGGTGGACCTGAAGAAAGAAGAAAGAAACAAACGTTTATTGCGGTAAACATGACGCAAGAAAAAGAAAAAAAATTACCTTACAACACTGAGAAAAGATATGGGCAAATTTAGATTTTCGTGAAAACTTGTTAGTATCAAAATTTACCTTAGTTTTCAACTTTTTTTATTTTTCGGAATTTTCCCTTTATTTGTGTTGTAAGACCTTGCTTTTAACCAAAATTTACAATTCTAGGTCAACCGGAAGTACCCTATAGGTTTTGGGTCAAAAACCTATATGGTAGTTCCCGTTGACCTAGAATCACGTAATTTGGCAAAAGCAAGGTCCTTACAGCACAAAGTAAAGGGAAAATTCCGAAAATAAAAATAGTTGGAATTAAGGTTAATTTGGTACTTACAAGTTTTCGCGAAATCTAGCCATATCTTTATACCAATAAAAATGACACCAATTTTATTATGGTGGTATAATGGGTAGGTACGGAACCCTCGCGCTCGGTACGCCAGTCTGACTCGCTCTTGACCGGTTTTTTTTATAGATTGAGACTGAGATTAGAATTCGAATGTTCCTAAAAATACGGGAATCCTCTTAAATAGTATTTTGAAAAACTCATTATTTAATTTACTTCTGCTATCAGCAGCGAAAACAGTGTTTCGAATTGGCATTGACAACGGAGAAATGAGTTCGTAAGTTCACAGATAGACCTATATGGAAGTTAGTTAATTCGAATGATTAGCAATGTTAATTTTCAGTGAGCTACTTAGACATTACATCTACCGAATGATAAAACTATGATTGAGTTAGAGGCAAAACACACACATACAAAGCATTACTTGTCAATTTGTATACTTTTAAAATCAAAATCAAAATATTTAATTTCACATAAACCTACAAGGGCACTTATGAAACGTTAGAAACTAGGTGCACGGTTCCAATTGGTCGCTTCCTATGGAGAAGAGCCGGCAAGAAACTCCACGGTTACTCTTATCAAAAAAAATTTTTAAATTAGTATTCCTACCTATTTGCATTCCCATACAACGATAGCGCCAATGCCATCGAATCATCATCATCTTCCTATCCTTGTCCTATGTTACGTGGGGTTGGCGCACACGTTTTCTTTTTCCACCTCTCCCCTGTCAACGGTCACGCTATCATTCACTCCCTTCTCTTTCACATCATTCCTCACACAATCCATTCATCTATTATTTGGTCTTCCTCTCCCTTTTCATCCATCGACATTTATATTCATCACTCTTTTAATCACATGCGTTTCCTCCCCTTCTCATCACATGCCCATACCAAGTCAAACGATTTCCTTTTAACTTTTCTGTCTCTGGTATCACTTTCAACGTCTTTCGAGAAAAAAATTTACATTGCAGTTGACATTTAAATATTTACTGAGTCATTCAATTTTCTACCCAATTATTGTAATGAATAGGTCTTTAACTACTAACACTCGATTTATAAGTTATACTTTACAAACGAATTCTTTGAATTTCCAAGTCTGAATTAAAAAGTTTTAATTACATTTTTGTATTTTTTATACGATTGGCGATTGGATGCGGGAAACACAGAATCGGTCGAAGTGGCGGTGCTCGGAGAGGCCTATGTCCAGCAGTGGACGTCTTTCGGCTGAAATGGTGATGATGATTATTTAGCTATCTGCTTCTAACTTTCATTCCTGATTGCTTAACATTTCTGACTCTGTATTCCGAATTTGATAACTAATTCCGAAATTATTATCTACCAAAAGACCATTAACTATAATTATACTGTCAAATTTTCTATGGTAAAAGCGAGAAGAATAACATAGAGAAACACAGAATACACCTTCTCAGGGAAGCGGGAAGTAACATTGTGGGAAATTGATCGCTGTAGCTCATTAGCAATACTTGGTCGCTCGAGGTGACGTAATTAAGCTAACTATAATTATGTTTTCCGTTATAATATTGTATGGAAAAGGTATTTCAAATAATGATTTGTGTCAATGGGATTCCCCTTGGGGAAGAAAATCCTTAAGTCCATCAAAAAAGGGATTCTGCCGTTAGATTTGGAATAACCATGATAGTGTGCTTTTGTACTGAAAATATCAAATCTCTGCGCTCGGGTCGATGCTGACTAGAGTAATTATTAGTCTTATGTGTGTCTCTGCTGCACATAACGGACTCAATTCCTCGTGGAGGCGATCGGCGGCGGTGATCTCTCGCGTCCGGCCCTGGCTCAGGCCATGGTACGGAGCGAGAGGAAATGGGAGGCCGTCACCTCCTTCTGCGAAGCGGTAATACTTGCGAAGGATAAGGCGGAACGCGTGAGGGAGAGGCAAAATTCGCGCGGCCTGGGCCTGGGCGTCGGGAATCACAGGCCGATTTCCAGTCACCGTAGGCACGGGCTTGCAGACGGTGAGCAATGGGTAGCTCGCCGTCCGATAAGGACCAGGCCCGAGTCGACGGCGCGTTGTGTTCCACGCGCGCCTCAAAGAGGTGTCAGCAGAATGGACGGGGTCCGCTAGGGCCGATGCTTGCCGGAGTTGCGAAGAAAACCGAAAGGGAGATCGTGGCCCCCGGCAACATGGCAACTGAAGGAACACGGGTGGGTTTTAGTCAGCAAGAGTCTGACACGCCCTCCCGCTCCGCCCAGAGCGGGAGAAGTTATTTGATAATTTTCCACCCAAAAAAAAAAATCAAAAAGAGGCATGCCAGTTTCCTCACGATGTTTTCCTTTCATTTAATTTCTTGATGTAACTTTAACTGCCATCCTTAACTTTAGCTCGTCAGGTTTTTAAAAAAACCATGTTCCGCAATAAATGATAAAGGGTTAATGAGATAAATATGAAAACAATGTCCAATCAGGCTTTGAGTAGCCTTTTACTTAGACTTTATAATCATCATCATCATTATCAGCCTATAAATATTCCCACTGCTGGGACACGAGCCTCCTCTCTGTGAGAGGGAGTAGGCCGTAATCTACCACGCGAGCCCAGTGCGGGTTGGTAGATGTCACATGTCTTCGAATTTTCGGTTCTAGGACACGCCGGTTTCCTCACGACTTTTTAATGAAAATCTAAAATCCTAATTCTTCATTGGTTGAAGCATACCTAGTGTTACCATGTTTATGGTAGATACCCTGTTATACCCTTACCCACATTTAGTTCCGACCCAACTCAGAGCCAAACCACAGTAAAATTAATTAAATGGAACTTTTTACAGCATTTCTGCTGTTATCACCATCCACCATTAGGTACTTATTTGGCAAAATTATATTTAGTTTGGCGTATTTTAAGGAAAAATAATTAATTATTATCAAATTAATTTTGTTTGTTCATACCTACATAACATACGGTCATGACTTAAAATAGATGTTTATTGAAATTGTTATAATTATTACTGTTTCTACCTATTTGTACGTTCTGAAAAGAGGAAAACCTAGTATGCGGTCGTTACACACTCCACACGGCACATAATGTTTTTAAGCTATTGCATAGCTTTTATCGCGGGCTTTGAGCGCGGCTACCGAATCAAGAAATTCCGTAACGTAACGAAAATAAAACCTAACACCCCCCACTCCGCCTACCATGTAATGACGGTTCCCATGACAACGTGATGTTGTCATGGAGGTTACAAATGCTATGCAATAGCTTTACCGCGGCAGTCCCCAAGTGCCACACGTTTTTTTTATTATTATTGTCTAATACTTAGTTAATTGATCTAGGCGTGACCTTGCGGAAATCCAATATTCTTCTCTGCGTTCAGCGCTCGGTGTGGCAACATGCCGTGTTCGGGTTCGTGATAAGTCAATCGTCATCCTGAGGATTCCTCGTTGAGAGGTGAAACACGTGTCGATTTCTTTCAAGGTTTTTTATGGCTCTTTAGAAATAACTAAGCAGAACAGGTTACTAAATATATCCACGTCTATTATATTTTATCTGATACTACTTTTTAGAGGGAAATTCGAACTCTTAGTCTTCATTTATATAAATACTAGGTATCTACTGTACTTATGATTGCTACAAATTATCTTCTTCTTCTCTCTTAGCGATATGAACTTTAGTGGCATGAGGAACAGGGTGTAAAGTTCACTCATCCACCATAGAAAAGGGAGGATCCTCCGACCAGACAGGTGTTGTGTCTGGCGGGCAACTGCCCAACGGTTTGAAGTTGAAATCTTGTATCTGTGTCGATCGCTCGGTAAACTCTAATTGCGCGATGCAGGATTTGTGTGACATCATGTCTATGATGCGTAGTTTGTATGTGGCGATGTAAAACTACACAGAGCTCGGAATCCGTTTAGAGACGGCAGTACCTATGAAAATCGCCAAAAATGCACAAGTTCTCTCATGGAACTCATGAACCACCATTTAAAGTTGTCGACATTATCCCTTACGCGGAATGAAATACAAATAAAAGTTATAAAACTAAAACCCAACTACGACAAAAAAGTCATCTAAAAAGTATAAACAAGACATCGCAGACAGACTAATTAAATATCCGGAGTCACACGTGTTAGGGCATAAATCAAACATATTACGTGTGAGTCTGTGAAAATCTGATAATGCATATATTTTTGCAAGGTGCTAATTAAGGCCTTTCATTTGATAGATACCCAACATGGCATCATTCCATTTTTTTTTTTGTAAATTCATCACTTTATGTCCTCTAGAGTGCGCCATATTCATAATTTAATGTGACGTCACATAGTCTATAACCAGCAGATAATCAAGACATCAATTTATGATGAGTAGTTTAGAACAGATGAACACACATACTACATACCGGTCAAAATCATCACCCTCCTTTTGCTTCGCCTTAATCGGATAAAAACACACGCTGATTGATATAAACTTATATTCAGCAGAAAAAAGCTAGATACTTGTCTTATTCTTCCCGTTACTAAGCAGTTTAGCCATCTAAACGTAGTAGGTAAAATGTATATTTTATTTTGTAAACAGTATTCAAGTGTTTAAGCTGAAAACCAGCGCTTAACAACCCGCCAACCTTAATATAAAGATGGTTTTACATCAGCGAGGCGAGGCATGGGTGGGATGGGCGAGAATTGAAATTTATATGGCAAAATTTCTATCCACGCCTTGCCCATCTTTGGTGTAAAAGGTCTAGATGCGCGACGATGTGCGAGGCGAGAATTGAAATATTTGTTAGAACTTTTAAAACTTTATTGCTCTATGAATGGAGCATTTATTTACTTTGTAAAACGAATATACAAATCTCGCACCGGCCATTGAGGACCCGCACGGTCTCTCTCCGTCTCGCGATGTGTCGCGCTGGCACGCGCTGGCACGCGCCGAGACGCGCCGTTGCTCCGACCATCGCGAGACATCTCTGCATTCTATATTCTCGGCTGGCCGAGCGGCGCGTGATAGCGCAAGACATCGCGAGCCGGCGCGAGGCAGCGCTGGACATCTTTCGGTGTAAAAGGCTAAGCGTGATTTCAATTCTCGCCCATCCCATCCACGCCTCGCCTCGCAGATATAACACCGCCTTCATGCTGGCGCTTAAATCTTTTGTACATGTACCTACTTATGCCACCAGTTGTAATACTGGAGACAGTAAACGTACCTAGTACTATTTTATTCTAGTTAGCACATACGTTAGTGAAACTACCTAATCTATTTGAGGGAATTTGGCAGATAGGGTAGCTTAGTACTTGCTGTTAGAAAGATAAGACAGTTAACAGATGTAGAAACCGCGCGTTTGGTCTATTTTAGCTACTTCCACAGCATTATGTCATATGGCATTTTACTGTGGGGTCGGGCTGCTGACATTGAATCCATCTTTATTTTGCAAAAGAGAGCTGTCAGAGCCATTTATAATCTACGTCGCCGCGAATCTCTCAGGGAACTTTTTAAAAGGATTAATATTATGACGGTACCTTGCCAATTCATTTATGAAAATATTATGTATGTAAGGAAAAATCCACATCTCTTTAATAAAATAAGTGATAGACATAATTTTAATACTAGAAATAAAGATAAACTAGATCAACCATTTTTCAGGTTATCTAAAGTACATACATCTTTTATGGGGTACTGTGTTAAATGTTATAACAAAATACCTTGTGACATATTGCAATTAAATGAAAGAAAATTTAAAACTCATATAAAAAGTACACTTTGTAAACAAGCATATTACAAATTAGAGGATTATATCCAAGATAAGAGTGCTTGGAAACATGCTGGTCCTGCTCCATAGGACAATTTAGAATCAAGACAAAATCAAACTGGTTGCTAATTTAATTGTAAAATTTATTACTTTGTGTTTTATGACATTGATTTTACATTCTGTGACTTCCTCACACACTTATTAATTGTAAAATTTTAGGAAAATCGTCTACTTTTACAATGTTTGTAAATATGTGAGCACAATGTATCTATCACACATATTAAATTATCTATCGTTGCTTCATTTTTAATTCTTTTTACCTATTGTGGTATAGTAATTTTATTCTAGGTGCATCGTCTTCACATATAATAATTATTTAACAAATGTATGTACATATACAAACAATTGTAAAACATTTTTAAAAGAGTAACGGTGGAGTTTCTTGCCCATTCTTCTCCATACGAAAACTACCTTTTGGAAGGGGCGACTAGAATCAATTTTATTATTTTGTAATTTTTTGACGTTCAAAAGTGCCATACATGGGCCTATTTGAAATAAATGATTTGACTTTGACTTTGACTTTGACTTGTAAGGTAAGCACCGAATTATCTTGCTGGTTGAATTTCTCGTTAGATTTCTTCCTGAAGACGAAGATTTATAACCATCGAAAAGTTTAAAGGTTCTCGAACGAAAATTATTGCAAATTAATGTGACAAATGGTCAAGCGCGCGTAAACGGCTGCTATTGGCTGTTGATAATTCATTCAACCAATCACAGCAGAATACGCGCGCTTAAGGCGGAAGCGTCAGGGTAGCCCGTGAAATTCAAATTTTCTTACGTTTTTTGCAATTTGAGGGTCAGTATCAGCACAGATGAATACAGATAGTTCACTCCACATTTTAGGTATGAAACTACAAGTAGGTACGCAGCGGGCTCGACTTATCGAATTCAGTAGGCGTAACGTAGTCAGAAGATATAAGAGTTACGCGATAGAAAGAGAGGCAACTTCTAGGTGAATATAACTGTAGGTAATTACCGCTGTGCGACCTGAATTGCACTTTATTGAGTCGCAGCAAAAGTCACTTTTTAAATGATTTTGCGTAGTGAACCATCTGTACGAAACTGTGGTACCGGGTTGTATGATGATCTAAATATGAATCGCGGTCGTATCAAATATTTATTTATAGAGTTATAATCATAAAAAACATCAATACAACTCTCTAAATTCATATTACCCTATTGAATGACTATTTCATGAAATCATGACATTTGAGGCCAATTCCATTAAAGAGTTGCATTGCTGATTCTTATGATTACAATTCTGTAAAACCAAGTTTGTTACGGTCGCGAATCATATTTTTATAAACTTACAACCTGACCTGCAAAATGCAAAAACGTAAGAAAATTTGTATTTCGCGGGCTACCTTAGCGCAACCCCCTTAACAAGACTTCGAAAAACTGGCCGTTAATCCCGAAAAGTGGACAGCCAGTAGGTAATAACACGGACCCTGACGACTCCATTACCCTCCTCCAGGAGAGCAGTAGGGAAACCAGCACACTGTACAAAAACAGACGCCTCCCGTCATTCCGACCTCGCCGCCGAGGTCCTTTGCGATCGCGACCGCGTCCCCGAGTAAATGTTACTCCCCCCGACCCTTGCTCGATAACGCCAGCGGTTGTTGCAGCTGAGCACGTAGCTTTAAATTACCCAACTAATAATCACGATCCATCCTTAATGTCCTCCCTCCGGTTGACGCCCTAAGCCGAGGTTCGTATCCCACAGGGAGTGCCCTTAGCGAGCGTTCATCTAGTTTTAATAAGCATAGTTGAATAACCCCTGGCTGGAGGTTTTAAGTGTAGTAGCTTAAGGCACCCACAGGAAAGCCCGGTTAAGTAGTCATGACCTCAGAGGTCAACAACGAGAAACCCAAACTATAAAATTATAAAAAAACGGGATTGGGTATTAACCTCGACCGTGACAATAGCCAGGATACCCATTAGTATGATAACAGTAGGTAATAATAGGCCAGTACCTACTGATTATACTTATAGCTTTATCCTCCTGTTTGGAAATATATTGAGAAAAACAAATGACTAAAACAATGTCCTTATATTAATTGGGTTGTTTATTTATAATATATTTTGTTCAGGTAAATATTTGAAAATACACCGCAGAAAAAGCTGTTAGTAATTTAGTAAATTAATGTCGTTAAAATGAAACCAATTCTAAAATTTTTACATTTTGTGTCGACAGAATCGAAAAGTTATTTATTCAAACTAGAATCAGAATCAGCACTTTTTGAAAGTCAAAATTACATAAGGCAGTCCCCCAAAACGCCCGCCCTTCACCACTACGTAGTGCTTTAGCTGGGAAGAAGAAGTGGCCAACAAACTCCGCAGCAGACAAACAACACACTACAATCAAGTCAATGTAGTTACTAGTTACAAGAGCCTTTTCAATACTAATAAAAAGAACACTTTCTCAAAGCTAATCTTATCTCCGAAACTATAACTCAAAAGCTCTTAGCCTATTATTATTAATAATAGTTAATATATAACGAGTTCGCACCCCGTTCGATGCAAGATAACTGATGGACCTATTGATATAATTCTCACTTTCACGCCTTCAATTCTAGCTTTAACTATGAAAAGAACTACCTATATATTTTAGTAAGCCTTTCGCTTTAAAGGTGACCATGATTTGAACTTGTAAGGAAATTAAGCTTTTTATCTTTACCGGCGATGCCGGGATCACCGTTGTTAGCGATGAGACCGCAAGGCTGAAATGGTACTGGGCGGACTACACGCATCAGGACAGATGGGCCAGGATCGTCACACAGTGGGTGCCTGAAGTCGGGCGTCGTCACCGAGGCAGCCCTAAGAAACGCTGGCGCGATCTGACACTGGCCTAGACTTTTTCTTGACTGGAAAAGGCAGCAGGAAAAGATGTATGGCGAAGTATGGGGAAGACCTTTGCCCAGAAGTAGGACAGTATAAGCTAAAAAAAAGATACCGGCCGCCGAACTTTGCGCAGAACACTGCGTTAGGAACCAAATGGTGACATAAGGTGAAGGTGTGTGGGACAACATGCGCGAAAGTTCGGAGAGCCTATGTTCAGACTGGCCATGATTCATCGGCCGTATTATTAATTGAACGTACATACATGCGTACATTGCACGACGATGTAAGTAGCGGTAGCAGCAGCTGTAGAGGCAGTAGTGGCGGCAGCGGTAGCTGCAGCTGTAGCGGCAGCGGAAGCGGTGACGGTAGCGGAGGCGGTAGCGGAGGCGGTAGAGGTGGCGGTAGTGGAGGTGGTAGCGGTGGCGGTATCAGTGGCGATAGCGGTGGCGGTAGCGGCGGCGGTGGCGGTGGCGGTGGCGGTGGCGGTAGCGGTGGCGGTGGCGATAGCGGCAGCGGTAGCGTGAACGATGCAGATAATGGGGTAAATAACGGACTTTTAAGGTACTTAAGCATTGCAAAAATATAGGAGTACACAATGACTTCAGTTGACTCTCAGATGTAAATAAATCCCAAGACATTTGGTGTGTTTGTGGTTTGTAAAGATTTCTTGGGAAAAAGTTATTAAAAGTGAGAACTTAAAACGTGCTAGTATGACGAAATCGTAACACTCTCGCGTCCACAGCATATTCTAAGAAATTGATTATTTTCGTACAAAAATAGGGCATGGCAATATATACGCAACGGGTAAAAATAAATAAATGAACCATCTGCTGTACTAGTAGATGCACTTACGTCATTTTACATGAAGAATGTTTGGAGAAGAATGAATCAAATGATTGTGACAGATTTCAGAATATAAGTAAAATAAATTTTACCACACTTTTGAGTTTTTTTACAAATAAACCTCTAGGATATATACCTAATTAAGGCTCCATATACCACATACACAGGTCAAGATAGTATTGCCCAGTTGGATCTAAAATTCAAACGCAACTGCACATAAGTTGATCGCTAATTACTTACCGTTTTGCCTACAAATTATAAGACATTCCTTGCCCATTAACGGGCTAGGCAAAAGTATGACCCAGCCCTGTGTAAACCAACAATATTATGAACCTTTTGCACATGTATGAAGTAACTGTACATTCCTACTTCTCGAAGAAAATTGTGGCTTTTCATAGATAAAGGTAGTGCATCTCGTAGTTGACCTCTGAGATCATGACTACTTAACCGGGCTTTCCTGTGGGTGCCTTAAGCTACTATACTTAAAACCTCCAGCCAGGGGTTATTCAACTATGCTAATTAGAACTAGGTGAACGCTCGCTAAGGGCACCCCCTGTGGGGTACGAACCTCGGCTTAGGGCGTCAACCGGAGGGAGGACATCAAGGATGGGACGGGGCCGCCTCGACAGTTAGTACGTTTTCATACGTCCCGGTTGCCGGGTAGCCGGTACCGAGTAACCGGCCGGATACCCGGCAACGGTTACCCGGTAAATGGTACATATTGAAAAGGTACTTGACGTCCCGATAGTTATATCTTCATCGGTATGACGAGCGATACAACTACCATATTTGCAACAAAACTGTACATTTTGTTGTCACCCAAAGTCACCCAAAGGGCAATGGAGAGGGCTATGCTTGGAGTTTCCCTACGTGATTGAATCAGAAATGAAGAGATCCGCAGGAGAACCAAGGTAATAGACATAGCCCGAAGAATTGCCAAACTTAAGTGGCAATGGGCAGGGCACATTGCTCGCAGAACGGATGGTCGATGGGGTTGAAAGGTTCTGGAGTGGCGACCACATACCGGAAGACGTAGCGTTGGAAGGCCTCCCACAAGGTGGACCGATGACCTGGAGAAGGCCCTACGAATCCGTTGGATGCAGAAAGCACAGAATCGGTCGAAGTGGCGGTGCTTGGGGGATATCCAACAGTGGACGTCTTTCGGCTGAAATGATGATGATGATGTACATTTTGTTTGTTTTTCAAACGAGAATCTCCAATGGGAATCCCTTAGTTCCCAAGATGCACATCTAATAAACAAAACATTTCTTTTAATAGTGATGATTTCATAATCCTACATACTGTTCTATCGGAGCAAAGTCGTAACCTTGTGTGGTGACCACATGTTGTCGAAATAGCTCGTTTTTTGTGACATTGTACATAATGTGGGAACTAAAAGTATGTAGGCACCTTAGGAAGTCATACTTCAACAAACGGAGGTCACTTTTATCTAACCACAATTGTTAGATATCATTTGTTTGTAAAAAATGCTTTATATTAATCATTTGATATCGCCTTGGGCGACGGAAAAGTGCTGGTGAACCCTGGCACAGATTTGCGCTTTCTTGTTAGTGTTATTGGTCAATTTTTGGCAAGTTTCGGGGTTTTAATTGTAAACAAACATAGAATATTACTTCACACTTTATGGAAATATTTCCTTAGTCATGATTACGCTCATAACTGCAAATAATTTGTAATAAATAGCTGAAATTAGGTACTATTCAATTGGCATTATGTTAGTTCTATTATGGAAAATCACGTCATATTAAATTAGCGATATTATTGGATACTAATATCGGTACACCAAACAAAGGAACAGGACTCATTTCAAGACGAACGTTTAAAATCTTGCGATGTTCTCATCACAAAATGGCTGGACCATTTACTAAACTCTTTGTCTATAGTCATAGTAATTTAATTGAAAACGAAACACACCGGAAGTAATATAAATGTAGGTGCTTCACTTTATGGGAACTAAGACCATGACCAAGGCAATAAATAACAAAGATGTTTGCCATCAAAATATCTCACACTATCCGTTTATATTAGGAAGTCGCGTCCAATATGACGTGTGAAATGTTATGTTGTATCAATAATCAATAGTGTTTACATTATTGTTTGTATCCGACATCTACGGTGGCCTGTTCCCACCAGAGTGTGCGATCAAACTCGACATAACAAAATAAATATTCAACAGTTTGTGACTATAAACAAAGTGCGCGCAGTTGTTCCTGAGCACGGTAGCGTTGGCAAAGAAATCGTGAGATAATAAGGGATTTATGACGTCATCGGGAAAATTCGGGGTTTGTCGGTTCGGGTTTCGTGACAGTGTTTGTTTTTATGAATGAAACACCAAAGATTTGAATGGTAGGTAGACTACTTTGTTTTTTCAGGAAAATAAAATAAGATAAGGTATAATTATGTAATATTATTTTATTTATACAAAAAGAGTAATTTCGAAGCGCGTGCCTACTACTAAAGGTTTATTTGTGTAGGTTTTAATTGGCGAATAGTGAAGGCTACAAGAATTAAAATTAATTAACATGAAAAGCAATTATAAATCTATATCTCTCGGTTTAAAACCAGGATTTCCTGTTTGTTACCTCTTCACAATTAGGTACATTTACTATCGTTGCTAATGAAATAACTAATATTTATACCTTTTATGTAGGTACATATATTTGAAATTTTCCTTATTCTGTGTTTCAACGGCTGCGTTATTATTTCCTTTACTTATAGTTATTTTTAGCGATTCAAAAATTTTGTCCTCTCAGACAATAATTGGTGCACATTGTTTTATCAATTTAATTTAATGAGTATTTACTCACGTTGTTTTATAGAGTTTTCGAGAAACCATGGTACGTTTTCGTATCCTAATTTAGGTAAATTCCATGCGACAAACGAGCAGGATAATGTGCGATGAAAAGCAGGTGGCGGTGCTGTGTCTGCCAATGTAATTGAATTAGTATGTAGGTAAGTTTTATAAGTCCATTTTAAATTCTTCTACATACTTCCTAAATAAAATATATTTTAAGGTACCAGCTTTCACTGCGTTCATGATTTCTCCAACGTACTCGTTTTTTTAGGGAAAACAGAAAAACTGTATTGGTCACATACAAAAATGGTTATTTTTTTTAGTTACCTACCTATTTATTTTTTTGCTATCGCTACGCTTGCCTTGTTTAAGCCGCTAGCAGGGACACGTTATGTAGAACGTAAGTGATCTGTCAGTACAAGATTATTAATTATTTTTACAAGCATCCAATTGTCCTGTTCGAGCTTGTAGAGTAAATTAATTGGTAAGAAAATGTAGGACGGTCTCACACAACGTAGTATGTGTTCAATGACTTTCAATTAGCTGTGAAATATTTTTATGCAATCCAAAAATAGATGTTAAAGAAACATATCCCGAGTGCCACTGTTTTTTTTTTTTTTACAATCTATCATTTTGTTTTTCGTTTCATCCGTTTCTCGGTGGTCATCAATCTGCCTAGCCTTTTCCCAACTATGATGGAGTCGGCTTCCAGTCTAACTGGATGCAGCTGAATACCAGTATTTTACATGGAGCGACTGCCTATCTGACCTCTACAACCCAGTAACTGGGTAATACGATACCCCTTAATAAGACTGGTTGTCAGACGTTCGAGCTTCTGACTACCAGTAACGACTATCAAAGATCTACGAATGACAGCCGGGACCAACGTGCTTTCCGAGGCACGGAGGGGTTTGATATGTAATGGATGGTCACCTATCCACGTACCGACCGCGGCGAGCGTAGCTTAACCTTCGATCGATCTGTGCGGCTGTTATTATTTAGCTAAAATAAATAAAAAGAATATTCTAATATCGATAGGGAAAACTAAACTATGCACTGTATTCTTATTTTCTTATGTCCCTCGGCAAACTTTGTGTTTCGTCAGTTGTCGGATTTCTATCAGTTGCCCTTTTCACTTGGTATAGACCGGACGCTCTCAATGGACTACGAAGAATATAGAGTTGTTAACACTCTTTTAACTTAATGTAATTTATTTAAAAAATGGGAGGAAAGCCGCTAAAGTCGCAGGCACGACAGATAGGAAAATAGTTTTACAGCTCTATATAGTTCACACGGAAATCAAAACAAAACAACAAAAAAGTACTTAGTTCTGAATTCAAATTATTAAACACGATAAATCTAATAATTGATGGACATAGAAATTAGCATTCGTTTGTATTCGGAAATCCGATGATACCCGAGGGACATTAAGAAAATGTAAATACCAAGAACAGGGAAAGATAGAAAGAAGATAGGTTAAAAGTATTTGAAGTCATCTGTCCGTAATGTTAATGAGTCTAGGCTTATGTAACCCTATCTATTACATACTAATAATAAGCAGAAGAGTTTGTTTTTTGTTTCTTTGAACGCGCCAATCTCTGGAACTGTTAGTCGGATTTGAAAAAATATTTTTACATTCTATAGCCCAATTCTTGAGAAAGATTACATCACGCTAAGACCCTTAGGAGCCGAGTAAAAAGAAAAAAATCAAAAGGATCGTTATGCGAAACCTAAGTAATTGCGCGGCGGACGATGTGACGCGAGCCGGTGAGTCGGGGTCCAAAACTTCAATCGGACAAAGTCGAGGGCAAAAGCTAGTCTCATACTAACCTAAATTCCCTAAGAGGACTATGACACGGTTCACATTCATATTTCATTCAAAATATTCTCCGTACTAAACCTTGTAAACAAATCTGCCCTATTTATCGGTATGTAGACTAAACTCGAACATCTGCGTAGGGTTAAACAAAGCAACTGTTTGGTGATTAGACAATGAAAGCGGTTGTGGGTTAATTATTATTAATCTTGAGTGTTATTTAGGGCAAGGGAATTAGGAAATTATGATAGATTGGTGTGAAAGTTAGTGATGAAGTTAAATTAGTAGTGTAGGAGTTAGTGGCAAAATAACAGCCGCACGATTCTTCGATCAAGGTTAAGCCTCGCTTGCCGCGGTCGGTCCGTAGATGGGTGACCATCCATTACATTTCAAGACTCCTCCGTGCCTCGGAAAGCACGTTAAGCCATTGGTTGTCATTCCTGGATCTTTGACAGTGGTTACGGGTAGTCAGAAGACCAAAAGTCTGACAACCAGTCTCAAGTATCGTATTACCCAGTAACTGGGTTGTTGAGGTCAGATAGGCAGTCGCTCCATGTAAAATACTGGTATTCAGTTGCATTCAGATTGGAAGCTGACCACAACACAGTTGCTATGTATGCCAATATAGATGCCCCCAACATAGTTAGAAGCCTGAAAGTCTACCAAACAGTCTCAAGTATCGCGTTACCCAGTAACTGGGTTGTTAAGGTCAGATAGGCAGTCGCTCCATGTAAAATACTGGTATTCAGTTGCATTTGGTTAGACTGGAAGCTGACTCCAACACAGTTGCTAGGTATGCCCAACATAGCTGACCCCGACATAATGGCTAGGTAGATTCATTTTTTGGTGTGAAAGTTACCTCCTGTTTTAATTTGTCAATAACGCTGCTTAAAGGACCATATCACTAACTGTAGTTTTATTTTTTTTATTTTTACCAATTCGTGAATGAATCAGAACGATTTATAACTTATTGCACATTTATATTTTGTGGTTGTATGTATGCATATCACACGAGTTCAAAGGTCGTTGAATACTTAGCCACAACATAAAGAATAACGCCACCATTTAAT
Source organism: Agrochola lychnidis (assembly GCA_963680765.1). NCBI lineage: Eukaryota > Metazoa > Arthropoda > Insecta > Lepidoptera > Noctuidae > Agrochola > Agrochola lychnidis. The sequence goes on along the minus strand of OY796849.1, from coordinate 6,174,221 downwards.
TTAAAAAATAAAATACGTGTGGCACTCGGGGACTGCCGCGGTAAAGCTATTGCATAGCATTTGTAACCTCCATGACAACATCACGTTGTCATGGGAACCGTCATTACATGGTAGGCGGAGTGGGGGGTGTTAGGTTTTATTTTCGTTACGTTACGGAATTTCTTGATTCGGTCGCCGCGCTCAAAGCCCGCGATAAAAGCTATGCAATAGCTTAAAAAGAATAAATCTAAAAATAGGAGTATCGTGTTAACTACCCAGTAACTGGGTTGTGGAGGTCAGATAGGCAGTCGCTTTGCATCCGCGGTAAGACTGGAAAGCGACCTCAGCATAGTTGAGAAAAAGGCTATAATTGATTAAAATCCAAAAATAGTCTTCAAAAATATTTATAATTTTTCTTAAAAAACATCTGGAAACAAAAACAAAACACCTGTTTTATACTCTTTATCGTTACTACGATGTTTACTATACCGTATCGTGTGATAAGATATAATGTACCATAGTATTGTGAAAGTACATAGAGTACACACCTATGCGTTTCACTTTTTTTTCAACGATAAGACAATGGAACGCGATATCAAAGATTTCGGCTGTTCGATAATAATTATAATCTATATTTTTATTAACGTTATAAAGCTGAAGAGTTTGTTTGTTTGTTTGAACGCGGTAATTTCTGGAACTTCCAGTGCGATTTGAAAAATTATTTTTTCATTTGATAGCCCGCCCAATTCATGGGGAAGGTTATAGGCTCCTTAACCCGAGCCGAGCAAAAGTAATAAAAAAACTAAAAGAACGCTACGTGAAAGCGAAGTAACGGGGTTCAGCTATAGGCAAAGGCGTCGCCAAGGGGGGGCAAAGAGAGCAGCTGCCCCCCTAAAAATTTTTTTTTTTTGTAAATACAAGGCATTTTAATGTCAAGAACTACATACTTATTTATAAAACCAATTTTGTTTATTAAGACGACTTTTATTTAGTTTTTCAAAGTTCCATATCTCCTAAACGGGGTCTAATCCGGGGTTCGGGGACGTAATATTCATATCTATGTGCTGGTGGTAGGCCCAGTCAAAATACCTATTATATTTCAGCTGTACAGTTCTGAATAGTTTTGGGAAAAACGACGTTTCCATTCATACATTGAATATGGAAATTATTATTTTTCTCAGTTCCTATCGGGACTACCGAGTTGAAACTGATTTATCAAAAAACTTTTTACAAAAAAAAAACAACCGACCTCCAAAAAAAACACTACAAAGTGAAAAATAACTTTAATTTCGGAAGTCGGTGTCTTGGGTTTTGTATTTTCGTTTTTTGCCACCGACTTCCAAAATTAAAATTATTTTTCACTTTGTAGTGTTTTTTTTGGAGGTCGGTTGTTTTTTTTTTGTAAAAAGTTTTTATTTTTCACTTTTTAGTTGTGGTACCTACCCCACACACATTCAAATACCACTACCTGCTACCAGTGACAGAAACTTATCATATCATCTACATATTAAGTGGGAAAAAAATACGTATTTTGTAGCTAACTCAAAAAATATTCAAGCAAAGTTAATAAAATTTATATGGGACCAATTCCAGAGCACACCCTTTCAAACAAAAAAAGAATTTTCAAAATCGGTCCACAATTGACGGAGAAATCGGTGGACATACATAAAAAAAAAAAAAAACATACATACGCGACGAACATATAACCTCCTCCTTTTTGGAAGTCGGTTAAAAATCAAACGTCCACCAGCGTCGATTTTAGCCCCATTGTGCGCCGTAGAGGTAATAAGACTCGCACTACTATTGTAAAGTTTCATATGCTTTTGACTATACTTACAAATCATACTTTTCCTATCCTCCACTGATAGGTATATCAACTTGCCCCCCTCTGGGCCATCGGCTGGCGATACCCTTGGCTATATTATATTAAATTTTATGTTCAATTTTAATCAAGAAATTTCACGTGGATGAGGTCGCGGGCAGAAGCTAGTTCTAAAGATAACACAATGGAACGCGATATTGAAGATTTCGGTTGATGTTTGATAATTGATAAGACCTATGATAATCTTTACGATATTTTTAATTTATTAAGATAGAAAACAACCTATAACGTTACCATTGCTGAGACACAGGCCTCCTTTCTGCGAAAGGGGGTGAGCCATAGTCTACCACGTGGCCACAGTGCGGGTTGGCGGATGTAATATGACTTGGAATTTTTAGTTCTAGGACATTTTGCACCACACTACTGCTGTCAGTTTTGACAGCAGTAGTAATGAAAATAAACTACCCAAAGTAAAGTGCCTGCCTGGGTTCGAACTCACATTTAAGTCAGAGCCGTTACCACTGGGCCAAAACTGCTCTTTAAATTACTTCAGATATTTTATTAATATCTGAAAGTTTTTTATCAAGATTATTTCTGATGATAAATCTAAATTATTGTTGGAAATTTTCAAGTGAGTAATCCATTTGTAACGTGGAATTGTTTTGAATAATAGATAAGTAGGTAGTTTTGCCGAAATGGGGAAGGATTTTTTTTTAATATGTGGCATACAAATGTAGGTACCAACAAATGACTTCAATGTAGGTTTAAATTTTATCAAATAAAATTACCTACCCATTGTATACGAACAATAAGTGTTTTATTTTTATTTACCCACTGAAAGCTAAATAACATTATTAATGTTTTTTCCTTTTGTTGAAGAAACGTAATATAGGTCGAATAATGTTAGGTAGGTAATCTAAATATAGTCCTGACTCCTGAAATGGTGGTTGAAAAGTAGTTTTTGGAGTTGGTTAGGTTAGGTTAGGTTACGCGAGGTCTAATGCCTATGAATAAGTAATATTAGTACATTACTGCCGCGGTCTATAATGACTACTTTGCTGGTCGCGCTGATGATGGCCGACAGCGCAGCGTAGCGCAGCTCCAGGCCGACACAGCGCGGTCAGCGTGCAGCACTTGATGGACGAGCTGAGATAAAGGCCGAGGCCGTAGGTCGAGGCCTTTACAGCGAGGACAGCAAGGGCTGCAATGATGGCCAAGCTGGAAGGCCTAGAGCGTAGCTAGGCTAGCTCGAGGCAATCATAGCGTGACCAGCGAAGCAGTCATAGTGGGCCAAGGCTTGTATAGTGCTTTACTCAAAAATGCAAGTACCTAATCTAAATAAAACCAGCAAGTAAAGATTTAGATTTCCTACTGATTTTCCACTGCACAAATTTTTCATATGAAAGCTTATATTTTTCCTTTGAGTTTCGCGGTATTAAATTTTCAACCACTAATTTAGCTTCATCTTTAATGTCTGGCGGTGTTAAACACATTGAATCGGAAGAATTTTCGCTTTTAGAGCTCATTTTTAGCATTAAAGTCACGAAATAAAAATAAAATTTTCGCTGAACCGCGCTTTTGTTACTTTTTTTTTAACAATGGTAGTTGGAGCTATACAGCCAAATATGGAATAAAATCTTTTTGTACCTATCTCTATAAATACAAACAGCTGTGTTTTAAATAAAGTCTTTTTGCATTTGATTTTTTAAAACGTTGAAACGTCAAAATAGCGGCCGGCAATGTTTTGCCGGCCTGTTAGAGCGACCAGCAAAACTTTGCCGGCCGCTCCTTGAAACAGAACGGCAAGGTCGACTTTGCTCAAACAAGGTTGTCAAAATAATGACCACATTACATGCATTTTTGAGTAAAAAGCCTTTACTAAATAATGACCACATTACATGCATTTTTGAGTAAAAAGCCTTTACTCAAAAATGCATGTAATGTGGTCATTATTTTGACAACCTTGTTTGAGCAAAGTCGACCTTGCCGTTCTGTTTCAAGGAGCGGCCGGCAAAGTTTTGCTGGTCGCTCTAACAGGCCGGCAAAACATTGCCGGCCGCTATTTTGACGTTTCAACGTTTTAAAAAATCAAATGCAAAAAGGTTTTATTTAAAACACAGCTGTTTGTATTTATAGAGATAGGTACAAAAAGATTTTATTCCATATTTGGCTGTATAGTTCTAACTACCATTGTTAAAAAAAAAAAACAAAGAAGTAACAAAAGCGCGGTTCAGCGAAAATTTTATTTTTATTTAGTGACTTTTTTGTTAAAAATGAGCTCTCAAAGCGAAAATTCTTCCGATTCAATGTGATTAACACCGCCAGATATTAAAGATGAAGCTAAATTAGTGGTTGAAAATTTAATACCGTAAAACTCAAAGGAAAAATATAAGCTTGCATATGAAAAATTTGTGCAGTGGAAAATCAGTAGGAAATCTAAATCTTTACTTGCTGGTTTTATTTAGATTAGGTACTTGCATTTTTGAGTAAAGCACTATACAAGCCTTGGCCCACTATGACTGCTTCGCTGGTCACGCTATGATTGCCTCGAGCTAGCCTAGTTACGCTCTAGGCCTTCCAGCTTGGCCATCATTGCAGCCCTTGCTGTCCTCGCTGTAAAGGCCTCGACCTACGGCCTCGGCCTTTATCTCAGCTCGTCCATCAAGTGCTGCATGCTGACCGCGCTGTGTCGGCCTGGAGCTGCGCTACGCTGCGCTGTCGGCCATCATCAGCGCGACCAGCAAAGTAGTCATTATAGACCGCGGCAGTAATGTACTGTAACTCGACTCAGTAGGATGTGTGGAGTGACAGTACCTAAATGAGTGGATAAAGTAAGAAAAAAAAATTGATGTACCTAGAATAAGGAATTATTTTGGCGACCAAACGCTTGATAAAAGAGTACCATACCTTCTCAACCAACTGCCTGCGGATATAAGAAGTCAGGAAGTGAAAGGTAAATTTGCCAAGTCACTTAAGCGGTTCTTTCTCAGGAGTTTGTAAGCGATCTTCTTAGGAAAGTGGTTTGCAGATTGTTGGGGAGAGCAGATGAGTGATTTGGTAGTTTATTTTTTATTTTATTTTTGTGATATAAGTCATTTGATGTAAGGATATTTTCGTTTGTTACTTTAGATGTGCAGGCAGTAAGTGGAAATTAAGTGTCCGCACTAATAAACCTTATTTATAATTTTATTTTTTCTGTTCCCACAGACAAACCGTGAAAACGGTTTTGCGGGGCAGTGTTCTTAAGTTAAGATTTTTTATAAACTTTGTTTGATAAATAAATAAATAATAATAAAGGGAAGTTTTAAAATGGCGCCCCTGACAGAAAAGTTCAAACGCAATCGTTTGGCTTGATATGGGCATGTGACGAAGAGGGAGGAAACGCATGTTATTAAAAGAGTGATGAATATCCCATACCATTAATCCTATACTATTAAACGAGCAATATTTGTCTATATCTATATCTGCAGGGTAGCAGTGACATCGACACGAAAACTGTTACCATTTTTTTTTTTTTTTTGTGTGGGAAATCATCAAATAACTTCTCCCGCTCTGGGCGGAGCGGGAGGGCGTGTCAGACTCTTACTGACTAAAACCCACCCGTGTTCCTTCAGTTGCCGTGTTGCCAGGGGGCCACGATGTCCCTATCGGTTCTCTTCGAACCCCCGGCAGGCATTGGCCCTAGCGGACCCCGTCAATTCTGCTGACATCTCTTTGAGGCGCGCGTGGAACACAACGCGCTGTCGACCCGGGCTTGGTCCTTATCGGACGGCGAGCTACCCATTGCTCACCGTCCGCAAGCCCGCGCCTACGGTGGCCGGAAATCTTCACGTGATTCCCGACGCCCAGGGCGTCTCCTGCTGCGGCGGTTAGGGGCGCGAGGGCGCGAAATTTGCCTCTCCCTCACGCGCTCCGCCTCCTCCTTCGCGAGCATTACTGCTTCGCAGAACGAGGTGACGGCCTGCCATTTCCTCTCGCTCCGTAGCATGGCCCGAATCAGGGCCGGACGCGAGAGATCACCGCCGCCGATCGCTTCCACGAGGACACGGCGATGCTCTGCCCAAGCCGGGCAGACCTCCAACGAAAACTGTTACCATGGATTCAGTACATGATTCTGAACTCCACGACGTTGAAATTTTTCGTCGGTTATTTTAAAAAAATCTGCTGTTTCATACATTTTGACCGCGCAGGTATTGCACTTTTCTATGAAACAGCAGATTTTTAAAGTGAAACTTTTATTACCTACATCGTCTCAAACTTTTTCGTCTGTGTGTTGCATGTCGCGTGACGGTCGGCCGCGGAATAGGGATAAAGTGAAAGGCGCTCGTCAGAGCAGCCAAGGCCAATATGGCGGCGCCTATAGTTCGCTTAAAAGTTTCACTTTTACCGTGGTTTCATAAAACCACACAATCCTTTTTTTTTTAAATAACCGACAAAAAATTTCAACGTAGCGGGATTCAGAATCATGTACTGAATCCATGGTAATAGTTTTCGCGTCGATGTCCCTGACATCCTGTATTTGTACTCACGTTCACGAAATCGGCTCTAACGATTTCGATGAAAGTTGCAATATAGTAGTTTACGGGGGCGAAAAATCGATCTAACTAGGTCTCATATCTGGGAAAATCGTTGTCTTCCGAGCAGAACTCGGTCGCCCAAAGTTTAGAACAAGAATAATGACATAGAATAGTGTCATGGCGGCATGGAATTAGTAAGTACCTACTATCATGTCAGCATGAAATTAGTATGTACTTTCCCATACTATCAAATGAGCATTCTCTATTTTCACCAGAGCAGAGCTCGTTCGCCCAGGTACTAAATATTGATGAAGGATTGTGCGAGAAATGATATGAAAGAGAAGGAAGTGAAGGGTAGCGTGACGGTTGACAGGGGAGAATGGAAAAAGAAACCGTATTGCGACGACCCCAAGTAAAAGCTCGTGTAGATTAAGCGCGACGCAACTCGAACAAAACAATTTCTAAGAAAACTTCACGGTAAAATAATTACCGATGTTGCGTTGAACCAATCTGCACGAGGCTTAACATGGGACACGGGCAGAAAGATCAAATCAATTCGATTAATTTATTAATTTTGTGAACACCCAGGTAGATAATCAAATGTCATATCAACAAAATGAAAACAAAAATATAAAGTCAAGGTACACACAGCTACACATCAAGCTATACATTATTATTTATTTATTTATTTCATTAACAATTTTTACATTGTATCGAAATGTAGTATGTGAGTGTGTAGTATGTGTGTTGTGTGTGTGTAGTGTGTGTATGTGTGTGTATGTGTGTGTGTATGTGATGTATTTCCAGTATACGCTGGCCTCGCATTGTACGGAAATCTTATACGATGCGAGATCAGCATAAACTGGACATTTATAGCTTGATGTATTTCATGCCAAACACTAATAGTTACTAATAATAATAAAATGTCAATAAATTAAGACGGCACATAAACAAATAGGTTTTTAGTCACATTCTCGTCTAAAATAATAAGTTAAATAAAAAAATGTCAATGTAGAGTAATTATTAGAATATTACCTTATGGGCGCAACATTTTAGCACAAAATAATCTGTGATAAAATCTCAGTCACTCTGTAGTACGCCTTATCCTTTAAAACCCCCCTATGTGTGTGTGTGTGTGTATTTTGTGTCCCTATGTTCACAAAATTAATAAATGAATTTGAATTTGAAAAAATTACGTAGTCTACTCTTAAACAGCACTGTTGTCAAGTCTTTCCAACCACTTGGTAATTTATTGTAAATAATTGGAGCTATACAGTAGACGATCAGTAGGTATATGATATAAGTACAGCATGAGCTGGCCCCGTCAAGTTAAGCCGACGCCGACGTTCGGACGGACGTAATAAAATCGCGGCGATTTTTTTCGTACACTTGATTTTCAACGCTCTGCATAGCGCCGAGAGTAGAAAATCCAGTGTTCGATAAAATGCCGCCGCGATTTTATTACGTCCGTTCGAACGTCAGATAGATAACATAGAGATAAGAGATAGATAACAGCAAAAACTTTGGCTAAAGTTTTAAGCTCAATTATTTAATTTCTTGATCTACATTGATAGTCAAGGAGAAGGTGACCCAAAACAGTTTTCTAGTGCTAATTTATGGAATTTATGTGGTAGGTATTGACTAAGGATAACGAAAGCATTTCCTATCGAAGTTTCCCTACTGGAAAAAATACTTTTAAGCTTTCTTCTGTAAACACATAAATAAATATAGTTATCACTAACAATATTAACGGGGGCTGATTTGGCTGACCGCTGGAACACAATAATCTTATCACTTCCATTTTCAGTTCCGCTTTAAGACCCCGCAAACAGGCGCAACGCATCAGCGCGATGCAATACAATCGCGTCGCGACTGTCTGCGCTGGCCTTCAGATAATTAGGCGTCAAAATAAAAAAGTATTCAGATGTCTTATCAATTATCGCTCTTACGTTTTGTTATGAAGCTTCAAACCATTTTTATGTTTATACACATTTGCAATCAAGTTCAATTCTGAGATACCTACTTAAAACTTCTGTGGTGTGTGTGTGTGTGTATAGGTATGTGTGTGTGTCCTATCAACTGCGATCATAATAATAGTCATTACACAACAGCAGAATAATAATCACTAGCAAAACATTATCAAAAAGAAAATAAGGAATTGATTCATTCTACTTGTATGGAGGACTTAGTAAATTGCTGATAGAATTTGAAAGAGAGAAGGGCTAACCCCAGCATCTGTGGGTTGTAAGGCCCACTTGCGCATTCATGGGTTAGCTAAAAATCTCGGAGTTAACAGATAACTCAGGGTTAATCCAAAGCTGCCAGGGTTGCGGTTTCGTCCGAAAGGGTTACCGTGGCCCCTGGCAATACAGGCAACTGAAGGAACACGGGTGGGTTTTAGTCAGTAAGAGTCTGATACGCCCTCCCACTCCACCCAGAGCGGGAGAAGTTATTTGATAATTTCCCACCAAAAAAAGGGTTAATCCATTGGATAAACCCTGAGTTAGTTGTTAACTCCCGAGTTAGCTGTTAACGCGTAAGTGGGCCTAAGATACCAAAAAAGATTCAAAATTCGATTAAAAGTTTTATTTTTGTTTCCATTTTTAAGAGTACGAACCAAAAATACGATTATTTTTATGAAATAATGTAGAACACTATACCGCTACTCCTTGTTCTCATAAAAAACTAAAGTAGGTAGGTACATCTAGCATATGTCTGGTGAAATAACAAAGTCGACCATGAGACGTCCTCAAAACGCCTCCTCAGGCGCCCGAATGTGACGCGACAAAAAACGGCACCGCAAAAAACACATAAACAATAAAAAAGTGCTACAAATGTATGAAATATTCAAAGATGGTTGGGTTGGTGGCAATGGGTGGCATGCGAGTTTGTGAACGATAGGTAACCCGGCTATGTACAAACGTCATTACGTTTTCCGCTTTCGTATGGAATCCCATAGAATTTCGGTACATCGTAAAATGGTCGTGTATACTGGTTAGAAAAAATGGTCGGTGAGATCAGCGGTTCGACCTTGAATATGCACGCGGACTACGCGCGATGTGAATTGGCCGTTGATAAATTCGTTTATCTAGTCATAGTAAACGTATTGCACTATTTGCATTGCTATTGTTATCCAATATAAAATGTAAATTTTTTTAGTGACGCTAAATTTCTCTATGTTGACAACAGAAAGGAAGTTTTAAATTCCATCGCCAATCGTTTTGATGTAAACAAACTCGTTTATTTTTAAATACGTAATTAACAGTACAGGGATAAGTGGGTAACTAACTTTCATTACAATGAAACATTCTATACTTAAATCCCTTCAATTTCCTTAAATAAACCTTTTGTATTAATACAAGTAATACAAAAACAAACATATTAATAACAAAACACCGCAATCTATAAAAGGAAAACCAAAACCACATTTCTCTTATAAATTCACTATCGTCCATAACGGAAAATTATTAAGTACGAGAATTAAGCTATGAAATTATGAATGCTTAATAACTTGTTATTTTACCTCATACCTTCAGAGGCACTTACTTAACATTGCGGTTTAATTACATACACAATTATTTACTTGTTTATAATAACAATATCATCAGGAATCAATATCACAAGAATAAACATAGATTCAGAAAAGAAAAAACAACATTGACTTCCTACCTACGGGTACCTACTTTTATTTCCCGAAAATCCTAAACATTTCACAAGAGCGATGAACCTGCGAAAAAAAACAAAAATAAACAAAAACAATGTTTAAAATTTAACATTAATACATCTATAAGATAGGAATCAGTTCCATGTTGTGTAAATTAAATATTAAATTAATAAATATCAAACTCTTAAAAATTCACTTGATAAGTGAATTACAATATTCTCTAAATCAGTGGCCATTACTCGTCAACCTTAGTGCATCAGTGAGAACGAAATTCGCGACAGCGTCTCGTCTCGTTTCCTGCTTTGCGAACATACATACATACAAACAAACACGTATCTACCGATTAGTACACAAAAACACTAATTAACTGAGTATCGTGTCGGTATTCGCTTTGCTTGGAGGTACCGGTTCGCTTGAGGCACTTTTGTTTTCGATGCAGGTGGTAAGAAACTTCGAAAGATGACTCGGGTTGTGTTTAGGTACTTTATTATATTCTACCGGGTGGGACATCGACGCGAAAACTGTTACCATGGATTCAGTAGATTTTGAACCCCCCTGCGTTGAAATTTTTCGTCGGTTATTAAAAAAGAAAATCTGCTGTTCCATACATTTTTGACCACGTAGGTTGCTTTTTTTTTTAGTAACCGATGTTAAATTTCGGCGCATTGGGTTTCAGAATCAAAAACTCAAACTCAAAGCATTTATTTAAATTAAACCATTTACAGAATCATGTACTAAATCCATGGTAACAGTTTTCGCGTCGATCTCCCTGCCACCCTGTAGGTATATGTATTTATATAAAATGCGAAAGTGAGTTTGTTTGTTTGTTACGCTTTCACGCTAAAACGGCTGAACATATTCGGGCACTTATGTAGACCTGTCTTAGGACATAGGATACTTTTTATCCTGACACCCCCGCGGGATCAAGACTTACGCGGGTGAAACCGCGGGGCGCAGCTTGTAATCTACAGTTATAACATTACGTCACGCCTGTATTCCGCGAAGGGTTAGGCAGACGTGTACCTAGGCTAGGGTTGCCAACTCTATTTAGATCAAATATAGTATTTTGATCTTGTTTCAAAGCCTTTGCGTGTATAAATATAGTTGATGGCGAACAAGTAAAAAAAAATTGTAGACGTGATTCATCAATATTAAATTTTATTAATGCATAATTTTATTTGGTTTTTGTTTAAAAAAATCTTATAACTATTATTTATTACACTTAAAATAAAGGTGACAAAATATCTTTTTTTTTTTTGTAATTAATTCTGAACTATTCATCACTGAAAGTAAGGGCTCAGTAAAAGCTGAAGCTGAAAAGATAAATGATGCAAATTTTTAAATATTAGAAAAGTCGGAATCACTGAGCAACACTTGTTGCCATTTTTCAGCAGTAGATTCAGCAGGTTGGTCAGAAAGAGCAATACCCAGAATTTTATTTAGATAACTGATTTATTTCAGAACACAAATGATTAATAACAACAAACACACACACAACTAACACACACGCACACTAAGAACTATAAAAAAATCATCGAAAATATAGTCGTTTCGCCAACTATTGCTTTTTAAAAATAATATTTATAGGCCTCTAATTTATAGTAGGGTTGGTAACCGTAACCTGGCCTATTAGTAGTAGTACACCTACATTTTACCCAGTAATGTTTAAACCAGATGCAGCTGAATATCAGTATTTTACATGAAGCGACTGCCTGTCTGACCTCCACAACCCAGTTACTGGGTAACACGATACTCCTTGGTAAGACAGGTTGTCAGACTTTTGTGCTTCTGCCTACCCGTAACGACTGTCAAAGATCTACAAATGACAGCCGGGACCTCCGTGCTTTCCGAGGCACGGAAGGGTGCTCAATACGTAATGGGTCCACGAACCGACCTCTGCAGATAACCTTCGATCGAGTTTTGCAGCTTTATTATTGAGCCACGTGCCCCTCTACCTTTTAGAATTTGTAAATTGAAATATATCACAGTATTATGTGAATATTACATAAATTACGTTAGGTCAAGGCCTACGTCTACAATGTTGGTAAAATCTTGGTAAAAACTAGACAACGTTTGCTGATATGAGTACTTATAGTTGCAAAAACTGTGATATCTTTCACAGTTTTTACAACCATAAGCACTCATATCAGCCTGGAACCACCTATACTCCATAGGTTTAGGTAGTTAAAAAAAGGTAAAAAAATCGTAAAAAGGATTTTTATAGATGACACTTTTTTGTTAAAAAAACAATAAAACCAAATTATTTTAGTGTTTATCTATAGTTTCCTCTTTTATTAATGTATGTTAAACTTTATCGTTTATTCTTCACTACTTTTCATAGATGTAACTGCTTGTGCACAATTTTTTTTGTCTGATTTATAAGATTTTGTAATCTGTCTATTGTAAAGAGCCCAATTTCTAAACGTCAACGAAATATAACGTTGCTAATTTGAAAAGTTCAACTGTGATGTAGCGTAACAACTGAAGTGACTGGTATTACGTTTAGTTGGTTACTTGACAGCTGTCTCGTCACGTGGTTTTTTTTGTTTACCTTTTTTTAACTACCTAAACCTATGGAGTATAGGTACTGCTGGGACACAGGCCTCCCCTCTTCGAGAGGGAGTGGGCTGTAATCCACCACACGGGCCCAGTGACCGACCCAGTGACCAGTGGCGGGGTTTGACAGACCGGTTGTGGTAACAATGAACTGTGTCCAACCGCAGGTGTAGTCGTTGCCCGCCTCACGATCTCCCTCCATCTGGTTCTGTTACATGACAGTCTGGTGCAGTCATTAACAGGACCTCCAACCGCGGATTTTATTTGATCAGTCCACTTCATCGGTGATCTCCCGCGTGGCCTATTACCTTCCACTCTGCCCTGCACCACTAGACGCTCTATGGAGTCATTTTTCCGGCATTAAATTACTGGAAAGAAATTAATTCCGCACGCAAAACTTGACCAGAAAATTCTAAAAAAATACCAACACCCGCGAAGAACATTCGCGAACACAACGTGCTGACAACCTAAGATTAAAATACTGAGTTCATTCCCCCAAAAACAATAAAATTGACTTTTATAGATCACAAAAACATTTTCCATGTATTATAAACCCTGTTAGGTCACGTTGGTCAGTACCACGTGAGTCAGGATTATGTACCACATAGTCGATAATGGCTTCCTCTCGACTCTTTTAAATCGTGGAACTTTCCTACAATGTGCATTTTATTCGCATTTTGATATAACATATCCTGTAAGTTGAGATAAGTCGACATGATTATGGTAAACTATCCTCGTCGGAATTACTAAACTTTATGGTCTCATATGATGTGTTTCACTTACTGTCTTCCGCTACATGAGTGTGGATCGGTGAATAAATCAATTGATTTTCATGATTTGTGTATAATTATGTCGCAGTTAGATGGTTGAAAACGTGACATAGTTATGTCCCTAGGGATATAGCTATATACCGTTATATAATTATATGAAAGCAGTTCATAACTGCAGTGTAAAATCATATCCTATGCTATTATATGAGCAATATTTGTATAATAAATATATATATATTTGTAAACACGTTCTCGAAAACGGCTCTAACGATTTCGATGAAAGTTGCAATATAGGGGTTTACGGGGGCGAAAAAACGATCTAGCTAGATCTCATTTTTGGGAAAATTCGTATTCTTCGTATTTTCACCAGATCAGAGCTCGGTCGCCCAAGTACTAACTATGATACAAGCACGATCTAGTAATATAACCATTAGGGCACTCCGATCAAATCGGTTATGTTAGGTTAGTACTGTGACCAACGATGTTGAAATTGGTCGCAGTAACAAAATTAGGAAAGAAAGAAGAAGAAAGAAAAATAGGTTTATTTGTCACAGAAACACGTACATACATAGAAGACAAGAGTAATCAGAGAACAACACAATGTACTTAACAAATCACGAACATAGAACAGAAATTACTTAGGCGGCAGCTGCAGCGGCTTAGGGCACTTCGACAGTTATGAACCGATCTCATATAACTATATTACGGTATAATTATAGCTATATCCCTAGATATCCCTATGGTCATAACTATGTCACGGCTTCAACCATCTATCTGCGACATAATGTACCGTGAAATAGTTATATCCCTAGGGATATAACTATATCACGGCTTTAACCATCCTAATGCGACATATACTTCATAATTATTATAAATACAATAGTAGTTTTCAGTTCATGCGATCGCGTAGAACAAGAACATCCAATAGAAAAAGGAATGGACTTTCAGGAAAAGAAAGCCTTGGACATGACGTAGACTGTAAGATCTACGTAATGATGGACATTACGTAGACCGTTCAGTCTACGTCATGTCCAAGGCTTTCTTTGATGTTGTATCCAGTACTGTGTGTGTTTTTGAATTAATGGGGTTCATTGTACATACCCATCATTATGAGCTACTTTAACTGAGGAGCCAAACTTGAAAACGCCGAAAAAGAATCGAAAAGAAAGTCTTGGACATGACGTAGACTGTAAGATTACGTAATTATGGACATTACGTAGACCGTACAGTCAACGTCATGTCCAAGGCTTTCTTTGATGTTGTCTCCAGTATTGTGTGTGTTTTTGAATTAATGGGGTTCATTGTACATACCCATCATTAAGAGCTACTTTAACTAAGGAACCAAACACGAAATCGCCAAAAAAGAATCAGCTGCTATCCCTACATTTTTCAAGTTATGCGATCATAAATGTATCGAGCATCTTGTTTTTTTTTTCGCAATTTTAGAGTTTTTGCTTGTGGCTAAGTAATAACAGCTGCGCGGTTCGAGCGATCAGGTTAAGCTACGCTTGCCGCGGTTGGTCTGTGGATGGGTGACCATCTTTACATACCAAGACCCCTTCGTGCCTCGGAAAGCACGCTAAGCCGTTGGTCCCGGCTGTCATTTGTAGATCTTTAACAGTTGTTACGGGTAGTTAGAAGCCCAAAAAGTCTGACAACCAGTCTTACCAAGGGGTATCGTGTTACCTAGTTACTAGGTTGTGGAGGTCAGATAGGCAGTCGCTCCATGTAAAATACTGATATTCAGCTGCATCCGGTTAGACTGGAAGCCGACCCCAACATGGTTGGGAAAAGTCTAGGCAGATGATGATTGTACATACCCATCATTATGAGCTACTTTAACTGAGGAGCCAAACACGAAATCGCCAAAAAAGAATCAGCTGCTATCCCTACATTTTTCAAGTTATGCGATCATTAATGCCGTTTTGTTTTTCGCGATTTCAGAGTTATTTTAATAGGACAAATCTTTAGGGGCCTGCAAATATTGTTATCAGCCAATCGCTAAGCCGAGACGCTTATCAGGTTTTCATATTAAAACTATTATGTCTACTTTATATCAATTCAAAACAAAATCTTATCACAGTCGAACTAATTTTATCATAGTTCACTCGTTACTATTTTAGCTGTAAACTAGAAACTAATTGATTATATAACATGCCTATCTAGGAATGCTATAAAGCGATAATTGTGTGATCAAAATTCACTATCGTTTATACATATAATAAATAGGTCAGTACTATTAACAATAATATGTACCGATGAAGGAAAAAATACGGTAATATTCACATTCATGACTTAAAATCTAGTAGAAGTAAGATCGTATTTTTAACCGACTTCAAAAAAGGAGAAGGTATTTAATTTAATATTTGTCATAAAAGTGGATCGCGCTAGAAAGAAAATAAGAAAGAAAGAAAATAAAGTAATTTACACTAAAGACGCATAAAAAAACACGAACACAAAAAAAAAACAAGTTGGAGGGAAAAATGCGTCACATCCACGCAAAACTGCGATCGCTCAGCATAATTATTCTGTGACACTGCGAGACATTCCCACATCGCTAGTTTTAAGTGACAGGCGGCGTTGTCGGAACCAGCATTAGGAACACCAGCACCGGTGCGGTAGCAGCAGTTAGGAACCAAGCAATGGGGTAATTGCTTTAGCTATTAAATGTGTTTTGTCAAAGCCTAAATTTAGTGAATATTTAAAAAACTTGTATGTTTGTTTCTGTTTCATTTAAGAATTGCATGAATAGTTTAGTGTACATGTAGGTGAAAAAGTGTTATAACTATATTTTCATCTACTAAAAAAGGAGCTACGTCTGCCAACAAACTGCTGTGCAGTTTGTCAGAGGTATCTTGTAAAAAATATATTTCTGCGAATAAACACTTTTTCATTTCATTTTCATTTAACACCATAGAAATATAACAAAACAGCGTAACACATAGTAGCAATGGGTTTCATTTTGACAGTTCAGCAATATTCATTGTGTTATTTACGTTGCTGAGCAAACAAATTTTTCGAACATATTAAGCAATGGATTAGCCTTCAAAATCATTCAGATTGTGATTAATAGTGTGATACGCAATTAGGGTGCAGCTCCGTTAGTATTCAATAGCTTTAAAAGTGATTTAAAAAAAAAACTATTATGGTATGTCTTAGATGGATGTTCTTTCGTTTCCAAATTAACGACAGTACAGCTCACAGACTACAAAAATAATATCGTTTTTCTCAATTACCTAGGTATGTAGGTACAAATATGTTGCACTATTAACACACTAAAATGTTCTAGTTTACTTCTGTCTTCACTGCATCCGATCTCAATCCGAGGAGATAAATAGGACAACACAAGATCTATGAACGAAGACTCAATTGAAATTTATCGTAGACTACAAGTGCATACGAGTATACCTATATACCTAGAGATTATGTGGCTTGTGTACAACGATATTGTCTTTTGGGGTCGAAATGCGTAAGCGCAAAGGCATGTTACAATAAAGTCTGTTATTGTATGCCTCTTTAATTTCAAAGTTTTTTTTTAGGTACTTACCTACTTTTATTTCATTTACACACACGTATTTACATGATTTAAAAACTAACAGACTTAAAATAATAATATGTACAAGTATATAAAAAGGGGGGGGGGGAATAATCATAGGGTATCAAAAAATTCGTCCGCATCGCTGTTAATAGGAAAAGTGCCCAAAAGGCTGGCAGCATTGCCACGTTGTATGGCAATGCTAATTCTTTGGTCAAAGAATAGGCCAGCCCTCTGGTCACGTGAAGAGTCGACCAGCCGCTTGACGATGTCTTGAAAAACTAGGTGGGCACTCGGACCCTAGTATTTCAACCCCAAACGGCTCAACCATATAAGTCCCAATAAGATTGGAGTATATGCGCCGTTCAAAGATTTGTGTTTTTACTGAAATCGATGGAAAGAAGGACGTAGCTCTACACGATAGTCTGACCAAGGGAAGCAACACCTAGACACTAGACAGCAAGATCTCCAACGCATCACAACGAGCCAAAGATCGCCAAAAATGGAGGGAGATCGTCAAAAAGTTTAGACGGGCACATCACAAGGCTCTATTTTATGCATGGCATCTCGCAGGTGAACCTATGAGATTCATCATCATAATCAGCCTATAATATTCCCACTGCTGGGACACAGGCCTCCTCTTTGTGAGAGAGACTGGGCCATAATCCACCACGCGGGCCCAGTGCGGGTTGGTAGATGTCACGTATCTTCGAATTTGATTCTATAGGACACGATGTTTTCCTTTACCGTTTTGAGAGCAGTGGTGATGAAATAATTTACACAAAGTAAAGCGCCTACCTGGGTTCAAACCTACGACCTACAACTCGTAACTCGCAGCCGTTACCACTGGGCCACTACTGCTCTGCACTGCTATGAGGTTGCCGGCTGCTTAACCGGGATGTGGATGTCTTAATAAATTAAGGTTACCAGACAGAAAATTTATATACTAAGCGACTATACGCTGAGGGCACCCCCTGTGTGGTATGGACTCCGGTGTAGGGCGTTCACAAGGCCCAGCAGTTAGCAAACGAATGAAGGAGGAGGTCACAAATCGACACAGACTAGGCAGGAAATACAGAACAAAGACAAATAATTTATTTCAATTAGGCATATAAAAGGCACACAAAAAGGACCGAGAATAACCTAGTCAGAAGATCCACCGGTGAAGATCGACCTGAACCAACATAGCGGCGAAATTGTAAAAAGATGCCCATCCATAGATAAAAAACCCGTCTCTGCACTATTCCATTGCTTGCTCAAGGATGCATATCCGGTAGGCTCATAACTCCTTCCTTATCCTAAGGGCACGTCTTCTCTACCATTACCCGCGTCACCCGGTCTACTCCTTGATATGCAATGGCCTCTGTAACCCTATGAAGCATGAGGCTCCAGCGGCTAGTGCAAATCTTGGGGTTCATTCGATTTATCGAGTCTAGTTAAACCACGCTGGGATCGGTGCATTTCATTCATTCATTCATTCATTAGGCATATAAAAGGCACTTTTGAACGCTACCTGCTACGATCCCTACGTACTCCTTTTGCTTCTTTTACATTCCAAAGATACGTCCGACCATCCGTCCGTCCGTTCGTGGTACGTCTCTAATCCAAAGTTTTAGATCTGCGTCTAATCCAAACATATTTCCCACCATACTAGATCCGGCTTCCGACCTACTAGACAAATCTTCACAATTCAAATAGAACAGTTCAAGTTCTTTTTATCTCGTGCCGAGGCCGAAAACCGAGGACGAGTTAGACAAGATAAATGGTAGCACCAAAACAAAGCACATTACGACATCCGATGACTTATCTGTGAAGTGACTGTTATTATATTGAAGCTCAGTGAATCCATTCAGACTGACTAAACAATTAGTTTAGACAAGGTGGTACCTACATACAAAGTTAGCAAGTAAAAATACAACCTTGATTATCTTTACGACTTTATTTCTCTGTAAATAATAAAATGGAAAAATTATACTACTGAAAACAACCAACAGTCATCATCTGCAAAGCCTTTTCCCAACTATGTTGGGGTCGGCTTCCAGTCTAACCGGATGCAGCTGAATACCAGTATTTTACATGGAGCGACTGCCTATCTGTCCTCCACAACCTAGTTACTAGGTAACACGATACCCCTTGGTAAGACTGGTTGTCAGACTTTTGGGCTTCTAACTACCCGTAACGACTGTCAAAGGTCTACAAATGACAGCCGGGACCAACGGCTTAATGTGCTTTACGAGGCACAGAGGGGTCTCGGTATGTAAAGATGGTCACCGGTATGTAAAGATGGTCACCCATCCACGGACCAACCGCGGCAAGCGTAGCTTAACCTGATCGATCGACCCGTGCGGCTGGTATTACTTAGCCACAAGCCCCTAAACAACCAACAGTAATGAAAAAAATCAAGAAACCGCTGAAAGACATGAATCTTTATCTTTGTTTGTGGAGACTGTTAGTCAACACAAGGAGCATGAAGAGCCTTTCAAGTGAATGGCGATGAATTGAAGAAAGTAGCAAGGTCTGGTTCAGCAACCAATAGTAGACAGTGGTGAGGTGAGGTGACTAATTTATCAACGCAATATCTCACAATAAGGAACAGTAGTGATGCTAGCGTAGCGGTTCACCCATGGAGAATAAATATACAGGCTATTCAGAACAAAGTAACAACTAGAAGATCATTTTATAAATATAGAACCCCTTCCCCGTCTCCTCCATTTCTTTCTTACTATTTTACGGGTGAATTTTCTAGCATAAACCTCGTCAGCGTCGAAAACTAAAACATAGGTCGACTGGCAGTTTTCTGAACTCATCTTCATATATTAAGACGCAGATATATGCCAGTGACCTTGAGTGGTTAGCTTGCGTGTTCTGTACTGAGCTTACGCAACGCGTCGTACGTCCAGCCAATAGTAGGACTTGCCCATCAAGGAATGCTGTCCCAAATTAGACACATTATTAATTTATTTTAATAAAACACATATACTACAAGATCAATAATTAAATTATCTTTAAAATGGTGAAGGGTTCAGAAAAATACGCTTGGTAGATTTTGCGTGATTCTTAGTTTTTTATCCACGTTAGACAAAACTTTACAAATTAATTTCACTATGTAATATAAACATAATCTTAAATATTCATATATTAAGTTATTAGAAAAATGCTCTAATTTAACACAATATTTTTTTCAAATCATTAACACTACTCGTTTAGACGTGATCTTCAGTATAAAATCATTAAAAGTCGCTTATCGTCGCCATAATTTCTCGCAACCGCTTCTTACGAAGTCGCCACATGCGGCCATAAACCGCTTAATTGACTCGATCACATGGTCAATGGGAAATAGTGAACAGTACCTATCATTTACAACTAAGCCAATTAACACCCGTAACCATACCCAAGGTGGGGGGAATTCTAAAGTTTTTAATGACCTATGTTTGACTGAACATTATTTTAGTTCTATCGGGAAACAGAAACAGTAGATATTGTGAAGAAGCATATAGCCAATTTAACTGTAGACGTCTTTCGGCTGACTGATGATCATGATGGACTGGTATGATAATCTAAACAAGTTTGATCATCTAGACAAGTTTATTCCTGTGGTGGTCCAATTCAAAAATAATTTCGGAATAAGATAACTAGGTACCTCAGAAGATATCCAGCATGACCGAAATGTTGTTACCAGCAACGGTCTACCAACGAATCATCTGCCAAATGTGGATTATGGCTACAAAAAACGACTACAAAGAACAGTATATTAAATATATTAGTTATAAGAATTTTCATATTCATATTTTCTCTTCTTGTTCTCACACACTATTATCTGTCTACTTTTTTTTTTTCATTTCTCTTTTCGCAGGTCTGCTGGAAGAAATTTCTTAAGAAAGAAGCAGTACTTTTGTACTCCAATTATAATTATGTTTTAACTGTTATATGTATTTTACTGTGTCTACATAAATAATAAAATAAATAAACAGTCAATGGGGAAAAGTGTTGTAACCTTTTTATATATATTTATGGTTTTTCCTCTTTTTACATTTTTGTCAAAATAAAAGTCAGTTGTGTCAGCGATTCGTAATTTTATTAAACTCTAAAAATATAATAGTTCACATTTTGCCTACTGTTTGTAGTAGTATTTTTTTCTAGGTTTTTAAAATAGGTTAACAAAAAAAAATTAAAAATATTGTGGCCATGCAGAAAAACAGTTGACACACAGACTTTTTATTTTAAAAAATCCCCTTAACTTTATAAATAATCTGTTTTATGAAAATAACAAAAAAAACTTCACAAAATACAATAATATCAGCTCAGACCATATAATACGGTTTCCGCTTGCGTAACAGCCGAATCTGAATGATAGCCGATACGAATCCCCGACGGGGTTATCAGTTTTGTAACATAATATCGTACAAATCAAGGTTGTGACACATTTTCTTTTAACTATGTTATCGTCGAGTGTTTCTTAGTACGTATTATCGTGTATGTTACGCTATTTACTGATTATTTTTAGATATTTTCTTATTTTCTTAAAGTATTTGTTATTGGGATGATAGTAGACTTTTGGTTGAACTCTTTGAGTATTAACAGATATTTAATTTGATTATAAAAATTATGAAATGTGAAAAATCAATGTATTTTTTTTTTTTCTAAAATGTACTTTTCGCTTGACTGTAATTTACACTTTTCTTAGTTAAATGGTTATAACATAATCTACTTTTTAAAATATTAAATAAGAGTGAAATTACTTAATAGCCTATTAGGCTAGATTGTAATCCATTACTCAGAACTTTAGTTTTTATAAAAACAAAAAAAAATGGTTTAAAAAATCACATGATAATACATGAAATCAAGCGTCACGCCTTCATAAATCGTAACAAGTATCTATATACTTGTTGTGATACCTATAATGTTTATATACCTATTAATTTTCAATGGACTTAATAAAAAAACTGTTATATTTTCAAGGCTGTGATTAAAAGTACTTACAAACATTATAATCTTAATTAATGATTTAAATTACAATTAAAAATTATATATCATTCGTCAACCCTGAAAAATTATTCATAGCGAACCAATTTCAAGTTATATTTGGAGCGAATGACACCTGACCTACTTGACCTGTATCAACATCAAACACTGTTTTTCACAATTATGGTGAAACACTGCTGCACTTTTTCGTCTGTTAACTTTTCCAAACACAGAAAAATGTAATGCATCACCCGGATAAAAAAATAACCCGAAAAAAACCAAAAAAAAACCGGATGATTAGTGCATCACTATAAAATTTCAGCAGTTATTATTCTAAACTGGCTTCTTCCTCAATGAACACTAAACAAGAGTATGAGTTACTTACTAGACCATGGCCTAATGACGTCCCCTCTACGCGTATACGCAGCACTGACGTTGCGTTTACGATGCCTACGCCGAGCGTACGCGGCCTACGCTACGTCTACGCTGCCAATACTACGTCTGACGCCTTAGCAAAAACACGTGACCTAAACGTTATGTAAATTCGAGCGAATAAGTATCACCCAAAGATATGAATTAAGTCTTAAAACTAAGTAAATATTATGTGCGAACCGAATATTTTCAATTTCAAAATCGTTGGAATTTAGCAAGGCCCACTGAGCTGCCTACGCCGCGTCTACGATGCCTACGCTGCGACGATAGGCCTGTATTGTTTTTTTTTTTCTTCTTGTATATTATTAAAAAATATTGAACACGTATTTTTTCTTTTTAACGTAATCAAAAGATTACGGCGATACATTGAGTTAAAATGTGGCATGACGTCACGCCTTGCTAGATTTAATACTGCGTTGTGACGTAGCGAGCCCCCACTCCCCACCTTTAACGCGTGTTTTCTAAGTTATTTTTGATTAATATGATAAAGCAAAAAATATGTGTCTAATATTTTTTTATTATCTGAAAGATGGAGTAAATAAACATTTTTTTTTTACCTAGGTGACTACCCTATTCCTACGTCAGACAAACACCCAGTGCAAAGACACTCCCAAGGTATTCAAACAAGCACAAAGACCACACAAACAACTGCGAACCGTCAAACTAATTAACAAAACAACATCGGAGCTTATCCGCGCCAATTATAATCATCCGAAATTAGGCCATATGCATTAGAGAGAGAGAGAATCTCCTGATAAGCAAAGGGGTTATCATATTAAACTCACTGCTCTATTTTATATAGAAATGCGAGGAAACTCCGCTATTGAGATTATAAACAAAATGTGTCTTTGTTTAACTTGTAGTGCAGATAGCACAAGATTACCTAATAGGTAAGTATAATTACTATGTTGCATATTAGTATAATAGTGATAACGCGAGTAGTAAGCGTAATACAACTTTCCTTATAGAATAGAATAGAATAGAATTTTTCTTTGTTCGAGTAACCAAGATTCAACAGGATTGTTAGTAAAACTTACGACTATGTTAGTAAGCACAGACACTAAACAAAAACAAGGAAAACATCAAGAAAGTCAATAACGGTTGATCACCGCTGCGACATCCCATGAGAGAGGGCACAACAGTGACCCACGTATTCACAGTCCAGGCGACTCGCAACCATGCTTAAGACACTGTTGGAGCTGCCCCACACCCTGCGCACCAGGGAAGCGCACCTTTTACGCATTGTTGCGTAAAAGCAATCTACATGCGCATCTGCGGACATCCCCGATGCACTACAGAAACGGGGCAGCCCCACCAGTATCCTAAACGCATTGTTATATTGAACGCGGAGAGCGCTATACGATCTTTGCGTATTGCTTAAGTAGCTAGTAACCAATGGTAGCTTGGATACCAAAATTATAATTAAGAGCAATCCAATTTAGTACTGAATATCTGGATGACCTGACTTTTTTTTTGTATTTTTCTAAAAATGAAACCTAGCTAGATCGACTTATCGCCCCCGAAACCCCCTGCATACTAAATTTCATGAAAATCGTTGGTGTCGTTTCCGCGATTCAGATTATGTATATATACAAAAATTGCTCGTTAAAGGTATATTCTAATTCTGTAAAATATGTAACTCCTTTGTGAGGTTGTTGACCTCGCGGTCAATAAATAGTTTTCCTCGTTGACACTAAGCAACTGTTTTTTTTATTGCAAACCTCATTTAAAAAACCTGTTTATGTCTGTTGTTGTTCTGTTGAAAAATCTTTACCTGATGAGTTTCCATCGCTTCTCAAGCATTTTGCTTCTGATTTCAGAAATAACAATGCTTTCTGAAAATTAGTTTTCTTGCTTCTTTTGTAATGATAATAGCTTCAGATAAGTAGCAGTAGGTAGTACTATTTATCATATTATAATAAAATATACTAGCTGGACACTAATTCTATTATTATAATAAAATATACTAGCTGGACACTAATTCTATTATTATAATAAAATATACTAGCTGGACACTAATTCTATTAAAAAAGCCTTAGTTACTCCTTATAACATCAGCTATCTGCTAGTGAAAGTCCCGACAAAATCGGTCCAGCTGATTCGGAGATTAGCCGGAACAAAAAGACAGACAAAAAGCAAAAGAAAAGTTTTTTGTTATCAGTAGGTACCGTATTATATACTTTCAAATGAATTTTGTAAAAAGCTGTTTTTTGAAATTACAAACAGGCACTTCAATTTTATTTATTTGTATAAATGTATAGATTATTATAGATAATTATGTATAGATGATTTCTATATTGAAAAATAGGTAGGTAGAGTCGTCTATTTTCCATAGATAACCTTTGACAGAAACATTTCGCACCAATAATCTATCTGCAATAAAAAAATCACTTCTCTGCCAACCCTTGCCAACAATACTAGCGAGAAACCTTCAGGTTCCTTCTCAACCGAGTATTTACCTACATGGGTACATCATCGCCCGCCACGTGCGTCGAGTGATATTCAATACTTGTCCCCGCCGTTTCTAGGGTTACGTAACTCAACGCCTACTTTCAATGTCGAGTTATTGAGCATTATATGCATTATTATTTGTTTTCTTCAATAATAGCAATAACTTGCACAAGTGTTCCTTTGTTGGGTTAAACGTACGACTTTTATATATACCGAAAATTTTCACGCTATTTTAGAGTTTATCGTCGGTAATGATAAGTGTCAGTTTTGTTAAAAGAATTTCGGATGTAAGTCAAACTTTTGGGTTTGAGGAATAAGAAAGTAGTTACAGACTTTATGTAAATATCTGGGTGGTGAAATGTGTGTTTTGAAAAGTATTTTTAGAATAAGTTATCAAAGGTCATTATCACATTGCGCAATCGATAATAGAGTTTGATATTTCCTTTACAGTCATAGATAGGTCATGGAAATTAAAAATATAAACAAATTAACAAACAGACCTTGACGATTCTGAAGGTAACACAGAAATTTTCAACAATTAACATAAAAGAGAACTTTGATCAGCCTGAATCGCTGAATCCGGTATAATGATTAAGTGATATTATGAAACTGTAGTTACGGTTACTGTATCCATATAAAATGCTATGTTTGTGCTATAAAAATATTCGTAAGGATCGAACCCTCTTTTTTTTGGGTGGGAAATTATCAAATAACTTCTCCCGCTCTGGGCGGAGCGGGAGGGCGTCAGACTCTTACTGACTAAAACCCACCCGTGTTCCTTCAGTTGCCATGTTGCCGGGGGCCACGATTTCCCTTTCGGTTTTATTCGTAACCCCGGCAGGCATCGGCCCTAGCGGACCCCGTCAATTCTGCTGAAATCCCTTTGAGGCGCGCATGGAACACAACGCGCCGTCGACCCGGGCCTGGGAGCCTACCACAAGCTCATAAAGCAGTATTACTTTAATATTACTTCAGTGTGGAAAAGAGATGTTAGTCTACAGGACATATAGCTCCATCTCTTTCTCCCACTGAAGCTGAGCTGGTGGTAGGCCCCCTGGTCCTTATCAGACGGCGAGCTACCCATTGCTCACCGTCTGCAAGCCCGCGCGCCTATTAAAACCAGTTAAGGTCTCATTAATAATCATCAGCCAATTGTCTATTACTCATAGCCACAGCTGATGACTTTCAAGGTGTAGGTTAAATAGGTATTCTACCAGCTACGCTCGCGTGGAACAAAACTCAGCAAGCGAAAATGTATTAGAATAAAAAGCGGCCAAGTGCGAGTCCTACTCGCCCATGAAGGGTTCCGTAGCAGCAAGTAACGATAAGTTTACGATTTATGACGTATTAAAAAAAAACTACTTGCTAGATCTCGTTCAAACCAATTTTCGGTGGAAGTTAACATAGTAATGTACATTATATTTTTTTTTAGTTTTATCATTCTCTTATTTTAGAAGTTACAGGGGGGGGGACACACATTTTACCACTTTGGAAGTGTCTCTCGCACAAACTATTCAGTTTAGAAAAAAATTATATTAGAAACCTCAATATCATTTTTAAAGACCTATCCATAGATACCCCACACGTATGGGATTGATGAAAAAAAAAATTTTGAGTTTCAGTTCTAAGTATGGGGAACTCCAAAATTATTTGTTTTTTTTCTATTTTTGTGTTAAAATCTTAATGCGGTTTACAGAATACATCTACTTACCAAATTTCAACAGCATAGCTCTTATAGTTTCGGAAAAAAGTGGCTGTGACATACGGACGGACAGACAGACAGACAGACAGACAGACAGACAGACAGACATGACGAATCTATAAGGGTTCTGTTTTTTAACGGAACCCTAAAAAAGACGTAAATCTGTGAGTGTATCACGAGTTATAAGTGTTGTTTAAAGTGCTAGACTGTTTAAGGTAAAGTGGAGCTCGACGAAACGGCGGGAGGGTGTGGATGTGGAACAATGTCGCAAACTATATGCTTTATCTCCCATCCAGCCCTCTGTGTCCCAAAACTTGCAATCAAAATGACCTCTGCGCTGCCACCGACGACGCCGTAGAAGTGGAGAAGTTTAAGGCCAACAAGATTTGAAATACTGTCGTGCCAGTGACTCGAAGAAGAAAAAGAAGAAGTGCTGTCTAACAGACAGATAGCTAAAGTTGTGAAGAAACATTTACAATTTGTAAGAAAAGGAAAGGAAAGTATGAAAGTGAATGTCAAGATATATGATCACCTTCCTGCCCTTGTCCTATGTTACGTGGGGTTGGCGCACCACGTTTTCTTCTTCCACTCTCTCCGTCAACCGTCACGCTATCATTCACTCCCTTCTCTTTCATATCATTCCTCACACAATCTATCTTTTCTTTGGCCTTCCTCTCCCGCTCCATCCATCAACATTTTTATTCATCACTCTTTTAGTCACATGCGTTTCTTCCCTCTTCATCACATGCCCATACCAGGCCAAACGATTTCCTTTTAACTTTTCTGTCACTGGCGGCACTTCAAAACTTTCCCTTATATACTTATTTCTTACTGTATCCATTACAGTGACTCCACAAAAAAAAATTGATAAAGTAAGAAAGTGGATATCAATACATGATATAAGAAAAGAGGCAGGCCTAAGATAAGATGGATAAATTGTGTAAAAGAAGATATGGCAAGGAAGGTAGAAAACACTGAGAGATAACGACTGATAGGTATTGACGTGTGATGTAGAGATTGATGAAATGTTTGACATGTTTTGATGAGATCGACATATTGCACCGACTCCAACAAAATTGGGATAAAGGCATGATGGTGTAAAAGAAGATAATGATGAACATGCTTGGCAGAGATTAATGACTAGAATCAACTGTTATTAGCAGACAGGAGGACGCTGTCAATCATCCACCTTAGGATCCCTAATAACTATTTTACTAAGAGAAATAGTCCACTCTTTCTCGAGAATCGCATCAATGAAACTTATACATATAGCTCATACACTAGTGCCTGCTACACCAGTACCTAAAAAAGCAAGTCATTGCTTGCAGCAATTATCCCTTTTTAGAGGAGACTTGTTTTCAGAACTGAACAGAGATAAGCTTATTAGGGGAGGCGCTTCTGATAAAAAGGAAGCTGTGATTGGCGGTCACAGTTTCCTATTATTATTCATAGCCGTGTGATAGGTTGTTATCGCTTAAAGGAAAAAGTAGCTGCGGAAAGAAGTTATATTATCGTGCAATTTGTATATGAACGTGAAATTTAAAACCATATTTGGTGAGCGTTTTATTATACGGCAGCTTAAACTCATTTCAAGGTCAAAAGGAAATTGGAATGACCTAATTTCAAGTAATAGACACCCATTTCATCTTATCGATAAGTACAGAAACTGTCATTGCGCATTAAAAAAAAACTATTTATCATAATTGACTTGATATATTGTACAAGTAATTCTAATCTCAAAAACTCAGACTGTATACATTTGAAATGAATTAAATTAATAGAAACATTTCGTTTGACACTGAAGCTTACAACTGAATAAAAAATAGCCAACAATCTATTAATATCTACATTTTAATGAAAACAAGTACAATTAACACTATCCTATCTCTAGAAATCGGTTACATCTGACAATAGTCCTGTCAGAGACACGTCGGGAACTGTCACATAACTGTCAAAAATAAATAAGCGTTGACAGCGCCTAAATGTCATGCAATTTCATCTCAATTCAGCGATAGATACGGTAAACCAGTTAATTCCAGATCCTTTCGTCGATAATATAATTAAATTGTGTCATTTAAATTGGACACGCTATTGCGAGAATATTTTTAAATAACTTTACACATTTAACGCTACGTCTCTTGAGAACACAATGATAGTTTTGCATGGAATATCGATAATTTATTTGTGATACTAGTGATCTGTCACGCATAGGACCAAGTAAGGATCGGAGCAATAACTATGTATGTCACCCGGAACTCAAACATGTAGTTCAGGATACAGCTCGGGAGAAACTCTTATCTGTCTTGTATCGTGTTGCGTGGCAATTATGTGGAAATAAATGAGAGATCGACTCCCATCGCTTGTCAGGGATATTAATTGTTTAGCAATTAACACACTACGACAATTTGTCGGGTTATAGCTTTTTCATACGGCTATCAATGAATGAGAGTTATGATTTGAATTAACGAACAACTTAAATTGATATGCAATTGATGCAATCGTTTTTCATTGCTATCAATTTTGATTGTCATTTGTTTTTTTTTATATATATTTCTAGTTCGCTCTTTTTCCAACCTAAAGCAAAATGTTTTATCTAAATAAATAGAAATAGAAAAACAGCTCTACCCAGAAAGGCAATGCGAATAAAAACTTTCCATATGCACGTGCCAAAATAGACAGCTTGCTTGATTGACATTGCAATAAAAGCAACAATCATTTAAAACCGTTAAACACACTGTGACCCATATAAACTGTTACCAAATCCAAGTAACAATGAAGGATCAATCATCGACCAGCTTCGTAACGACAACAAAATAATACGGGGGACTGGCAGCGATCCAAATATTGTATTGTGAACAATCGATTTGTTTAAATTAATGTTTGTTGATATGCTAACGTTGCTAACTTGTTCGAGTCACGTAGAAAGTGAACGGATTTCATTGGTTGGTCTTTGACATGAGTTGCTTGAACTTTCTGTTTGGTTGCAACATTTAATTGGGTGCTTGATTAGTGGTATGTTAGTTATGGAGATGGTGTTAACTAATCCATTCTGTCAATCTGTGAGAGAGTTTTCGTGAAAAGGGACGGAAGTGTGTAACAGGAAGCCGGGGAAGCGCGCGCTATTTGATTTGACCAATGAGCGCGCGCGATGCTAGAGTTGGCCGTCAGAAACGACCTCGACCCTCTAATGTTTCGGCTCCAACGGCTTAACGTACTAGGCTAACATCATAGGCTACTATATGTATGAAGAGATCAATTTAACAAGATGAATACGCGCCAGAACTGTCTGTCCGGAAGCATGAACATACACAAAACAATCAGACTGTTTAGTTTCAACGATTCCAATCCTTCTTCTAATCCTTATCCTTGCCAACGTTGTCGTAGTCATTCGATCTTCCGTAACAGCTCACGGTACGCATTTTGATCAAAGACGGGTCTGAAGGTAGAACTGACCTTGTTTCCTGGCCTGGCATGGAGTATCATCTTGCACCATTGTGTCATATATCCCTGTCCTACTTCTTACTAGAGATTTTCCGTATGAAGATCAAGCAAGAAACACTCTTATTTTGTAAATGAAAGTGACTAAATTAAACATTACAAAACCTACATTGATCTTTAGCACTTGCCTCATCGAAAGTACTTTTACTAATCACTCACATCACACTCGCAAATTGCACTAATCAACGTTGGCAGACACACTTTCCATTTTGCAATATTTTAGCAATTTTATACAACAGCTCCAAAACCCAAAGAGCAATGGAGAGGGCTATGCCCAAGCATAGCCCTCTCCATTGCTCTTCAAACTCCAAAGTTTCCCTACGTGATCGAATTAGAAATGAAGAGATCCGCAGGAGAACCAAGGTAACCGACATAGCCCGAAGAATTGCCAAACTTAAGTGGCAATGGGCAGGGCATATTACTCGCAGAACGGATGGCCGATGGGGTCGAAAGGTTCTGGAGTGGCGACCACGTACCGGAAGACGTAGCATTGGAAGGCCTCCCACAAGATGGACCGATGACCTTGTGAAGGCCGCAGGAATCCGCTGGTTGCGGAAAGCACAGAATCGGTCGAAATGGCGGTGCTTGGGGGAGGCCTATGTCCAGCAGTGGACGTCTTCCGGCTGAAATGATGATGATGATGATACAACAGCTACTAAAATATAATTTTACAACTTTTATCAACGTTACATAATTATCTTCATCATAATTTTTTCATCGCATTTGTTACACACAGCACAGCTCACAGAAGCCTGAAAATACATCGCTTCACTACTTACGAGTCTGATTCTGTGTTAATGTTTAAGCACCATGTATCTATCACATACCTAATTAATTTATCTGTCGTTGCTTCGTTTTTAATTATTTTTACCTATTGTGGTATAGTAGTTTTATTCTAGGTGCATCGTCGTTACATATGATTATTTAGCTAGTGTACCATCGAAGAAACCCATACCTAAGCAAATCGAAAACAAAATCCCGTGCACACGACCCTTTTTTTTCGTAGGTAACCGTTACTACATCGGCCAAGCGCTGCAAGCAGAAATAGTCCTTACGGTGTATAGGTATGGGTTTCTTCGATGGTACCTATACAACATATTGTAAAACATTTTAAAAGAGTAACGGTGGAGTTTCTAGCCCATTCTTCTCCATACGAAACTACATTTTGAAACCCGGCGACTAGACTCAATTCTATTTTTTTGTACATTTTGACGTTCAAAAGTGCCTTATAAGGACCTATTTGAAACAAATGATTTGACTTTGACTTTGAATGCATAATGTACGAGGATGCTTCTTCTGATCCTCTTGACATAAATCGCTTATATAGCTCCACAACCCCCATAAAAAGAATGACCTGTGCAGGTAAGCAGGGACCACCTGCAACCTGTTACCATGGATTCAGTACATGATTCTGGACCCCCGTTCGTTCAAATTTTTCGAGGGTCATTAAAAAAAAACAACTGTTTCCTATAAAAGCGCAATACCTAAGTATGGAACAGAAATTTTATTTTTTAATAACCGTCGAAAAATTCTAAATTCGAAAAAGTCCAGCATCAAATACTTTTTTTTTTTGTTTGGAAGTTATCAAATAACTTCTCCCACTCTGGGCGGAGTGGGAGGGTGTGTCAGACTCTAACTGACTAAACCCCAACTGTGTTCCTTCAGTTGCCATGTTGTCTGGGGCCACGATATCCCTTTCGGACTTCTTCGCCACCTCGGCAGAGCATCATGTACTGAGTCCATGACAACAGGTTGTGTGTCGATGTCCCTGCCACCCTGTACACCTTCGAACATGTTCGTTTTCGTACAATACAAATATTTATTTACAGTCGTAAGGTAGCGTAGGTACGTTTGATTTACATTCAACATCTGACTCTAATCACATAAATTGTATCGGTAAGCTGTTAAGATTTTCTCGAATCAGCCTTTCAAACTTACACCGTGGAGTAGGAGAAAGCAGCCACGTACTGTGTTTCCACTGTCTTTCTTTCATTTCCCGTTTGTGATAGAAAAGTGAAAGCATCACAGGAAACTTTGCAGTAGCCAAACGTGTTATGGTTGAGAGAGGCTCGATTCAAGGCAAGTTTTATCATTGTATTAGGTTTTAAATCAAGTACACAGGAAATTGCGGTCGACACCAGAGGCACGAATGCGCAGCGTAAATTCTAACGGTTTTCAAATTGAAAATACTCGTTTTGCACATAATATTTACTTAGTTTGTAAGACTTTATTTATATCTATGGGTAATACTAATTGCGCTTATCGCAAAAGTTTAAACCTTAATGCTATACGACTGTTGAATTTTCGATTAAAAAGTCGTTCGAATTTACGTACTTCATATTCTAAGTTTCAAGGATATTACTTGGAAAAACCAAATACTTATATTTGCTTGAAGTTTACGAAAAACAAATTCCAAATGACGCAGAAAAGTTAAGAGAAAACACAAATTATTACGTCTTTAAATGTTTTTCATGCACATAACTAAATTCAAACAAAGTAGGTAGAAATACAGGTAAGTTGTACTAAACTATAAAATACGATTCATATACAGAGGTGGTTTGCACAAAAAATTTAACTAAATGAAAATCAGTTGTTGTAAAAGTATTCGTAAACTTTTCACTAATCAGGGTGAATATAATGAAAACTAGTTAACAAAGAAAAATGTTTTAGTAAAGATGTATTATCTCAGAAAGTTCAAAATAACATTCACAAACAAAAACAAAATTCGCTGCTATACAATAATACAAAAAACGTTCTGGTCAGCTTTATAATAGGGTAAACAAGGGGATATACATATACACTAAACTACCACATGAAAGTAAAAAAATGCTAACAAATTGGATAAAACCATACTTATGAAGACACTGAGGCGCTCTTACAACACATAGTTTAACCACAGATAATATTATAATACGTAGGTTAAACTCTCTCTACACACACACTCACCTACACATACACTCACCTACATACACACTCACGCACAAAATATACACAAACCCTCCCCATCCCCATCCCCATACACATATTTACTATCACGTGAATAACCTTTTTTTGTTCTTTTATGTAAAATTATCTTGCTATGGAAGAGCGGAGTCTCCTTATACAGGCATTTTTTGC
Source organism: Agrochola lychnidis (assembly GCA_963680765.1). Lineage (NCBI taxonomy): Eukaryota > Metazoa > Arthropoda > Insecta > Lepidoptera > Noctuidae > Agrochola > Agrochola lychnidis. The sequence continues at coordinate 6,141,216 of OY796849.1, read as the reverse complement.
TTAAAAGGAAGCTCCAATCACTAACCTGCTATCGTGTTTTTTGGTTCAGAAATAAACATATTTTAATTTTTATTTAATAAACATCACACCTTTATTCTGCAAAAGGGTTGAGCAGAGGTGTAATAGTAGTACACCCACATTTCGCCAGTGAAAAGAAATAATCTTTATTTATTTTTACCTGATTGCCCCAGAAGGAGGGAGTGTTTTTTATGTATGTATGTGTATATGTCTATTTTTCTGCCATGCTTAGTAGGCTAAACGGCTTGATGGATTTTAATATATGAGGTGTCGTTAGATTCGTTTTAATTGTGGGAGTGACATAGTGCATCTGCAGATACAAAAAAGGGAGGGGAGGGTTTAAAAACAATTACAACAATATCAACAATAAAAGCTAGTATTGAGTAAATTCTAAATACAAAAACAAACTAAAAAGCTTGAAATAAAGCATTTTATTTAAAAAAAAAACCTGACTGCAAAAACACATAACTGAAAAGAGAAAAACAAGCATTATTATCAACTGAACTTTGTTTTTTGTAAGACATCGGAGGTCGACAAAAAAATGGTTACCTACACCATATTTCAGGTTATTGGTTTGATGAACCTGCAACACCTTACAAAAAACAAAGTTCAATAGAAAATAATGCTTGTTTTTCTCTTTTCAGTTATGTGTTTTTGCAGTCGGGTTTTTTTCCTTAATATCAATGCGGATCTCACTTAGACCCAAGTTTTCGTGTGGCCTCCGGGGGCGGAAGAGTTGTGTTCGGCCGTTTTTGCTAATTTTCTCACGCACACTTTTTGCGCCTTAGTCATGTCTGCTCAAGTGCTTATTTATTTTTGAAAGAACCACTTTTTAAGTACGTTACTTGGATGTTATTTTGTGAAGTATAGAAATGACTTCGTCTTGGTAGATTATTTATTTATTTAATACTAGCTTTTGCCCGAGACTATTTTCGAGTGGAAATCGATAAAATATAGCCCATGTTTTTCGCTGATAATGTAGCTTTCAATAGGTGACATAATTTTTAAAATTTGTTAAGTAGTTTTTGAGTTCATCCATTACAAACAAACACACAAACATTCAAAAAATCAAATCTTTTCTCTTTATAATATTAGTCCAAACTTCAAGCACACAAATGTACAGAAGCGGGCATTTTCTAGGCATTTTCTACCATTCAGTGATGCAAAGACATACAATGGAGGTGCAATAGCGAGAATTGAGGAATAAACATTTATTTAAGTATAAAGATACACATATACCTATTATAAACTATAAATATAATATATACACCTAATTAGATTTAGGAAAACGCTAATCCGTATACGTGTGTTAAATTAATGTCACCATTAAAGCGCCACGCTGGTATATATTTTAATGAGCTGCAGAACTTTTATGAAAATTTGTGGATTCATAGTCCATCCATAGCCCATACTAATGTTATAAATGCGAAAGTAACTCTGTCTGTCGGTCTATCTGTCTTTAACATTTCACGCCTTAAAGGCTGAATGGATTTCGATGAAATGGCACACGGATAGACCAAGTCCGCGCCTACTCGACCCGCTTAGACTCGACCCGAAGAATAATACCTGCATATTTCTGTTTTGATAGGCGTACTTTGTAGTAAAAATCATAGATTATGGTTAAGTATCATTACAATCTTATAGCTAGCGGCACGGTGGTATTTATTGAATCAGTCTTTATACGTGATTATAATTATTAGGTTAACAAGTAATTACTAACTTCTAAAATAAAAACAAAAAAAATATTGATTAAATTAACTTTAAAAAATAAATATTAGGTATCTTAAAGAATACAGAACTAGGTAGGAACAACACAATTAAAAGATAAAATTTTTTGTTTGTTGGTTTTGTTTTCACTTTGCCCGACTGTAAAAATGGCACTGAATTGGTAGTAAAATATCTGGCATTATTCTTCGGGTCGAGTCTAAGCGGGTCGAGTTGGCGCGGACACCTCTGACCTGGGATAGGACATGAGATACTTTTTGTCCCGATAGTACTCGTACGTTCCCGTGGGATAATTTCGCACGAAGCCGAGGGCAAAAGCTAATATTTTTATGTGTTACAGACTATAGTACATTTTTATCATTCTTACTGTGTTGAATATCACACACACATCCGGCGTTTCGGCAGTTGTATGAAACAAACAGGTAAAATATAAGACAATTAAGAATTCCCTATTAAATTCCTGGTATCCTGTTTTGTCGATTGCCATGAACGATAGGTATTTCCCAATTAATTATTTTTGAGAAAAATACCCAGAATTTTGCACAAATAGTGATGATATTTGCCCTGTTTAGTAAAAATATCCTTAAGGAGAATTTAAGCAAGGGAAGGCCTTGAATATTCCTCAAACAAAATTAAAATAAAATTATTTACTAAAATAATAACTAAAGTAAAATATTTAACTTTTTAAGATTACGAACTAAAATTAAATTAAAATTATTAACAATTTTTTTCTTTCCTTCCACCATAATTGAAAAATGTGACTGGTAATTCCCTCAATTTCCTTATGTTTGTGCTTAGATTTCTACGAAATTCCAGCTAAGCATTAAGGATAAATTAAATATGTAATTTTCAGGACATTGTGGTTAATGTGGTTAATAATCAACGTGGCAACGCTGTTAGCCTTTTGGGCACTTTTCCCACTGACAGCGATGCAGATTTTTTGATGGCCAATAGCTTTATGACTCGATGAAAAGTGATAACAACCGTAATTTGCAGAGGCGAAAATCGATCTAGCTGGGTCTTATATCTGGGAAAATTAGTTTTCCCCGTATTTTCACCCGAGCAGAACTCGGTCACCCAAAGTTTAGAACAAGATAATAAATAATGACAAGACATTATTGGCATTACAATAATGATCATGGCAGCATGGAATTAGTAAGTACCTACTATCATAACAGTATGGAATTAGTAGGTACTGTCCTATACTATTAAATGAGCATTCTTTATTTTCACCCAAGCAGAGCTCGGTCGCCCAGGTACTAAAAAAAAAAACAACTATCTTATGGGTTCGTGCTAAAGCTAGTTTCCTAGAGCGGTGACCGCCACAATACGGCTTCAGTGACGGCTGTCATAAAAATGATGACAGCTGGGTTTGACTTTACAGTGCCAAAAAACGCTCTCTAAGAATACAACTTTCTTTTATAAATAACATTTCTGTGACGTCTTTCGTCGGTAAATTGCGGACCCTATGTAGCGGCAACCGCGCAACTAAGAAACCGTAGCGTACAGAAATCAAAGAAATATTACTAACCTTACCTAACCGTAAGTATTTACAAACGTTATTGTACTATGCACTACGTTCATTCGTGTTGCGTACTTATAGTGTACCTACTGGGCAAAATTCCAAGTTGTAAAAACAAAAGTACTACATGTTGTTGTTCAATTTTAAAGATATATAGCGGTATCGTAAATATGGTTGTGTTTAACTATTTCTAGGCTAGGCCTTCGAAGCATCTGAAATTAGTTTTAAAAGTAGGTAGCCAGAGATGGGAAAATCTTGCTCTGCATATCAGCAAGATTGTAGTCGGTCAGTCATCTGATCCATTTCTACGTTTGAACTCCGGTTAGGTGGATTGACGATCTCCTGAGGGTTGCTGGTAACAAATGCCTTTTAAATCAAACCTTATGGGTAACTACAGTTTTGACCCGTTTGGGGTCGAAACGCTCGGATCATGGGGCCCGAGTGCGCGTCTCCTTTTTGAGGAAATTTCTCGTCGACTGGTCGACACTTCACGTGACCAGAGGGCTGGCTCGTTCTTTGACCAAAGAATTAACATTGCCATTCAACGTGGCAATGCTGCCAGTCTTCTGGACACGTTTTCGGATGACAGCGATGCGGATGGAATACTTCGACGCCTAAGTGTCGTTTTGTTTTTATGATTTTTATTTATACAGATAGTCTTTTAATTTAGTACCTAATGTAAATAGTTAGCTGTTTTAAAAACTGTAAAATAAATTTAATTTAATTACTAATCAAAGTTGAATAACATGATAACTTCTCCTTGCAAGGTAAAAAATACCTTCGAATTCTAACATGAGAAAATTGAGGAAAAATTAAACATACTGATTCATTGACACACTGCTTTTGTTTAAAATCTTGTTGTTTTTACCACCGTAAGGAAAAATAAAGATTAATTTTTATTTATTCGTTACAAACATAAGGAACAAGGAACAAACTTTACCCTTCCACAAAAAACTTAAACAACCACTCAACTACTAATAGCCTGTTTTTCTATAGACCAAGAATAGACAAGAACATTGCTAAAAATATCATTATCAAATACATAAAGCAAGCAAAGGTAAATAAATTAATAAGTTCGTGCCGACAGACAGACAAGTTTTATGTAGCGAGACGCGTCACACTTGAACACACTGCGCTTCAACAATAAATCTTGGTTTGATTGCAAGCGCCAAATTAATAGCTTTTAAGGGAACACGATTTTCATAAACATCGCATATTGCAGACACTTTTTTTGCAGTCATTACCATTTGAACTCGTAAACACTTCTGACCAAGGGCCTTCCAATTACCGCTACGATTATTTTTATATTGGTTGGCAAAAATGTTGTTGTTGTTGGTTGCCAATAAATAGCACGACATACTGTAGGGGGTGATAGCTTGGATCAATACCTACCAAAACAACACAATATATGTTCAGCAAAATCTTACGGATTTATAATTTTACAAAATTATGCGAAAAGAAAATCGTTCTGTGAAAATTTAAACAAAAAATAATATTTCTTGGAAACATTCTTGTTTTTGATAGAAAAAAGACTTATCAATGAGTAAAGTAACTATTCACGAATAATTTGATGTAAAAAAAAAACTAGAAAAGGAATTTTTCATTACGAGATGCTTAAAAATCTCTTTCAAGGTAGAGATTTTTCGATATTTCGGAAAATTTTGTAAAACTGTACATCCGTAATATTTTGCTGAACATATATTGTGTTGTTTTGGTAGATATTGATCCAAGCTATCACCCCCTGCAGTATGTCGTGTTATTTACTGGACATCCTGTATATACACATTATTACCATCTCCCTACCAGCAGGTATTCACTGTTAGTATGTTCCAGTAAAGTCTGCCAACCATCCATTATTACCAAGCCCAACTTCACCCATTACTGGTAAACCAGTCTCAATATTGTCTACCGATCTCGCCAGCCATTCCGCCATCATAATCTTAACGTAATCATCAATCTTTAGGAAACTCTGATTCAAGATTTTCAAAACTAACAACCAGCCCATTTTTTGGAACGAAGTTCTTTGCGCGGCTTGTAAACTTTCAGAAATGGTCACGCTAAAAAGTGTTAATAATTGTGACTGTCTTTCTTTCGTCAAAGAGAAAAAAAGAGAGAGAGATAGAGAACGCCGGCAGAAAAAAAAAAACAAAAGAAAAGAGTAAAGTGAATACAGTGTCATGGAATAAAATTGTACACATCGGCCCGAGTACACTGCATGCCGCCCGGAGAGAGTGAAAGTGTGAATTTGGTCAAAATGAAAATCCAAGATGGCGGCTCTGAAAATTTTCAAATTTTTCATCACCGTTTTCATAGTTTTCAAGGGTGCAAAAGCCGATATGAAGTCAAAATGTAAATCCAAGATGGCGGCTGTAAAAAAAATATTATTGTTTTAAATCACACGTGACACAGAACTTCGTTCCTGACGAGGGTCCCCCGACCCCAGATATTTTTATTTTTTTAAATTTATTTACTATCTATCAATTCACATTGCGTTCAGATACAATCCAGAATGAAACATAAGTATTATATGAATTTACCATGCAAATATAAATTGTAAAACCTTATTATGTCAATAAATTATTAACTGTTTAAACGGAAACAATAATCAAGAAATAAAAGTCATTTATTATAAACACATTATAACACATGTCTTCAACAACAATATTGGTACGCCACGCTAATATGTATGTAAGATATTATTAAGCTATTGCATAGCTTTATCGCGGGCTTTAAGCGCGGCGACCGAATCAAGAAATTCCGTAACGTAACGAAAATAAAACCTAACACCCCCATTCTGCCTACCATGTAATAACGGTTCCCATGACAACGTGATGTTGTCATGGGAAACGTGATGTTGTTGTCATGGGAAAGGTAATTTTTGTTTTATGTCATCACGTCATCATCCCAAGTGTAGCGTTGACAAATAGGAAGTATGGAGGTTACAAATGATATGCAATAGCTTTACCGCGGCAGTCCCCGAGTGCCACACGTTATTTTATTTTTTTTATTTTATTCCAGTGTATCATCTCAATTTCCAAATCGTCCCATACTGGTGTTAAGAAACGCATAAAAATTCAAAAGACAATAATTATTCATGAGAAGAATAGTTAAAAGGAAAATGAAAAATCTGTCATTTCATCAAAATCTGGCATCTCGCATTTCACTTTTGGATGTCGTTCAAGAAAGAAAATAAGCTTTGTTAATTTTGCAATGATCGTCAACGGTAGAGTCTTCGAGACTTCTGAGAACTGTGAAAGGTGACTACAGCATTTTGGACACGACAATAGGGAATAAAAATAAACGCAAACTGTCAGGCTGAGGCTGAAATGCATGAAGCAACAAGCTTTCACGCTTTTCAATGACGATCACGTGAGTGACCGAGAAATTAATTATTAATTTTATTATTTATGTACATACAGATGATAATTTATGTTAATTCGACTCTTTTTTTATTTTCCACATTTTCTCTCTTTCCTTCTACGATTTTCCTCTTTTGCATTTCTAAGCTGATTTTAAATTGGCATCATATAATGGTGCTTTGTTAATATTCTTCTTTTATTGCCATTTTTTGTCTTGGAGGGGTTTGTGGCTAAGTAACAACAGCTGCACGGGTCGATCGATCAGGTTAAGCTACGCTTGCCGCGATTGGGTGGCCATCTTTACATACCACCTTTACCCCTCCGTGCCTCGGAAAGCACGTTAAACCGTTGGTCCCGGCTGTCATTTTTAGATCTTTGACAGTTGTTACGGGTAGTTAGAAGCCCAAAAAGTCTGACAACCAGTCTTACCAAAGGGTATCGTGTAACTAGGTTGTGGAGGTCAGATAAGCAGTCGCTCCATGTAAAATACTGGTATTCAGCTGCATCCGGTTAGACTGGAAGCCGACCCCAACATAGTTGGGAAAAGGTTAGGCAGATGATGATATTGCCATTCTTTGTCTTCTAATTTCCTTTCCACTTTCTCAAATTTTCCTTCGCAAAGTTCCTATACTGTATCAATTGTGATCATCGTGTACATGAGCTAACTTCAACATAAAAGAAAATTGCTTATTACTTACAAGTTAGACGGCGTCAAGTTTCTGAGCATAAGCGACTAGCAAGCAGCAACAGTGTATTATGCAATGTTGTTTAATTTTCACTTGATAAGTACCTCTACTAAGTAAATTGATATGTAATGCTTTTTATGGTATATGTAAAGAAAGTTCTGGCGGAAATGATTTTTATGTTGTCAAAAGTCTTGAAGAAAATATTCAAAGTGAAAGAACTTCTGTGTGTTTGATATACTGCCGATGACGTTTCCATACTGAGAGCTTGAAGAATGGACTCTAAGTTCAGAGCCATTTATTAATAACTAGCTTCCGCCAGCGACTTCGTCCGCGTGATATCTTTATAAATTACTTATAGCCTATTTTACTCAGATAATATGGCATTCTACTTGTGAAAGAATTTTTTAAATCGGATCAGTAGTTTTTGAGTTTATTCATTAGTAACAAACAAACAAACATCCAAAAAATCAAATCTTTGTTTTTCTCTTTATAGCATTAGTTAAGATTAGTTTAGACTAGCTGCGCCCCGCAGTTTCACCCGCATAAGTCTCGATCCCGTGGGAATATCGGAATATAAAATATCCTTTGTCCTAACCCAGGTCATGGTTTAGTCATGTGCCAAATGTCATTCAAATCCGTTCATCCGTTTTAGCGTGAAAGCGTAACAAACAAACAAATAAATGAACAAACAAACTCACTTTCGCATTTATAATATTAGTTAGGATAGTCCTACTCCTAGGGTATCCAAGTGTTTTTCAGCTCTGTGTTATCCTCTACTATTAAATGAGCAATATTTTTAAATATACATTTGTAATCACGTTCTCGAAAACGGCTCTAACGACTTCAGGAGCGAAAAATCGATCTAGCTAGGTCTCATATCAGGAAAAATTCGTTTTTTCCGTATTTTCACCCGAGCAGAGCTCGGTCGCCCAAATCAAGATGGCTATCTTAGAATAATGACATAGCAGCATGGAATTAGTGTGAACTATACTAAGGCGAAACAGTGTTCCCGCATGCAAAACATGGCATGCCTCACATAATCTTTAAATAGCCGAAAACTCTCCTATTTCCATGACAACAAAAAGAAAGTAACACACTAAAAAAAACGGATCCTACTCAAACACTGAACAATAAAAAAGTTAACTACGTAGCTACATACATACATTTTCTCTTATAAGTACTTATCTACTTACTGCTAATGAAAGTTTGCTACCTACTTATTTACAAACACTGTTGTATATACATGCAAATGATGAACCAATTTCACTCGATTCCGGAAACTGTCACTGATTAACTTTTGGGCTTAGAAAGTGAATATTTATTCGAATTAATGGCTACCGGTCTTTATTTGACTATAAGTAATTTATGTAAAGTTTCATTGGTAATTTTCACTTCTGTTGGAAAATGGTTTTGGTAGACGCGATAGTGGCAGAAGTTTTGCCCGAAACTTATGATTATCCGGTATAAGATACAAGGACAAGTAAAAGTTATCAGAGGGTTTAGACGAAGTGATATTCTATCGTGGTCGCTCACAACGGACCTCATTAGAAGGCTGAAAATCACCCAAAGGGTACTGGAGAGGGTTATGATTGGAGTTTCCCTACTTGATCAAATCAAAAATGAAGAGATCCGTAAGAGAACCAAGGTAACCGACATAGCCCGAAGAATGATTAAACTTAAGTGGCAGTGGGCAGTGCACATTGCTCGCAGGACAGATGGCCAATTATTGAACTGAAAGGTTCTGGAGTGACGACGACGTAGCGTTGGCAGGCCCCTACAAGATAGACAGATGACCTTGTGAAGACCGCAGAAAGCCGATGGGTGCGAGAAGCACAGAACCGGTCGAAGTGGCGGTGCTTGGGGGAGGCCTATGTCAAGCAGTGGACGTCTTTCGGCTGAAATGAAGATGAGGATAAAGATATTCTATCAGCTATAGCGATGACAGAAACGTCGAAAATGTATTAGATTGACGTTAGCAACTGAAAAGCTTATATCAATTCTATTGAAAGTCATTGTAGAAATACGGGACGCTTTGAAAGCGATTGCTACTTGTGTAGGCTCTCAGGTTATATTGCCATAATCACCATGCTTGACAACGGGACTAGTGATCACAAGGCAAACTAAGCAAGGATAATTGCAAGCATGGCGCCATCGCCATGAGAGAGTGAAAATTGGCTCATTCTTCTTCTAAGTTCGCAACTACAAAAGCGTCATGTTCATAATCAACTAGTTTGCTAGTTGAAAAATCGTAAATTTTTCCTTCACTTCAGTAGCTCGGATAAAGTAGGTACCTACATGATAACATACATACCTAGTTTGTTTGTATGTATGGAAGCTCGGAGTAGTAAGAAGTCGTAAACTCGTAATAGCCAGCACTATAGCTATGTGTGTGAGTTCGTTCGTTTGTATGGTGCGCACTTCCGAATAATAACGTGTTTGTGTGAAAACTGCGTAGAATGGGATAAAACATGTTTGTATTATGTCTATTGATGTATCGCTTTGTAAGTTTTCCATTCATCTATCCATTGAAATAGATATTAATAGCATTTTATATGTTAAAGTTATCATCATGTGCACTTGACATGGTTATACAAGATGGAAGGCCTCCGTCAAATTAGCCTAGTTTTGGTATCTTTCTCCCATTCCTCCACTCTTAATCTTATCACATAGCACACGTTATGGCACAAAACACGATGTTGTAATGCGCAAAAATACAATTTACATCACAACATTTAACGCACGCTTCAAGTACCTCTCACGGTAGATGCATATACTTTCAAATCGTAATGGAAACGTGTTTGGCGCTGGTGGCTGCAGCGCTACGTCACGGCGGGCGCTGAGCGGCACCTCCAGCGCGCGGCGGGCGCGGGAGGTGGTCGGAACGGGAGGAGCGCGTCGCGGGAGTTGCGGGAAGCGACCTTGACGCAGAACGAGGAATGAATCACAGCAGCGAAAGTGGGAGAAATGTGCCGCCGCGCCCCGCGCCGCTCACTTTTACTTTCCAGTGTGGCGCAACCGAGAGCGGCGCCGGAGCGCGCGCGCCACTCGCCCGGCGCCCGCGGCCCGCAGCGCCGTCGCGCCGAATACACACCGCGCTCCCAACACCGTACGCGACTGTGACTCTGCCCGGATTACAGTGATACTCCCAGTGCATCACAGGATTCAGTTTCAGTGATTCCCGCAGCGAAAGTAGAAACCGGGTCGCCGATAAGCGTTGTGCAAGTTGTTGCGCGCGGAACTCGCGCGCGGCCTCGCACTCTCCCGCAGGAAGCGTGTCGCAAGCGGGGAAGTGGCGCAAGCGCCGGGAAGCCGACGCGCGCTCCACAACACACATACCCTGGATTGCCCCGGCAACACTGGATTCTCTTCTAACATTGTCCCCTGGTAAGAATCATCGACGTATACTTGTTGCTAGGATATCATTGTGTGAATTAGAAAGTGACATTCTACAGAGAAAAGCAGTAATTAAGGGTCGCGAAACCATAATGCTCCATCCCGCGCATTGGGTTCTAAACGTCGGAGATATTAGTGAAGGGGATTGGTGTCACCAACACACTCAAAGCGCACAATTGGCGTCACCGACGACTGAACTTCGGCTCGGGTGTCGGAAACGCTACAAATAAAGAAGTGAAATATCCAAGGACAATACAACTTTCAAGTGATTTCGCGCGCGGCCGACAATAAAAACTTCGTAACGCGCCTGCGCAACCTCTCGGTCTCACTTTCGACGTCTGCGCCGAGCCTCGCTCGACGAGCCGCGCTTTCAATAACTATTACAAAACCTCCAGCATGTCGAATTTTCTTTCGAAAGTTATCGCTGTTAGAAATTTGATTTGTGAAGTAATGGACATTTCAACACTCATCGGCATAGTTGGTGATGGAAATGTGAAAAGTGCGGCCAGCACATGTGTCAAAGGAAAACCTTGTACTCTCCGTGACCACAACTGAGTCATTGAGTTGGAGCAATTGCAAACAGCACGTTCCAACCAACTGTCATCATTAAGGAGAACTGAAAGGAACACGGTCCAAGGCCAGTTGGATAACGAATTTTCGTTTAATATTAATAAATGGCAAGCACGGCCGATCGTGACGGATCCAATGGTGCACGCGGATGCAGAGGATCACTGTGACCGAAACACTTTCACGCGAACAGCCGCCATGATCACAATAACCGAGCCAAATCGAAATAATAAAACGACACGATATAGATGATATAATCGTTCGTAATTGACGAAATTCATTTCACGGAATTAGTTTAGTTGCTATGCTAGCGATACGAATTTGTTCCATCGTTACAACGAATACAACAATCTGTTGAAAAATTGCTTTTCTATTCTAGAATCTCAATTTCACACGCTTTAGAAAACCATACGTGACACACGTGGTAGGCGAAAAGGACACATTGTTCTCATATGACTAAACTAGTGTACTGTTGAAGTTGAACATGATACTTAGTAGTCTTTCTCTTACATAAACCATCTTTCTTCGACGCGGATATTCATAATCCTTTCTAAAAGATCTGTTAATATATCAATACATCGTGATAAGAAACAAGTTATGCAATTCATGCGTGCAACAACTGCTTAAACGCTTTCATTTTCAAATGTGAACATTAGTGGGCGTGCCGTTAAATGTCAGGATTAAGATTTATGATAAACATCGTGATTAGCCAGTGACAAAAGTACAATGAATATAGTTAAACTTTCACCCGGAGAAATGGCGACGCGAAAGTAAGGCCGCTGTGCATCGGATGATTTCATCCCGATTTCACAAACCAATGTAACGAAATTATGAGTTGAAATTCGAGGATGTGATATATGCACGGTCGAATAAGCAACGCTTTCTGTTTTCATGCTCGACGAACGATTAAAGGACGTAGAAAGATTTATCAAATTTCCTTTTTTTACAAGTGTAAGTTTATTATCAGGAAACGGCACAGTAAGTACAGCACGTTTCCGAGTTCCTTTACTGTGAATCATAAAGATGTTCGGTGACGAAATATGATAATAGACTTTGCAGACTGTATCACTAAAGTAGACTTTGCATATAAGGCGTGTGAATTTTTGGTATTTTATCTCTGTTGAAGCGTGAGCTGACGAATGTGAACATAAAACGGTCCATGAATTAATACGATATCAAATATTTGCCAAATACGAGTGTGAACGTATTTTTATCAAAGAAACTATTCAATTGTTGATATTTTACACTAATGACTGTGTTTTAGTAGAACATAGATATTTCGTAAAACCGTGAACAGACCATTGTTTTGCAACGCATATGAAAAGGCCTGTTACAAATACTATGATAAATGAATAGTTCTGTACAACGACAGTTCACTATTAATTTATCAATAGATTCATTTATAAAATATCACTTTTGCATGATATCATGTTTCCGTGTTTAATTAATTCAATGGCAATAAATATGTAGTTAATGTTCACATCGAGATAAACAATAGAATTATACACGACCCGGCCAATGTGGGAGCCTCTTACTTTGTTACGAAAATAAAGTCTCAATAACAAAAATTAAATTGAGAGTTAAACACAAGGAGCAATTAAAGTAATTCTCACAGTAGCTGATGACGACTTTACGTAAGATGTGTCTTTTGAAGAAATTCACTGTGTTATCCAATCTGTTTAGACAATGATAGTGAGGAAATGAAAGTGGAAAGCTGTTACGAGAATGGAACGAGCGGTTTATAGTCGCATTAGCACATTATAAACTTTAGGCATAACCATCTGGTCAGTTCTAGGTGATCCATATACATATTCATCAATATGTTAATAATTCGAATATTTTTTTTTTTAATAAAAATAAAACCACTGTTTTTTGTTACACGTAACCTTTATTATTCAAATATCGATCATTTTGTATGAAAATGTCGCGAGGACATCCGTATTGCTAAATCTGTATCTGCGGAAGGACAATTTAAATTTTGCCCCAAAAAATCTCTGGCATTCTTTTCTAAAGTTAATCTATATATCTGAAATATCCCATATATAAATATTTTTAATGAAATCATTAGTCTAAAAGCTTGAAATATGGAATAGTAATATAAGTAATATATAAAGACTAGCGGACCTGACAGACGTTGTCCTGACCGAATACCGCCACCTATCGGGTCCGATTGTGAATCTAAACCATTCCCAGATCCCCTTGAACACACACAAAAAATTTCATCAAAATCGGTCCAGTCATTTGAGAGAAGTTCAGTGACATACACACTCACAGAAGAATTATATATATAAAGATTTCTCCCATAAATACCACGATTAACGCCTGTTTTTCAAAAAACTAAATATCCGTTATAATTTTCACATATTTCAGAGTGGAACTCAAATTGTATAAATTTTTCTTTCTTTCACGCAGTAACAGCTTTATTTGCTTAAAACAAATGTGTTTCATTAAAACCATTTGCGAACTCTCTAACGACCTACTTAACTGTATTATCTTAAACGTCTTCACCTACTGTAATTGCGCCACGGTTTTCATTTCTCAGTGACCACCCACGCTAAATACGTGTCAAATTGCTAATAGCATTATCAACTTTCATTGCATCATCGTCATCATCGGTTGTAATTATGGTGTTTGTCCAAGCGATCAGTGCTTGTTATAACAATAAAGCTATCTGCTACACTCATTAACTTATAACTACTCCAATATTTATTTTCGACCTGGCTGTTTGTTTAGTTTTGCATCCCATCGCTAGATAGAATATAAACATCTTATATGGAAGCATCGTTTAATCTGTCGGTACCGTCAAGTAGGTAACAGCGGTGTAGGCGATGGCGGTACACATTGCAACGTGCCGATTCATATCCAAGGTCTTTCCTAGTGGAAGAGAACGGAGTTTCCTGCGGCCGCCTATCTCTCGCGCACACCGACATTCGCACGTGAACGCACACGCGCCCACGTGTTGCTATTCTTTGTGTTCAATCTTTCCTAGCTACCGTTGTGAGGCATCTTCTTTTTATGCCGTCCAGTGGCGTTTGAAGTTTGAGCCCCTGAGCGCTTCATTATATAGGCGACGTGCGATGCGCGCGCTTCGCAGTTAGTGTGTCACTAGAGCCCGCGCGAGAGGTGGCCTGCAAGGACTGTACCGCGCCAACCTTTTTTTCTGTGCGTGCGATGTTTTCACTTTCGTCATTTTGACCGGGCCAGTTTGATTTGACGTCGCTCGCGCACGGACGTGCCTAGGTTCCGGCGTTGTGATATCCTGTGATCGCTGGTGCTCCGGATTGTTTTTGTTTATGAAATTTATTTTTGTGAAAAATATGGCTGTGATAAAGTGTTAATATGTTCGATAGTAACATTCTTTTTAATTTCTACAATGAGATTGCTAATAGAAGTGCACTACAGTTGGCAAGGTAAGGTTGTTTTGTTTGTTTACCTTAAATTTAGTAGGTATGTGGGGATGCGCATGTAGGTGTGGGCGGTGGGTAGGTAGTCACATCGTCGGTCCGGTGGGACGGTCGGCACAACCTTGGCTCTAATGAACGCACTATTCGCCGCTTCATCCGCCTCTCGCCTTCGCCTGAGCCTCGCTCGGCGAAGAGGTTAATAGGTTCACATTAGATGGTGGTTTGCGAAATCGACTGACTGAGCTCAGCGTATGAACTGCGCCCGCGCCGCTTTTCCACAGTTGGTTTCGCGCGCATTCGACATACTGAATAGTTTATTAAATAATTGAATGCGATCACTCCCAGTTCTACAAATAACTATCAAGATAATAATTTAGGTACTCAATACATCATCAATGATGTGATACTTACCACTTTACATAAACCCGTATTCCATAGCGGAAACAAAAAATATAAAGATACTTAAACTAAAAAAAAACTCTCAGATTACCATAACTTCTCGTATGATTTATTGAGCTACTTGCTTAGCTAATTCCATTTAATGAAAAATTAAAGAGTTTGATTCCAAACAATCATTTTTGAAATTCTCATCGTTTACCGAAACACGTTAATGAACGCCAATTAATTACCTGTTTAACCGCGAATTTCACTTCTGATTGCTCGAGCATTAAATTGATTTCGGAACTGATAAATACTCGTTTCGCAATAGTAAAAGTCGATTCATTGCTTTTGGCACGTAATTACCGAATATCTTTATGGGAATCGATTATTGTTGTAAATATTGCGTTCCCAGCAATATATTCTTCTCTCAAATTTGCCAGTTCAAGCGAATTTTCTTTGCAAAACTTTGTATTTTTAATTTTGTCTATTTCATCTCAACCTTGCGCAACGAAAAGCTAATCTCATTGAATAATTTGAGTTATTTTCTATTAATCGTTGTTATCATTCATTAATTACCTGTCCAAGGCTTCGAAGTAATCTTGTTGATAATAAGTGGTATTGACTAATATTGTTTTGATTGTAAGATTCGTGCGTGATCACTACGATCACTTCCTTAATCAACTACCTATTTTGATTAATAAATATGTTGGTTCCTGGAAATTTTGTTTTCGTAACAGCAGCATTAAGTATCATGTTATTCTATTTGATATAGAATTGATAAAAATATTTCGTTGTGTATCAAAACATTTACTTACTCATCGTGCTTCAAAACTATAATTTTGCCTTCACTATGGTGACGCACAATGTTATTTTGTAAATTTTACTTTAACTCGTTCAAAAGTACACAATAAAACCTATAATTTCAAATACGTGATGTATCTATAAGTAAATTGTTTTGTATATTAATTCAATAACTAAAACTACAAAGGAAACGGAAAGGTTCTCATAGCTTACTGATAGATCCGTAGACCGCATGCCACTGCGCAGTTTTAAAACTTAATGTGATAAGTCACTTAACCGTACCCAACATGATAACAAGTTTTTTGAACATGTCAATATTGGCAGTTTGTTGTTTACTAAGTCTTTAAATGAAGCCAAAGCTCTGAAAATTACAAATTCCGTGAAAAAAAAGATCAAATAAAAATATAAAATGCTCGGAACAAACTAGAAGCGAAAGCTAAATTTCCCTCAACCTTTGAAAAACCAAATAAAATCAATATTAGAAACAAAATATTGGCAGTTGTTTACTAAGACCATAAATGAAGCCAAAGCTCTGAAAATTACAAATTCCGTGAAAAAAAACGATCAAATCGAAATGGAAAATTCTCGGGACAAACTAGAAGCGAAAGCTAAATTTCCCTCAACCTTTAAAAACCCAAATAAAATCAATATTAGAAACAAACTTTAGAAAACTAATTTAAGATTAAAAGCAATCAAAATTCCATATTTTGGATCTGCCATTTCTTGACATTTACTCCAAAATTGATGAAGACTCGTGTTGTGAACAAAAATTACGCAATGAGAATTGATACTGATGCTGAGAGAGAGAACTGTGTCAATGAAGCAGAAGTGTCGGCGGTTGGCACGAGTAAACAATTAAAGGGCGCGTACGAATGATCGCCCAATGTCGTTTTTCTATTTGACTTAACGAATATCACGTGTATTTATAGTGTTCCGCAATGAAACTGAAATAAACTGAATACCATTGGATTAATCGTATCAACATACAGTGTTCTAAAGTTAGAAAAGTAGTTAATTGTTTTGTAGACCAATTGGATCATGGGAAAAGGAATAGAGTATGATAAACTCCAAAGACTATAATCAAAATCGTTAACCAACAGCTAAAGAACATGACTTAAGTTTTTATAGGGCAAGAGTACTATTTTTGCCAACATCTTAAATAGGATAAATAGAGTCCCTTTAGGAAGATCCCAAATTGACGCTAAAGCAGCGAGAGATAGTCGCTAATCAAAATCATAGAAAGCTCCAATGTTAAAAATTAATACATAAATATCAGATATTAATTCGGATCTGTAATGTCGCTTTCAGATGACTTGTCATCGATTATGATAATTGCTCCTTGAACTTTTGTATGTTGATGATATACATTCAATATACATACTTAATCAATTATGACAAGTTTAACATCCAAAAATTTCGTGTTACAAATATTTTAATAAACAACAAACCTTGGTATTCAAATATGTTATGAAACCTTTACAAACTGTAGCTGTAATATTTTAAAACATGTCTATTGGCCTTCGTATTGTCTGATTAACACGATGGTCACCTCGATAACAACCACTGTTAACAGTTTGATAAGATTTTTGATTTCAATAACCTTTAAATTTCGATAAACTTAACCATAATTACTATCAAATTATCTTTGGTTAATTCCAAGAAGGCATTCTGACCTAGCTAATAAGACTGCTGTCTCATATCTGTTAGTGGTAGGTATATCTTTCTTACAAGATTGGTTCTAATTAGTTTCTTTAGTTAGACAAGAGTCTTAACTAACTGCAGATTCATATTATGATTTCTTATCATTATAAGTTTACAACAGAGATTTTTTGAAGTTGTTAAGAATATTAAAAGTTTGCTGTATGCGCTAATAGGCGTAAGTACTTGTAAAGCGTTAGATTAGTTACAATTGTGTCATTATATTAAATGGTACACAATCAAATAATTAGTTTCGCATTGTCAAACACAACATTAATTACACGATAATATTTATTTTACGCAATATCAATTGTAACTTCCGAGTGGAACAATCCACTCAGTTATCGTATACACGTGGTTAAAAACTAGATCTTTTTCCGTCTGCAGTTTGCATAAACTAATTATGAATACGTCCAAGGGCCTCTATTTGTTCAGTAATAATCTATTCGTTACTAATAATTGTAATATAACCACAAATGTAACTGTTGTAATTAGGTCACGCTATGATTCGATTGTAACTCCTATTTCCTGGAAATATGGCGCTGGTACTATGAATTTATCACGACTATTAAACAAACGTTGCATAGCAATAGGAAAAATCTTGAATCTAATTAATATTACCATCTATAATTGTCTTGAATAATAACAGACGTAGGAAGTATAGAAAATAAGGTAACGTAAACGTTCTTAATAATAGCGGACGTAAACTGCAAAAACCTAACTGGCAGAACTGGTTTCGCGAAAATATGAATTTTCAATGGAGTCATAATTAGTAAAACGCATCGTTTGTTAGCAGGCTTTGTGCACGTATTTAACGTTCCGAGAAACTAGGTTTACAACGTAGAAACGCAAACATTTCTAAAATCCCAAATGCGAGAGCCGAGCTGCTCGATGCTATTTCGCCATCGGCATTTACTCCTTGCAAAGTCGACATAAACATATTCTCAGAACTACAAATATATTCGGCAGTTCGGAACCATTTCGATTTTCCATCCAAACACAAATGTGTCAACTTCTTTATCGTTTCATGTAATTTCTTCATAGTTCTGCGTTCCATGTGACATTGAACTGAATTAAAAAGTGTTATCAGAGGGCTCAATATTGTCAGTAGTGTGCGGCAGTTGTGAAATCCTCGTAACATTTGGACAGTAGTTACATAGAGGCTCATTAACATCTTTTCGTTTTGGTTTTAATCATTATTTAATCGAATTTTAATGTATCCTTACTATTCGAATGTGACGGTCACTGCCCGTGTTCTTCTATTAGCATTGTTAACAAGTTCCAATTTTACCAGACATTCATTGCAGCTAATTCCTTGGTTTTACCGCCGACATTTTAAATTGTAATGTACTCTTAAATGGAGATAGACTAAAAGCATGTCGGTACTTTAAAACTTTGAATTTGTTTAGGTCAAGGCCATAAATAACGCCATTTGAAATTATTATAAAAGTAAGCATAGTAACCAAGCGGTAGATATGGTAGTTCAAAGAAATGTATTCTGTAGGACAATTAAATTCGGAATGGTCCTTTTCAAATGACTCCCAGCCCTTTCTTGTTCCCGTTCACGGTACAAATTACCGAAGGACGTTGGAACTGGGTCACTTCGGAAATAGTTTATTGTTATCGGCTAGTCTGCGCACACGCAATGCTCACACGCACGCCCGAGCCGCGTTCGATTTTCAAACGTTTACGCACACGAATGAGCCCCCGACTCAATTAGGGTTCATCCTTTATAACTCTCGGAAGTCCTTGTACTAGTTTGCCTTCAGAATCTTCAATATCATCTTGGATGTCTATGGGTGTGGTTTCAAACGGCTTCCGCTTTCGTACCAAATCGAAAACATACTTTCTTAAGGCCGACGGGTCAATAAAATTGAAAAGGTGTCGGATTTATATTTTCATATATAATGTCATTAAGAGTCTTAAAGGCCAGAGTGTTTTGGTCTATTAGTTTTATTACGCAGTTACCCTTGCGTTAAATATTTTATATTTATAGTCTAACGCTTTCGACAGACCCTTGCTAGCGCGGTCTTCGCTAGTACTTCATCTACAAGGTTCTTCGTTTCATTATTTCGTATTATACGATGCACCTCGACATATGCATTATACTGACTATTTTATGGTCCTACCAATACACCCAATGCATCACTTTAATAATAACCTTTGGAACCTTGACCACGCCAATAAATTAATTATGATCGCTTGTCACAGTTGGCAATAAAAATTCTCATCTACGCATAAACTCTGATTGTTCACAATTTTATAGGCAATTCGATTAGTGGCAAGTAGTAAAATAACTTAAAGACCTCAAGGCTTCCAAACAATAACTCACACACGGCCATGTAGCTGGCACACCGCCATACAATGAATAGTAGTGTTTCATAGATAACGCATAGATCTATCAATTTAGTCTAGCACATTCACAGGCGCACAAATCTGCGCTCACATCCGGAGTAGGGCGTATTGCGTGCGTGTGAGTACACTCACACTGCTGTCGTGAAATTTCCCACAAACCCCCACTATTCGGCGCACGCGCACGCTCACAAACAAACCCTAGAGTAAAGAGTAATAAAACTGAAGTATCGTGAACGAAAGCACACGTTTCACGCCCAACATATGTATTTTTAGCAAAATGCGAGCGTATGGGTAGGTCAGTTACTATTATGACTGAAATTTTGATAAGAGCTATTGACTATCGTAATGAAAGTTACGTAACAGCTTTCATTATTTCTTATCTCTCCATTCATTTAGCCTCGGCCAGTATTGCTAATGTTCTTATATATGTCTCACACATTATGCACTTTATCTAGGATTCATTCTTCAATCATTTATCCTTTTGCTGTTTCTATTCCTTCTAATATGTCGCGGTAGACTTATTTTGCTCAAAATTTCCATCCCACATTCTATTATCACATTTATACAAAAAATCTAAATACATGAATAACTTTAGTTTTCCCATTTCAGTCAACAGTTTTTATTTTTCTGTACTGATTCATAGAACTTTTTATCACATATGTCTATGAATATTTAAATTTATTCTTGTGATTAGACTGGAACTAGTAGGATGAATAATGTTTTATGTGTTTCCATAACTTAGATGTACTGTACACAAATGTAGAAAGTAAAACACAATAGCGTCACATGTGCTCGGAATATTAGGTACATTTTTATGAGTCAGCGTTTCAAGTCTACTTTGTCAATGTATGATTCAATTGTTTCAAGCACAATTTTAGCGAAAGACTCCGCTAATAGATCATCGTCGAATTTAGATTATTTATGAAAATGGTTCCCGGTATTATTATTTTATTTTTCCTTTCATTAAATTTTATTGCAGCGCAAAGTTTTCCCCCATAATATATGATTCTTCTGTACAAAGTTCTCTGCTCTTCTGCAGGTCTGTGATTTACTAAGTACTTTGCTGCAGTCTTAATTAAATAACAATCTGGTCCTTACCTTACGTATCTAGTTCCCAAACATGTTTTTAATTAAATCTGAGTGTACAAACACGAAAGAAACCTATTGATATTTATCTTTCACCTTCCTCACCTGAAACTTTGCGTGGTGATGGTAACCATTCAAAGTGTCATTCGCTTACGTCATTGAAATCGTCTTCCTTTTAACAACCTATTATATTTGTATACAAAATAATATTAAAGTAACATATCCCTGCTATAAACTTAAATTTTATAGCTTCATTGTCCTTACTTGAACAAATAATCTTCACCGTAAAAAGCCGTACCTTTATTTGTAGTGAATATTTTAAAATGCTTTAAAATTCCTGTTGTTGCTACTTGCTATAAAAGTAGCATTAGGGTTGTTGTTTTTCGCAATTTGTGTAAATCCATAAAATACTCATCTTTAAAAATGAAATGAAATTATAAAGAAATGAAAGCCTTTATTTGTCCCTCCCAATCCATTTCTTGTATTTACTAACAAATTGCTCTTTTTTTTTTTTCATTTTTACTATGAATAATACGTTTTCAACTTGTCACATTTGTAAAAATAAGTTGACTTTTAAATTCACAGAGCGATAAAACAATCTAAAATGAATGTAGAACAATGTAGAAGAAAAAAGACTATGGAAGCATGACTCAAGGTTCCTACTAGGAATAGAGTAAGTGACACATTATTGTTAATTAGGTATTAGAAGTTCAATGTCAATGTTACAAGAGTTGCAATTGACCCATATCACCCGCTTGAACACCATAAGGTAAAACCTGGTAAAACAAGCCACAAACAATATATTTATAACACATTTAGATCATCATTAGTTAAACACCGTAACCCTGTTAGTAATTAGCCTATTCTCTAAGTATTGTCACTTGTTCCACTATTCCACATAAATAAGTGCATATAGTAATTTCATATTAATATAAGTTTCCTCCTACAAGTTTTCCTGTACTATTATTTATAATAGGGACCACTTTACTATTTCCATAAGTGTTCACCTAATAAACATCTATATTTCCTACAGTTTATTTCTATTAGTCACAATAATATAACAATTCGCTGTCCCCGACTAATAAAATAGTAATGTGCTATTCCGATAGTATTAACTTTATTGCATATTCGATATTTAGAAATCTAATTACACTCTGTCAATTTTTTTCATTCATTTCCTACGGTTATTTCAGAAGTTACGAGATTTTAAGATGTATTATTGTAATGAATGTAAAAAATCACTTTTCTTTTGATATTTGAACAATTCCGCTATGGTAATAAAATATTCACAAAAAACTGTTTTTAATTTTCCTGTAAAATTAGGTTTTTATGATTACGATTTTATTCATCGGGGACAGCCAATTCTATCTTTATAATTCGATCCATTACTATCCAAAAAGAATCCAATAAATGCGTTGATTCCTACGGGTCCACCTACGGGTCCATTAACTCTCTTTCATCTTTAAAATCATTTTGCTTTGGATTACATCCACTTCTATGTTATATTGTTCTTCTCCCTGAAAAACACATCTAGATCAACACATTGAAGATTAGCATCAATATTTCATCATGTTCATCATGAAAACTGGTATGACGATGAAATTACAAAAAAAATATATTTTCATTTCCATCGCTCCATTTTCCAAACGTGTTCAATGTTTGCACTGGTTGCGAAAGACGATGGTTATCTCAGTAAAATTACGGCACATTTTCCCACTTGAGCAACCGTTACACTTGGTTGATGCAAATGTAACAAAAAATTAAATTATTTTTAGATCGTCTTATCTCTTTCCTTGTGTATTCTGAGACACAAACTTTTTAAAAGACTTCACAGTTGTTTGCGATGTATTTTGAAAAGCTGATATTTACAAAATAAGCCAAGAAAACACTACAAAAATATTCCAACTGGAATTTCATCTAGTACCTTTAACTTTTCCCTTGTGTCATTGTGTTGTTCATGGTATTATGAGGAAGAGAACAGCGTCAATAATGGGTAGGTTGCGCGGAAGCTCCAACAGCATCCTAAAAACATTATTAGACAAAATGGACAGTCCCTTTATAAGGCACTGGGTACGGAGGCACGTGCCAACGTGTGTTGGGCCACGTCAGTTTTAGTTGTTTTAGTTTGTTAAAGTTTACTAACATAGTTTTTAAGTCATTGTTACTAACACTATATGGATTGTGTGTACTTGTATGTGTAGTCTGAAATAAAGAATATATTATTATTATTATTGTAAAGCTTCCCTTCATAGTCATCAATCTATCACAAATCTCAAAGTCAAATCAATCCGCTAGAAACTACAATACTTCAAGTCACAAATCCGTGGTTTACTTATCTTCAGCAGTAGCGTGCGTACCGTTCCGTTGATATTTGACTTCGCTGATAACTCTGAAATTAGGACAGAGATTGTATTGTGGTTCTCAGTTACGTTTCGTGCTTAATCTGCGCCTACAAACTTCTCGACTTGACGTTGAAGGGTTAATCATTCTGTGTGTACGCAATATGTGAGGAACTTTTAGAAGTTTAAGTTTATCGTATAGTTTTCTTATGTTGTCAGTTAAATCAATCAGTGTTTCGTCGTAATGTTATACTTCAACCAATACAAATGTTGTGTCCTTGTCACTTTTACCTGTTTTGGGATAACCCGTTTGTCAGTGATTCTTATAAGAATGATGATTCAGAAATGGTAGTTCCTTAGAATTAATCATTTACTATGAGAAATTACTTTTTTCAAATAGTTAAATCACCTAATACAAACGGATCGGTGTTTTTCCCGACTATGTTTACTCTTTAACACTTACGTCCGTATTCAAAGAATCTATGAAAAATACGTAAAAAATTGTAGAAAAGGAAAAATTTACTAAAAATACTTTATGGATGGTTATGCCTATTTGAAAATTACTATCTTGTACCAATCAAACAATAATCCGTATAAGGACACATACAAGACATAAGAATGAATAAAGATCTTCAATTATAAAAAGATATAATTCCATAAATATGCATGATGATAGACATAAAAGGAAAAGTCGGTATGAATGACGAATAAATTCTTGAGACTTGCTCCTAATAGATGCTAGGAGTCGGATAAGATTTGAAATACCTTCACAGTAACGACTTAAACTAGGTTGAGATGAGATGAGAGACCAAGGCGAAGATGAAGGGACGAACTTGTCTCTTACTGAAAGGACTGGCCCACAATAGTAGAGGACAGAAGTGTGCGGAAGATAGAGAGGTGTGCTCTTGCCTAGTACTTCCTACTATCTGTCTATTCTGTTTCGTCCTTTCCTTTGACTAGGACTAAACAGGCTAGATACAGATG
The DNA here is from genome assembly GCA_963680765.1 of Agrochola lychnidis. Lineage (NCBI taxonomy): Eukaryota > Metazoa > Arthropoda > Insecta > Lepidoptera > Noctuidae > Agrochola > Agrochola lychnidis. The sequence goes on along the minus strand of OY796849.1, from coordinate 6,116,898 downwards.
ACATACATGATGCATCATAGAAACCTAAGTTGAAAAATGATGGAACTATCTGAGAAAATAATGCAAAAGAAAATGAGGTTGATGATTGCAACATTAGCTAAACCTTCTCAAAATTACCCCGAAAAATATTCACGTAACCGTGATGGACATAAAAGCAAGGAAATCAAAACTGAGTCGCTACAACAGTTACGTGGTCGCATTACGTAAAGCCTTTCGCATACTTTCTCTGACAGCAAAATTTAGCGTTCGCCGTTATGCAACTTTACGAAATGGCAGTCGACTAAATTTCATCATTTCAACTACAGAGAAGATCACGGCTCATATATGGAAGTGAGCGACGATGTGACGAAATAAGAAATGTTCGGATGTTATTTTTAAGAAAACGTGTCGTTTTTATTAGTTTTAATGTGCATTTGGACATTCAACTGATTTACCTCGCTTTTATTTACACCTCATTCGAAAATTACGTCAGTGCTCAATTTAGAAACCTCTTTTAAATTACCTACAGTTGTCTGCATACATTAGGAAGATTAAACTGGAATAGAATAAATAGAAAAATATTCATACCAGATTAAAATGATTAAAATTCATAACTGTATTTACAGTCTTTATAAAGAGCAATTTATTAATTATTATGCAAAACAATCAATAACAACAAGAACTTCTTGGGAACAGTAATACTCGAGACCGGTATTCGTTATTACCCATAACCACTCAAGTTGTAACAGGAAACTTTCAATTAAAAAAATCAATAATACCTGTAAATTGCCATAAAGTATTTTATAACAACGATAAACTTGTTGTTACTTTAGACTCAGTGTTGACTAGAACGATGCAAATGTGAGTTTTTACCTAAGACTTGAGTGAAGTAACTTTCTAAAAACTGCTCGAGTGACCTTGAAATAAAACGCTGTTACAAAACCGCGGCCGCTCGCCGGCGCTAACTCCCCCCTCCTGTGCAACGTGCGCGCGGATCTACGCACGCTCCACCAGCACACGCGCATGCGCACGCCTCCGTGTGCGTACACCAACACACATGCGCGCACGCACACCAACACATGCCCAAACAAACACAAACTACACGTGCTACCCATGTGTGAGTTAATCAGTTGAATGTAGAAAGGAGTGGTGAAAAATCTAGTCCGGTCCTACAACCTTACAACATACTAAAGATTGGCATGTAATTCTTTGAACACGTGATCGTACAGAAGGAACTTCTAACAACACAGTGATTAATTAAATGAATCACTCGACGCTCCCGATCTAATGTGCGGTCTCCGTTTGCGTCATTACAGCATGGAAAAACCGAAGAAAATAACTTACTTTTTCCATTTTAATATTTATTCTCAAAGGCTATAAAATTATTCCATTCATCCATTTATGCATCAGCGCACGCTAACAAAACACACCTTAAAATTCTGACAGTTTTGAAATCATCGAATTCCAAATATGTGAAATCCTTGAACATGGATGTGGGTCATGATCAGGTTCCAATATGTGTCTCGAACTCGGTTATTAGCATAGAGTTCTGAGGCGCGCGCCGGTACGTTGCGCAATACTGTTGACTTTCATCCTGAAGGTCAAGAGCCATCCTATTTCAAAACGGACCTTGGACGAGTCTGGTTTACCTCGGACCGCTTGTAGAGAACAGGCGAGTAAACGGAAGAGATTGGTGCTAATAGATATTAATCAAACAAAGAAGACGTCTTTATGTTTCGTTAGCTGCTTGCTTTCAAATATAATTGCTTGTGAATTGTGAAGATCAATCGCACTAACACTTCAAACAATTGAATGTAACTTTTTAGATAAGTATCAATTTAATAATAGTTGTATTCATAAAAAGTTATGTTCGATTTGCTACAAAGCGCCCACAGATGCGAAGGTCAACTAATTTCGCGGCGTGAGAACGCCTCTATATAGACGATTTAATTCATCATAATTTGCTGTAATAACACCAGAGATATTCAAATGACTGCCGACAATCAAATCCGACCTTTTCTTAGACACGTTCTTTATAAATAGTCATCTAACTGCCGCAGTGATCGCAAAATGTCGAACACGAACTCGATTTGTTTCCGAACCAAAACAGTTGCGAAAATGTAGAAATATGCCAAAGGCGGTGTGTTGATCACTGGGACGCCATTACCACAGGAACAGAGGAAATCTTCATCTTACTCGACGGGTGTCGAAGTTTCACAATCGCATTCCGAAACGACGTTACATTTGTAATAAGTGTGTATGTACATTAGAGCCGTTTGCAGTAACAGTTAACAAGTATCTGGCACAAGGGATCGATCGTCAATCAAACGCAAGGTGAGAGTGTAACCGCACAGCTATTTTAGCATCATCGAAGGTAAAACTGATTTGCGCTTTCGGCCCAAGACTCTCTCGCACAAGGGTACGATGGCATTTATAAATAAATACGTTTGTCAGTTGCCAACGACGGCAATGTTATGTTTGGTTATTGATCAGTCTGCTGACCGCTGACATTCCAAATCACACCCACAGACATACGAGACTCATCATATATAAAGCTAAACTTTAGCCGCCGAACACAAAAATAAATCATGGTTATCATACGCTTAAGCACATTGACGAATATAAAAACGCAGATGATTATAAAATACTTGACTGGTGAATGAAACCATCAAAATATTTAAAGCATATTGTAAACGTAAAGCCAATTTTATCATACAAATTATCGTAATGGCAATGATCTCATTTGACTCAAGTCGACACTGATTAAAATAACTAATTTGGATAGTTCCTTGTTTTTACAACGCAAAAGGAAATTATCTGCGATAAGCTTATCGATTGAAACGTAAATTCCTTCGTTTGTTTTCGTAACAGTTACGAGATGTTCGGTGACAATGAGTGTGAGAATCGGTGGGGACTGCATCGATGGGGCTTAGAATGCTGACGCGAGAGGTCGGTATGAATGAACTGGCATTTGTTGTGGAGTCGGCATTACATAATGTATGTGGTGCGGCAGCGCAGTCGGTGCTGGCAGCGAACATTTCGTCCGAAGGCCAGCAGCACAAAGCGTGTGCGGCGTATCGCTGGCCACGCGCGCCCCGCGGTTTCCTGTTTGACGACTATCGACTTACATCACTATCGCTTTCTGTCATACTTCGCCCGCCTGTTAGAAGCTTGTAAAGGGGTCTGGTCTGTTGCTAAGTACCTTTGTACATACGTTTGTCATTGAAACCGTGTACTACCGGCATTATTATTACGACTTCCCAAACTCGTAACTTAGAACTCTTCCTTATTATTAAAATATTCAAATGCCAGCATTCATTATATAATTTTGATGTCGACTAGCGTGGTTAATTGATATATTTGCATTTCGTAAGCGATCGGCGTGAAGTGAGTGCCTCGGAGGTTGTCGCAAAATTTCAACGGATTATAGAAGTGGCGTTAAAATGGATTCAGACAATTTAATTTAACCGATCATTTGAGTTATGTAAATAGAGCAGAAAACCGTTCACGAGCATGTAAATGTAGCTCATGAGATTATCTGCGATTGTGACCAAGCGGTCCGAATGGCGTCGATCCGGTGTCAATCGAGAGGCATCGGAGCATGCTGAGATTTAACCTGGATACACCATCGGATAATTGCTTTGTTTTCTAACGCGAATACGTTTTACCAATAAGTCGAATGGTAATTATTCATTATCTTATAATGTCTTCATTTGCATTAAAATAAGCATTACTTAGCATATAATTTGAATTCTGCTTTTTCTGTTACTCCTGGTATAAAGATCGTATAACTCTTCGCATTGAAAATCTCAAGTTGTGCCATTAAGGATTCGTTGGACGACATTATCTTGCAAATAGCATTCTTCTTTCGATTTGTCCAATTATTTCCATGGCATCTTCATGATTGTTTAGCATAACAATATTTCATTGACCTATGATGACTGATGATATTTCTATTAGAGTTATCTCTTGCAAGAATGGTAATGCGAGTGACCTCCGCGGCTTCGCTGTGACGACACCTCTGACGTTGGCGTGCCTTGGTCACTTATTTATTACTTGAACTTCATAAAGATCATAGATTGTGAAATTATATCAATCAGTTGGAAACAATGAAGTGTTAATAGCGACTGTGAATACTTTTTCTACTGACACCATTTTGATATTTGTATTCAATTGGTTTGGATTTATTTTTGATTGTTTGGTGACAGTGTGGACATTGTTTATGACAACATTGTTAGCTTGTGCTGCGGTTGCTTACGTCACATCGGAATTAGCTGTTTCATAATTTGTGTATATCTATCACGCTACCATTATTTGCTGGGCAACGTGTTAAATATTTTTCTTATAATTTTAACAAGACAGTAAAATGTTAACATGTTTCCGTTTTATGCGACAACTTGGCTTTACTCCTCCATCGTAAGTTGCTCAAGAGTAAACTGTAGTCCTTGAAGAACACAAGTTGTTATATAAACATTGTAGTATAAATAATTTTTAAACATTCTCATCACCGTCATTAATTTCTACGGAATTTAAATAAATTTCCATTTATGAGAATATAATAGTTTTGTATTGAAACAGATGATGTTGACACATCTGTTGAAAAGCCCTTGTAACGATTTATTAAACAAAAATATTGTATGTATATTTTTTAAACATAATATATTTGTAATACTTGATGTTTTTTTTTTCTTATTTGGGACTCTCTTTCAATTGATGAATAACTTATTAATCAAAACTAGGTTTTGTTAACAGTTATTGGATTGTTTGTTTACTAAAGTAGTAGATATAGCGAATGTCCACTAACCGCATGAAATAATTCCACTTTTCCTTATGAGGAAAGAGCACTTAACACTTTTCTTGAACCGTGTGCAGGGAAACACCCAGTATTCCAAGATATAATTTTTATGTAGAAAAGTAGTGAATTGTTGTCTGTCACTAACCGAACGGGAAAACATTATTATTATGATGTTAATGCGCATATTTTTCCGTTCATTTCATCGGCGGAAAACATTCTAACGTGCAACGCAAATATCGAAATCGGGTCTTCCCTAAACAACATTTAAAATTTGGACGATAATAATGTAATTTACACAACAAATTCACATAAACATTCGAATACTACAAAAAACTACAGCAACAGAAATTGTTTCGCCTATAACGTTCCGTAACAAAAAATCAATCAATATCTTCGACGACTATAGTGTCAGATTAACACTGCAAATTACAAAATGATGCTTCGCAGATCAGCATAGTTCAAAAATCAGCTGATTTGATTTGATATAGACATTTTCGTAACTTTCAATTATTTGCCAATAGACAGCGAAAGTTTGAACTTTTTTCAATCATACGCTCCAGTAGGCCAATAGTGGTTGTCTTGTACAATTTCTAGGCTTGCAACAATGTTTCGTAAACTGTAAACCGTCCACAGTCTCGATTAGTATGGTCAATCAATTGACATCCGAATTTTCTATCGCTTTCGTTATTAATATTCAGATTTGCTTCAGCGATTTCTTGCGATGCAGACTGAATGTTACTTCCTTTTCTGCCATATATATATTTATATCGTTTTCTTACATTTTCCTTAAATTATGCTTTATTTATTACTAGCTTCTGCCCGCGACTTCGTTCGCATGGAAATCGTAAGACATCACAATATACTACAATAATAGCCATATTTTTACAAAACTTCCCTGTATACTACGTTTGTAGTTTTATTCTCAGCTGCCAAAATATACAGAGAGTCAGGAATGGTGACTCGGGAGCGACGTAACAGTTGTCCGTGTGAGAAGTAGCTTATCCTGAGGTCGACACCCGCAGCCTTCAGCCTTCAGTGTCGGCCCCTGTGACTTGTTGATCGCAAAGCATACACTCCCAGAGAACTGCACGCGCTTTAACTGGTAATTATGGGGAATTTGTACTTTATACGCGCTATAAACACTGTCTCACCATCGCCACAACCTGTTAGAATTTCCACCTCGATGACGTTTCTCTGCAAAGACATGACTTTGAGCTGGTTTCCGTTACACAGATATACAACCGGAAGTCCACTTGCCATTTGTGAATTGAGAAATTCTACTGGGTGATATTTGGCATCATCTTCCTCCACATCAGTATTAATGGAGGTGTATATCACTTCACTCCCTTCAATTTGTGAGAGAATACTGTGGTTGATCGCTGCAGCCTGATCATCTTCGGAGTTAAAACGGAAACACGCCTAAGAATTCTCTTGGTATGGTATTTGACTGATATCCTCGTATATCAGACGAATAAGATCTTCTAAAGTGGGATCTACTCTACCAAGAGTCTCTGGTAGAGTGCTTTCACCAACTTTTAGAAGAACATCGGAAAATACTTGAGCATTTGAATTACCGCCAAGCCGAGGTCGTATGATGATGGTCAAGCGCAGTTTATGAACTCTCGACCAAAGAGTCGACCTTTTCAACGAAGTATTCACTTTTTTTTGTCAAAACTGTGACTCCACCCATCATATCTTGGTTTCTGCGGATGTCCTGCAGGGTTCTGTTTACAGTTTCCACTGCTTTACTTTTTGCCATAATGCATTCATCCCATACAACGAAGCGCAATCCCCTAAGCACACATCCCTTGTTACTGTTGCGTGACACCCCACAAACAGGCGTTTCGTTGCTCTCTAAATCGATGGGAATCTTAAACATGACGTGCGCTGTTTTGCCACCAGGAAGCAGTGTGGCAGCGATTCCAGAAGATCCACACACATACATATTTTAAAATCGCTTGGACAAATCTGCTGTCAAAATCTGTAAAAAAAAAAACATTTTATTCCTACAGTCTTTTGCTCTAAAATGATCAGAATACAACCTAGAATGTTTTGTGACTGTAAAGTACTTGTAACTTAGTAGTTTCCCATAGCTTACGAAGTTTTCCATTTTTTGTGAATTAATACATTCTATGAACTATTACATACACAGTCCAAAAAAAAAAATCGTTTTACAAAAAGAGTTTAAAAAAACAGATGTAAATCGAACTTACTACCCCGGGCGGCCTACCACCAGCTCATAAAGCAGTATTATTTTAATGTTACTTCAGTGGGAGAAAGAGATGGAGCTATACATTCTGTAGAGCTTCATCTCTTTCCCACACTGAAGTAAACTAAAGTAATATTAAAATAATACTGCTTTTGAGCTGGTAGTAGGCCCTCAGGACTTCAAATCACTCGTCCAACCGCTTACTTATTCGCTTTGTTGAAAGTTAGCTAAAATAGCCGTTCCTATATAAAAGGTAGCGTGATGATAATCATTTAAAAAGTTAAATCGGTAACTACCTATCTGCAATATCCCAACCTTTTGGCGCGTCCGCTCATCCCCCATAGCAAATAGCGTGATAGTTTATGCCCTACAGTTGGTACAGACAAACATTCTAAAAAGTTTATTTTCCGCATAAGAATCGATCCCATACCTCGTAGCAATAACTTTCTTTAAAAAAAATTAACTTCGCTACGATTTTATTATATCTATAGATTATAGGTACATAATCAAAAAAATAAATAATCGTATAACAAAACAAAATGTGAAAAAAAAGAAAAAAAACCGTAGGTGGGAATCGAACTTACAACCCCATGTTTGCAAAGCAACCGCCCAACCGTTGAGCTAATTGCTTTGTTGAAACTTGTCTAAAATAGCCGTTCCTATATATTTCATGATTGACTGCTTAGTTCCATAAAAGTATAGCGTGATGATAATCATTTAAAAAGTTTAATCGATAACCATCTACAATATCCTAAAATTTTGGCGCGTTTTTTTCCAAAAATACGAACATAATATAATATTGCTCGTCCCCCATAGTAAATAGCGTGATAGTTTATACCCTATAGTTTGACCAGACTTATAAGGAACACCTATGCAAAATTTTAACAGAATCTATCCGGTAGAATTTGCGTCATGCTAGAACATAAAAATACAACATAATGTAATATTGCTCGTCCCCCATAGTAAATAGCGTGATAGTTTATACCCTATAGTTTGACCAGACACACAGGGAATATCTATGCAAAATTTTAACAGAATCTGTCTGGTAGAATTTGCGCCATGCTGGAACATACATACAGACAAACAGACAAACAGACAAACAGACAAAAATTCTAAAAAAAATATTTTCGGCATAAGAATCGATCCTAGACCTCGTAGCAATTACTTTTTTTCAAAAATATTCAATGTACAGTTTTGACTTCGCTACGATTTTATTATATGTATAGATAACAAACTGACGAAAGAACAGTGGTTGTTTGCGTTTGTGTTTGAAGCAGAAATAAGTAAAGGACTTTTCAATGTCCTTGTAATCTTTCGCTAACTTACAATTTGCGTACATTCTAAATCCATTTCAGGCTTACACATTGCACATACAATCATACAAAAAATGGACGTCATAAAATATTGCACAGCGTTCATTTTCCTTCGATGTTGTTATATTAGAAATAGGTGCAACATTATAAAACTTATCAGCGCTAAAATTTACAGCTACATATCTATCGACCGGACCAATCAATTCTCAAATAAGTTCTAAAAACGATTCTCGTTACAGAAACACGCCATTACTTTTGTTAATCGTACTAGTAACTAATTATATATAGGTAAGTTTATATTGAGTTACAATTATGTCGTTCTATTCCTCCTTTTACAGTGACATGACTGTCATAAAAACCATTAAGAGAGCAACAATCTAGAATCGGTACTGATCGAGTAAGATCGTAATGTGGACGACCATTCTAGGTCGGAACGTGGTTAATTAGTGTAGGTAGGTATAGATATGTAAGTCAGCCCAGCGTTTCTTTTAAGAACCAACCTTGATTCTTGGACTGATTGAGATATTTTTATAGACTGATTTTGTTGGTATTGTAAACAACTGCTGTGGTCTTGTTCTTCCTGATTGGGACAACTGTTGTTTTTATTAAATTTTTTTTCGTTTACGACTTTCGTCGTTTATTTAATCTGTATTTGAATGTTTAATATAGTTTTACTTTTGAATGCAAGCACTTTTAATATTTTTAGCATCCTAAACTCTATCTTCTTGAAATTTAAAATAATACACATCTCATTATTATACTTAATATTTCAGGTCGCTGGTTCTGTTTCCCTTTACTATAATAAAAGTCCCAAATTAGACAGAACACTTAAGATTGTTTGTTTTGTTTGTTTTTTTTTTGTTTTTTTTTAAAACGTTGCCCCACACTAGGAATTTCTCCTGTATCGTGGGTGCGATTACAAACATATAAACTCACATACACAAACAACCAGACCCGGAACAACTACTGGTAGGTCATACAAATATTTGTTCCGTTCGGGAATCGAACCCGCGACACGCAGCGCAGCAGTCAGCCGCTTAACCACTGCGCCAACCGTGCCGAGATATTTCAAATACGTACAGAAATTACAATCGAAACTGCGACAGCGCACGATAATTACTGGTTACTAACCTAGCCTAACCCACTGACCTATTTCACTAACTTTTAGAACTTGCGAAAGATAAAGAGCTGATAAAGATAACTATTTCCATTCTGTTCCTACATCGTTAACGCGCTACTATTTAATTTTATAATCGTGTTTTTATTTAAGCACTGTATACGCATAAAAAGAGACCCAATTTAATAAATACAATGTTTTGAACTATATTGCTCAACCGAATTACCTTCGTTTGCTCCCAAATAAGTAAGTAACGGCTAAAGAGATTGTGATTATTTTTAAATATCCGGAATTTTATTTACTGAAAAGTGTTGGTGAAAGTGAGTGTTTGTTCAACGAAGGTCGCTTATAAAAGGCCATACAAATATAAAAAAACGCTGGCTTTATCTTTCATTCAAGTTTAGATAAAGTTTTGTTGCTTATCCATAGATCGTTGAGATATGTGGTGCCATCTGTTAGACGATTGAGGAAGTTGTTGAAAGCGCCATCTAGCGTGATCTACAGGAAAGTTGATAGAAAGGGAAAGTGGATGTAGTGCTCGATGTTGGTGTTAGAGGGCATTACACTGCGAGTTCTTATTGTTAATAAGGTTGAATATAAGATGTGAATGTTTTTATAAGTTAAACGTCAATTCGAATAATTTTAAGAGAACTAAAGTAAAGATTTACGTAAAAACAAAGCAAAAAGTTATTTTCAGCCACTACGAAACGTTTACCTTGATTTAATGATATAACTACTTGATTAACAAAAGTAACGACTTGAAAAATCTTTGCTTGTGGAAACTTCTTTAGATAAAAGATCACAATCTGAGGAAGTGGCAGTAGCATACAGATGTTATACTGAAACTACAACCTGCTGTAATTAGGGCTGGCAAAAAAAAATACGAAAAAGAACATTACAGTCAATAGAAAATCAAGTTTTACAGGTTGGAAGCACTTAAAACTTTAAACCTATTACAATACGTATATAAAAGGCATTATTTACACAAACAAAATTTCTTAAATATTTCAATAAGAAATAATTTACAATGCAGCGTTACCTCCATGTCTATTGAATAAAATATCGAAAATAATCCATACGAATACTTTAACAATTCCAACAAAACACTAGACAGTACCAATTTGACCTTGAATATTCAAATCAACTCAAAATGATTGACTTACAATAAATTTTACATCTCCACTATTCAAACTACTATATATGTAGATGCTGCTCTTTTTCTTCGAATAAAAATAAATCCTACTAGCAAACAGACACGTCTTCGTTCAAGTAATTTTCGCTTTGATGCAATGAAGCGAAAACTAATTATGTAGTGGCTATTGACAGCCTCTTTGAGTCATCGATACAATCTTGTAATCAACCCTGAAATAGATTAGATATAGAAAAAGTTCTCAATAGTAAATGAATTCAATGAACTTTGAATTGAAAATTAACCTTCATGAACGTATTAACCTAATTCTGAAGACTATTGATATAGATGTTACACAAGATAAATTTCAAGTCAACGACTCTTTGAAAATTAAAATACTAAATGAAGTATCCAGGCAAATCTGACAAAGGAACATCAACTGCCATTCGAAAAGCCTTGAACCGGCTTCAGCAGGCAACCCTAGATATCGCTAATTTGATGCAAAACATGGGAACTGCATCGTTTCGACCGGCTACGCACGGACAATGGCGGGTGAGCCAGACGCGCACCGCTGGCTCCAGTCCTGAAAATAGCACTATGTATCCACTTTAGTACATATACGATTTAGATAGTCACTTTAGTATTGCCTTTGGTCCCGCCCACGACCGCCCAAGGACGTACGCCCATGTTGAAAAGAGACATACATGTTGTATGGATAGTAAAATTTCAACGTGATTATAATGTATGGGGTTTGTTAAGTTTTGTCAGTTTCTTAGTTAAATGCATTTTAATAAATAATTCATAAATTGATTTAGATCAGGAACTTAAAACAGCTGATAGCGTCAACACTCCGTAGAAACATGTTAATTTATTTAAATTTTAATTCAACCGGTTTTATTCTTGGGTACCGAAATTTTCTAGTTCTGTTTAAAATTATATTCAGGAAGAGAATATGGTCAAAATAAAACTATTAGTTAATATTTAACCGTTATTAATATTTAAAGGTCATACAAATACCCATACTTTTGAAATTGATTAGTTTGTACAAACTGAAACTAATATAATAACCAGTTATTTAACCATCTTCAATGCTTGTTACTTTTACCAGTGGCCCAACCTTCGATTAGTTCCACATTCATTACGAATATTTAGAAGCACGATGTCTAAGCGAAGCATTCTAACGCAGATGTTTTCAAATCCTTCTTGATCACGTACCTAAGTTATTACTTTTGGCTTTAATTATGTGGCCTTCAATTAGAGTCTCATTAAAACAGACTCTGCCCACATTCATTACCCAAGGAAAACTTAGCATTACGGTCTTCAAAATAAAACATAATAATATCTATATTTCATTTTTTGTAGCCATGTACAGATATAAAGCACTTAATTCTCGTTTCAATGACTGCTCGTTTCCCGCGCTCAAGGAAATGTTCACTCTTTGTCGACTCAGTCATGTAATTTTTATCCAGTTCTTAATTACCGCCCGGAAAAGTAAATTATGTATATGTAAATAAGGTTCTGCATATTCTCAACAAATGTTGTGCGATATTTGGCCGTGAAATAACAAATATTTGAACAAAAATCATACCACGTGTAGAGTGTTGCAACTTTAATCAGTATTGATTAATTAATTATTAGTTCAGTTGTTTAGCATCTTCAAGTAGGTCTGTAGCGACGCATGAAACGAAAAGTTGAGAAGCAAACAATTGAAAACGAAATCATTACGAAGTCGTGACATCATTATCAAGATCGTCTTGTGCGAGAACATTCCGCAGTGTGCGCACAGGCTTACTTGTCCCTCGTTGCACTTTTATATACCACCGCAATTAAATATGACTTTTGAGCGAAACAGTGCAACAATAGAGCAGCAGTTGCCGACAACAATGAGTACTGTTCCACCGCTTGTGACCCCACTGTTGCTAAACTCCGACACAATGCAAAAGAAGCGCCTGTTGATCGTCTTTTAAACGATCTTGCGCTTCTATCGCAACGCTAATAGCACGTTGCGATGCTTTATCGGGCCAAGGTCCGATTGCAACAGGCTTTCTAACACCTGCGACTAGGACTTCTGTTGCTACTTTTGGCAGTCCAAGAACACGTCAGCTGTTCACGTTCATTTAAATTCTTCTCACCTTTTAACCTTTTTAATTTAGTTGGGAAACTAGAATTGTTTGGTTAAAAGCTATTGTGTTGTATCTACATCTAAATGGTCTATGTGAACGTTGGATTTCAACGTAGAGATCGATTTCAATTTCGCGAGCATTGATATTGAATCATTTGTTATCGTAACAGTCGGCTGGCTGTAGCCTTGTCTTCCTTTAAACTAGTAGTTTTCAGTCTGGCATAGAACAAGGCTAATGAACCGAGAACGTCATGACGAGCCTCAATTTCGGTATGATTTCACTTATTTACGTGTTGAATTTATTCAACGCGTCTGATCACGAAACAATAATTGAACTCATCTTCCAATTAGATAACATTATTCATAGAAACACAACGGCCGACGAAATTGATAATTTTATAAATCGATTCTGTTAATTGCCACGTTTTACCGCAATCAAGTTTGGATTATAATAGTTGCACTTCCTTATGACTATGACTGACAACAAAAACTTAGATGTAATGATTTCAAAGTCTTCACACGTTAGTCAAGTACAATAGGTATTTGTTACGCCTCGAATTTCACACAATTGTAAAAACTGGGAGTACGGTGATCGCCAAGATAGGTTTAATGATTTTAACACGAGTTTTATTATTGTTTAGCTGTTTCAATGATATCGATGGGTTTATTTTTAAAGTTAAACATTCTCACGCCAATCTAGCAGTTAAATAACCTTATTAGATATTTCTGTTGTGGTTCTATTACTTTCTCTTAGCACTTACTACCTTATGCTAATGGTTACAGGAAGTTAAAGTCTAGCAAAATTATCTTCAACATTTACTCAATAGTCGTAGCTACTCGTACCTTGAGGTTTATTAACCGTAGTGTAATATGTATTTTCAGTTCACAAACAAAATCTTCGACCCTTCCGCCCTGAGTCGCATTAAACACCAAGAGAACACGGTTGTATTTTCGTTTCACCTCTTCATAACTCTGCATTACCTTGCATTTTTCCCCAGCAAAGTGAGCGAAGATTGAATTTTCTTATACTTATGATATGTTTCTGTTTCAGTGCTGGAATGATGGGCGAGGGCCTGCTGACTCTGACGTACGGCAAGCACAGCGCCTGCATCCTGAACGAGGTGGGGGCGGCGTGGCGTGGCGCCCGCTACTCAGACCTGGTTCTGGTCTGCGACGACGCTGTGCCGCTAGCCGCGCATAGGATCGTCATGGCTGCCGCAAGCCCACTTATCAGGTATGAATTTTTAAGTGTTGGTTTTGATGATATCGTCAATAAAAGTTATATAGGCTTCCATTGATACAGCTTCTACTAGATAACAGTCAATGATATGAAGAAATTGTTGTAATTGATGTAACGTCAAGGGCTTTAAAAAGTTATATTACGTAATGCACTGTTTGAATTTTTACTATAAGTACTACTACACAACAGTTCTCGAATAGACCATCACTGTAATCTAATCTTAATTATTTAATAAGGTTAATTGGTAAGCCAATCCAATAACACACTGAAGTAACCGGTGTCTTGTAGGTGTAAGGCAATGAATATACACGGAAGATAGATACATACTGTTTTATCTGGACTTTAGATCAGGTTATATGAATAGAATTACAATTTCCAATTATGACTATCATATTTTATTCAAACTTAGGTTATTTAACAAGATATCTGAGTTTCTAAGAAAAGTGCAAAGCTAACTAATTGTTTGTTTTACAGGAAAATACTGGACGATACGCCGTCAGTCGAGAGTCCGGTCACGATTCACATGTCGGGCATCAGCAGCACTCTCATGAGGCATCTCCTTGTATTCTTGTACAGCGGCCAAGCCTACATAGAGGTTAGTATGCAACCTGTTTTATTTATTCACTACACACTACTATATTATCATAACATTAATTAGTTTCCAAGTAACGCATCAGAGTCCGACAAAACATTTGCATTTCATTAAACTAACAGGGATACTAAATCATTCCGTATTTCTCTTACAGTCTGGTGAAATAGATGATATGCAAGAGTTGTTTGAGTTATTGGAAATCAAATCAGACGTATGGAAATCAACAAAGGAACGACAACAGGCAGAAGAACGGAACCGATCGTGCGAGCGACTAAAATCAAAATCATTGAAAACAGATATCAACAGCAATGAGAGCAGTAAACACGATGCACCTTCAGGATCTTCCCATTCAGAGAGTGAGCTCGTCACTTCTGGTGCGGGGTACAGCAAAGACAAAGGCGATGAAAACATGAGTATAAAGAAAGAAAATATGTCAACCAGTAGTAACGATGAAAGAGAGGATGAGGAACAAGACGGAGAAAACAGGAGCAAGGAATGTGGGCGGCTTGTCGCACGACGAAGAAGCTCTTCAAACCCGGTCAACTTATCTGTAGCAAGAAATTCAGAAAACACAGGCAGTGAACAAGAACACGAGGACTCACAGGACGTCGATGTGGAAACAGTTGCCGCAAAGGTAAATACAAAATACTATCAAGAACCATACACACCTTATTTATTTAGTTGAACATAATTAAATACTTACCATTACTTATCTGTTTATTCCAGAACATCGCGAGAAGAAGATCTACATCGTCGAGCCAGGAAGATCAACCACAGGAAACACACTACAGGAGACAGTTGCTAAGTGATCGGTTAGGTCGAGGAATAGAAAGAGCTAAAAGGAAATCACATTACCTAGAACCTCCAGAATTAGATTTACGAACTGTCAAATTAGAGGATTACGCGCATCATATTAAACCACCTGACGCAGACTTAATATCACTCGTGCAGACTTCTCCCGAAAACTACGTTGTCACGCCCCATCGAAAAAGAAGACCCGGTTTCCACAATTCACCCTCGCAGAATCCTCCGTTTGTATCATTCCCCCCAAGTTACTTAGAAGAAATGGCACATCTGCGGTATTCACAAGGACCCGGGAGTGCCGCTGCGGTCGCCAGCGCTCGGCTTGGAGTATTACAACACCCGCTGAGCACGTCGGCGCCGCCGTACTTACCTGAAAGAAGTGTCACTCCCCCTACAGCAACGCACGAGGATGTTCTCAAATACCGACCTCCAAGTGCAGGGTCGTGGGGTCCGTGGCTGTGTCAACCACAAATGGGTGGAGATGACTCGTCCGCGACGGAACACGACCAAGGTTCAAGTAAACAAGCACCAGTCCGAGAGTATCGTTGTGAATACTGCGGCAAGCAGTTCGGTATGTCGTGGAATCTCAAGACTCACTTACGAGTGCACACCGGAGAGAAACCGTTCGCTTGTCGACTGTGCGTCGCTATGTTCAAACAGAAGGCTCACTTGTTGAAACATTTATGTTCTGTACATCGTAATGTAATATCGTCCAGCGAGAACGACGGGCGGACGAACACGCCCGGCCGGTTCAACTGCTGTTTCTGTCAGCTCACGTTCGAGGCGTTACCAGAACTCATCCGACACTTGTCAGGACCACACAACAGTTTGCTTCTCAGCAAAAACCTACACGAATGACGCCCGCTCACGTGACGCGGGCGCTCGCGTAACTTTGGACTTTAAAAACTTCTTCTCTCATCGTGAGAGTTCAATTGTGATATGTGTTTAGAAGGATATAATGATAAGTGTTTAGTTGTAAGACATGTGATGTCGCAGAGCGATACTCATAGTGTGGCATTCGCAGGAGGTTACTGCGGGTGTGATGTTGATGACTAATTTAAAAGAAAAATCACATGTTTGCCGAATGGGTCCAAAATGTTATAATTTGTTTAAAAATTATAATCCGGGACCAACACCTTCCAAGATAGTATTTATTTGAAAGATGTATTTCATTAGGGTAAATATTATTAAAAGCCACCGACACATTAATTCCTTAAGCATAGAAAATAGACATGTTTGTCAAAGAAAAGTTGCGAAGTATGTGTAAGACCTAAAGAGATAACGTCACATAAACTACCTCCTAATTTAAATCAGTATCTTGATGAATCTACTGTGGCGTTAACATAGGTTCGTGTTGACTTTATACTTAATAACAAGTATACTGTCAATAGATCTAGTCAGAATTGGAACATAGAATTATCACAGTTGTAAGTTTAGCCCATTATGATTGGTACCAATTTTATTACATCAGAACTTTGGTGCTTCTAGCAAAATATTTACTATTGCAATAACATAACTTTAAATGTTATCAATAAAAACTCCGTTTACTGTATTTTCAGGGTCATAGATCCCCACTTTGTTCCAAATAATCTGACTTGACATTTCGCAGCTTTTTACGACATTTACAATCTCAATATTAGGTTTTATCATTTTATGTAACTTCTAGAAAAAAAATGTGTTCGTAATAATATAATTTATAGTATGCACATCCTTCCATTCGTTCGTGCCGATTATTGCAATGTGGATAAGCACCAAAGATTTGTAAAGCAATGAAAACGTTTTGGTGTACAATTAAGAGAAATTAAAGGGACCTGAAATGATTTTGATTTTGTTAAACTTAAAGTATGTAGGTACCAATTTAATAATCTCATCTGTAGTTACTAACGTTCAATTTTCTGTAACCACTTCTGTAATTCCGTTGCGAACTTTATGAAGCTTGAATATCTTCTTATTTTTGGATTAATTTACTTTAGTGTTAATACGAAGCTTACCAGGCATTATTTTCAAATGAATATTTTTATCAACTAGTACTTTAGCTTTATTAAAAAATCTTCGAAACTTATTTTCGATGTCGCTTTTTATCGAACACATTACTGTGGCCAGTTATATTAAAGCTATTATTGTAGTGAAGGCTGGATGTTCAACTTAATTAAGGCTTCTATTATACAAAGTATACAAAATTAGCGATCAATTGTTTCGTCAGAACGATGCCAAAAGTTTTATTATTCATCAATATATTGTACGGTGCGCCTCGATTCTTATAAAATTGTATTCCAATAAGCCAGTTTGACACTGTACTCAATTGGATAATATTTTCCGTAATACTCATTTTGTACAATCCGTTTATACGTACTTCTATTTGGAATTCCATTTATAGTTTATATTGTCATTCATGCGGATACTTGTCAATGCAATTATTGTTGTTTATATTTACTTCAACAAAACTAAAGTTACCAACGAGTTGTTCAAAACATAGAGTAAACTATGAAATTGTCGAGTTGCTTTAATGTCTCTTTCGAACGTTACCTATTATACCTGATTTTTATCGTTTTTTCGTGTTATATTCGACGTCGATATTGACGTTATAATTAATTGGGGAACAATTTAATTTTAAGGATTGTGATTTCAAGGAATCGTTTAGGTTTATTCTATGTGATAATTGTCTGTTTTGTCTTAAGTAGGCACGTTGAGAACGCTGTCTTCCATTGCGTTTTCCATTTTAAAATCTTTAGTACTGGGACACTCGGATGTACTGAAAGCAGAAGTACTATCGCAGTAACGCATATCTAACCAATTTGAAAACAAAATCCCGTGCACACGACTTTTTTTTTCGTAGGTAAGCGATACTTTATCGGCCGAGCGCTGCAAGCAAGAATAGTCCTTACAGTGTACAGATATGCGTTTCTACTTACATCTTCCGAAATAATAAATAATTTCTTATTAACTACTGTCTTATGCATTGCCTGTATTTAGCGTTGGTACTTTTGGTTCTACTAATACTTCAGTGTGTACGCGTGTCTCAGTACTTTGTAAATAAAAATTAGAATTAAGTCAACGATGCATGACAAAAAAAATCGTCCACAAAAACCGCTGCCTAACCTATACGTAACTTGAACAAATTGTATTTTTATAAATATTTTCTTCGGAACCACTTGTAGTATAGGATCGTTGTGATATTATGTCGGCGAAAGTCGGAATTGCCTTAAAATATTAAATATCAATGCAAGTAGGTAACTTACTTAATACGTACTTTTAGTGTTTCTTAGATATTACTTACTAAAAACGATATAAGTAATGATTATTTGCACAAAGTGCGTAATTCTTCCTGGGCCAAAAATAGAATCAAGTTTTTTGATAGAGTAAAAAAATTTAACAAAGCTGTAATTTTAGAACTCAATCAAACTTATTTTTAGATTTTTCATGAAATAAATATATAAAATTAAAGTTTGTTAAACTTTAATCTATAATAGGTAATAACTAAGAAACATCAAAAAACCGATTCGAAATATTAATTTGTAAAAACATGACGTTGTAGAAAAAAAAAATGTAAATAGTAACTAGTTTTAAGATTTAATGGTAAATAAAGCTTAACTTAATCTTGTTGAACTTGAATATTGATTTTTCTCTGTTAATTGTAAATTAAAAAGTATTTGATAAGTTTTCACATACTTGTACAATTTTATGTAGATATTGTTTAGAAAATAACATTCTGTAAAAATGTGTTCTTACCGTAGTAAATTAAATAACGAGAATATTTTAGTTACACACTCCACTGTTGTTTATTTCATTCCAATTGGCTTATATTCATGAGGAGAAAATAAAAATATATCCAATACACAGCATCCGAATAATGAGCAATAAAGATTTCGAAATCATTGAAAATGATTACGGTATAATGTATGAAATGGCCAATGGTCTGAAACTTATGGCGAACATAAAGTGATGTTACATAGTGACAGCAAATAAAACGAAAGTAATGATACAGCCTCCAATTATTTCCATAGTCCTCCAATTGATTACTACCCAGACCCTGTATTCATTAACTTGAGCTTGAAGAAACATGTAATGATGAGTTGATGTAGGTAGATGATATCTACGGCATCAATGCTAAGTAGTCAGTACTGGAAAGCACATAATTTCGTAAACTGGTAAGTACTACAAGTCTCTATATAGATAAAAACTCGTAAAGAAGTTCCAGTAGATGATATAAAGACCACTAAAAAACGTTTTTACAAAAAAAAAACTTACATTTCGGAAGTCGGTGTCTTTGGTTTAGTATTTTCGTTATTTGCCACCGACTTCCGAAATTTAAGTTATTTTTCACTTTGTAGTGTTTTTTTGGAAGTCTGTTGTTTTTTTTTTTAAGTTTTTATTTCTCGCTTTTTAGTGGGTCAGTTTGTAATGTATCTAAGGTACAATAAACGAATGTCAACTACTCATCACCTTTTACAAAACATTGCTTTTCCCGATGCAGGGACGTTAATTTTTGAGAATTCTCGTGGTACTTTACCATCAGCTCCACTTCTCCATATGCATTATGACGAGAATAAATTACTTGGCAAATATATTAAAGTAATCGAATAGCAACCCTTGGAATAATTAGTATTGACTATTGAGAAGTTCTAGTGGCCATCTGTGGTCTTCATCATCAGTTCTACTTCACCAAATGATGCTTTCCGATAGCAACTGCACGAGTTACTATAAAAAAATACTCAAATTGCTATAGATGTGCTTATAATATTTGAAGACTTCGATTTCTCTGAGATGCCATCATCAGATCCTGGTTTCCTTATCATGGAACCACCCTTGAGATATCACCTTTCCAACAAAAAAAGAATCATCAAAATCAGTTCATAAACGACGAAGTTATCCGCGAACACACATTTAAAAAAAAAATATAAATATGGCACGGTACGGAATTGAGAAACCTCTTCCTTTTTTTGAAGTCGGGTAAAAAGAATCAATCAAAATCAAAATATTTTATTTCACATAAACCTACATGGGCACTTATGAAACGTCAGAAGCTAGGTGCACGGTTCCAATTGGTCGTTTCCTATGGAGAAGAGCCGGCAAGAAACTCCACGGAATAGCGATGCAGGTATAGAAACAGTTCATAGATCTACAGACAGATATTGTAGCTGTTCGTCATAGGTAAGTAAAAGTACTTGAAAAGAAAAACACTAGGAACAATACTGATAGAGAGACTTAAAAGAAATAAGTAACAATTCTTGATGCAGAAGTAGCTCCGAACCAAATATAATACCTACCTACAGTATTGAACGGAAATAAACTGAGCATTATAACCAATAATAAACTCAAACCGCGAAAGATGATGAATGTGACCTATCCTCGAAACCCTGAACTATTAGCGCCCTAGATCTCACAAGATACAAAGAGGCATTTGTTTACACATTACGTTATCGATTTAGTACACATAGGGCAAGTCTAGGCAACCTAGTGCACTAGCAAAGCTATAGATGGCGCGAATGAAAGCTATGAGTCAATCTAAGTTATAGACAGTTTGGATCCATACATCGATAGGTCTGTACAGAAGCAGAATCAACAATGTAATAAGTAAGTTTATTTTCAACGTAAGCGTAGGATGCAGGTATTGGGAGGAAGGTTGATGATAAATGATAATCTAGACTTACAACTTTGTATATTGTTACCAGGCCAGCGACGCGTACAGAAAAAGGCAACATTTTTTTTTTTAAACTGACTTATAATTACAATTTGCACCATACACAACACAAGTTATCAGTCAATATCTATTAGTAATTACCAGTGATCGGAATAGACTGACTATATTTGCCTAAACTTCGGAGAACAGAGACAGAAAGTGGAGACTTCCTTACGACTATAATTTTTTCCCGGAATTCGGGAAAAATCTTCAGTAAGTTGAAAATAAGCTTTATATATAATTTTTTATTGACAAAAAAAATGTGCATGTTGCATAAAAAAAAGTTAAATATATATTTATTGACAAAACGTAATGTATTCAATGATTTGATACAACGGTTAGTTGGATCGTAAATATAATTAAAATATATGAATTAAAGTTAGATTATTTATTTCGGGATTTTACGTGAAAATCCCGAATATTTGATAATTGCAGGTTTAGTTAAAAATAGCCTTTACACATCTTAAATAAAGCTTATTTTACTATCCGCGAAGACATCCGAGGATTCGTCATACAGCAAAATGTTGTTATTACGGGTGACTTAAGACCTTAAGTTACTCAATCTTTTTATAATTTCAAATGACAATGGTGCCGATTCCCTTGTTCACAAACTAAACTAAATTTAAGTTCAGTGCATCTTTTTCTTTCTATTTCATTAAGAAAAGGACAGAGGATAAATTTTAGTTTAGTCCTGTCAAATTAATCAGCGCCTGTCACTCTCCATACAAGTTTAGACGTGATTAAAAACTTGCCGACTAAAATTACGTCAATTTACGTCAAGTGCTGATTAATTTGACAGGACTAAACTAAAATTTATGTTCTGTCCTTTTCTT
This sequence comes from Agrochola lychnidis, assembly GCA_963680765.1. Taxonomy (NCBI): domain Eukaryota; kingdom Metazoa; phylum Arthropoda; class Insecta; order Lepidoptera; family Noctuidae; genus Agrochola; species Agrochola lychnidis. Next base: position 6,095,085 of record OY796849.1, on the reverse strand, counting down.
AATGAAATAGAAAGAAAAAGATGCACTGAACTTAAATTTAGTTTAGTTTGTGAACAAGAGAATCGGCACCAGTGTCTACCCTTACTACCTATCTAACATGAATATTGCAACAGATAAAATGAACTACTTTAAACTAAAAATTAAAAAACAATGCATTTACAAAAATATTACTGGTAAGTAAATCTATTAGATATTCTTAACAAAATAATTTAATGGAAGTTTCAATTCAATCATTTAGTATTTAAACATAGGTATAGCAAATAAGTCAAATGGCAACAACAAATAAATTCGTCAGAGTGACCTTAAAATTCTACATATTGTAAGAAATTCAACCAAGATATTATTGTATTTAATACGATAACACATAACTTCCATCTGACCGAATTGATTACTACTACAAATAAACTGGACTGATAAGTAATTGAAACCGAAGTTTCAAAAACTATTAAGAAAATGTCATAAGGATGGCAGTAGTAACGCGAGGATTATGATGGAGCTACCTTTACTTTTGACTGTAATTACCGGTACAAAAGAAGACAATATTTTCATAGGAAATAGGATTTTGACCTAATTTAGAATAAGTCCCTATTGAAGTAATGTCGCTATTATAGGATAGACATTAGCATCGCGAGGATTGTGACAATGATCCTCAAAACTTGCCTGTACTGTATCAGAACATAACTAGGCCAATGTTCATTCTTCCTTCGATTTGATTCAGATTATGAAGCATAATTTTATTATAAAACACCAAAATATCAACGCCTGTTTCCCCGTAGAGTTGTGCAGGGGTGTATTATATGCTATCTACACTCATATTTCGGCAGTTATGTTTCAGTCACCTCTGCCGAACCCTTCGGGGATTAGAAGCGTGATATTATGTTATGTTTAAGTCTCATGTGATGATAGCTTTTTGGCGAGCCTATTGTCATCAACCGGGCACAAATCCAGACTCGGCTGCTACTGAGAACCTGACCTGCCATTTATAAAAATCAAAGAATATACACACTTCTTTAAAAAAGACTCGTAAGGAACACCGTACTAAACTGGATAATATCAAGAAATTAGAAGGAAAGCATTCTATTGGTCCATGCAAATTGTATTACGTGTAGTCACGCGCGAGGAAGCCATATGGCCCATATGTTACATCGAGGTGGAGAAGCATTGCAAGTTGTGACCTAACGCTGTTCAGGTGAGTTGTATACACGATCATTATTCTCTATTATTGCCATTTTTTTTATTTTATTCTTTCCTGCTGCAGAGCAATGGTCTATGTCTATAGACTTTAGCATCTCTCTTTTTGTTCCCTTCTCTGGCCAGTTCGTTATCAGTGAATCCAATTCGTCACGCCAGAATATAATTAACAAAATATGATTTAAAAAATACAAAGGTTCCGTTCTTACTTCCGTACTTATGTTCCGATACAATCATGCTAATAGTACTCTTACAGTGAGGTGCTATGTATGAACCGTAGTTAGAGGTTCAGAGTCAGAAACCTCACAAACCTTGCCAGGTCAAATACTAAAGAATAATTTACAATGATCCAGTATTTCAATCCAGCGATTGAATCCAGTAGCACTGGTTACCGGATGCTGGACTGGATTAAAAGGTGTTTACAGTGGCACAATATCGATCCAGAATCACTTGATTCTTGCGCTGGATTGAACTTTTAGATCAATGTAATCAGCCGCAGTAATGCCTTCTGCATCTAATTGTTCACCCAGTTGTTCAACGATAGCAATTCTCGGAGGAATAGGCTAAGATATACAATTCCCAGATTTATCGTATTAATCAATATCTACCACTACTGTTAGGCATTCTTCTCTATTCACCTACTCTACACGTCAAGCATTCTATTCAATTCGTCAAGTTGATTTCCAAGTGCGATTTGATAGCACATAATATTTTCGAAAATTCTCTTTATATAAAGAAATAAATAAATAAAATCATTTTATTTCGGATAACAAAAAGATCCATAAATTATTAATAACATATATGCACTTAAACCACTATTTTTAGTAACTTAAAACTAAAGACGAATTTGTGAGAAGACCACCCAACATCTAGACACAATAAAAAAAATAACAAAATAATAAATAGTCTAACTATGGTATGAGTCTTCTCACAAATTGCCTTATTATGGCAGAGGAAGTATCTGCCACCACAGCCTTCAGGATACTATTGTGACTGCCTCTTATTCTGCTCAGGAGTGAAGCCGTTTTTTTACGGATGATGGCATGAAATCCATCGGTATGGGTTACCGCGAACATTTCAGATGCACTGCAAAAACAAGGCAGTCGCAACAGCATCCTAAATACATTGTTGTATTGGACGCGTAGAACATCCAGCGACCTTTTCGAGTAGTTGACCCAAAAGATTACCGGTGTAAAAAATTTGCGTATAAACTCTGTACTTCATATGAATTCAAGCCAATAAGGTACTGTTACCTACAGAAATATTTATACTTCTCATAAACTTTACGATTCCTATAATTATAAATTGAAATGGATAGTAAAACGTGTTAAATGCATTATTTATACAATATGTAAGAAAAACCTGTCCGATCTGAAAAGGGCACATAGGTACTGCAATAACATTACCAATTTTTTTAATTTTATTATTATTGAAAATAAAAAAGTTATGCGATTTTTGGTGATACAACAGGGTCTGTAAAAATATTTTATAGTAGCTCAAAAATCTACACTATAAAGGCATGCATTGTTAAATTACAATATTAGAAATTAAGTTAAAAATTACATGAAGCATAATGAACAATCAATAAAATCAATAATCAATAGAACTTAAAAGCAAGATATATTAGATTTTAATAAATTAGTAGACATATGAATATTACATTAAAACATAAATACATAAAATGGTCAGTCACATGAAATTTTATTAACTAGGAATTATTATTATAATTTATTTAGTTTACGTTTAAATTGTGTCAAGTTTAAATCTTTTATGTTATTTGGTAGCCTATTACAATTTTTTGGAGCCATGCAAAGTATGCTCTTGTGCATAAGGGCGGTTTTAGAACTTCTTAGGCATAATTCATGGCGATATGTTGGTCTTATGGATCGATAGCTTTGTTCTGAAGCTTTTTTAAATAAATCACCGGTTTTCTTTACGAACAAAGCGGTCTCGTATGAAATAAGAACCATCCTTACTCTAAAATAACTAATTTAATTCCGAATATAATTATTTAACCTCAAAATAGATACTAATCCCCAAATGAATCTTAAAGTCGCTACCCCAATATCGTAATCTAAAACTATTTAATAAAACTACATATCAACAATATTTCAGGGATATGGAAAATAATATGAAACACCAAGATATTTTGTCAGTCATTTATATTTCCTAACCAACATCAATTTCAATATTCTACACCATACCATCACATCTCCTATTCCCCACATAATATCACAATTCAATCCGTATTCTAATATTTACCATGAAACTAATAGGTTGCCTTAATTTACAGTAGATTTCCAACCAATACCATGCCAATCTATCTTTTTACCGACACAGCCACTAAGCACGTCTTAACGTCACGAGCGCCCAACCCAGAAGAAAAGGTTCCTGCGCTACTCTTGACAGCTCGAATCTTTGGATGATGCCAGTACAATATCCAACACTTACGTATTCATAAATTAAAACCTAACACGTATTTGTAAAGACAAGGTAAATTTAGTGACTAGAAGGAATGGAAAATATGTAGCCTTAATTATTGCATTAGGGCAATCTGTAAAGATAGATCTAAGTTGTAATAAAAATAATAAATAAACATTATTAAAAACCATAACAACTGTTTGGTAGCTCAAAGTATTCTGTTGCTTTCCGAAGTCAGTGGTTCATTTTTTATCAACACAACAATTTATGCAAACGTAACCCCTTTACCTGCTTTTAGTCAAAGGACCTGTGAGAGAGTTTTAACTCGTTAGTTCGAATCAAGGTAGGCGCTTTACATTATGTAAATAATTTCATAGGTAACCACTGCTCTCAAAACGGTGAAGGAAAACATCGTCAGGAAACCGGTATGTCCTAGAATCAAAAATTCGAAGACATGTGACATCTACTAACCCGCACTGGGCCCGCGTGATAGATTACAGTCCTCTCGAAGAGAGAAGGCCTGTGTCCCGAGAAGCAGTGGGAATATTATAGGCTGATTATACTTGTGAAAAGTCCAAAGTACATAATTATATTTAGTAAAGAACATTAAGGCGCAACTAGCCGATACTTTTTCCATACAAATTTCGGGGGGGTTTTGCTCCACTGTTACACATTGTACATCCAAAGTAAAACATGAAATCGTTTTGTCTTATTATTAATTTTGTCTGTACAGAAGCAGAATAGTAAAAAAAAGGCAATTAAAAAGTTATGAGCCAACAAAGATTCGTTTTTCCTGCTAATTTTAACGCAAATTTGGGAGTAAATAAGTAATAAAAAACGTATAAAATCTCCAAAACAAAGCTCGTTCCGACAAAGCTCAATTGTCGAAGATTATAATAAACTTTATTCGTAATTGATTTATGCAGTAGTTTTTTCATAAAACTCCACCTTCCAAAGGACATTTCGTAATTTTTTACGCACTCGTTTTACTAAAATCGTTCTGAACGGTGTTTGTGTGCGTGCGAACTAGAGTTTGTGCATGGAGACCAGCGTCTAACTGCTCATCACTGATACTATCTCTGTCATACACGATGCCAGGTGAGATAGCGTGCTTTTTGACTAAGCCCACCAATGAGTTCGAGCCCGCGACTAGTTCAACCTTAAAATACTAAAATGACTTCAACGATACAATGTAACCAAGTCAACATATTTTCGAGCAGAAAGTAATTTTATTCGCTGATGAACAAATAAGTCATACATTCCTGTTTTGTAATGACTATTTGTAATTCTTTTTACGTAGCCAAGTCTCTTTAAATAGACATAAGCGTAATTAGTATAGGTACAGGAGTAAATTATAAAAACTTTGGTCAAGTTCTTCTCTTATTGTTAGGGGTTCCGTTAAAATTGAAAATGTTGAATGGTTTTCAAGTCGTTTTATAATTTAATTCTTTATGTGCAGATGCATAGAGGCCTAATAAAAATTTAAGATGAAGAAAATGAAGACAATTAGCATCATTATTTTCTTTGAAACTTTTTCAATACCCGCTGATCTAAAATCACATCGTAAAAACTTAGATAAAGACAGCATGAAATCAACTGTCAATCCCTAGTATCAAGTGGTCTCACTTAATTTCAGACCGGCAGATACCTACCCTATGACTACGAGCAACGTTTATTAAAACAAAAATATTAACTTTAATGTATTCTGATGGATAAACTTCTTATATTAAATTAACTATCAAATTAATAAAATAAAAATATAATAACCTAAACTAACTAAAACGATTGACAAACTAAAATATGGCGTCGAAAAATTCATCCGCATCGCTGTCGACTGGTAATGTACCCAAGAGACTGGCCGCATTGCCACGTTGTATGGCAATACTTAGCCTCTGTGGGTCACAGGAAGTGTCAACTTGAACGAAACAATTTGGTTTGCCTCACAAACAAAAAGGTTTTTCGCCACCATTTCCCTCTAAGGTAACCCTAAAAGAACTAGATAGGCAAGCAATTTAGTCCTACATGTCTCGGTATAAAAAAGATAGAAAAGATATAGAAAATAAAAAGTTGGACTGGGGAGCTGGAACCGGTATGAAGGCAGATGGCTACTGCCTTTTTGCTTCGGCCTGGGAACATTCTTTGTTTCTGCGGTTACTTTGGATACGCAGGACAAGTAGTTGATGTTGTGACGGTAACTGTATTGCGATGTTACGGTGTTAGGAGTTTGTGTGATTTTAGTTTGTTTTGGCTGTCGGGTTTTTTTTTTCAGTAGGTGACATATACAAAAAATTTGTATTCTTCTATATTATTTTATAAATAGTTAATAGCAGTGATAGCTGGTGTGACAGCCGGAATGCCAAGTCATAGGTCTTGCTTGAGTTCGAACCCAAGGCACGCACCTCTGACTTTTCGGATTCATGTGCGTATTGTACAATTACCACTTACTTCAAAAACGGTGAAGGAAAAATCGTGAGGAAACCGTGCCTGAGAGATATTTCTCGACAGCATGTCAAGCCAAGTCATAGGCCCATGGGCGGGTTTAAAACTCTGACACCAGGTTAGTCACAAATCACACGAAAAGAAGAAGGACTATCAAATAACTAAATCAAATGGATACGACTGAGCAGTTTAAAAGTATGTTTGTGTATTTGATAAAATTGCCAAAAAAATTCATGTTTCTGAATGTTCATCAAGGTAAAACAAAAATAGAAAAACACAAACAATTTCTCAAAATCACCTGACCATTTCACATTCAACAAAGTTTTAAAGTTTCCTCAACAAACTAGCTAAACATTTACAGACCTAGCCAATATTTATTTACTCCTCACTTGAAGCTAGAATTGCAAAGAAGACATCCGGTCCAGGAGCACAAAGCAACCACATTAACGCACACTTGCGCACGCGCACGTTACCTAACAAGGATCGCTGCGAAATTCATTACAGCAGCAGCCGTCATAAATCAACCTTGACTTGCGGCTCGCAAAGTTTTCACCCTTGAGAAAGATGGGAGCTTTCTTTGTTTTAAAAGGAAAAAAGAAAAAAATTGAGGAAAACTCTTCAATTTTATTTTAGAATTAGATGACCCGATGAACTTCGTAGCACGTGCCTGAGAGATTTAGATTTCTTCGATATTTCGGTTGTTCCTTTGGGGTTTTCCTAATTTTAATTTTGACTTAACTACCACAGAATTGAAGCGAAAAAAAACAAAAAAAAAAAAACATTCTAGCCATTTTTGAGTTTTTGTGAGACTAACGCACGGCAATTGATTTAAATATATATAGATACAAGATATCCAAACATAAAAGATTTCATTATAGAATAGAATAATCACACTAATATTATAAAGGCGAAAGTTTGTGAGTGTGTGTGTATGTTTGTCTCTTCTTCACGCTCAAACGGCTGAACGGATTTGGATGAAATTTGGTACACAGATAGTTTATAACCTGGATTAACACCTGGTTTATCCCAATATTCCCACGGGATCGAGACTTCTGCGGGTGAAACCGCGAGGCGCAGCTAGTACTCTATAAAATGGAGGTACACGAATACCAAACTCAATTAAATTATTGTTAAAACCAGATTCATCAGATTGATTTTGAATCATGCATGACTATTGACGTTATTTAATTTAATATTATTGTTAATTGTTGATTTATTTATATTATTGTTCACTGTACCTATCTTAATTTTAAAATCCTATTGTCTTTCGACCAAATTTGTACACCAGCCATGGTCAAACATGTTGAGCCAAAAAATACTTTGTTACACCTATAATAAGCATCATACCATGTATATTATCTACACATGTTTTTGCAAATAAACGAATCTGAATCTGAATCAGGAAACGTTCTGGCCTTAGTAAGTAAAATGGAAATGCCGTCATATTTATTTATTTTAAACAAGATGCATTCACATTTCTAGCACCAAATGAATGTGTGACTTGTCATAATCGGATGCAATAATTGAATTTCTAGCTTGGGAAGTATCCGTTTTGCATATTACTGGTCGCTTTACATTACCACCACACCTTAAAGGGTTGCACCACCTTGAGAACCACTGCCCTAGTGTATGCTAGACAAGGTGTCCCATTAGAAGCGTTTTCAAGTTTCAGACCGGTTCGGGCTCATCTGCGAGGGTTTATAAGCGTGGTTCGGGACGTCTGACGCCATTCCCGTATTGGCTCCCGGAGCTCATCTAGTCTTCCTTCATCCCTCCTGGATCCTGGTCATCATCCTTCAACTTCAAGATGTGGCGGCTACTGTTATTGGCTTTTGTAGCGACTGCGTCGGCGCAAATCCCTTCGCTCGGGTGGTGTCCTGATTTTCAAGTAAGTTGTTTGTTTTCTTTATTTTTGAAGATTGGTTTATGTTCCTTTGAATGTTTATTTTGAATTGAAGCTGGTAGATAATCAAACAAAGAAATATACTTAGTTACAGTTAGTATCTTTGTCCCTATAGCTGTAATTGATCGAGGACAGTAATTAAATTCTATTATTTAAGTAGTCAATGAAACTATAAAATGGCATTAATAAATTAAAGCATACTATGCAATACATAATGTAATGATCACATCTCAAAAGAGTTCAATAATAATATTGAACTTTTTTATGATAATAATATTATCTTCCTTTATTAGTCAGTGGAAGTAAACGTCTACCATAAAACCATTGTTTGAATGGGAACTCTCGATTTTAATATCCTTCCAGCAACTGGTTTTTCGCATTTTTTTTATTACCTCACTCGTACAAAAAATAATTCTTCAATGTGCATCTCTGATACATCATACTTTTTCAATATAATGTTTGCAGTGACCTCAGACCAAATAAAAAATCAAGACAGCGCTGTCAACAGCAACGTGAAGCCGGTTTCATAAACATGTGTGCACTTAGTGAGGTGTAGTATGATTGTAAATGGTTGTAAATATGTGCGTGTGAGCGTGTATGCACAGAGCGGAGGTGTAGTTTTGGCATGCTTCACAGTATTGTTTGGTTTTTTGTTTGGTCTGAGGCAGTTACTAATATAATTTTACATGCCAACTCTTACTCAAACTATCCGAACCTAACTTTCTGTGAACTTTGTGTTGGCTTTTATAGCTAATATATTGCATCTCATCTTATATCTCTCATCACCTTATGGTTGGCTGGTAGAGAAAGCCTTTGATACATAAAGTTTAATAACGTACGTAAGAGCTATTCTAAATGAATCTTATATACTTACAAACCAACTCAACCCTATTTATTACACTCTCAATATATCAGACACGTCTACAACAAAAAGCATCCTTCGATCGGTCAACAAAAACTCCCCATGACCTTGACCTTGGCGGTGTACGTAACAGCCGTCACTGACCGTGGTCAACTCGTAACTGGTTGTCGGGCTGGTTGGCTGGTCGGGCGGGGCGACGACCGCGGGATCCACCTTGCTTATGGACTTTCCTTTTCATGTATTCACGCAAATGTATGAGTTTGGGTATTGATTGGAAAGAAATTCATGATTGATTTTGACGGCGATAGATTATACTGGGATTTGTCATGTCCTCTATATTAGTAATATTTAATTGAATTATGTTTTTGCAAATCATTATGTGTATACTATTCATATAAAGAACGTGATTAAAATAATAAAATTTGCTTAAAGCGTTTTTTTTTTATGCAGTTCTAGAATTGCCAAGGCAGCTTTTATACAGTCTGCATTTACAAAACTACTGTTCCCGTCTTCAATAAACTCCCGTGTAATAAACGAACAGTTACTGCTTAAAAAGGAGTAATGTGGCAAATTAATTGATGAGCAATTTATGCGGCCTACCCAAATGTTATTTCTTTGGTAATGTTCGTCGAATCGTTGAGCTCCTTAAGTTGTGAGTTGAGCTGCACGATTACTGACAAATGCGTGCACTGACGTGACAGATCCAGTCAGTCTGTGTGGTTCTTTCCTCAAAAGACTATTTCAAATACCAATCTTCATGGTCTTTATTTAGATGATCTGACCAAGATTATTTCTGGACTTTAAAAGAGACTGTGAACTCTGAGTTTGTTTCAGCCTTTCTTCTTCTCTTCTCATGGTAGTCAGATAGAAAACGCCGACCTCATCTAGTTTTTTAAATATGATTGACGTGTAAAAATTTTTGTACAAACCTACTTATAGAAATAAAATCATTTATCAACATTATCAATTTAGGTGTTTTTTGAAGTGAAATGAGATGGGAAAAAACAATTGAACTCGCGACACCGTTACCGACACATAATTTTTGTAAACGCGACTGTGCTCTTTATTTATATTATGTTACGAATCAATGTTCTATGCAAGTAATTTTACTTTAAAGGTTTTGGAAGTATTTTTTTTTATTGTTCAAGTTTTATCTTCTGTCGGCACTCCCGGAGTGCCACTGTTTTTTATATTAATACATAACTATTTAATGATGATAGGTAAGTAATGATAAATAAAAGCGTTTAAAGCTTTATCAGTTGTATTTGTTAGTTCTCGTAGAACCTCGTCTAACTACTAATGAAATCTTTTGTCCCTGCAGGCGATGGCAAACTTCAACATGAACCGTTTCCTGGGCACATGGTACGAGGCTGAGAGGTACTTCACCGTCACCGAGCTGGGCACCCGCTGCGTCACCACCCACTACACTGCTACTCCTGAAGGCAGGATCCTCGTCACCAACGAGATCACTAACTCCTTGTAAGTGCTGATACATAGAGACATTATACCTACAGTGCGCCTGGTCACCGGTCAGACCTGTTAAGGCGAAGCAATATGATAAATTTTATGATAGGCATTTGCCCCTGCTGTTTTGAAATAGCGGCCAATTTTTTTTTTAATTTTTAATATCAAAGGCATTGCCATTTTAAGCGGGATACACAATTACCCCGCTGATCCCTAGAATTTATTTATTGAATGTGTGTCATAACATACATAAAATGTCTCTTAAAAATAAAAATAAAATTCTGCTCCTTTTGTGGGAACCTGGGCTGGCGATCCTTAATACAGGTTACCATGTAACCTAGCTAGGACGCCAGATTCAATTCCGTCATTTGTTACTCTTTTTACCCGACTACGGCAAAGCCAAAAGAAGGGTTATGATTTTAGCAGTCTATGTATGTATGTTTATATGTTTGTATGTTTGTATGTTTGTATGTATGTATGTATGTATGTTTGCTTTTACGTGTGTTCCACCATAGCGCCTAAACTACTGAACTGATTTTGATGAATGAGGTATCAATAGATTCGTAATAATGGTCCGGGTGACATAGGCTATATAAATTTTCCCTAAATTTAATATGGTGGATTTTACACGTAAATTTCTAACCTCGAAAAAAATTAAAATGATATGATCATGACATGTTTGGTACCAAAAGAAAGGTCTTGACGAGCACATTACAAATATGTAAATAATGTTTTACTTTCAAAGTAAATAAATATGTTTAAATTGTTAAAAACAAGCAAAAGTGAGACTGTGCTACGTTGTATCGCAAGATGATACCAACGTGCAGTTAATCAAATCTTAATAAATAAAAACGGTTTGTAATTCCATCCTCAATTCCTCTATGAAGAAAAACAAGTACACACGGCTACACATCAAGCTATACATTTCCAGTTTAAGCTGATCTGGCATTGTAAAGGATTTCCGTACAATGCGAGGTCAGCTAATACTGGAAATTTATAGCTTGATGTGTAGCACTGTGTACAACGAAATATTATACACGGGGCACTCAGAAAATTTTGCAATAGGTAATAAAAAAAATATACTACAGGTTATATTTTATTTATTAAATCTTTTCAAATAACTCTCCATTGGCGTCTATACACAGTTTCATGCGTCTTAACCAATTTTCATTACACATTTTCCAGTCCACATCAGACACCTCTTTAATCCCTGTTTTCCCTTGAGTTGATTTTTTATTTTGGGGAACAAAAATGACAAATCCATGATTCATCACCCGTAATGAAATCGTAAACGCGCCGAGACGAGCCTGCTTCAAATTTTGCTATCATGTCTCGGCACCATTCTACCCGAACCTCCTTCTGCTTTAGATTGTGTGGTAATCAGCGTGAAACTATCTTCTTTACTTGAAGATGCCCGTGTAGAATTTCATGTACACTTCCCGATCCAATCTGCAGTATATGCTGAATCTCTTCATATGTAATTCGCCTATTCACTTAAATTTAATTTTTCACAGCCAGCACGTTTTCTTATGTAACAGCCGTCATAGCCCTATGACGGCCACTTCTTTCTTCCGCCAAAGTTACTTGACCACGCTTAAATTCGTTGAACCAGCGGAAAACAGTCGCTTTAGAAGGGCTTTTGTCTATGAACATCATTCGAAGTCTTTCAAATGATTCTTTTGGTTTTAGTCGACATTTGAAATCGTACAAAATCATTGCGCGAAAATGTTCTCGTTGTAAATTCAATTTTCAGTGAGACGTTGCGCGCGGCGTTGTTGTAACGTTTAGCAAATGTAAAAACGGAAAAGTATAAAATAAAAAATAAAGTTTAATAAAAAACTGTAACCCGACCACGGGAAAATAAAAATGATCTAAAAAGTACGAAACAAGCAAATATTTCAGACAGAAATCAAGACATAGGTACAAAAATGGTCAAGGTAAAGCCGTCGTCGCATGCCATTATAATTTTGTAGGTGTTCCTGGCACCCACATGATATACAGGCATGCGACCACGGCTTTACCTTGACCATTTTGTACCTATGTCTTGATTTCTGTCTGAAATATTTGCTTGTTTCGTACTTTTTAGATCATTTTTATTTTCCCGTGGTCGGGTTACAGTTTTTTATTAAACTTTATTTTTTATCTGATTATCCGTAAATTATAAAATTATATTTATTTACTAGCTGACCCCGGCAAACGTTGTTTTGCCAATTATTTGTTTGGGGTGGACAACCCTTATCACTTAGGGGTATGAAAAATAGATAGTAACCAATTCTCAGACTTACTGAATATGCATATAAAATTTGGTAAAAATCAGTAAAGCTGTTTCGGAGGAGTAAGGTAACTAACATTGTGACACGAGAATTTTATATATAAGATTGTAACTGAAAATTATCACTTGCTTCAAAAACAGTGAAGGAAAACATCGTGAGGAAACGGCTTGCCTGAGAGATATTTCTCGACGGGTTCCCTAAAATAAACTGTATGCCAAAAAAAAATACGGCAAAGTATTATTATGGCAAAACAAATTATGCGAAAAGAAGGGATCCCTTCTCGACGGCATGTAAAGCCATGTCAGAGGCCAATGGGTGGCATAAAAACTCTGACACCAGGTTAGTCACTAACCACACGAAAAATAAATAAAAAGACATACTATAAAATATCTTCCACCAGGACCGGCTTCAAGCGGATAATGGAAGGTCATCTACAGAAGGTGGGCAGGGAAGGTGAGGGTCGCGTCATGGTGAAATACTCCTCTGCTCCCCTGCCTTATGACTTCGAGTACAGCATACTGGATACTGACTACGATAGCTATGCCGTCATGTGGTCCTGCAGCGGTATTGGACCTGTGCATACACGTGAGTTTTACTTATCAAATTCAAAATATTTTATTCCACATAAACCTACATGTGCATTAATGAAAAGTCAGAAGCTAAGTGCACGGCTCCTATTCTGCCCTGCTAGGCCGAAAGCCAAAAAATTATGCCAAAACTAATTAGACCAAAACCATTGCATTATGCCAGAGTATTATTATGCCACAGTATTATTAAGGTTATAAAAGTTATGCGAAAACGTTATGCCAAACAAAGTTATGCCAAAAAAATATGCCAAAAGGGAGGATTCCCGCCGAAAATCGCTATCTCTGAGATACGCCCTTTTAGATTTTTTTATACCATTCAATTGCTATTAAAATTTCGCATCTAATGGTATAAACCAAATAGCGCTATCTAACTTAAAACATTTTAAAACACTTAGATGTTTTTATATCAAAATTTTTCCTTTAATTACAATTGACAAAAAGTCAATTTTCTCAAAACTTATTCCGATTGAGATGGCGCCTTTCGGCTTCTTAGCAGGGCAGTATTAGTCGTTTCTAATGGAGACGAGCCTCGTCTGTGTCTGTTTCTACTTAAATTGGATTAATGCTTTCTAAGACTATATCCAGAGGAATGTTATGTATTTTATGCTAAATTATATTGAGCTGTGTAAATGAACCAACGTAAGTCGAAACACACAAAATCCTATATAGAGAATGCAAACGTAAATCGTTGATTTTATTTGATAGGTCAAAAGGTGAAGGTGATTTGAGACAAGTATTATTCAGTTCTGTATACGACACAACTTGAATGTAGCATGAATTTGAAAATTTGCATTCATTCATTTCAATTTTACAACGTATTTGGTTATATGACTTTACAAGTTATTGCGTTAAAGATCATTTTCACCTAAAGTAGTAATATAGATTGATGATTTTGAAGGCGCACTCAGTTCGGATGGCAATCGGTTTTACGAATTTTGCCGATGCTACATCTAAGTTGTACTATACCTACTATTTACTACCAAATTATTATTATTATTGGTGCTTCCACTTTAAGGTATGATCCCTAAGCAAAGTAACACATCATTATCTATACAGTATCTAGACCTTATAACTATGCACGACGATGTAAAACATTCAAAAATATTACTACGTTTCTTCCCAGAAAACACGTGGCTGCTATCTCGTGACAGACTTCCATCCCTGTCCGTGATGCAGAACGCATATGGCGTCCTCGACAGATACAAGATCTCCAGGACTTTCTTCCTGAAGACCAACCAGGCTGACTGCACGATTCTGCCAGAGCCTGCTGCTGTCAGTGAACTTGATGCTAAGAACGCTGATGCGTCTGTACCTGATGAGGTACCAGTTGAGGAGGCGAAGGAAGTTGAACAGCCTGTTGAGGTAAGAAAAGAATACGGAGAAGAATTATTGTCCATTGGTTACTTATCCGACATTGTTTTAACATGTAATTTAATGACACAAAAGATCAGTGTTTCTAACCACTACCGCATCAGTCTTGGCTTCCTAAGTATATACTTTTATAACGAATAACAAAACATTATTGTAGGAGGCAGGCGCCGATGTCTGTCACACAGTTAATACTATCACAGACATCGTCGTTAACTATATCTTTTAAAATACTCAAAACTCTGTACATTGTGTTTTTATTTAGGATAGATGAGTTGTACCAACATTATTGTTAATAAATTATTATTATTACTCATGTATACCTAATATCTATACTTTAAGTACTTATAATAATACTGAAGAGTATGTTTGCTTGTTTCAACGCGATATTATCTAAAACTGCCCGATGAAATCGAAAAAATATTTTTGCGTTAGACAGCCCAATTCGCTACGCTAAGCTAAAACGAAGTAATGGGGCATAAGATATATTTTATGTCGACAGACGGACGAAGTTGCGGCCAGAAGTTATTTAAAATTAAACCTTTCTTGTCGGTAAATAATTAGTTTCTCATGATAGCTGTAAGTCTCCTATATTATTTAAATAAATAAATATATGAATTGCGCGTCGAATCTAAACCGTTTTGCTAAAACATGTAACTAAATCGCTCCATGGGCCTGTGAAGATCTGAATTAAATTTTACATTTTATTTTGCCAACAGAAGAGAGTCGATCCCGAAGTCAAGGTAGTAGCTGAACCAGAAGAAAGATCAGCAGTTCCGGAACCAACCGAAGAAGTCAAGCCTATGCAAGTTCCAGAACTTATCTTGTCTGAATCTGAGAAGAAAGAAGAAAAAATTGAAAAAATAGAACCGGCTTTAGTAGCAACAGAAACTAAGGAAGTCAAGGAAACTAAGGAAATTCCTGTAGTACAGTAGAAAAAGAAAGAATTAAAGTTTGAAGGAACCTTCCAAGGCTGTAGATTAAATTGTAAGGGACATGTCAGCAAGTAATAAAAAAACTCTAATTGAAGCTGCTATATTAATGAATAATTTAGAAACGCAAATTAAGCGATAATTTGTTCGATATTTGAGTTCCTAAAAGTTATTACTAAAGCAATTTCTATATATTGCTGACAGATCAGATATAACGTAATTCAAATCTTAGTCTTTGTCTGATATTTGTATTTTCTTAGGTTTTTTTTTCTATATGCCTTGGGGTTTGATAAAAGTGTGATTCAAAGGAGCCTTCAGTGGTGTCTTAAATAGGGCTACTTTACCAAATAAGTAATGAGTACCTACTCGACACGCAGCGACGCTTGCTATGTACAAGCATTGCTTAGTTTTAACTCGATAGTCATTGTAATAAGCGAAGTCAGCTCTGAAATAAAATAGTAAGTGAATCTTGTGGTCTTATTTTTATAACCTTGTTAAATACACTGTCTAACGAACCTTAATGCCAAAATAAGTACTCCCAATCATTAAACTTTAAGAATGACTATCCTGTTCATGTTATGAAATGTTCTGAAAACGAATAGTGAAAAAGGAAATTCTATTACTTAGCTAAGTAGCAACGGGATGGCTATATCTATCGAATCCTACCTTTAAACGAGCAATTCTTGTAATATTATAAAGGCGAAAGTTTGTGAGTGTGTGTGTATGTTTGTCTCTTCTTCACGCTCAAACGGCTGGACCAATTTGGATGAAATTTGGCACACAGATAGTTTATAACCTGGATTAATATATAGAAACTTTTTATCTCGATATTCTTACAGGATCGAGACTTACGCGGGTGAAACCGCGGGGCGCAGATAGTATGTATATAAATATATAAACTGAATCTCGGAAACGGCTCAAACGATTGCAGGGGTGTTTCGGGGGCGATAAATCGATCTAGCTAGGTTTCATTTTTAGAAATCGTCGTTCAAAAAAATTTACCGTAGAAATGGCAAAAGGAACGGGTCTGATTATATTGGTCAGGCTGATACTGAGCGCCCACTCCCGGCCGCTATCCCACTACTGCCCGATGCGGGGACTTTTGGCTGCTGGGTTTCCCCCCTGGCCCGATTCGCCCCTCCTTAGTTAACCTGCATCCCCCGAACTCCTTCGGGGGATCCATATCAACACCGGGCTTAGTGTGGACGTCCAGTCAACATGGGCCACTCAGCACCAGGAACCCCGACCTCAAACCATCCTCCGTGCCCGACCTCCGAGAAGCCGGATTACAGGAGACGCCACGCTCCCAGTCGAAAGTAGTGCCAAAATTGTCGGCTACTTGCTTAAAAGAGACGTGGTTTCGGATCCAACAAACAAGTGACAATTTCATATGCAAAATATCAGTCCAAAATATTTTTCATACAATTTTACGTGTTTTGAACTAAGTATTGCAACCGAGTATACATTTTTCATAATTTTAATAATTTAGAAAAAACACACTATGCTACTCGAGCGCCACCTTCAGGCAATACTATGCACTATCTGTGTATGTACTTACCTAGACTTATCGTTGACGTGCTTACTTATCAGTAACACAGTTATCTAAAAGAGGGCGCTGGTGAGCAACCAGTCTCTACACTTTTTACCATTTATTTTTATTTTAAGTTTTAATACATTAATTATATTGCAAGGTTTTAACATTATGAATAAACATAATGTCAAAGTTTCAAGTGCCACTAAAATATGAAATGAGGATTGCACAATTTCTTCAATCTGTGATTCCATTTGTAAAACATTTATCAAAATATCAATGCTAAGCATACAATTAGGCTACTTATTTAACATAATAGTATTAAAGTTTTTTAAGTGCTCCTAGCTATTTATTTTAATGACTACCTAATATCAGGCCTTTGTCAAGGTTAGTTAGTTGTTAGGCCTCTGTCTTAAAGAATACAGGACACTCACTCGTTTTAAAGAATGACAAAAAGTTGGCTTCTCTCCCTATCATACAACGACACTGAGGATATAGTGAGTTAATGATATAGGTACAAGCAATTTATTCACATAAAACCCACACTTTCAACTCACCACCACGCACACTCACACACACACCCCCACCCACCCTCACACACCCACTCACACACACACACTATATATATTTTTTTTTAAATTGTTTTATTTTGTTCAATTTATTTTGATTTTGATAGTTAGCTACCCTTATTTTAATTAAATATTCTGTCCATTTTCAAACATCCTAAAATTAAATTTAAGCTAACGCAAACATGTTTCGAATTAAAGTCTAAATAACGCAACTCGCGCCTCTAAGAGATTTCAGCGGTATTGACGGGATCCGCTAGGGCCAATGCCTGCCGGGGCTGCGAATAAGGGCCGAAAGGGACATCGTGGCTCCCGGCAACAGGGCAACCGAAGGAACACGGGTGGGTTTTAGTCAGTAAGAGTCTGACACGCCCTCCCGACATCACAGTCCACGGCGTCCACCAGTTCTAACGTTCTTCGTACTTTGATCATGATTATTAATTAATTTAAGGATTTTTTTTATTTTTTTTTATTTTTCTATTTGTTGATTGTATTTTATGATTGTACCTATACATTTTGCATGCCTTACGGTAGAATCACTTGAAACATGTAAATTTTTATAACACCATTGTAACAGTGTTTTTCTGCAAAAATAAATGATTTGATTTGATTTGATTTGAAAGCTTTTTAAGGCTGATGTTTAAGTAAACAATCACAAATATCCTTATTTTAAGTTTTAGTTTAGTTTCAACGCAGCAGTAAATAGAGCGTCGTTTTCTACTTATTTATTTACTTGGACTTTGTATGAAACTTCTTTGTTATTTACTTGAGATTCTTATACTCTTGACCTATGTTTGTTACCAAGTTGTTAAGGATCTTATACTTAATTCCATCTAAGATCATTAATGACTCACTACTCGTTTAGACGTGATCTTCAGTATAAAATCATTAAAAGTCGGTTATCCTTATCCTTACATATTATAAAACAAAGTCCTCCACCGCGTCTGTCTGTCTGAACGCGATAAACTCAAAAACTACCGAACGGATTTTCAAACGGTTTTCACCAATGGACGGAGTGATTCATGCGATGATTAATTAAAGTTTGTTATTATTGTTGAAGAAGTCGGAAAAAATCACGCCGACTGAGAGCTTTACTAGCGTGCGCTGCGTAAAGCGAAAAAGATACATCAAATTTATAATCTACGGTATTGTTCATCTTAAAAAGTTCAACAAAAATTCCGCAATGGCATATGTCTATCTTCTAAGGATGACCATTTTTATCTTTCAGAATTTGATAAAAATTTAATTGTTATTTCCGAAGCTTTTTGACCGGTATAGTATTAATCCTTATCCAAAAAAATATGTTATTTAAATTGGACATTTCATTTAGATTAAAATATGCCTGTATATCATATCATTTAAATGAATAGTTTAAAAGATATATCACAGTTTCAAAATACGCGTAACAACGCGGGCGCAGCGGTAGGACCTTTTCCTCGGTTACTAGGTATGAAATCTCGGTAGTACGTTCCCGTGGGATATTTTCCGACATTCACGCGGGCGAAGCCGCGGGCGAAGTTGCGGGCAAAAGCTAGTTTATAATAAATAGGTTTCATTTTCGTGTAATCTTCTACTTCTATGAATGTGAGCTAAATATAACGAGTGAGATAGATTTAACTAAGTAAACACCTACATAAATAAAGTAATTGAGACTTATGGGTCAACGGTCAAAGATAATCTAACAACCTGCCATTTTTTATACAATTGAAAGTATATACAATTCATCTTTAGGCAAAAACATGATGATTATAATAACATGACTCTTTCATCTTTTAATAGAAATAGAAAGTTGTCTTCAACTAAAGTTTATTTCTCACTATTTTTTGCCCGCGGCGTCGCCCGCGTGGATGTCGGAAATTATCCCACTGGAACAGGATAAAAAGTATTTTATATTCTTTACCAATATGACATTTATATATAATCTTGCCAAATGTTATCGAAAACTGTCCAGTGGTTTAGGCGTGAAAAGGTAACATGCAGACAGACAGAATTTATAATATTAGAAGTATGGATTCATTCTCAAGAGCGTTTATACTGAGGGCGCATTCCGACTTACGCTAAAAGTGATTATATCGCGAATCCAACCAAATTTAATAGTCACAAAATATAAGGGTTATTGAGTAATAATTGTGACTTTGGACTTTGATCGGATTCGCGATATAATCACTTTTGGCGTAACTCGGAATGCGGTCTTAAAGTGCACAAAGTCGCAAATAGATGTCAAATATTTCGCTGTTTTGATTAATTTGGCAATATTACTGTATGGAAATAAGAAATAAGGCTAACTATTTCCCTAGAATATTAATAATGAATTGTAATTATAACACTGAGTTTGATGTTGTAACAATTTTAGGTGTAAAAAAAGCATTTGGAAAGTTTCCAAATATTTTTTATATATAAAACTAAATATTCGATATTACGATATTAATTATTACATTTCATAATCAATTATTTAGTTCCCTAGTTAGCCACATTTCTTAATTCCATACAGTAATATTGCTAAATTAATCAAAACAGGTTGTAAGTTCGAACCCAAATAGGCGCTTTACTTTGTGTAAATTATTTGAAAACATCGTGAGGAAACCGGCATGTCCTAGAACCGAAAATTCGAAGACATGTGACATCTACCAACCCGCACTGGGCCCGCGTGGTGGATTATGGCCCACTCCCTTTCACAGAGAGGAGGCCTGTGTCCCAGCAGTGGTATTATTTATAGGCTGATGATGATGATGAATTAAAACAGGTAAATATTTAACAGCCATTTACGACGTTGCCAACTTTTAAGATAAACCCTCTTAATCAGCTATGTCAGTAATGTGTAGATAATTAAAAAGTCCAGCACTGCCTAGCCTATCATGGTTTTCTTGGTTGATATAGAACTTAAAATGGTTATGAAAGGCATTCAGTTCAGCTGCGCACCTGAATACAAACTAACCAGAATTACATATGCATTACAAATTAGAGGATTATATCCAAGATAAGAGTGCTTGGAAACATGCTGGTCCTGCTCCATAGGACAATTTAGAATCAAGACAATATCAAACTGGTTGCTAATTTACTTGTAAAATTTATTACTTTGTGTTTTATGACATTGATTTTACATTCTGTGATTACTTCCTTACACACTGACTTATTAATTGTAAAATTTTAAGAAAATCGTCTACTTTTACAATGTTTGTAAATATGTGAGAACCATGTATCTATCACAAATTAAATTATCTATCGTTGCTTCATTTTTAATTCTTTTTACCTATTGTGGTATAGTAATTTTATTCTAGATGCATCGTCTTCACATATAATAATTATTTAACAAATGTACGTACATATACAAACAATATTGTAAAACATTTTAAAAGAGTAACGGTGGAGTTTCTTGCCCATTCTTCTCCATACGAAAACTACCTTTTGGAAGAGGCGACTAGAATCAATTTGATTATTTTGTAATTTTTGACGTTCAAAAGTGCCATACATGGGCCTATTTGAAATAAATGATTTGACTTTGACTTTGACTTTATGATTTAGAACCTTATGATTCAAACGGTTCTAATTAGTTCACTTCACGACCATTCAATATGTATATCAACAGATTTTTTATCATTCGACACGTTCTTAATTTAATCAACATACAATTTTATGTTACCACCAAATACGTCAAGGTTTTTCTTCCTACTCAAATCGCAAAACATTAGAAAAACCGGTAGCAAAAAATTAAAATCGGCAATAAGTATTCTACAATGATTAATTAATTGATCCTTAGGCGTCGTCCTAATTGGCTACAATCGTACGAGCAAACGATGCGATTTCATTGCACGATGAGATTAAACATACACATTTCTTTAGAGTGTCCTAATTGCAGCTTGCAAGTCATCGCGCGAGCACAGGAAATGCTTAATAATGCTCGTACGATGGGTTTGATCGTGCGAATGATCGCATGAGCAATCAAAGCTACAAATCTCTTTTAAGTGTCCTAATTAGTCGGATGTGATGGCCCAGTCGCATCTCACGAGGTTGTGGGTTCAAATCCGGGCAAGTACCAATGTGACTTTTTCAATTCATATGTACTTTCTGAGTTTATTTTGGACATTACTAACATCGGTGAAGGAAAAACGTCGTGAGGAAACCTGGACTTATAGTTAATATGGATCATTGCTCGTGCCTTTTCTGTATGAGAAGAGGTCTTTGCCCTGCAGTGGGACAATAATAGGCTGGTATTATTAATTAGTCACGCGTCATCGCGCGAGCACAGCAACGCGGCGGCATCGCATGATGCCCATCATAGGACACTTTTTGGACCATCGCACGAGCATTTTCATCGTACGACGAAATCGCATCGTTTACTCGTACAATCGTTAGCCAATTAGGACAACGCCTGAAACACAGTAACATAACATTAACGTACTAAATCTGCGCGCACGCATGTAAACAGTTGAAGCGTGTTCTCAGGTGGTATACAACGGTCAGAGTGAACGGACGTGTGTTGAGTGTGATAGTGTTCCACCAGAATATTAGTTGTGATAAAAAAGTCAAGGTAAGGATTTATTTGCAAGTGATTGCCAAGGTTCTATCAAGGATTTTATAATATATTATCAACGTCATCAAAAGCCAATTACATTTTGACCATGAAAGCCAAGCAACCGAAATTATTATTTAACATCTGATATGACTTTTTATGTAACTTGTAACCTAATATATTCTAGTTTATAATAATGAGTTCATAATCCACCCGTCGTGCGTCACGCAAACATAGAGGTACCTGCAAAGCGAAGGCAAATGTGTATATTTTGCAGCGGTGCTGGTATTTGACTGCCAATTTTCCTTTCGGAAAACCTATCTAAAGTTTCTTAATCTGGGAATCAAACCGGTACTTTAAAAGACAACTGTTTAACCAATGCATCGCATTTCTTAAAAAAAAACAACATAAATTTATTAAATCTTATAAAAAGCGTTATGTGTATTTGTGTTTGTTTATCAATTACATCTTCTTCATGTACATATACAAGAGATGATACAGAACAGTGTTAGGTACTGGCTGTACGCTGTTAGTCAGTTAGATGAGACATTATCTTCGTAGATGATCCTAACAATCTAGAATTACTCTATTAAGTTAAAAGTTACAGGACTTACAAGCTAACCGATAATAATGGTTTTCAAATAAAGGACGATTCTCCTTGTACAATAATTTATTTTATTAAACCAGTGACATTTTTACTTCAGTTGTCTTCAAAATTGGTAGAGCATCCCCAAAAACATGAACGTGAGAAACGAATATACGTCACAATATTAATATATCGTGTGATACTTTACCTTGTGAGTAATTTTTTTATTCGTAGAAATCAAGGATCCTATCGCCAGGCAATTAAATTACTGTTGATGTAAAACTTATTTCTACGATTTTTTATTAGATGTGTTAAAATGTTGTAAACGCAGTTACGTATCTTGTGTGCACATAGATGAAATTTTTTATAGAACCCACTTGTAAACAGAGATAGGACGATAAAAACTACATTTACTTACCCAAATTGTTAACCTAGTCTACATTAATAGACTAATTTAGACAAATATGGTGTTGCACGATTCCGAGTACTTATTTAGAGTTAATTTAAGAGTTAGAATGCACCTGGACTGTTGTGAGGAATTTGGCGTTTCCCAAATGTGATGAAATACCTAGAACAACTGGATTTATCTTGTGAATTCATCATCATTATCATCCCGACTTTATTTTGGGGCTGTGATGTCCTACGTCACTTTCATCATCATCTCTATGTTTACGTTCTTTCGTGCTTTATCACCTTCAACACGAACCTTCTTTTTATTTCATAAAACATTTTCATTCTTGAACCTTTCCGTGATTTGCTCCTCACTCCTATCAAATATTGTTCTGTTTCCTAGCTCTTACTTTTCAATAATATTCAATTTTAGATCAACAGAATAATTGGCTCTATATTATTATGGTCATACTATTGTACTATATACTTTTCAGTACTTACCTGAATTTCTAGCAAACACTTCCCATATATATTCCTTTGGATAGTTAAAAATAAATGTCAAATAAGAATGAGGAAGCGCTTTTCAACATCTCATCACAATACAATCGCCTTGACTTATATTTACTCAAAATTTATTACTCGAAACGTAAGTTAAATATTACGTCGACAACACACAAGACACCATGAATGGATAACCTGACCATTAGGAGCTTTTTGTCATCAAAAACATTATTAGCTCTTCCCTTCTAGCCTCGCTGTGGTAGATAATTTACTCTTAACGATAATTTTATTACAATAGATTTTGTAATGTCTTTCAGACAACAAAAAAAAAACAACATAATTTTTTCATGACATTTTGTGTGTAGACTTAGATAATTACAAAAAAAACTGCCTTGATAAGATTTAATTTTAGTATCTACTATAGTTTATTTTCATTTTAGATGTACATTCTAAAATAATGGATCAAAACATATTTTGAATAGATTCTGATACTCTAATAGTTAAGAGAAAAGATATACAGGAAATACAAATAATAAAAAAAAAAAAAACAGTGACACTCCGGGAGTGCCGACAGAAGTGAAACCTTAAAAAAGTCGGTACCACGGTAATCAACGCGTTGATGTCTTTTTAATGGTCAAAAGCTGGTGTCGACACAGTGTCGCGAAATCAATGGTTTAGTCCCATCTCAAAAATGCCCAACGCGCCTAAAGAAGTTTTCACTTCAAAAATACATTGTTTTTTCTAATTAACAAAATAAAAAAATGCCTTACGAGGCTGAAAAGGCTGAGCAAAACAAATGATAGAGGAATAAACTTAGAACTCTCGTGAAGTTAATGATATAATCACTGATCCAGCTCTATGATAACTATGGTGTATCATTTGTTGGTGTGCTAGAGCTTGATATGCCAGTGAAAGTAGGGAAATCCTCTCTTTCCATTGTTTACTTTTAATAGGCTTCTACTTCCAACCATTATGTTCATATGTATAACAAGACAATTAAAGTTTACATAATAGACCTGTGTCCAAAATTTTTTTTGTTCGGCAGGTTGATTATTAAAAAATATTGGACACGTATTTTTTCTTTTTTAACGTAATCAAAAGATTAAAGAGGGGCTTGTGGCTAAGTAATAACAGCTGCACGGGTCGATCGATCAGATTAAGCTACGCTTGCCGCGGTAGGTCCGTGGATGGGTGACCATCTTTACATACCAAGTCACCTCCGTGCCTCGGAAAGCACGTTAAGCCGTTGGTCCCGGCTGTCATTTGTAGATCTTTGACAGTCGTTACGGGTAGTTAGAAGCCCAAAAAGTCTGACAACCAGTCTTAGGTTCTAGTCACTAGGTTGTGGAGGTCATAGTTGGGAAAAGGCTAGGTAGATGATGAACGTAATCAAAAGATTACGGCGATACATTGAGTTAAAATGTGGCATGACGTCACGCCTTGCTAGATTTTATAGTGAATTTTGACGCAACGACCCCCACTGCAACTTTAATGCGTGTTTTCTAAGTTATTTTTGATTAATATGATAAAGCAAAAAATACGTGTCTACAACACACATACATAAACTCACGCCTTCTTCCCATGGGGGTAGGCAGAAACTACAGAACGCCACCTGCTACGATCCTTACATAGTCCTTTTGCCTCGTTTACGTTCATACATCTGGTCATACACGCACGCCGGTTGCGAGTACTACGCACCTGGCCTTTCTGAAGAACATCACCAATAAGGTCAGTATATGTCCTCCTAGGGCGTCCCCGTCCGGCCTTTCCCTTCACATCAGCCTTGTAAATACATTTTGTTAGTCGCCTTTCATTCATCCTCTCAACATGCCCAAACCATCTCAGCATAACCATTTCAATTTTTCGTGTCTAATATTGTTTTTATTATCTGAAAGACGGACTAAATAGATTTTCCTTTTTTTTTACCTAAGCATCATCCCTATTGTTATAGAACTTATAGCTGGTAATAAAACCGTGTTAGATGGAATAACTAATAATTAATTATTTTGGATTATATATAGAGACAGTAGTAGCCCAATGGTAACGGCCTCGACTTACGAGTCAGGCGCTTTACTTTGTGTAAATACGAGGGTCATTCAATAAATACTTAGCCTACAAAAAGTAAACGAAAATTTTGGAAAAGTGGCAATTTATTTTTCAACATAGTCTCCTTTTAGTTCGATACACTTAGCCCAGCGATGCTCCAACTTTTTTAACCCGTCCGAAAAATAGTTTTTGTCAAACTCTGCAAAATAGGCCTCCGTGGCGGCGATGACCTCCTCATTCGATCCATATCTATTCCCGGCGAGTGATTTTTTCAGATTAGGAAACAGAAAGAAGTCACAAGGGGCCAAATCTGGAGAATACGGTGGATGGGGCAGCAATTCGTAGCGTAATTCGACCAATTTGGCCATGGCAACGGCAGACGTGTGAACCGGTGCGTTGTCGTTGTGAAACAGCACTTTTTTCTTCGCCAGATGGGGTCGTTTTTTCTTTAATTCGGCGTCGAATCGGCCCAATAAATCGGCATAGTAAAGCCCTGTAATTGTTTTACCCTTCTCGAGGTAATCGATGTAGATCACACCTTGTGAATCCCAGAAAACGGTGGCCATAACTTTTCCGGCCGATTTTACAGTTTTCGCCTTCTTTGGAGCACGTTCCCCGGTCTGGATCCATTGTTTTGATTGCTCCTTGGTCTCTGGTGTGTACCAGTGGATCCAGGTTTCATCGACGGTCACAAAACGACGCAAAAACTCCGCTGGATTCCGCTTAAACAGCGCCAAACACGTCTCCGATGTGGTCTCACGGTTGCGCTTGTTTTCTGGTGTGAGTAAACGCGGCACCCATCGCGCCGACAGCTTTTTCATGCCGAGTTCCTCGTGAAGAATATGATGCACTGTTCCTTCTGAAATGCCTACAGTCTCAGCTAGCTCCCGAACCTTCAATCGGCGATCTGCCAATACGAGATCATGGATTTTTTTAATGTTTTCCTCCGTAGCAGCTGTTTTCGGTGCACCTGGACGTGGTTCATCAAAAACCGACGTACGGCCACGTGCAAACTCGTTGAACCAATTCTTGACGGTGGCCATCGATGGAGAAGAGTCACCGTACACAGCATCCAAGCGCTCTTTGATTTCGATGCGCGTTTTCCCTTCCAAAAATAGGAATCGAATCACCGAACGATATTGCTCTTTTTCCATTTTTGTAAAACCGATCGACACGTTCGCTTCCATAAGTTGTCAAATTAAAACAAATGAAGGGATTGGAATGAAAATTTGAAAAAAGAATTAAAAAAGAATGTGCTACACTGTGGTAAAACTCTTTTGAAAGTACAGCGCCCTCTGGCGATGAGGCTAGGTACTTATTGAATGCACCTCGTAACTTAATAACCACTGCTCTCAAAACGGTGAAGGAAATCATCGTGAGGAAACCGGCATGTCCTAGAACCAAAAATTCGAAGACATGTGACATCTACCAACCCGCACTGGGCTCGCGTGGTGGATTACAGCTCACTCCGTTTCGAAGAGAAGAGATCTGTGTCCCTGCAGTGGGAACATTATAGGCTGATTATGCTATACATAGATACTGCTTCGTTGAGTAGGATAGTGCGACTGCTGAGCACTGGGTCCTGCAATCGACCGTCGTTGAGTTTCGAGTTCAAACTCAAAGCATTTATTTCAATTAAACCATTTACAGGCACTTTTGAACTGTCGAAGAATCGGTCAGTTAGTCAGAAAGTTGAAGCTAGTTGCCCATTCCAAAACGTAGATCTCTATGGAGAATCATCACCATGTGCCTAGCCTTTTCCCAACTGTGTCGGGGTCGGCTTCCAGTCTAACCGGATGCAGCTAAAAACTAGTATTTAACAAGGAGCGACTGCCTATCTGACCTCCACAACCTAGGTTGTGAAGGTCAGATAGGCAGTCGCTAGTAACTAGTTACTAGGTAACACGATACCCCTTGGTCTGAAAACCAGTCTTACTGGTTGTCAGACTTTTGGGCTTCTAACTACCCGTAACGACTGTCAAAGATCTACAAATGACAGCCGGGACCAACGGTACAACGGTAGAATAACGGGCAAGAAACTCCAAGGACACTTTTAAATACAGATATTACAAAATCCTGGGTATATTATTCTTGTTGCTTCTATATGTGAGAACAATGTACAAAAAATAATCAAAGCAATTGAAAATATAAGATTAAAAATAAGCCCTGGCAGATAAGAGATGACCAGTCTCAATTGACGGCGCCCGTTCACGAACATGACGCGTGGATCAACACCATCCAGCTCAACCATTTTGTAGGGAACCGAATGATCCAACACAATACCCAAGTCGGGCAGAAGGTATCATTAACATACTTTAGATATTTCTCAATAGCAGCTCGGTTTTGCAGGAACCTCGCCCTCTAGATGAACTTCGCACACTTTGAACATTTACGAGTACCCACTTTAAACCTCTGTTCCATCGTTCCGGGTGGTGCGGTAATTTTCAAACGACGACACCATTTTATTCAAGTTCTTCAGGCATTTGATACACTATTAGTGTCCCATGTAATAACAACAAAGAACCAACGTAGTCGCGATGATTTTTAAATAAATAAATAATTTATTTTGAACGAAACAATATGTTTTGGTTGATTGGCATATATACCGAAAGTAATGACATTGTGCATAACACCAGTAAATCATGTACTGCACTGTACCGATACACTGCCGAATCAGTAGTAATTTATAAATATAAATAGGTAAATTAATGTTCTGCAACCTCGATTAAATTATACTGCTATTTAAATAACACTGAAAAATTTACTGAGCAAAAAGAGGTTCTGCTATGTGGTTCAATTATATTATTTCCTGTCATTAGAGCTACAGAACTCCAAAACCCAAATGACTATTCTATTAAAAACGAACTATTTTATTTATGGATGTACTAAGTTATGTGTGTGTGTGTACGAATGTGTTCAAAGTTCAAAGTTTTTATTACTGCAATTTTTGGTATACAGGGTCTTAAAAATATTTTATAGTAGCTCAAAAATCTACCCTATAAAGGCATGCATTGTTAAATTACAATATTAGAAATAAAGTTAAAAATTACATGAAACATAATGAACAATCAATAAAATCAATAATCAATAGAACTTAAAAACAAGATATGTTAGATTGTAATAAATTAGTAGACATATGAATATGTGTGTGTGTATGAGTGTAATATGTGTGGAGTTTCTTGCTCGTTCTTCTCCGTAGGCACCCACTACGTTTTGGAATGGGCAATTAGCTGCATCTTTCTGACTGACCGACCCCTTGACATTTCAAAAGTGCCTGTAATTGCTTAATTTGATACAAATTATTTGAGTTTGATTTTGCCATTTTATTGCGCCGTACACAATATTTTTCACATAAATATCAAAGTTCATTGTCAAGTTTGAACGAGACAGATAATAGTCATAAATGAACCGACTAACTTGCTAATTGATCGATACCAAAATAACAAACTTTGCACTTACATAAACAGTTTCTACTAGTACCTAATTTGTCGGTGGAAAATTTGGAAAACGCACGGACGTAATAAAATCGCGGCATTCTTTTTTCGTGCACTGGATTTTCAACGCTCTGCATAGCGCCGAGAGTTCAAAATCCAACAGTGTGTTTTTTCAACGCGCTGGGACGAGAATGAGTCCCAGCACGTTGAATTCTCAACGCTCGGCTAACACCTGAAAATCTAGTGCGTGATAAAATACCGCCGCGATATTTTTACGTCCGTGCCAACATGGGCTTAAAGGAAAGATAAGATTAACATAAAGGCGTGTACGCACTAACGAACAAAACATGACGAACACGAACATTGAACACGGAACATTTAGTTCGTACGCGTGGACGTAAATTAGCATTTCGAACACGAACACCATACGAACGAACACAGTTCGACTTGTGTTCATGCTCAACCACCCCGCTCTTTATTTAGCACGGATATCTATGCTTAAAATAGCCATGGATTTGCCCATGTTCGCAATGTTGCATGAAATTTCTCCGAACGCCGTCCACACAGAACAACGAAATTGGCTCACCACAATAGTTTTTGACGAACACAGT
The DNA here is from genome assembly GCA_963680765.1 of Agrochola lychnidis. Taxonomy (NCBI): domain Eukaryota; kingdom Metazoa; phylum Arthropoda; class Insecta; order Lepidoptera; family Noctuidae; genus Agrochola; species Agrochola lychnidis. The sequence goes on along the minus strand of OY796849.1, from coordinate 6,065,470 downwards.
GTTTGATGTTATTTAGCGGTACGCACATGCGAAGGAAGTGTTCGATATTCGTGTTCACCATGTTCTTGTTCGTTCGTGCGTACACGGCTTAACAATCCTAGTTGTTAGAAAACCATAAAAGTAAGCCACTAGGCGTATGTTGACTTTATCTATAAAGAAGATAATAAAATAAAATAACATTAGTAAAACAAAACACCATATTTTTTATGACTTCACTATTTTTCAGGAGCACTCAGTTATACCAATTTTTTTTTTGGTTTTATTTTCATTCAATACAGTCTTCAAGCTTCAAGCCTCGTGCAGACTGGCACGAAGCGACGGTAGTGAATCGTCCCCATACTGGGTGTCAGGGACATCGACGCGAAAACTGAAACCATGGATTCAGTACATGATTCTGAAAATCGTTGAATCGTTGAAATTTTTCGTCGGTTATTTAAAAAAAAATCAGCTGTTCCATGCATTTTGAACGCGTAGGTTTTTGCACTTTTCTATGAAACAGCAGATTTTATTTTTTTGTCCCTGCCGCCCTGTATAAGAGATTGAACGTAGGCAACTTGTGAAATCAAAATCAATATTTAATTTAAATAAATAGTGTCGTATTCCTTTATCAAAAACCTACAATTATTGTAATGAGACTTTTTCTAATTGGACTCATATTTCAGGAGAAAATCGATAAAAAGTGTTTTCTTAGTATGGGTAATGAACTTGGAACTCACTTTCGCATTAATAATATTATTTAGAATAATGCGCACCATTTTGGAAGTAAATGTACCTATACTCTATTTGAAATAATATTAGACATTTAAATATACCTTTTTTACAGTCCGTTCAACCGATTTTGACTTCTATTGCGTTGGTGGCATGAAAAAAGGCAGCTGCAGTAAACAGTTGGTATTGTAACCACTTTTTTGCTTTTAATATCATACTTATGCTTACGGTATAGAAGTCAAAATCGGTTGAACGGACTGTAAAAAAGATTTGTTTAAATGTCTAATCTTATTTCAAATGGAGTATAGGTACACATATACACATTATTTTGGTTCAAGCCTAATGAAAATTCGTGGTTGCCATGGTATTTTAGTCATGCTATTGTATTTTCTGTGATGAAACGAAAATCGATTATTGCTCAGTAAGTGCACCATTGGGGCACCAAGTGGCTTTGGACAAAATGTGGCATTTAGTAGATAGATACCTACCAATTTATAGAAATGACTACCCGAAACAAGGCCAAAGACAGTGGGGGAATTTAAGTGTCCATTTCCATACTAAGAAAACACTATTTATCGATTTTCTCCTGAAATATGAGTCCGATTAGAAAAAGTCTCATTACAATAATTGTAGGTTTTTGATAAAAGAATACGATGGCATTTATTTTTATTTTAAATATCAATTTTGATTTCACAAGCTGCCTACGTCCAACCCCTTCTATGCGGACGATCCACTGTGCGGCGCGACGCAACTATACTTGTTGTACACACTACAAATCAAGCTATACAATTCAAGTTTATGCTGATCTCGCATTGAATTGGGTTTCCGAACAATGCGAGGTCAGCTTATACTGGAAATGTATAGCTTGATGTGTAGCCGTGTATACCGTGAAGTTTTCTTAGAAATTGTTTTGTTAGAGTCGCGTCGCGCCAGTCTGCACGAGGCTTAAATTAATACAAAACAGTGAAGTCGGTAAAAAAAGGGAAATGTCAATCATGTTGTTGTGTGTTTCAATGTTTGGAATGTCATTAATCCCAAAGAAAATGTATCGCGCGTTGATGTCTTTTTAATGGTCAAAAGCTGGTGTTGGTAACAGTATCGCGAGTTCAATTGTTTTTTCCCATCTCAAAAATGCCCAACGCGCCTAAAGAAGTTTTCACTTCAAAATTATTATAATGGCTGGAATTGGATTGCTTTTTTCTTTGTGTTTTTTAGGGTTCCGTACCTCAAAATGAAAAACGGAACTCTTATAGGATCACTTCGTTGTCCGTTCGTCGGTCTGTCTGTCAAGACCCTTTTTCTCAGGAATGCGTGGAGGTATCAAGTTGAAATTAATATCGAATACGTAGGTCTACGGTCCCTTGAAGCTATAATTTTTTGTATTTTTGCGATTTCAAACTTCCATTTGCAGTTGGAGAATTGACCGTGACGTATATCGATGTTTGGGAGAACATTTTTTCAACTACAAAGTTAAGTTTGTTCCTGAGATAAATTCATCCCACCTACGAAACCATTTATTAATGCACGGTCGGACATACACTTGGCCGTTTTTGTATCACACGGCCTATGCTATTTTTGATATGGCAAAAACTCCATCAAGATTAGGAATTTAAAACTGTTGAAGCTTAATTTACGTTACACAGTCTTCTTTGTATGTATTATTAAAAGATTCCCTTATTTATGACAGCATTATCAGCCTATAATCCCACTGCTGGGACACAGGCCTCCTCTCGGTGAGAGGGAGTGGGCCGTAATCCACCACGCGGGCCCAGTGCGGGTTGATAGATGTCACATGTCTTCGAATTTTTGGTTCTACGACATGCCGGTTTCCTCACACTATTTTCCTTCACCGTTTTGAGAGCAGTGGTGATGATTTTAAATTACTAAAGCACCTGTCTGGGTTCGAACATTTTAGGATTCGTAATTTTAGGAAAATCGTCTACTTTTACAATGTTTGTAAATATGTGAGCACCATGTATCTATCACATATTAAATTATCTGTTGTTGCTTCATTTTTAATTCTTTTTACCTATTGTGGTATAGTATTTTTATTCTAGGTGCATCGTCTTCACATATAATTATTTAAATAATGTACGTACCTATACAAACAATTGTAAAACATTTTAAAAGAGTAACGGTGGAGTTTATTGCCCATTCTTCTCCATACGAAAACCACCTTTTGGAAGGGGCGACTAGAATCAATTTTATTATTTTGTAAATTTTGACGTTCAAAAGTGCCACACATGGGCCTATTTGAATTAAAGATTTGACTTTGACTTTGAACCTACGACCTAGAACTCGTAAGTCGCTGCCGTTATCACTGGGCCACCACTGCTATTTATTTATGACAGCACTAAAGGCAAAATTGAAAAATAAATTGACCCCATTTGAACAACACAAAAAGAGCAAAACTCCTCTATATAGCATGCTACCTAGAATAATATCTATATATGCATTCTGAAGTGATGATATGATGTCCTCAATCCGCTCGCAGCATACAAACGTCTCTCAAGTTGAGTGCATCTATCTCACTTTACTTTCACCGTGTCGTGTCAAGTGCACTTTCTTATGGGCTAAGTTGTAGGATTTAGCGTGCCTCTCGTCAGGTTGTAGTGCCATAGGTACTTTTTTGTTGAGAAATACACTATTTTCCATTTGGGATGTCCGCAATAGGGTAAAAAAACAGTGGCACTCCGGGAGTGCCGACAAAAGTGAAAATAAGATCGCCTTGGTGGAAAAAAATACTTGTGTAGAACATTGGTCCGTAACCTTATCTAAATAAAGAGCACAATCGCGTTTACAAAAAAAAAAATACTTCCAAAACCTTTTAAGTAAAAATACTTGCATATAACCTTGATCCGTAACGTAATATAAATAAAGAGCACAATCGCGTTTACAAAAATGAAGTGTTGGTAACAGTGTCGCGAGTTCAATTGTTTTGGTGGTGGTGATGGCCAACAGTTTTGAGGAAACTTGTAATTGACCATTTCTACTTAATGTTACTGCATACTCAAATGTAATTTTAAATAAATAAAAGGACTTGAATCTGCAGTTGTTGTCTTCCAGTGATTTAGAGTTAGATTATTATCCGAATACCACCTCAAGCTAAACTGCCAAGTCATAGGCCTCAGTTCGAATCTAAAGCACGCACCTCTGACTTTTCGGATTCATGTGTGTATTGTATAATTATCACTTGCTTCAAAAGCTTCCTGAGAGATACTTTCGACGGCTTGTAAAGCCAAGTCAGATGCCCATGGACGGCATAAAAACTCTAACACCAAGTTAGTCACTTACCACACCAAAAAGAAAGAAGATTAAGTTATCACAATAATACAAGTCCCACAGTGATTTGTGACTTTCTCATGTCCAAAGAGTAGCTGGCCAACAAGAAACATCGCGATGACCGCCACACTATCCAATTAGGCGCCTCAATACTAACAATAAAAATGACAACACCATCTTTACAACAGTAACTTCATCAGGGAAATGCATCTCACGAATCGCTTTCCCTCATCACCTGGCCATGCGTTCATACGCGGGCGATGATTACCGTTACTCGGTACCGTAAACGCCACAGCTAACACACTTACTTAGGACATTATTGACCCACTACTGGTTTATAGAATATTCTTTATTGAATATTTGTTTTATTGTTTATTGCCTTAAGTTTGCATTATACTGACGAAAAGTATCTAACGGTCGTAATATAAGATTGACCTCGTTTATTTACGAAGAAATTAAATGTTGACCTGTTTTTCTGTATTAAGGTTCCTTCAATTGATTTGAATGAATGAATGAAATGCACCGACCCCAGCGCGGTTTAACCAGACTCGATAAATCGAATGAACCCCAAGATTTGCACTAGCCGCTGGAGCCTCATGTTTCATGGGGCTTCAGAGGCCATTGCATATCAAGGAGTAGACCGGGAGACGCGGTAATGGTAATTTATAAAATTAATTTTGGAAATGTTAGTACATGTTGGTAGTGACTTTATTTAACAGATGGATTTTCAGGGTTCCGTACCTCAAAAGGTAAATCTATCGTTGCTTCATTTTTAATTCTTTTTACCTATTGTGGTATAGTAATTTTATTCTAGGTGCATCGTCTTCACATATAATAATTATTTAACAAATGTACATATACAAACAATATTGTAAAACATTTTAAAAAAGTAACGGTGGAGTTTCTTGCCCATTCTTCTCCATACGGAAACTACCTTTTGGAAGGGGCGACTAGAATCAATTTTATTATTTTGTAATTTTTGACGTTCAAAAGTGCCATACATGGGCCTATTTGAAATAAATGATTTGACTTTGACTTTAAAAAACGGAACCCTTATAAGATCACTCTCTTGTCCGTCTATCTGTCCGTATGTCACCACCGATTTCAGGAACGGGTTGAAATTTGAGTTGAAATTTATACCAAATACTGAGGTCTATAATCCCTATTAGGTGTATAAAAATCGATGTCCTGAGTCAAAAAGATATGGGCAAATTTAAATTTTCACGAAAACTTGTGAGTACCAAAATTTTTCTTAATTTTCGGAATTTTCCCTTTACTCGTGCTATAAGACCTTAATTTTAACCAAAATTGACAATTCTAGGTCAACCGGAAGTACCCTATAGGTTTTGGGTCGAAAACCAATATGGGAGTTCCCGTTGACCTAGAATCACGAATAAAGCCTTTGCTGCTACATCCCATTAACTTTATCATGTCATTGGGGACGAATAACAAACTTTTAAGATTGCCTTTGTTTAAGATACAATAAACAATAAAATATCTTGAATTTTACATACAATTGGTTTTACGTCGATTTGGATCGCTCTACTGATAAAGTCGGACAAAGACAGTTAAAGGTCTTTGGACCAACGACCAAAATTATTGTGATTGATTAAAATGTTAATTCAAATTTCACTGCCATGATTGATAAGAATCATCGAAAACATGGGTTCCAAATTGTAGGATTCGATTCCGTGGTTTTCAAACTGAGAACTAAATCAAACTCTTCATTAATTCAGCCGAAAGACGTCCACTGCTGGACATGGGCCTCCCCCAAGCACAGCCACTACGACTGGTTCTGTGCTTCCCGTATTCAGCGGATTCCTACGGCCTTCACAATGTCACTGGTCCACCTTGTGGGAGGCCTTTCAACGCTCCGTCGCGTCGTCCGGTTCAAGGTCGCCACTCTAGAACCTTTCGGCCCCATCGGCCATCTGTTCTGCGAGGCAATGTGCCCTGCGCACTGCCACTTACGGGGACACCCAAGGGTCCACTAGCGCTACTCCTTTAAAAAAAAAATTATCTCGTCGAGAAGGAATTATAAAAATTATAATTATAGGAAAAGCGGCCACGCGCCACGGTCACGGCCACGGTGGTGGTAATTTGACGTTCAAAAGTGCCATACATAGGCCTATTTGAAATAAATGATTTGACTTTGACACATTCCTCTAGATCGTATTTTGTTTGAGACCTTACTAGCTGTTATTCATAATTCCTTCTTAGTGACAAGATATTTTTTTTTTTTAAAGGAGTGGCGCTTTTGGACTATTGGGCGCCAGGATTAAGTTTGGCAATTCTTCGGGCTATGTCAGTTAACCTGGTTCTCCTGCGGATCTCTTCATTTCTGATTCGATCACGTAGGGAATCTCCTAGCATAGCCCTCTCCATTGCCCTTAGGGTGACTTTTAGCCTCCCGAGGATACCGCACGGTCTCCTGCGAGGCGGCGAGCCTCCTTGCCGGATTACCGCCATGGGATCTGGAGGCAAAGGTCCTCGCGCACGTCTGGGAGTGTCGCGAGGAGGCGAAACGCCGGGGCTTAACTCCGATGCCGCAAGAAATTGCGGCACAGCGGACAGAGCTCCGGCGGGATCTCATGGCGTCATGGAGGGTGCGATTGTCGCAACCCCACGCTGGGCACGCCACAATCGCGGCGATAAGACCCGTCTTTGAGGAGTGGCTGGAGAGACGCCACGGCGTTCTCACCTTCCGCCTGACGCAGGTCCTCACCGGACACGGCTGCTTCGGGAGGTTCCTGTTCAGGATAAGGCGGGAGGAAACACCCGGGTGTCACCATTGTGTGGATCGGCCTGAGGACACGGTGGAGCATACGGTGGAGGTCTGCCCGGCTAGGGCGGAGCAACGCCGTGTTCTCGTAGAGGCGATCGGCGGCGGTGATCTCTCGCGTCCGGCCCTGGTTCAGGCCATGGTACGGAGCGAGAGGAAATGGCAGGCCGTCACCTCCTTCTGCGAAGCAGTAATGCTCGCGAAGGAGGAGGCGGAACGCGTGAGGGAGAGGCAAATTTCGCGCCCTCACGCCCCTAACCGCCGCAGGAGGAGACGCCCGGGGCGGGAATCGCGAGCCGATTTCCGGCCACCGTAGGCGCGGGCTTGCGGACGGTGAGCAATGGGTAGCTCGCCGTCCGATAAGGACCAAGCTCGGGTCGACGGCGCGTTGTGTTCCACGCGCGCCTCAAAGAGATGTCAGCAGAATTGACGGGGTCCGCTAGGGCCAATGCCTGCCGGGGGTTCGAAGAAAACCGATCGGGAAATCGTGGCCACCGGCAACAGGGCAACCGAAGGAACACGGGTGGGTTTTAGTCAGTAAGAGTCTGACACGCCCTCCCGCTCCGCCCAGAGCGGGAGAAGTTATTTGATAATTTCCAACCCAAAAAAAAAAAAAAAAAATTGTTTGACTTTTAGCCATCTAAAAGCCTTCTAACTCCGCAAACGTAATAGATATCGACATCTAAACATGATAAAATAAAACAAAAAGAAATTGATGGTGTTTTGTTGTGGTGTCATCGACTGCTTGAAATATCAGTTTTAAAAATCTTTTTTTTTTTTTGTGAAAAGATTACAAGCGGACGTTGAAAATAAAATGAAAATTGTTGTTTTTTTAGTCAAAAAAAAAACATCGAATCTTTTTTGTTTTTCTTTTATAATATTTAGACATTGATACCCATCACGTCTGCAGGGTTTCGCCAGCTAATTTAATTTGACCCTATACAACGTGTAACGTTAAATGCGCAAAACCTCAGACAAAGCCGCAAACTGATTTTTAATTCAATTGACCTATTTCAAAGAGAAAACATCATTAAAAAAATTGTAAAGGTTTTATGTGCTGTTTTAGTTCGTGAGATTCTTATTTGCATTGAAATAAAAGCTATTATTATCCCGCATATGCAAAAATTTAAATTGGTCGACAACAATTTGTGTTTGTTTACCTATTTTGTCGGGTTTGCGTATGTGATGGCTTGACCTATTAATAAATAGACTAGGCAACGTTTTTAATGAAGATTTTTTGATAAATGTGACCTATATTAAAAAGTGGTTCAATTGATTTTGCTCGTTATTCTGTTCAAACTATTTTCAGGTTTTGCGCATTTAACGTTACTTCAGATTCTCAACTTAGAAACAAAGAGTAAGTGAAAAATGGTGAAGTAGCAGTTCTTTTTTATCATACACGTGATCTAGTAAGATCAAGTTTGAAATATTTTTTATTCGTTTATTACATTATTCTTAATGATCACAAACCTGATTATACTTGTTAAATATTTTAATTATCATGGCTCATTACAAATTATTACCTACATGAACAGAAATAGGCACATTTGTAGGTTCGCACTAGGATTTGAAAAAAAATGGGGTGTGGCTGTATCGTGGACACGGCCGTGTGTTTTACGTGAATACGCGTACGAGTAATATTTCCTTTGAGACGAATTCTTTGATCCTTTAGCTATCGAGTGGTGTAGTTAAATTTTTAATGGAGATGATAGATACGAAGCTGCAATATCAAACTGTCTGTATCCCCGTACTTTGTTATCATTTGTCTTTTGAATTGACTCCCACTATGGAAGCAAATTTAAAGACGTATTCACGTCAAAAGTGGCCTTTGTAATTTGCAAAAAGCACATTGATCCTATGTTTTATTTTTTATGTAAATAAAAAACAGGTTAATTATGTAAGAAGGTCAGAATTAAGTCCATTGAAAAAAAAAACTATTTATGAATGTCAAGTATTGAAATGCGTAATTTATTGCGAAATATCAAGGACCCGTTCACTTGAAATATTCAACGATTGATAAAAAATACTGCTAAGCATAAGTGGTAAAGATTTTTTAGCATATCAAAAAATCATGTTACTAGGACCTGTATACCAACGAACAAAAAATCGATATATTTTAAAGTAGTATACGGAAGTTGAAATTCAAACAAGTTTTTTCATAATTTATTTATTTATAAAGTTAATTAAAACAGTACAACAGCAATTACATTAATTAACATAGAAACATAAAAGATATGAATATTATTTTAATTTTGTAAATAATTGAATTAAAACTAACATGGAACAGTGGACCACTCACAGAACTCCAGACATATACGCATAATTTTACTCAAGGTAACTTCAGGGTTGGCAGTCAGAAGGGCGTCGAGCATCTTCAAAGTACGACACACTGGGGATTCAGCTCTGGCGACAGTTTTAGATGACGGTTGCGCAAACAGATTGTGCCGACAGCTCGGACGGTGTCCAATGTATTTGTCGGGCACAAAATAGTCGGCAGAAAATGTCATGGAGCTCAGGGTAGTCTATACGTCATAGTTTTACAGACTACCGTGAGCTGATCAAGGCCTCTTCTCACCTCGAATAAGTTAAAGCCCAATATCCCTAAAAGATAGTTAAAAGAAAGAAAGAAATTGTATAAACCTTTGGAAACGGCATCTTAGGAAGGTTTTCTAGTCCTTTTCAAGCATCAGTGTTTGGATTGCGGTATACCGTATAGGGTTGCCCATAGACGTATGGGGTGCCAAACACATTCGCTAAACTCAAGTTTGCTTCGAAAAAAAGTGGAATATAAGAGCCTAACAACATTAGATTTGCGGAAGTCACGAATATTTCCCAAAAAAAAATCCCAGGCGCCTGAAAGACTCCTTCGCAAGGGTAGAAAGTTTAGAAACCTGATCTTTAAGCTCACGTTCGCATGGACGTAATAAAACCGCGGCGATATTTTTCGTGCACTTGATTTTCAGCGCTCTGCTTAGCACCGAGAGTTGAAAATCCAACAGTGTGTTTTTTCAACGTTGAAAATCCAGTACGCGATAAAATCCCGCCGCGATTTTGTTACGTCCGTGCAAACGTCGGCTAAGAGCCTAACAACATTAGGTTTGCGGAAGTCACGAGCACTTCGCAAAAAAACCCAGGCGCCTGAAAAACTCCTTCGCAAGGATAGAAACGTGATCTCTAAAAGTAAGACAACAAGATTTATAATTGGAAATCGCAAAAACGTTATAACGAATGGCAACCTTGTTCTTTGTTAGTGGTCCTGACATGAACTCATGATATTTCATACCTTGCAAAACTTCCCAGCCATATTTTAGACTGAAAACCGTTCCTTTTTTACGACCATATCATAACATCACGCCTGTAATCTCCGAAGGGTTAGGCAGTGGTGTTCCTATAGAAGGTAAGTACACCTACATTTCGCCAGTTATGTTTAAGTCCCATGTAATACGGGGTGAGCCTATTGCCATCATTTTACTGATCACAATTGACCTTATTCTCATACTGTGTGTGTAAGAACCCGAAGCAAGAAAAACAACTGTATACAAATAGACAATAGCCTACATTACTTTCTAAAGAATGTTTTTATTATTGTCTCCATCCTAAAACAAAGAATTGTATTTCTACGCATGACTGTCTCGCACTTGACCGGTTTTCTCTTTCAATATTGAACAAAGAAAACAATGGAGCAACCATCGAATATTTTTCTTGTCACGAAGATCATTTACATTTCTATACGTTGTTAATTAGCTTGTAATTCGTATTGTGGGCCGATGACCCTACTTGTCGCATATATTTAAATATTTTACTTGCAGTCTGACTGATGCCTACTTTTCTTTATGACGGGATTTTTTTTTACTTTTTTTTTGTCGATCGTGTTTTGTTTCATTTGTTCTTTGTCTCATTTTACCTTCTATTTGACATAGCAGGTCTTCTAGTCGGGCCTTGTTAGTATTACCTACCTGCATTAGTAGAAGTTTATTGTGTTAGATATTGGTTGTATCACAATCACAGTTGTAATGAGAATACTCAAACAAAACTACAAGAAAATGCGATAAACTTAGTTCGTTAAACTATTTGTAATTTACATTTTTTGAGCGTTTAAATTATTACAGTTACTTTGGTTACCTACTGTTTTATTTATTTATGATTGGTATCCATAAAGTTTCAATGACTGTTTTTAAAATAATCAATGTGAATCATTCCCCAGACAGGCGTAAATATAACTTTGTTATAAGTGTTTAACTCATCAATAATTTTCTGTAAAAGTAGTTTCTTGTGACAAAGATTTAAAAACTATTGTCCCAAGCAATATGACTAATGTCAACAACAATAAAGAAAATGAGCGATGTGTTATTTGTCTATCATATCTTTTATGGAATGCAAACAAAAAGCATTGGAGTGGTCAAAGTAAACAATTAATACACGTTAGGCTACACACCTTCTTTGTAGGAGTGTTACTGACGCATTTAAATTTGATTCTAATACTTAGTAAAATATTGGGCTTGTGGCTAAGTAATAACAGCCGCACAGGTCGATCAAACAGGTTCAGCTACTCTTGCCGCGGTTGGTCCGTGGATGGGGGATCATCTTTACATACCAAGACGAGGGGTCTTGCGAGGGGTGCCTCGAAAAGCACGTTAAGCCGTTGATCCCGACTGTCATTTGTAGATCTTTGACAGTTGTTACGGGTCGTCAGAATCCAGAAAGTCTGACAACCAGTCTTACCAAGGGATATCGAGTTACCCAGTAACTGGGTTGTGGAGGTCAGATAAGCAGCCGCTACATGTAAAATACTGGTATGCTGCATCCGGTTAGACCGGAAGTCAACCCCAACATAGTTAGGAAAAGGCTAGGCAGATGATGACTTAGTAAAATATTGAAGAACGCTTTTGATTTAAAGTGCGATCGTGAAGATCACGATCAATATAAAAATATTAATCTGGTAGCGTTCAATGTAAAATAGAAATAGACTTTAAAATTAAACGTATAAATTCTAATGGTAAGGCCAGGTCAGGTTTAAAATCTGTTCTTTAGGATATACTGTAAACTGTCTACTATATGGTAATGTGCTATGACGATAGTTTTAACTTTATTGAAAATTCGATATTTAGGGGTCCAATAACACTGTCAATTTTTTTGCTTTAATTTCCTACGGTTATTTCAGAAGTTACGAGATTTTAAGGTGTATTGTAATTAATGTAAAAAGTCACTTCTACTTTGGTATTTGAACAATTCCGCTATGTACTACCTATATTAGTCAATAATGTATTCACAAAAAACAGTTTTTTTTTTAAGTTTCCTGTAAAATTTGGTTTTTACAATTAAGATTTTATTCGCCGGGGACAACGAATCTTTTTAAAAATTGAAAGAGATAGTTGATATACTGACGTAGCTTTTCTCTGTATGCTGCACCGGTCGACGTCATAACGTCAATGTCGACTATCACAAAAAACCAGCGCTGGAGCTCTGTCTCGCATAGGGTCGCAGCGTCATACTGAGCGATACTGTTTTGCGTGGATGTGACGCTTATTTTCCCCCAACTTGTTCTTTTTTTTTTGTTTTGTGTTCTTTCTTGGCGTCATGTTTACCGCAAATAAACGTATTTTGTTTCTTACTTTCTTTCTTTGTAATATCAAATTTCGGAATTTCTGCAAATGGATTTCTGCGACCTAATAGTTGTATTGTATTATCTACTAGGAAGCAGAAATCCAGGACCGCTAAATGTGGCGACGCTTGGGGGAGGCCTATGTCCAGCAGTGGTCGTTTTTCAGCTGAAATGATGATGATGAACACTGTTTCTGATAAAACTGTCACACTACAAACAATACCTACTGCTTGTAGCATTGTAGTTTTATTCTCCTTCCCTATCGATATGATCAAGGCAGACGTAAAAGTAGCTACTAAAAAACTTTTTACAAAAAAAAAAACAACCGACCTCCAAAAAAAAAACACTACAAAGTGAAAAATAACTTTAATTTCGGAAGTCGGTGTCTTGAGTTTTGTATTTTCGTTTTTTGCCACCGACTTCCGAAATTAAAGTTATTTTTCACTTTGTAGTGTTTTTTTTTTTGGAGGTCGGTTGTTTTTTTTTTTGTAAAAAGTTTTTATTTTTCACTTTTTAGTTGTGGTACCTACCCCACACACATTCGAATACCACTACCTGCTACCAGTGACAGAAACTTATCATATCATCTACATACTAAGTGGGAAAAAAAACGTATTTTGTAGCTAACTCCAAAACTATTCAAGCAAAGTTAATAAAATTTATATGGGACCAATTCCAGAGCACGCCCTTTCAAACAAAAAAAGAATTTTTAAAATCGGTCCACAATTGACGGAGAAATCGGTGGACATACATAAAAAAAAAAAAAAAAACAAACATACGCGACGAACGTATAACCTCTTCCTTTTTGGAAGTCGGTTAAAAATAGTTCTTGGAATGGTTCTAGAGCTCACGTTCACGAAATGATACCAACAATTTTTTTGAAGTGACGTCTTCTTTAGGCGCGTTGGGCATTTTTGAGATGGGACTAAACCATTGATTTCGCGTCACCTCATTTTTGTAAACACGATTGTGCTCTTTATTTAGATAAGGACCAATGTTCTATACAAGTATTTTTTTTCACCAAAGCGATCTTGTTCGAGTATTCCCTTCTGTCGGCATGCCCGGAGTGCCACTTTATTTTTACCTTTTTTTTCATTTATGTCTGTAATTTTTATCATGTACATAATAAAGAGTATTGTATCTATCTGTTACAGATGTCGATCCTACGAGCAATAGCAGTATTCCTTTGCGGGTTCCTGTCTCTAAGGATATGCAGAGCACAGATCATCATGCCGGGCTCCTGTCCTGACATGAAGGCTATGGACAACTTTGATGCATCTCGAGTAAGTCTCTAATGCCCGCAACATATAATTGAATGATGATTTACGGAGGATGACTCCTTATTTACTGCTGATGATTGAATAATCTTTTTCTATAAGGTGAGATCGAGGTCAAGAGCAGACCTTTTCCACAATAAAAAATATCTATATATCTCTTTGAACATTTAAATCAACGTCATAGTTCTGCTTCAAATAGAGTATGTTTATACAATCAATTTTCTGCATGATTTTTAGTAAAGAACAAAAAAAAAGGAAATACGTTTATTTGTGGTAAACATTACGCAAAGAAAGAACGCAAAACAAAAAAAAACTTTTTTACAAAAAACACAACCGACTTCCAAACTACAAAGTGAAAAATAACTTTAATTTCGGAAGTCGGTGTCTTTGGATCAGATCAGTATTTTAGTTTTTTGACACCGACTTCCGAAATTAAAGTTATTTTTCACTTTGTAGTTTGGAAGTCGGTTGTGTTTTTTGTAAAAAAGTTTTCTTTTTTCACTTTTTAGTGTGTTGGTTTGTAATTTATCTAAGTTACAATAGCCTTATGTCAACTGCTCATCAAAAATACCCAAATCGCTATAGATGTGCCTTTAATATTTGAAGAGTTCCCTCGATTTCTCCAAGATCCCATCATCAGATCGTGCCCAAATGACAATGGGACCAACTTGAAAGTATACCCTTTCAAACAAAAAAAGAATTTTTCAAATCGGTCCAGCCGTCTTCGAGTAATCGGGGAACATACATTAAAAAAAAAAATATCCCGACGAATTGAGAACCTCCTCCTTTTTTTTGAAGTCGGTTAAAAAGAACAAATTGGTGAAAAATATGTAAGTATCACATCCACGCAAAACAGCCATCACTCAGCATAATGCTGCGACCCTATGCGAGACAGAGCCCCAGCGCTAGAGGTTGACGCAATATGACTTCTACCGTACATATATATCAGACATCATCTTAGTATTTACCCCGTTTCTAGTCATAGTCTTTCCCACAGTCCCCATTCCTTATTTCTTTGGTCTTTCTCTACTCTTCATCCACATGCATAAATAATTACTCAAAAGATGTCGCACGTAATCTATACTTCTCTACTAATATTATAAAGAGGAAAGATTTGTATTTTTGTATGCAACGAATAAACATAAAAACTACTGGACCGATTTGAAAAATTCTTTCAGCAATGGATAGCTACATTATCAGCGAGTAACATAGGCTATATTTTATCCCCGTACTCCCACGGGAACGGGAACTAGGCGGATGGATCCGCGTGACGTCCGCTAGTGTTGGATATATTATATCAATCAGTATTCTAGACAGGATTTTATAAGAACAGGATACAGATAATATTTGACCATCTATGTCTCTAAAAATTAATAAAATTGGAATGTCTGTTTTTATTGTCAAAATAACAGCTTTTTACTAAATGCAAGAAAGTATATACGGTACTTATAATAAATTTGACTGCCTCGTTGGTCTTGTGGTCGCAAGCGCTACTGCTGAGCATGAGGTCCTGGGTTCGATTTCCGGGTCGGGCAAAGTGTTATTGGGTTTTTCTATCTGGAATTTCTCAGTAGCAGCTCGGAGTCTGGATTTGTGCCCGGTTGATGGCAATAAGCTCGCCCCCTATTACATGGGACTTAAACATAACTGGCGAAATGTGGGTGTACCTGCTACAGGGACACCTCTGCCCTACCCTTCGGGGAAACAAGGCGTGATGTTGTGTTATAACAATTTTTTCTTTCTATCTGTACGTTTATTCCGGCTAATCTCCAAAACGGCTAAACCGAATTGGACAAAACTTTCACAGGCAAGATAGCTATATTACAAGGAGTAATTTACCTAAATTTTTTTTTATTAGGCTCAACGCGAGCGAAGCCATGGGCTGCAGATAGTTTTAAATATATTAGCTAAACTAATGAAATCGTCCATTGACTTCAATCATTAAAAAAAAACACATTGACCTCCTTCATGTCTTTGAACTGTTCTGAACCCTGTTCTTTCCAATGTTTCAGTATTTGGGCAAATGGTACGAGGCGGAGAAGTATTTCTTCCTGTTCGAGTTCGGAGGCAAGTGCATTACAGCTGACTACAGCCTGAAGGAGAATGGAGCCGTCGGCGTTATTAACAGGCAGATCAGTATACTGTAAGTATTAAGGGTCAATCATCTTCATACTGAGCTTGGGGCTTGGACATGAGTTATTATGGCCATAAAACATTTATTATCAAAAAGTAAATTCAAATTCAATCTATGTATTCTTAAAAACTGGTATGACCCCTTATCTCCGAAACTGCACAGACTAAAATGAAAAAAGAATACAAAGAATGATTCTTTACTCATATATTACAGGAAAACCTATAAGAAGTCTTAAAATAATATGGTAAATCTCTCAATAAAATATGTACGCACAATGCGTACATATTTACATTTGCAGTTGGAATGTATGGGAGAACATGTTTTTTTTTGTGTAACTAAAACTTTAACTAGAGTACCTAATGCCACTGGACTCCCCAATGAATAAAAGTCAACGTTTACAGTTCAATGGATTTACTCATTGATATTCATGAGGTTTATTTAATTCAAATCAGTGAACTCCTAAGCCTGAGTCACACTAGTTTTTGTGTTTGATTTTCTGTAAGTAAATAGGTAAGTAACTTCACTTTTAGGTAAGTACTTCACTGACTCACTGACTCGCACAGAGCCGCACTACACTTATACAAAAAACAAACGGTTTAATCATTACTTACTCTTTCGACCTTTCATTTGATCAAATAACGTTTTCAGTTTTAAACTTAAAATTAACGTTAGGTACCTGTCAAGGCTCCGTGCACGAAAAAACCCTCTTTTGTCAATTACTTATTTAATTGTGAGAAAGTTTGAAATAATTGAAATATTAAGTCTGACTATAAAAGTACAGTTTTCGTGATACTTAACCATTCGTGTCAGTCACAGCACATGTTAATAGTTTCATCACTTTTGCGCTCTTGAAAATATGGTAATTTCACCTTTGATGTACTTAATGAAGATATTGTATTAATATTAAATAAAAATTAGATTTTATCTCAAGAACAGCTGAAGGCTAATGTCTGATTTTTCAATTTCTTGATATGGTTTGCTAAATAATAGAAAAAAAACATTACTAACAGGGTTTAAAAAAAAGGTATTTTCAACATTATTTTCTGGCTATATTTTGTATGGAAGTTGATAAAAGTGGTTCAACCACATGTAAGTAGACCATTATAATGAAGTTGATGATATTTTTTCATTTTCAATATCAAAAGTAGTTTCTTATAACAAAATGATCAAACGTCAGTCTCGCGTCATTTTACGGAAAACTTGTTGCGAATATTTGTGATTTTCCATGGATACTTAATTTATTTGAAAAATCCCTTTCAATTAAATTAAGATTTCATACGCTAAACAAAGAACTGTACTTTTCAAATCACAAGTAGTTTCGTTTAAATTATTTTTCCCTTTCTCACAACAAATGAACAAAATTGATCAAAATCAGTCGATTTCGTACACGGCCCCTTAATCCCTAAACATTATAGAAGACATGGTTCCCCGACAGTTATCCCTATGTATTTGAGGTACATTTTCTCGCCATAACCATCTTCTTCCACAATTTCATCGTAAATCGTTTCATTGATTCTCCTCTATATTTCTGCTGCTTGTTCCATACTTAAAGTAGATTCATATAGCAGACCATGTTCGATAAAAATTAAAAAAAAAAAACAAATAGTATTATCAGCGCCGGCTATCGCTGAAAACCAGCGCTGGGGCTTTGTCTCGCATGGGGTCGCAGCTTTATGCTGAGCGATGGCCGTTTTGCGTGGATGTGACGCATATTTTCCCCCAAATTGTGATTTACGTGTTTTTTTTATTTCTTTGCGTCATGTTTACCTCAAATAAACGAATTTTGTTTCTTCTTTCTTTTCTTATTTAAAAACACCATTTTATTTTTCTTAAAATACTTTACATAGTTCAACAACATTGTTGGTGTCGTGAAATTAGTAGTTATTAACTACCGAATACCGATTAACTAATTCAACGGCCTTAGTCCGGCCTTGTGTTCGTAAAATGTACCTAAGCCGAACAAGTTGCTTGACCTACAGTAGCTACAGTGTAAAGTAAAAACTATTTAAAAAGAAGAGTTTGTTACTTCAGTATTTAACTGATTAAACGATTTTATTGTATAACTTCATTTATTACTTAGGTTTTACGACTCAAATGAAATATTACTTCATTTACCACCACGAAATAATAATACTTATAACGTGCTTCATGATATTGTTCATCGTACGAACTCTGGCTTGCGCTGCTCTATTCATAGAATGTTGGAATCCTATAATTCAAATTTCATTGAAATTGATATATGCATGCTCGAAAAATAAGTTTAATCTAATATTATAACATTTTTATCTTAATTGAATCTTATTCTTGTTATTCATTTATTGCTTAATTTAAGTAAATGAAATTGTTTTTTTTAACTAATTTGGTTTTGTAGCTATAGCTAGCTTTATGTAACTTATTTATTTATTTCAAAATATTTGTTGATTTTGATAATGCTCGTCTAGTGGCACCACTGACCACACCACTGATTTTTAAATAGGTATGTTTTACTTGCAGATAATGCAGTGGACTGCAACATTGTTACTAAAAATTCTTTTAACCCTAAGTATTATTACATGTTGTAGTTGTTTATTATTTATTTAAACTTTTCACACACAAGAAGGTACAAAGGCGGACTTAATGCCTTAGGCATTCTCTACCAGTCAACCAAGGGTGGTGAAGAGATTGGATGGCAGGTGCTCTGTTTGAGAGGAACAAAGAAAAAAATTTTATTAAAAATATATCATTAGAAATAAAATAACAGTACATAAATAGGTTATAACTTATTATCCCTTAATAAATAAAATAAAATTAAAATACTTTCCATTTAATACAATATGTAAAAAAGACCCTGTCCTATCCGAAAGGGGCACATAGGTACAGCAATAACATAACCAAAAAATAATGAAAAAACTTATAAAAATTGAAAATAAAAAAGTTACTGCTATTAAAAATTTTCAATTTTAGTTTAACCCATTTATATTACCCCAAATCCATTAAAAATTAACAAATTCAACAGGAGTCATAAGTTATGACTTGTAGACACCCGCTAAATGACGCGACGGCCACCCGCGCCCCATGTGATCCCAGTAAAATTCCCCACTAAAAAAAACGTGGCAATTTTTTTTCATTTTTTCTGAAAATTTCCTCATGAATAGACTCTCAGTACGATACTTAACAACACCCTCATGGATCGGATTTTTTTACATGTTATATATTCAAGCCAAGTTTCGAAAACGAAATTATTTTTATTATTCAAGACTATTATGATTTCTCACAAATCTCATCAATGAGTCTTAGATACTTACTTGCATAGGTACACTTTGTTCTTAATATTCATTAAAAATGGTTTTGAGGTCAGTGAGATATTCATCTCACTGACCTCAAAACCATTGAAATATCTAGTAAGTCGGACATGCCCACAATGTCCTATGCCTAAGACCTCCAATCTGTCTCTCGTCCCAGATTTCACTCTTCTGTTCTTTGTTAACCACGATAGCCCTAGATACTGTTAAAGTATTTATGCGTTTCGGGACACACCTACTTGTTTTTGTCCGAGTTAGCTGTTATGATAAATCCTCTTAAAAAAAAGTAAGTTCTTTCACTTAAGCAAAATGAGTATCATGATGTAGTACATCTAATAATCTTTGTCCTGTAATAAAAGTATTATCAAACTAGTACTAATCAAGCCCTTTGTTGCACAGTTGCACTATTGAACTAAGATACTCCATAAAATAACTATTAACATGATTTTTTAGCATGACTATATCCTCTTGACCTGATTCCTCTATCGTTTCCTATGCTACATGAGGTGGCATTTCCTCTCTCAGGTATCACTCATCTACTTCTGCTTCATATAATACAATTTCTAACATCTATGTTTCCAGGTCAGGAACTCAATCAGAGATCCAAGGGCAGGCGACTCAAGTGAGCAAATCGGACGAGGCGAAGCTGGCCGTATCCTTCCCGTCCCTTCCGGTCAACATTGAGGCTCCCTACTGGGTCATCGAAAGCGATTACGACACGTACTCCGTCGTGTGGAGTTGCTATGAGTTTGGGCTGTTTCATACAGGTTGGTACAATATTCTGTTTAAAATGACCTATTTGGTTAGGAAGTTCCATTTGTATACATTTATATTACTACTGACTAAGATACTTGTCATTCGTTTTTACTGTCTACATGATCAACCGGTATCAAAATCGTTGCCGGGACCTATTAAGAACGATATTTTTTTTTTGTAATTTACCGATAACTTGATTACCTTTAAACGATGATTGGCAATGACAGATTTTTGAAAGACCAGACTTACTATAATACAACCGATTCATATAAAACATTATACTCCTTTTAGTGGATAGTCGTGTAAAAACCAAATAAAGTAAAAGAGTTATTTTTCTAATTACAGTAAATGCATGGATTCTGACGAGAGAAAGAAACCCACCGGTGTCGGTGATGGAGAAAGCATATTCAGTGCTAGACAAAAACCACATCAACAGAGCATTTTTGATCAGAACGAACCAGCGTGATTGTGAGGAGGCTACTAACTAATGTATGAGATAAGAGAGAGTTAAATATATAGTGAGGATACAAGAATAATATAGTTTTCATCCAGCTAGGGAGGATGATCAATGGGAAGCCTTGAAAAGCCAAAAAAAAACTAAATGTTAAAGTAACGATTTCTTCAAATTTTGTTAACGTACAGTTCAATTTGGAAGAAAATTAGAAAACTTTGTGTTAAATATTTTATTTCGTTTGTAAGACGCATAGCTGTATTATAAGATCGATATCGTGATAAGCAGTCATGCATTTATAACTCTTAAAAGAGTGCTTTTAGTGTCCATTTTCATGACCATACTATCGCTTAGGATAAAAAGCTTATGAAAATGGACACACCTAACGAAAATATGATAATCTTAAATTCCATTGAAGTATTTAAATATATTATTATAGAAATATTTATTTACCTTAAAACGTATATCTACTATTGCACCTTCAAGTACATGCATATATTTTTATTATAGTAAGAATGCATATTGTATAAATAATTTCATTGGAATAATGATTTTATTATTCTCATCTTCAGCATTCTCCTGTCTTCATCATGTCCTTTTCTTCCATACTTCTCATGTTCTCGGAGAATTGTTTACATTTCAGAATAAAACAAATATTTCACAACAGAAATGTATAATATCCATTATCTACAACTTAAATAAATTAAAGCCTTTACAAAAGTTGCTTACTTGTATTACTAAAATAATAATGCGATTAAAATTATGCGATTCCATGACGACGATGACGAACCTTTCGATCTTACTCCCGATATCTTAAGTTAAAAACTCTTCACACCTATAGAGCTCCTTGGGCATAGCCAAGAAACAATGAGACTTTCTTTTTGGTCATATTGGGTAGAAATCTTCAAGCACATTTCCAACAATACATAGACTAACAAGCTGTTTAATAATGCTCTTTTTCTAGACAATCTTCAACAGATAATTTAAACCATGCCTTAGTAAAAAATCTTGGCTACGCTCATTAACACTACATTCTTTATCATGATTCTCAAAAATCCGTAAACTTTAACGATGTTAAAAAAGTCGAAATCTTGTACAATCTTGGTAAAGTCGAAAACTTTAACGTTAGTAGAAAAGTCGAGAACTTTTACGATCTTGGCAAAGTTTAACAAACTGTAGGAAGGTCTTAAGTTGGTGTGCTATCATCCGAATGCCAACTTTTCCTGTGTTCACCGGTAGCTTCGTCATAGCTCGGTGGTGGTGGAAGATTGTCACTCTTGGTCTTAGTTGGAGGTTTAGCTGGCACAGCTAGGCGGTCCTCCTCAGCCTCTTCGGGGATAGAATCGCGACGCCTCGGATCGTATTCAGAGAGAGCCGGCTGGGATATGTTGTTCCTTTGCCCTAGTCCTATTAGAACTAGTTTCGGTGCGCTTTGGGCTTGCTGCAATATTAAAAAAAAATGTGAAGAGAATGAAGGACAGTTAAAATTCATATTGGTGCTATGCTATCCATATTACTTTACTTCTTTGTTCGATTTTTGTGTGTTCTATGGAAATTAATGGGCCCAAGTTACCTTAGTTGTTGTGATTCAAGAGAAACGAGGAATACTGCAATAAAACCTTGTTTTCACGTCTGTATCATATGTCATGTGAACAGATATTGCAAAAAGAAGTAGACAAAAATTTCCATAACCTTATGTGAGAAAACAATTAGATAAAAAGCCTGAAGATGATTTACTGCCTAGTACTTACTTACTTATTTATGACTGTGGATACCTATATTTTTTGTACTTTTGCCTATCTTAAGCTACTACTTGTAGTATTAATCAGGGTTGTAAATTTTAAATGCTACGTCACAGAAGATAAAGTGAGCAAATAAAGGAATAACAGAGATCATAAGCAAGGTTTCATACTATTTGCAATTGTATCAGCTATTTAAATAATACCAATACATTTATAGCCTTCACAAATTACGTACATACGAAAAACTGTTGGTTAAATATAAGTTAACAATCTCAGAAGAACGAGGTAGTTGTCCTTTGTTTCTATTTTTAAACTTAAGACAATGATGGAAACAAAAGACTCTTTAAATTCGGCTGGAAATCAAGAAAAAGAGAGAACTTTGTCACGGAATCATTCCTAGTTGGAATCTTATATAATGCTGCAGTCATTGCTTACCTTATAATGATTAGAAGTCCTATTACTGCTAAGGCTGTTATTTGAGATGTGCCCTCGCCCATGGTGATGACTGATCTCTATAGCGGAGCGGAGCATGTCAACCTTGGAGGCAGAACCTTCGTAGTTACTGCCACGTCTCTGGGTGTTGCTGCCGCTACGGCTGCGACAGTGCTCGTTTATGTCACCTTGGGAGAACTGGAAAAGGATGATTTGAATGTAAATTTTTAGATCCCGAACTTGATGTATCAAAAATCAATTATGTGAAAAAAAACCTTTTTTTGAAGTCGGTTAAAAACAGAGGAATCTGAAGAAATCTGTAGAGATGAGACTTGAATTCTGAATTCTTCTACTTCTAAAGATCAACCAGCATCCTCCAATAGCCTGTTTCCAATGAACCCACAAGTGTTTGTAAAGTAAAACTTAAAAGTCATCATACCCTCGAGCGTGATCCTCTCGGTAAGGAATGTAGAGAGCCCAATGGATTAAACCGCGTGATCATGTGTAACCGCTCCAGAGATATCATGGTCTCTGCGTCTTTGGTCAACGGTTCGGCATTCAGCTTGTCAGCTTCTCCACTTTCTGTAAGCGGAATAGTAGGTGATATAAGATATTTGCTGTACCAAAACTTGAACCCTAAATGTAGAAGGTAAAGATGTCTTTAGTTAAATGTTATCGCCAGAACTTGGAAAAAGTGGATGAGCGTTCAAATGTACCAGAAATCCAGAATAATAAAATTATCAGTAAAGATTTTGGAATTTACAATCTGACAACTATGCTTTCTAAAAAATAGATGCTGGTGAACAGACGCTACAACAGCTGTAGCATTTCTAGGAACATCTGTACAATATTGATCATATTTACCTATTGTTTCATTTGCCTCTGGTTCACAAGCATTCTGCATCCCGGTCATGTTTATGTTTTTGAGCCAGAAGTAATGCAGCAGCCCATACAGGACTCCGCCGAGGAAGGCGATGAGACCCATGTAGCGAAAAGCTTCTCTTGTGCCAAGTGACGCTATGAGGAGACCACCACCGAAACTGCCACTGCCCCTACCTGAGAAGATGGGATACAACATTAAAAGGAAAAATATCCGCCGAACGCGACAGACAGCATAGTGTTAAAATTTTCGGCCTGTCTATAACAAAGAGGCGTGTCAAAAACGTATGGGAACTTGATTAATCATTGAGACAAACAATGAATGATGAATGATGAACAGTATCTTTGCTTTGTTTATTCAATCAGGTACTTTTAGGGTTTTGTTATATTTCATACGAATTTCTACTTCCAGAAGCATAGCAGCAGGCTTAAGCGATTGTTTTCACATGACGTTAATAATGTTATCTGAGTTCGAATCGTAGCAAAAATTGTAATTCTTTGTGTGGCTTAGATTTTTCTATATTTGTGCAAGGATGAGATGACGAACGTTTATCTTATTTCCCTCAAACAGCCTTCTGTTTTCTTTTAAATTATTCAGCTCAATGTAATTTCACATTTTATTTTTTAAATCAATATCTGACTGAATATCTTCAAATTTTGTTTTGAATTTTAAGTAAAAGGGAAAAAGCTCCACAAACAAAGGTTTTAGATCCGAATGCCTAAAGATTTGTAAAAGCTGAGTCCAACTGTCCAATTCTATCTAATGGTATAAATATCTTGTTCTTTGAATAAACGTCTTACCATTTTCCGAAATGTTCGCAACTGTATAGATTTATAATAATTTATATCTTTATAATCAAGTAACTGACCAAGACTGAAGTGAGCCATTCCAAGCACTCCAATCAATGTAGCTAATAGACTCTTAGGAGCCAACATCGCGCAGTATGTAGCCGCTGCTACCCACATGAGGTGCACTGATAATGACTCCATAGCTTCGAACGGGAAACACCACCAGGAGTTTCTGAAAGAGAGCAGATGTTACAAAGAGGGCAAGTTAAATAAAAGAATACAGACGATCACTTTTAGGCAGTTCATAATGTAGTTGAAGCTGATACAAATGGAAGATTTACAAACTAATATAAATATGTATTTGGTAACTCAGGTTTAATTTTCCCAAGGCTCCATATACATTATCATACATGGATGCATTAAAGGAGAACTTTACATGCAAAAGTCAACTAGTGAATTTCTAAAAATAGATTTTGATGAAATTGTATTTCACTTTTGTTGTGTCTCTGTATGTATAGACACTGGTAGTCACCGTTCAAGGCTAACAACACTCGCCAATGTTTATCTTAAAACTTAATCCAAAAACAGCCACTTGATGTCTTCTTTATCAATTATCAATAAAATCCATTTTCATTCTCTTCATACGTTTCCATTATCTATTATTCAATCCATTGTTCACAGTCTGAGTTATTACAGTACTATATCAGGTAAGTGTTTGCCCTCCCACGCAACATCATTGTGCTCATAAACTTGGCAATGTCGTCGTAAATACATTAATCTTGAAAATGGAATTTTAATGCCTAAGGACATCTCTGCGGCTGTTAGTTTTTGCGTAAATATATGAACCAGCCACAATTTATTCAATTTTATTGTGCTTTCTCACTAAATCAAACACTGAGTGACGGTGAAAGAAAATATTGTGAAGAAACTTGGAACTTATAAAAGTTAGATCGCCAAGTGATCAAAGCCTTCTCTCTCTCCTTCCTTATTTTTCACTCATATAGATGAGAAGAGGCCTATACCCTGTACAGGTAAGTCCGTATTATCTAGCGAGGTAAATCCTGGAATACTGCACAATTTTTTTCCTTGAGTATGAGGATGTCATGGATTAAAGGAAACGGGTCATCATGGTGTGTGGGATAGGATAAGAATCGGTTGTACCTGAGCATTATCATAATGTTTCCCTCGAATAGATTATACGACTTCAAGATATTTCCGCGTACGTCATTTTGGTCTTTAACCATTATCTCTGTCAAAACTTTTTAAGATTTTTTCTGTAGGTTGGAACTAACCCCGAAAACTGCCCATTAAATGGTTATCGCCACTTCGGTAGGTATTTTATTCTTACATATTCTCAGTCAATTCGAGCTGTACATGTACCATATACATAGATACAATGCATCTAAATATGTCAGTGCCAGGGTTGCACTTGTCAGATGCTCTATATTAGCACTATTGTCTGTAAGACAATAAATGGATGTTCCATATTATTATCTTCACACATAGTGCAAGCATTGTTGTGTCATTTCACATCAGTTTCTATGACTACGTAAATTGGATGCGACAAAATGTAGGATATTCATAGTTTATCAAGAATAAGTCTAATATTTACTATTCGCGTATTATACAAATTATAATGAACTATCTAACAACGATAGTAGCAATGTTATCGCGCTGAAGCTTTACAGGATAATCAGACGCTACAAGGCATAAATTAAACACACATAAACATAAAATTCACGTGTAGACTGTACAGATGACACGAGTGAACTAATACGGAAGAGACTAGAGATACTCACTCAATAAACGAGTAGCCGACGAGTCTCGCGGCGTGGGAGAAGAACGCGACGATGATGACATTCACGTGGCCGATGCGCGCTGTGATGGCATCCGCGCCGTAAAGGAACGGGATACTGCTTAGTGTGCCCACGGTCACGGTTATTCCTGTACACACGATCCATTCAATATTATAATCATTACTAAAATTGCTTGCACTGATAAGCTCGATGTTGCAACGCTAAAGCTAGAAACATTAATCTATCACACTCACCTAATAAAAAATTTGGAGCTCCCAATTCCTTTAAGTATATAAAGAGATAAGATTCGATAAATCCCCAAAAGTTTCCTAAGGCAAACAGGAAAAATATGAAAACTATTATATGCGGCATTTTGATAATGTTAACTAAATCTCGCAGTAAATTATCGGCGGGTAGTTTGGCTCCAAGAGGCATGACAGCGACGGTTACGGCTGATACTAAAAGCAGCACATCGTATGTATAAAACGCAGCTGAATAGTCAGTGTATCCTGTAATCAACAAACCGATGTAAACATTTAGTAACACTATTGACATTAACGATAACAATTACAAGATGCCAACAATATACGTACCAACTTGTTTACTCCTCATATCTATTAACATGCCTGTTATGGGGGAGAATATGGCCATGCCTATGCTAGAAAACAGTCTTTCTCTGCCGAAGTCACCGCCATATTTTTGAATCATCGTCAAAGCTATAGGATCCATGATTGTGACTCCGGCAGACAACATGATAGTCCCCATGAATCTCAAGAAGAAGTAAATGTAGAACGTTTTATCGTCGCTCTCCTTGTAATCCGGTGGGCACGTATCGGGGCCGCCTCTCCTGTAATATTCCAATGATAATTTACCTTTAGATAGCCGTTTGCGTATCTTTAGATAAATATTAAGTAGTCCGTTTACAAATAATATTATAATCAAATAGTAGTATTAGTAGAAATGCGTGTTGCCACATTACCTGAAGTCACATTTTTGTACCATACAATCTGCAGATAGTATCTCAAGACGTTGCTTGGAGAGCTTAGTCATGTTATGCAACATGACGAGGCCGCCACAGCGGAGGTCCTCTTTATCAAGTGCTGTAATGTTTATGCCTTGAGCTATTAACAGTTTTTCCCCAAACCTTGATCTGAAATCTGTAATCTGATCGTCTTCGTCCTATGAAAATTATTTTGATTAAAACACTGGTTTAGAAACAAATGAACCAATGTAAGTTTTAATTCAGCTGTTTGTTTTCTTACCCTTTCCATTTCGATACCAAGTTGCTCTTTTGGTTCTTCCAAATCATCGTGCACTTCGATCAAAAAGTAAGCTGCATCATTGTAATCTTCATCATCGGTACCATTTAAGAAACTGCTTAAATAAAAAATATTGCCTTCACTTGCAACATCTACATCTCGTTCGACTACAGATTCATATGAAGGTAGATTAGAATAATCAAACATTATTATTCATTTAATAAATACAGAGTCCGCGCCAGCACTCAAGTCCGATAGATGCGGCGCTAGTGTCTATGTCATTGCATCAAATTGCATTTAAAAAAAATGTGGTTCCTTAATTTTCTGCCGCCCTTCAATGGTGGTGCGAACTCAAGCGTTTCCGACGCTGCCAAAATAGTACAGGAAAAACTAGAAAATTTTCAACAACAAAAATCGTTTTCGTTTGCCTTACAAAGCCTTTGTAATTCCTAATTCTAAGAAAACTGGCCTGGAGGTTTAACAATAAACTTAATACACAGAGCCGAGAGTTACCAAGAAATTACTTAATGTTTGTATGAAACTGTAGCACATTGTTATCACTATTATTTAACATGAGTAATAGCGCCATTTACATGATAACTGCTGCGCATTTAACGGTATTAAACTCTAAGTTATTATATATATGAATAACTATGATTTGTGACTTACGTGAATTATCCTTTCAGATAGATTTTTTTTTAATGTAAACAAGTCATGGCTTAACAAATTGTAGAAAGTGCTCTATCAAAGTAGGTACCTATTAAAAACTTACCTAGAATTGGACTTTAAATTTGGCAGTTTGACCGTGTGACTAATGTGGAAATTCAAGTCATCTTTGTCATCAGCTGGGTCACTAGATGGGCTCTCTGTAGGTTTCGATAGCAGACAATGGTCTACGCAACGGTCCAGCACAAAGTCTACCGTCTCATCCTCGCCAGGACATTCCCTACTAGGACAAGGGCTCCACCAAATCTACAAAGATAAATATATTCATAAGATCGATCAGCCACAAAAGATGTTCATTACATTCTATGTTGTGCAATAAAACAATGGTCCTTAGGAGTTTAATTTTTCCGCCACACCTCATGATGACAAACCAAAATTATAGGTTCCAAACGGATGAACCATTACAGCATTCAAGGATAAAGTCCAACGTGCATAAATTTAGCTTAATTCCCTTAACTAATTCAAACAAACAGGATCACAAGACACTACTAGTTAATTCGCCCTGAGGCCGGATGAGAACGATTTGCTCAAATTCTTAGGTGTATACTCTGTTAGTACGTAACAAGGTCTCAAGGGGTCGATTTCGAAACAAGTATATATGTACCTCTACACTATTCGTAATCGGGTGCCGCATGACGTAAGCTGATGGCATCATCCCTGGCGTCTCTTGATGAGGTATCAGCAATAACGAGTGATGGAATGCAGCATTTAGAATCAAAGCAGTGATCACGACTGGCTTGTACTCCCCAAAACGGTCCACCAGAAATCCTAAAACCATTAAAATCTCCTAAAGATACTGCAAATAGAGTCACGTTATTATTAAACATTCAAACTTACCGGTAATAGGTGGACTTAAAAATGTGGTAAACGGCAACGCTAAATACACAAATGAAATTTCTGGCACAGTCAGTCCTATACTCTGCATGTGTATCGTCAAATACGGCAAGAGAGATGCAGTGGCTCCGTACATTACAAACAGAGTCACTTTCAGCATGATCAGGTTCGGGTTGATCCGCAGCCTGACCATCAGCCTCCCAATGCATCCCAACTCCTCGTCACTATCCTCGTCCATGGTGGAATCCTCTTCACTATTTTTATTCACTTCAACAGACTTTGCCATCTCCGAATCACTCACATTCACATGTTCATAACGAAAGGATGTTTGTTCGTGGGCTATATCTTATCGACTGGCGCTCGATTCGGTAGCAAAGGCTGTCGGTGGTGTGACGATTATTTACATAAGGGTTCTTCACCGAGTTTTACTTTGTGGTTTACATACGTATGTTCGGAGGCAACGGGAGAGCCAGGGAGGGTCCCGTGCTCCCGAGCGACTGCGACGCGGTCAGCTCTCGGCGGACGTCGCTCGGCACACCAATTTACAAATAATAGCAAATTACCTTCGTTTAAGAAGTGTCACGGCGATTGGTGGGGATGTTGGCTAAATCGGCTGGCGATCCGAAGACCTTGTGGGTAATGGCTGGGGTCGGGGCGCTCGTTCCTTTAGTTCCCGACACGAAGGCGCGCATCGCGAATTAGCGCGAACTTTGCAGCTGCTCGCCATTTGTAAGTAAGTTGACTTTGATTTTCTTTTTTATTTCTAGTAAAAGCATAGATGGATTAATAGTTATTAGTGATTTAAAAATTGCATGGTTTTATTGCAGCTGTTATTATTTAGCGCTAGGGCGGAACGGTTCCTATTGTAATATTATTGTATGACGACGTTCATCCACAATTCATACCGTTTTAATTCGACGATATTTATTTTCTACGACGATATAAACTTTCAAAATTCGTTGCTTTGGTTTTTATAATTGGAAAATCTTTAAATTAGAAGGTACCTATTTAAATTCGGATTACCAACCTATTACAAAAACTTACTGAAAGACTTATTTATGTAAGTTCCTACCTACGTATTTACAGTTAGTGGTAATACATTAATTATGACAAAATAAATTCATAGTTTCTGCCCTTTTGACCTTTATGAATGTCATACTAGTTACAAGCGTACGTAGGTACCTACTTCGTTTCTTATATATTGCCCGTAATCTAAAGCTATTGTTAGATGTAGTGTTGCCTAATGAATGGGCAACATTAAAACTATTTAAGTTCAATCCCGAAAACTAAATGCACATAAAAAGGAAGTCATCATCAACTGACATGATCGGCATAGGCCTACTCTCTAAGTCCGTCAACAAAGATTGCGGGCCCGACCGAAAGTAGTTCGAAACTTCAGATTGAACCCTCATCATCATCATCATCATCATCAGCCTATAGCAGTCCACTGCTGGACATAGGCCTCTCCAATTGCACGCCATTCAGCTCGATTCTCGGCAACTCTCATCCTGCCACCCTACGAACATCGTCACTCCACCTAGCCTGAGGGCGTCCTACCTTACGTTTGCCAATTCGCGGTCTCCACTCAAAAACACCCGGTTAACCCTACACCCGATTAATTAACTTTTTGAAACGGACAAAAACACATCGGGAGTGGAGACAACTGTCAAATCGTGTTGTCATTCATTCTTAGGTTGGGCCCCAAACGAATCTTATGTCCGTAGGTGATACAGAGTAGGGTAGCTCGCCGTCCAATAAGGACCAGGCCCGGGTTGACGGCGCGTTGTGTTCCACGCGCGCCTCAAAGAGATGTCAACACAACTGACGGGGTCCGCTAGGGCCTCGGCCTGCCGGGGTTGCGAAGAAGTCCGAAAGGGATATCGTGGCCCCCGGCAACATGGCAACTGAAGGAACACGGATGGGTTTTAGTCAGTATGAGCCTGACACGCCCTCCCGCTCCACCCAGAGCGGGAGAAGTTATTTGATAATTTCCCCACCCAAAAAAAAAAGGTGATACGGAGTAGGAATCGCCTGAAACTTCGGCCGTAACTAGGGATTTCGTGCTTAGTGAGTAGACCTCCAGGTTTGATTCTAAGGTCGGAATGTATTTATTTTCCGAAAAACCAATTGCGTAGTACCTAAGTATTAGCTCAGCTAATTAAACTACCTACCTACATACTTTATAAACCATTCAGGTACCTATGGAAAAATAATATCCTAAACTAAAAATATTTTTTTTAGTTGTGGTACCTACCTACCTACCTCACATTATTCGTATAACTACCAATGCTTCCTTTGTAAACAACAATGACAAAAACTTATAACAACATCATTAACATAAAAAAGTGGATTAAATACGTAATTAAGTACCTATCATTGAAGGTAATTCTTAATCAAATTTATATCGGACTTCCCCGCGAGCTTCTTCTACCTAAAAAATAATAAAGAATCACATAAATCGGCCCAGTAATCACAGAGAAATCTTTAAAATTAAAAACTCGCCAAATGCATTAATAACCTCCTCCTTTTCTTGTTTTCATTTGTCCTTTTTTTCTAATTTGACTGTTAGCCCACATTCGCACGAGCACTTTTTTTAACGCGAGGCTCTGGATTTTCAACTCTCGGTGTTGAACTAAACGTTGAGAATCCAACAGAATGCATCCCTAGCGCGTTGAAAAAGTGCACAGTTAGATTTTCAACTCACGCTACTCAGCCGAGCGTTGAAAATCCAGTGCGCGTCAAGAAACCTCGCGTTAATAAAGCGCCCGTGCGAACATAGGCTTACTAGTTACTACAACAGTTAGGTACTAAGTTTAAAGGCTCGTACATACCAGTGCGAAATCGCGAGCGCGACACGGGTCGTGCTGGCTGTCGCGCCCGCGATATCGCGCTGGTCTGCACGAGCCTTAAAATAGGAAAAAGGTACCTATTAATTTGTCAAAAAGTCTTAATGTAACTACCTACTTACTTACCTTTACCTATCTTGGCATTTTTATTCACAAGGTCGCGGACATAATTTACTTCAAAGATTTTGGTTTTCTTCTTTTCATACATAATTTTAAAAGAAGAAAAGCTAAATCCTTCAAGGAGGTATAACAATTTGGAGGCCCAAGAACTTTTTCTGTTCTAGAACTCTCGGCCGGACCTAACGAAATTGTGTTATATTTATTTTATGCCATCTTTCGTCATTCGGAGTAAGCGTCTACATTTCTAACAGCGGCATCTGTTGTGGAATAGCAGTACTGCTGGAAATTATTATAATGTTCAATCTATTCAGAGAAAATACTGCGTGATTTGATTATGTTAGTGATGTTACTTATTTTATACTATCTCCGTCAACTATACGTAAGTATACCTACTTATTGTTGTGAAATTGTGAAAACTATTAACGTAAATTACAGCTAGACTAGTTAATCCTATTATATTCACTTCATAGCAGTAGGCTTGGTTTCTTTGAAATGTTTTATTGAGCATCGGAATGTTTTACTAGAATCTAAAAATATAACCAAATCAATTTGCCAGTTGTGTTTCGATTCACGAAATATGCAGTGCGTACTTTATACTAACACATGAAACGAAACGTAAGCAAATTTCCAGAAAATCTGCATTGAAAATAAAAATATTTTATAATTATACAGAACAGGTAGAATTCTAATTCATAATTTATGTTCTGTTGTAGTTTTCTAATTTAATTTTGAATGTTTCTACTGCCACCTCTTGACCATAAATGTGAACTAAGTCGAATAACTCTAGAATGTCTATAGTCTACTGCAAATTGTCAACCATAATGCATTGCGCATAAATGGCCGCCATGTTGCTGCCGTCTGAAAGATGTTCGCAACTGTGTGTGTTTACTAATGAATTTTAAGAACTTATAAAGTTAAATTACTGTGTTTGTGAAATTGTGAGTGTACAATGATTTTATATTTCATGTATTATTGTGATTGAAAGGTCTATCAAATGTCTCTGAAGCCAATAAACAGTGAAATTTTCTTTAGATAGTCATTCGGTTCGGACGGCATAATGGCTGACAATCTGATTCAAAAGTCACATAAAACTAGTGAGAAAAACAAGTATAACAACGTTGTTCACCGTACGACGAGTGAATCTCTTCGACTGAACGAGTCGGAGAAGGGGGTGACTCACCCGACAAGTCTGCAAGCCGGCCATAACCCAAGGAAAATATCTTCATTTCAGATCACCAGTGTGACGGTCGGCTCTCGAGTGAGCACTGATGCTGGCGAAGACTCCGCTGACGATCTTGATGAATCTCACACCGACGACATATCGAGAGTGACTGACATTGAGAATGAAACGCCTAGTTATTCCGAGGACACGTTCTCGAAAGATGATGTGTTTTACAACGCGTCGAGTGCATCATTAGGTTGCGCCCCTGTCATCCCGACCAGCTCGCAGTACGGGCTGGCTATCGTCGGCCAGGACAACGCCAACAACCAGATAGGAGGAGCAGTGCCAAATAGTAATAATACAGAAGTGTCTGACATGCATGTCAGCGTTACTAACGCCGGAACTGGCAGCATTATTAATCTCATAGGAAATGCTAAACCCCAAGAAGGTATGAAAGAAATACAAGAACATGTTAGGAATGAACGGTTTAAAGTTGTAAAAATTGAAAGCACTGAGCCTTTCCGTAGGGGTCGATGGATGTGTATGGATTACCTGGATCATACAACACAGCAGAATGCACCTATTACGTTAAACAACAACCTTGATGTGACCGAGACTAATACGCTGCAGGCTCCTGACAGTGGTGTGGTGATTAATGATAGTCAACATGATGAAATGTCTAATGATCTGACTAACAAAGGGCCTAAAGATATGCAAGGTAATGCTCCAACTGTGCAGCAACTAGAACAAACTCTTCAAAAACAATTTCCAATGGCTTCTCCCGGCCAATCTTTGACTCAACCTATTAATGCGGTGCAACAGCAGATGCAGCCTGTTTCTCAGTCAGTATCAGTGCAATCTCCGCCTTTAGAAATACCACAACAAATGCCAAATCCAAATCTGCAGCCAAACCAGCAGCAGGTTGGACAGCAGCACCCTCAGAGCATGACGCACATCACTATGCAGAATGCGCCTCAGAATCACCCGCAGCAGACACAACAACAGCAAGTGCAGCAGATCCCTCAAAGCTTCCCTCAACACCAGCTTCAACAAGTCATTGCTCAGTCTCAGGGTATGGCAATGCAACAGATCCCAATGCACCAACAAATGCCGCAGCAAATGCAACAAATACCAAACCAGCAAATGCAGCAGATGGGTCAACATATGCCTCAAGCACAAATGACTAACATGCCACAGATGCAGCAACAGATGCCTCAGATGCAGGCTATGCCTAACCAAGGGCAGATTACTCAAGTAGCCCCACAGCAGCCTCAGATGCAACAGATGCAGATGCAGCAAATACAAGGCCAACCAAATCCTCAAATGCATATGCAACAAGCTCAAATGCCCAATATGGCGCAGACTCACCACATGCAAGGACAGCAGGCGATGGGAGCTCAACAGGCCCAACTTCAGCATTTGCCAAGCCAAGCCCAGATACAGGCTCTGCAAAATCAACAATTGCCTAATCACATTCAACAGATGCAAATGCCCACTCAACTCACTGGCGCTAATCAACAGATGCCACAGATGCAACCTCAAATGCATCAGATGCCATCGCAGCCCCAGCAGTCAGTTGTACCTGGCATGCATCCTCAAATGCAACAACAGGGCATGTCGGGAGTGCAGCAGCAATATAATCAAGCTGTTAGTCAGCAGTCTAATGCTCAGTCTATGATTACTGGTAATATGCCATCTTCTCAGCAGCAGATGGTTCAACCTCAACATAATGTTCCTCAATACCACACTCAGCAATCACAGATGAGCCAGCAGGGCCAAACTTTGCCACAAGAGGTGCTCACTTCTATTGTTACATCACAGCAAGGTGCAACACTACCTTCAAACCTTCAACCGATGCCTTCTCAACCACAGGGCTCGACATTGCCTGCTAATCTCCAGAGTCTCACTGGTCAGCAGCAGCCAACTACAGTGCATACTATTGCTCCTCAGCAAGGGAATGTGCCGCAAGGAAATATTCAAATGATGACTGCGGCTCCGCAGAATATGCAGATGACTCTAGACGGGAATCAGCCTAGTATGCAGATACCCGCCTCAGATCCTATATTCATGCAGCCAACGAACGTCGGTCAGCAGATGCCTGTCGCGCAGCACATGGGGCAGCAGAACCTGTTACCGCAGCAGGTGGGCGGTCAGGGGCAGATGGGCGGCGTGCAATACGTGCCCAACCAGCCAGTGGCACAGGTGACTATGGCGCACCAGAACATTCCGATGTCGATGCAGCCGAACATGCCGGTCAATATGGGCGGCGGAGTCCACCCGAACGTAGTGCAGTCCCAGACCAGCATGGGTCTGGGATACGGGAACGTGGTGCCGGTCATGTCTCAGAGTAGTGTAGCGCCCGTGGAGGCGACCGTCTCGGGGACTAACTCGCCAGTGGTGTCGATGCCGGTGAGTTCTACTGCGTACGTGGCGAACACGGCGCAGCCGGGCCATGACAGTCAGGGCTTCGGTAGCCCCGTGAGTGCGGTGTCCCATGCGATCAGTGGCGCGGTGATGAGCAGTGTCAATGTGAATGCGTGTGATAGTGGTGCTCCGGATGTGTCCGCAGACGCGCTGCAGGCTGGTGACACAGGCGACGGCAAGGAGGAGGCGCCGGCCGCTCCACCGCCCGAGGATGAAAGGTCAGTTTATAATATTCACTTCAATATTTTATTTATATTTTTCCTTGCAGCTAATTATACACATTTCCTATGAAATATTCTTACCTAAAGTGTTCCATTTCAATTATCCTCAAAGGGCTCACGATACTGATACAGAACTAATTATAATTCTCATTATTTTCTATCAGAAATATCTTATTTAACTTGTCATATGTGGCTTTGACTAGTTTGGCTGCAGAATGGCAAAGTGATCATGTAACCCAGTTAATTAAAATTGCATACTAATAGCAGAACAGTTAGCTAAACTAAAAGCATAATTCTGAATAAACAAAAAAGATACAGGAATTTTACGAAAATGTGTTATTCACTTTACTTGTAGAACCTTAGCGGACATGGGTTATTCCGAGGTGTTATCAAACACTGAAGGTTTTGGTTAGTCTGAGTTTGACAACTCTTTCTTTCATCTCTTTTATTAATTATTACTGACATTTACGGTTCGTTTTTGAATCCCAGAGACTAATTTGACAGGTGCAAATGTCAAACTCCAAATTGAAAAAACAAACAACAATCATGTGAAATGTCAAATTAGTCTCTGGGATTAAAAAACGAACTTTAAAGATAGCAACAAAATCAGTTTTAGAAATAATTCTAAATTATTTATTTAATTTCCTAGCCAAAGTGATTAAATTGAACAATCACTTTGGCTTATAATTATTTAATATGTTTTTATATTATTAATATTTTGTTTTATTTATATAAATTAATTCTTGAACTGACTGAAAAAAAGAGCTTTTCCTGTATTTTACAAAGGAAGTGAATGTAGTTAGGTAGTTTAAACTCAATGGTAATTATGAAATCTTTAATTTTAATTGAAACCTGTTTGTAATTAAATTCTGCCCTTGGTACACTAATTTAAAATATTAAGCAGGACATTTTTGTTTTATAATGCCTTGTTACCGGCATTATGTGAGTAAATAATCAAGCCATTTGCTAGGAAAGAAGCCATTATTTATCAATACCATTAGAACTCAACTTAGTGAGTTTTGGTAATGGATGTAACTCAACATTTTTGAAGTAAACTTTGACATACTTTAACAAATTCACATTGTTTTCTAACACCAATGATTTTATCAAGTACCTACTTGCCGGTTTTTTTAGATTATTATACAGATTAAATGAAGTACTTAACTATTTATTAAAGGATTAAAAAAAAAAAATTTTAATTTTTTATGAAACACGTCTACCTACTTACAAAACTTCAAAATGATTCAGATTTATGAAATCATGCTGCTGATCAAAATCAAATGAGTCAACCAATTTAAATTTGGAGTCACATTCAGTAATAGATCTAACTAAATATCAGGCAGCGTATTTCTAAACGCTGGAAGCCGTAAGGATCTTAACTTAGCATCTGCGGATGGCGACAGAACTTGCATACAGCAAGTGGCGAATCCGTATCTATTTGCGAAAATAACTCATCCGTAGACAATGGTGGTTGTTTTCGTTCCTTTAGGTTGGTACTCGCACCGTCGCCGAGCGGAATCCAACGTCCCTTTGATGCTGTTTATTTGCGCTTCGTCCTGCGACCAGCGACATAAATAGGTGGTTGACACGTACGGGTGCATGGTGCGCGCCGGTATGCCGCCGGTGACTCACGCGCAACGCACCCGATCTACTACTGCCTGGCTAAAAAAGCGACCGTCGTGCGTTCTTTTTCGTCTGGTCTGCTCGACAATACGTACTTCTTTTTTTGCACTAGATTTCTCGCAAATATTCGCAATCCTTTCGGGGCTCCTTGGTTAATTTTCTGCATAATTCACTCTTCACATTTTTGCAGTCTCGCCGATACTGTGATTGGGGTCACATAAAATTATTATTGCTGGACTCGAAACTCACTCGGTAACTTAAACCACATTCCTTGAGTAACCCTGAGTTAACCGCGAATTTATTCGCAACACTAAAGACTTCCTCATGTATTCGTGACACGAAGCCGCAGAGAAGTTGGTATAGGCGCCAGCGCACCTACGTCACTGGCGTCGGGGGTAATCGAGTAGAGGACCGAAGGCCGTGAAACTCGAACCTTACATTCGCTTCTGATCGACTCACATGCACTACCATTTGTGCTTTAAATAGTTCCACTAAGTAGGTACTTACTTAGGCCCGGACTGCACCAAAGTTGAGACGAGAGGAGTAACACATCTCTCCTCCCCGATAGAATTTCGTTTACATTTCGTTTCCACTCAGCTTCAGTGGATACCACTGAGCGGAGATGTTTGTAGGGCGCGATCAAAACAGAGATGTGAGCCGTGCCTCGCCGAGATTGAGCTGGGCAGCGGTACAAGGCGGAGATGTGAGCTGTGTCTCGCAAGCTAGCGACTGCGCCCAGCGGAGACGAGAAGAGATGTGCCTGATTGTGACATGTGTGTGATTCACCGCACGCAGCTCAGTTCCGCTCAAGCCAGTATACATCTCCGCTCTAGCTAGAACACATCTCCGGTCCAGTCTAGCCAGTAGCTTCTCCGCACAGCTTCAGTGGATTCACCCTAGCTGGAAAACATCTCTTCTCGTCCCCGCTTCGGACAACTCCGCACATCTCTGCTTTGGTGGAGTCCGGGCCTTAATGTGACTAAGATCGTTAAGCAGAAGACTGCATTAATTAAAAGTAGTTTCGATTTCATAGACTATCTTGAATACATTGTTGTTTTGTTAGTGAGTACCTGGTACTTAAAAATAGCACTTATGTCAGCTCCCGTTATTTTATTGCTTGTAAAGATTCCTCGAGTTTTTTCAATGGCCCATTGTCTAAACGTACTGTTTTTGAACTCCTGTCCATTCACGTAATCATGTCGTGTGCGGCAGCACCATGAACTGAAAATCAATCACTATTACAGTTTTATAAGACAGCAAAGTAGTTTTGTACTGAAATAAAATAGAAAATCGACAGGAATGACGAATGAAGGAGGGATGCTCGTCAACTTTAGTTTATTTGGTTCTGTTGGACAGATTGTGATGTACCTATCCTAGTTCATCTTAGAAAATTGTTGGACACGATATTGCCTTTCTGCGATTTTATTGATTAATACAACACTTGGCGTAGTAATTCCATTGTTAAATCAGGTCGTAGTATTTATTATCTCAATGTATAAGTGGTTTAATCGCGAGAACTATTGACCCTATTTTAATGGATTTCATTATTCATAATTGGTGTATTTATTTGATGCAAACTCTGAGGTAGGTCTGTAAGGAGTTCCAATGAACATGTATTAATTTTTACAGACCATTTATCATCGCGAAAATGCTTTGAAAACTGTCTTTTAAATATTACACTATATAAATAACGACTGTTTCAAAATTGTTCACATTTACTTTAGTAGAATGTTGCATGAACACTAATGAACACGTATTAAACAGAGACCAGAACAAAGATCAATTAATTAAATGTTACGTACTTACACGCCAAGTAGATTTCTAACCCACTTATAATGTAACACACTTATCTCGGGTACATTACTTACTTAGTGTGACTGTTTCTGATAGTCATTTAAGTGAAAATGGAACTGTATCTGTACTATTGAGGACCATGAACCAGGCTCCAAAACTCCAGACTTATTCGCATCTGGCTGGGTAGAATATTCGCAATAATTGTCAAT
Source organism: Agrochola lychnidis (assembly GCA_963680765.1). Classification (NCBI taxonomy): domain Eukaryota; kingdom Metazoa; phylum Arthropoda; class Insecta; order Lepidoptera; family Noctuidae; genus Agrochola; species Agrochola lychnidis. Next base: position 6,026,341 of record OY796849.1, on the reverse strand, counting down.
TCGAGAGAAGTTATCCGCGCGTACGTTTTCTACCTCGCGGTACAGTCTATTGGCGTGCTTATATTGGTGAAAGTGGATGCACAAAATACCTTCTTAGCTGCGATCTGCGCGCTTGTATATTGTCAAATAAAACGGCCATTTGTAAAAATATGTGGGCTTGTTTTACAAGTTAGTAATTTATAAGGTGCCGAAACGAGTTTGGCGATTTTATGGGTTCTCGAATTTTATTGGTATTACACTCTTTATGTCATGATGATTTGAGTTAATATTTTTAAATACCCTGAAGACGATTAAGTATAGTTTTAATTTACCAGTTTTGATGTTGTTTACTTAATCCGGTACTTTGATCTGGACATATTTTTAGTATCGAAGTTGCGTAGGTGAAATGTAGTCAATGCGTCATCATTTCACTCAAATCAATCGCTGAATCAATTTCACGAATAAGAACGTCATACACACTCGTATGCGTTAACAATGTGCGATAACAATTTGTGGAGTCACCCGATCGCCATAATTTTTCCATTGGTGCAGTATACATAGATGGATCGACGCTTCATCAACTACGTCACTACACAGCGGTCGTGTGAAGTGTTACCTTTGAATATGCTTTGATAACATGTTCCATATCGCGTAGTTTGTTGTCAAACAAACAGCTGTAGGTCGGCGGTGCGTGACGATGGCGCGCCTCGCAAGGACGTCCAGGGCTTGAAAAAACGCGCCGAAGACAGCCGATCGACGCGTGCACACCGTCTGAATCTTTTTCATCTGGCAAATGCAACAAAAAAGCGGCCAAGTGCGAGTCGTACTCGCCCATGAAGGGTTCCGTAGCAGCAAGTAACGATAAGTTTACGATTTATGACGTATTCAAAAAAAACTACTTGCTAGATCTCGTTCAAACCAATTTTCGGTGGAAGTTTACATAGTAATGTACATCATATATTTTTTTTAGTTTTATCATTCTCTTATTTTAGAAGTTACAGGGGGGGGGACACACATTTTACCACTTTGGAAGTGTCTCTCGCACAAACTATTCAGTTTAGAAAAAAATGATATTAGAAACCTCAATATCATTTTTGAAGACCTATCCATAGATACCCCACACGTATGGGATTGATGAAAAAAAAAATTTTGAGTTTCAGCTCTAAGTATGGGGAACTCCAAAATTATTTGTTTTTTTTCTATTTTTGTGTGAAAATCTTAATGCGGTTCACAGAATACATCTACTTACCAAGTTTCAACAGCATAGCTCTTATAGTTTCGGAAAAAAGTGGCTGTGACATACGGACGGACAGACAGACAGACATGACGAATCTATAAGGGTTCCGTTTTTTAACGGAACCCTAAAAATAAAGTTTTTTGCACAGAGGAACAACTCGTGGCCCCGATAAAGTGTCTATTACTGCGCAGTTTCATGTCGTTATACTAATAACCGGTAGTCTAGAGTTGTAAATAAAGTTTTGTTTATTTTAGGGATGTTACACACGAGGTGTAAGTAATATATCTAACATTTTAGGTAGTAGACGCTTCAAACAGAGACACTATTTAGTATTATGTCATGTAGATTGTTTTCATGTGCTTACTTGCATAAGTTGTAAGATATTAGTCACAAATTCTTACACGTGTATCGTGTACACGATACCTGCACGGGAAAAAATCTAAACAAAACAATAGTAGGTTAGGTAATATCGAGTGCAATATAAAAACTATCAAGTTTTGGTCCTCAATAATCACACTTCAATAAAGTTTGTTGACTGATAATAAACAGAGATAATAAAACAACTCAACGAACCGTACCCGTGATATCAAAACTATTAACAATTCCAAATATCGATAAGATAATGATTTATTGCAATTAAGCTTGTACTATGCAGCGACTATAAATTATAAAGTCGCTTTCACTTTTGCGATCGATTTTGTCTTTGTCCAGTCGAACATTGTTTAAATTATTTTAACGATACTTGTTCTCGTGCATAATTATGATAGTGATCCGCTTAACATAATGGATGCCACAGTTTGAATCGTTTCGTGCAAATAATTAAACCAGTCAAGAGGCCGATGGATGGATGGATCTCACATGCATTCCTCAAATGTTTCCACGCCAGCTAATTAGCGCTGTGACCTCAGATTGAACAAAATAATTAAACAAACGATTACCAGACGATATCGTTTAATAAATCAAACATTTAAGTGTTACAGCGCTAAAAACTCTACAAACTAACCAAGTACGTACATTGATTTAATAACACAAAAACCTATTTATTTAAGTCGTTTAATGACGTGATTCTTTTACATAATTTAAGATCTGTCAACTGTGACAGACAAGCGCGAAAATTGCGATCAAACTTATCAAGGTGGTGTTAAAATTACAATAAATTGATATCTTTGATTGTTCGCTGATAGATAAGTAATTGATTATCGGCAATCCTTTGTTACTGAGGAGCGGACATATATAACTAGTTGAAACTTTGTTAATCAACGAAGATAACACTTCGATAAATTCGTGACAAGATGCAAGCGCCATATAAAACAAAAATATTATAATCTTGATAGGATGCATTATAAATTCATCCAGATAGTAACATTTGCAAGATATCTACGTGCAATATACGAGGGTCATTCAATAAATACTTAGCCTACAAAAAGTAAACGAAAATTTTGGAAAAGTGGCAATTTATTTTTCAACATAGTCTCCTTTTAATAATATTTATTTATTTACTATTCACACATACATTTTTTTAACAGGTACAACCCAATACAGAAATGTAGTCACAATATCCACTGTGTGGCACAAGTCATACAGAGGACAATATTAGTTCGATACACTTAGCCCAGCGATGCTCCAACTTTTTTAACCCGTCCGAAAAATAGTTTTTGTCAAACTCTGCAAAATAGGCCTCCGTGGCGGCGATGACCTCCTCATTCGATCCATATCTATTCCCGGCGAGTGATTTTTTCAGATTAGGAAACAGAAAGAAGTCACAAGGGGCCAAATCTGGAGAATACGGTGGATGGGGCAGCAATTCGTAGCGTAATTCGACCAATTTGGCCATGGCAACGTTAGACGTGTGAACCGGTGCGTTGTCGTGGTGAAACAGCACTTTTTTCTTCGCCAGATGGGGTCGTTTTTTCTTTAATTCGGCGTCGAATCGGCCCAATAAATCGGCATAGTAAAGCCCTGTAATTGTTTTACCCTTCTCGAGGTAATCGATGTAGATCACACCTTGTGAATCCCAGAAAACGGTGGCCATAACTTTTCCGGCCGATTTTACAGTTTTCGCCTTCTTTGGAGCACGTTCCCCGGTCTGGATCCATTGTTTTGATTGCTCCTTGGTCTCTGGTGTGTACCAGTGGATCCAGGTTTCATCGACGGTCACAAAACGACGCAAAAACTCCACTGGATTCCGCTTAAACAGCGCCAAACACGTCTCCGATGTGGTCTCACGGTTGCGCTTGTTTTCTGGTGTGAGTAAACGCGGCACCCATCGCGCCTACAGCTTTCTCATGCCGAGTTCCTCGTGAAGAATATGATGCACTGTTCCTTCTGAAATGCCTACAGTCTCAGCTAGCTCCCGAACCTTCAATCGGCGATCTGCCAATACGAGATCATGGATTTTTTTAATGTTTTCCTCCGTAGCAGCTGTTTTCGGTGCACCTGGACGTGGTTCATCAAAAACCGACGTACGGCCACGTGCAAACTCGTTGAACCAATTCTTGACGGTGGCCATCGATGGAGAAGAGTCACCGTACACAGCATCCAAGCGCTCTTTGATTTCGATGCGCGTTTTCCCTTCCAAAAATAGGAATCGAATCACCGAACGATATTGCTCTTTTTCCATTTTTGTAAAACCGATCGACACGTTCGCTTCCATAAGTTGTCAAATTAAAACAAATGAAGGGATTGGAATGAAAATTTGAAAAAAGAATTAAAAAAGAATGTGCTACACTGTGGTAAAACTCTTTTGAAAGTACAGCGCCCTCTGGCGATGAGGCTAGGTACTTATTGAATGCACCTCGTAACAGGCGCATACTTATATTAAGTTCAATAATAATTTGATAAAATGTGTGATTAGCTGCTGCACGCGTATACCCTAATAAAATTATTTTTCTAAAATAAAGGAAGCCTAAGTTACTCTTACAACGTCAGCTATCTGCTTCTGAAAGTCCCGTTAAAATCGGTCCAGCCGTTTCGGAGATTAGCCGAAACAAACAGACAGACAGACAAAACTTTAAAAATAGTTTTTTTTTATAGGTACCGTATATACTTTTATATGCATTTAGTAAAAAGCTGTTATTTTTACATTACAAACGGACACTTCAATTTTATTTATTTGTGTAGATAAACGAGCCAATGGAAATTGCGAGGCAATGCGTGTTGACCTCTGTACCAGCACAATATTTCTAATTATAAACCGTTTATCGGTCTTTGTTTTCGAAATGTTATAAACTTGACAGTGGACGCGGCATTTTAAAGACTTAACGTTAAATTAAAGGCTTCGCAGACAGGCGCGACACGACTCTAGTAGAATAAATTCTATGAAAACTTCTAGTTTTCATAGAGTTTAGAGTCGCGTCGCGCCTGTCTGCGGGAGTCTTAAAACTGACGGCTTGAAATCATTCAAGAGATCAGGCTGCTGCTGCTTGCTTGCCTTGCCCAATTCGACCCACTGAACTGAACGTCACGTCACTTCGAATTTACTGTCACAGGCAAACTGCTTAGTGTTCTATCAGCCTCCCTAGAAGGCAGTTGTTTAATTCCAAAGCTTTTTTCATGCAACAATAATGTTCTTGAAGTAAAAGTCAGGTTTTAAAGTTTCCTGTCATGCGATGCTTTGTTGGAAAAATATTATAAAAACATTGATTTAAAGCCAACTGTGTCGTAGTATTTACAGATTCTATTCAGAATTTAGAAATAACAAGTGTAATATACTAAGGCTTTCTTGCGAAGTGGAAGCGTTGGAGTTTAGATAAGGTTTGCATGCCGCATGCAGTTCCAGTTTGCTATCGATACAGAAATGTATATTGCGTTTGATAAAAGCTTCTCGGTTTGTTGACCCACATGGATAGATGTTTCTTCGACACCGCTAGTTTAAAACTTTCCTTGCACATTTGCTCCTAAGCATTATTTGCTCTATATGCGAAAACTTTACTGGTGTTTGAATGACACATGGCAGAACCTCGTCCGCTGGCAATTGTAATTCAGGCGTCGCTAGAACGAATCGGTGGCTGCCGCCGCTTGCCGGAAACGTCCTCAGAATGGCACATTGCCAGTCTTAATGAATGTAAGTATCATCCTTACAGAATTTATTGCGTTACAATTGCCATAAACTATTTATTTGCGCTTAAAATCAGTTTGACCGAGCTTAAATTATCACGCGAGGTATTTGACTCGTTCTAACCCGTAGCGATGCCCTCTAGCTTCGCATTTGGATCTAATAGACGTGGGAATATATCTACTTAGCCGTTGCATTTTGTAGAGGCATTTGCAATTCAAACGCAACGCTTTATTGGTTGTACGTAGCGGTGCGCCCAATGAAAATTCAAGCAATAAATTGTGTGCAAGGCGGCTAAATTACGTGGTAGTTGTTTGATACGAGGCCGTTATGAATTTATGGTGTATGCGAAGGTGTTCGGGTAGCGTTCGTTCCGCGACAGTACCTGTGTGACCCAGTGGCGCGAGGCTGCATTTGCTTTCCCGCCAAGTTCATTGGCACCGTCCAATCCCCCGCCCGCGCGCCGGTCAAGCCTAAAAACTGACACGATATTACTCTTTGTAAATAGAAAGTAGTTAGTTTCGCTAGTGATGTATATTTTGGCGAATGAATCGCTGTATGCCGAACGCGCCGTGTAACAAATCTATCAATAATTGAAATCTTCAGACCTCATGTCGTCTAGACAGATGCTGGATCAATATTGCATAACGAGATCAAATAAATGCCTGTAATATCTCAGATTACTTAATAGGTATTACTTCCTATTTTCGTGTCTAGTCTTTCATAATCGATCATGTACCTACTTATTGATTGGTATTGTGTTATATTTATTGTATCATCTCTTGATTGAGCAATAAATGCCAATGTACACCTATTCAAAAAAAGGCTTAAATTAAAATTATTCTAAATAAAATAAAAAAAATATTCAAACAACCGGCAGAGCTAGATTGGCATTTACTTAATTAAGTAATTAGTTCTTATTTTTTAATTAAATTAATAAACAGAGTTCTTTGTAATCTAAATGCCTTTTAAAATGCTTTCTCAACTTTTGCTTGGTAGAAGAAATATTATTCCATCAACTTGAAATTTTTTGGAGTCTAGTCGTACGTTGTACTTGCGTCTCTGATCACTGCGTTTTTGTAATATAAAATCATTCAGTACAATAGGGAAAAATTTAATTCATCTCATCCCAGAATCACTCATTGCTGGGTATTATAGCCCTCCTTTTCTGCCAGTCTTCACGGTCTCGTGCGTCTCTCGTCCAGGTGATTTTTTGCAACTTTGACGATGTCGTCAGCCCAACGTGCTTTCGTTTCGGACATCTCGGGTTTCTTCACTATAGGTACTAGATAAAATCGAAATCGCTAAACGCCAAGAAGCTATAAAGCAGGTCATGTTCTCAGTCCTCAATTCCATCGCGACACTCGCCTAAAGATATGTACCTAATCAATAAATTCATAACGCTCGTGCTCGAATGAGTACCTACCTAACAGGAAAATCAACAATTTACTTTCCTTGATGATTTGACAGTTTGACTTTTTTTTTGCCGAGTCTGTAACGGAAAGTAAGCACTCGTTCTATTTTTAACTCTGCAAAGCTATTCATAAACATTCGACACGTTTCCGCGCCGAATCGAACATCAATCAATGGTTATCTAAACGCTGTTCACAAATCCGATTTTTTTTTTACCAATGTCCTGTCCGGGGACTAGGCTAATCAGGTAACTAAAAAATTACGATTCGGAAGCCTGCCGAATGGTTGTGAATGATGCTGAAATATATATACCTACTATAAACATTTACCGTTACGGTGAAGCTGCCAGTTTCGATTCATCCGTATTGATAAAATATAATTACGGCAAACGTTGCACGTACGTACCGTACGTTTTGTTTGAAATCGAGCAGTAGCACAACCAATGACAAGTTAGATTGACATTGACACATGTCAAAATTTACGTTAACCAAGAGCCAAGAACGTTAAGGTTTTGTGAGGTTTTTAATAGGCACGTGTTCTATCTTTCCCAATGGTTAATTATTTACTGCTAAGATTCGATTTGCAACAAAAAAATTATCTTCGCAAAAAATCTCAAGGTTTCTTATTAGTTTTTTATTCTATCTCATAATTCTGGTGTATTCAATATTAAAAGGTGCTTCGTTTTGTCTCAATAATAGTTATGAATGAGAAATCGATTAACTCGCTCAGTACTCGATGCTCGATGTTTCATGACCGGCACACCTTGTTAATCTGAGTTTAGACATGATCCGTGCTTATTTGCAATGAATGGAGATTAACATAAAGTGCGTCGAAGTCGGATGCAGCGCGGATGCCGCCCTGGCCTCGTGAATACAAAATGTACGTTTTAAATTCACACACATGACATGGTTTTCCCTTTTTCGAGGGGTATGATACAGTTTTAAGGGCATTTTGTGAATTTCTAAAGCCCTTTTAAAAGCTTAAACTATCCATTTGAAATTGTAGTATCTATCTGCTAACACTAAATAATATTTAAAAAATTTAGTCAATTTTGGCAAAAATCGCATTGAATTTAGCCGAGGATAATCAGAATTATAGTTATACCACATACTTTTGCCCTTGACTTACTATAACTAAACCGTTGATTTATCGCCGACTTAGTGATGATTAGGATTTTAATATGCGTAATTGAAACGCTAAACAATTGACTCTGGTAGTTGAAGTAAGGTGAGCTTCGGCGACTTGATGGATGGCATTATGTGTCAGGAAGCCATGATTTATTTAATCACCGCACTATGTATGGAAATGGATACATTAGAACATAATGTATCAGTCTGGAAGAACATAAATTATTCAATCATTCTGTATTTATGATAGCTGTGCAGCTGAAGTCTCTATTAAACTTATTTTATGAAGTCGATGTCATACCCTTGAAATATTTTTTTATGTTGAAAATAAATCATGTTTATGAGACAATTTCCAATAGACATAACAAGCTTTACATTATAACTAGCTTTTGCCCGCGACTTCGCCCGCGTGGTTGTCGGAAAATATCCCACGGGAACGTACACCGGGATTTTAAGTACCCTATGTGTTAATCTAGGTTATGGGTAATTCCATGTAACGGGTGTTACAGTTCGTACATCTTTACTTGCCAAAAATACACTAAATTAATAAGAAAACATGGCATGTCATGATGTTTCAGAACACCCTACCTAATGTGCAATTTTCGTAAAATGTATTGAAATTAAAATGTCTATTAGAAGTACAAAAATATAGAGCCATTTATCGTGTAACGGGCGTGACACGATTTGGCCTCTGTATACCAGATCGCCCGTGAAAAATGTGAAACTCTGCGAATTTTGTTAGTATATATTTAAAAAAACGTACGTTAACTGAAATTAAATAACCACTTTATACTTTGGATAAGTATAGTAAAAAAATATCTACAGATTTTTTTTTACTAGGAATTTGTAATTGTAACGGGTGTTACAGCTTGGTGTAACGGGTGTTACGCGTACGAATCCTCAACAATATTTGCAGTAATAAGTCTATATTAAAGCATATATTTGGCTGTTATTTATGGTGAGAACACTTAAAACACAGTATTTAATCAATTTTCATGAATTTATTGTTTAAAACATCAACTGACAAAAAACTGAAGTAACTGCGGTCCCCTCTTAGTTTTAGTTCGAAATTAGGCAATGTGCAGATGATGTTTGTAAATAGAACATCTGAAACATCATTTTCATTGCTAATGAATGTATTAGCGGTGGCTTTCTTACTCTACTACTCGGTTACTGAACTTTAGCATACCGCAGCATACCTGAATTCTTTTTGCTTTCTGCCTTCAGCGACTATTCTTACTAGAACGAACACTCCCCGATTTATATCCCGGACCGATATACTGTGTCATGAGTCAGACTCGTCTTCAGAATCTGTATACACCTCATCATAGCGCAGTTTTTGTTTAATATTGAGAAACTGCACCTAGTATACCAAACGAGAACCTGGCTGGCAGCAGATTCAGAAGAATTCTGCAAATAAGTCTTTCATCACTATTTATTTCTCTTTCTCCCTATTCCTTTGTAAATTTTCTCAGCCCGTGCTTTATTGTCTTCTCTTATCTTGACAACAACTGGATTTGATTTAGATGTTCGCGCTATTGCAATAGAAACATGACGGACGCCCGCAAGTTACTGGCTACTTATTTCGCAACCTTATTTGGCTACGGTAGGTAGCCAGAGCTAAGTACCATGGATACCTAGCCAGAGACGTCGCCATGGCATCCCAGTGTGTTAGCGCTCTTAGGGATCGTCAATAAATCATAAGGCATCAGCAGTAAGTAGGTACATCAAGAACATTTTAGCGTATTTTCGGGACAAAAAGTAGATAGCTGGTATTAAAACTAGGTAAAAGTGTTAACAAAAGCAGTCCCGTCATTTTTGGATGACTCCTCTGTGTTGAAAAGTATAAAACAATTCACCGAACCCGTTGTCATTATTTTATTGGTCCCAATAATATCATATCAAAAAGAGGTAACACCCGTTACCCGTAACGGGTGTTACATGATATTCCCCCCCAATATTTTATAAATAAATCAGCTAAACATAAAAACAAACGCAAATAAAAGTTGCTTGGAATCATAACCTTACTTTCTCAAATGCATTTTACAATGCATGCAACAGGCTAGATGTTAAACAAACTTTTCCACTATTTACGTAACGGGCGTTACCAGGCAAGGGGACTGCTTTAAAAGCTGGTGAAAGTAATGAAAATACTGTACTTATCAAATTATAATTCAAGTATCAACAGAAGAAAATATTTGTTCTCGAATGGCGGGTCGTGAGCTAACAATTCGACAGTTCTTCTTTTTTTTATAGCGTTTTCAAAATCGGAAAAAATTAACTACCTTTGATCAAGCCTAATGACCTGAGTTTTGTTGGAGAAAATTCGATAAATTCGAAAACTAGGCAGAAGTTTTAAAGTTTTTTATAAAATATAGGATCAGTAGATTCCCTTAAACTAAAAGTTGACAAAAAATTGTGAATTAAAAAAAAACACCTGCAGTAGCGTTTACCATGGAATTACCCTTATAAACTATCTGTATGTCAAATTTCATCCAAATCCGCTCCGCCGTTTTTGCGCCAATCCAGAACATGCATCCAGACAAACAGACAAAAATTAAAAAACTATATTTTCGGCATCACTCGTGCAATTACTTTTTTCAAAAATATCAATGTATAATGTGTATAGTTATGACTTCATTACTAGTTATTTTATTACTAGCTAGGTCCCGCGGTTTCACCCGCATAAGTCTCGATCCCGTGGGAATATCGGGATAAAAAGTATCCTATGTCCTAATCCAGGTCATGGTCTACCCATGTACCAAATTTCATCCAAATCTGTTCAGCCGTTTTAGCGTGAAGGCGTAACAAACAAACTTTCGCATTTATAATTTTAAGGAAGTTAGGACTAGCTGCTGCCCGCTGCTTCGCCCGCGTGGACCCTAATTCTTTTTCTAGCCTACGTTATTCCTTATAACGTCAACTATCTTCCAGTGAAAGTCCCGTCAAAATCGGACCAGCCGTTTCGGAGATTAGCCGGAACAAACGAACAGACGGACAAAATTAAAAAAAAAAAACAGTGGCCAGAAGTGAAAATTTGAACAAGATCGCCTTGGTGGAAGAAAAATACTTGTATAGAACATTGGTCTGTAACCTTAACTAAATAAAGAGAACAATCGCGTTTACAAAAATGAGGTGTCGGTAACGGTGTTGCGAGTTCAATTGTTTTTCCCATCTCAGAAATGCCCAACGCGCCTAAAGAAGTTTTCACTTAAAAAATTGTATTTACCGAATATACTTTCATATGCATTTAGTAAAAAGCTGTTATTTTGACATTATAAACAGACACTTCAATTTTATTTATTAGTATGTATAGATTGAGATATGTAAAGATAAAAATGAAGATTATCATTTTAGTCATAACTTCCAAACCGCAATGCTATTAAAAGAGTAACTATGTTTAAAACGCAAAAATAGTCCAGATTTAGACGCAACATTAATTATTTTAACTTCAATTAGTCAGTCGCGGTACAGTGAGCCCTATGTTTATATACTAAGAATACGCCCATCGATTAGGTTCAGGTTCATTTTACAAACGAGCCTACCAAGGTCAAGGTCATGGTACCGCACCAGCTCGTACCACGTCAATTTCTTTGCTCTTTACTCAGTTTATTGTCTCGTGTCCCTTTTGGGATCGATTTAGTAAAAAATGGAGGGAGAACTTTTTTCTAATCGCAATTTCCTTCCATAAATGTACGCTATAATTCCGTTAGCTAACTACTTAATAGCGACATTTTTAACCATGTTCTGGTTAAATTGTAATTATTTCTCTTGCCCAAACGTGTTTGGAACTATTGCAAAATGTATTCAAATATTTTGTAAGGTAGCACAAAACATGTTGCTGGTGACGTCAACAAAGTTTTTTATACGAATTTCAATGGGCTGACTGTACAAGTTTGAACTTGATCAGATCTGTAGTGCTATTATGTAAAAATATGTACCGTGAAATGTTGGGTGAAACGAGTTTGAAGTTAGCTGTCTATTTCTAACGTCAGGTTCACTTCACCTAAATTGTCACTCAATCGTCAATCCAATGTCAACCAATTGTCACGAAAAAAACTGCGTCCAACTGTTGGCCGCTAAATGCACGCACACTTAAAAGCACAGTGACGTAGGGTGAGTGTAAAGCCGTCACAGACGTAGCTATAATATACAGGGTGTCAGGGACATCGACGCGAAAACTGAAACCATGGATTCAGTACATGATTCTGAACCCCCTTCGTTGAAATTTTTCGTCGGTTATTAAAAAACAAATCTGCTGTTTCATAGAAAATTGCAATACCTACGCGGTCAAAATGTATGGAACAGCAGATTTTTTTTTTTATAACCGACGAAAAATTTCAACGCAGGGGGGTTCAGAATCATGTACTGAATCCATGGTTTCAGTTTTCGCGTCGATGTCCCTGCCACCCCGTATATTAATATACTGTGCTATATTATATTATAGCAAGCTACCACACACGGTAGCTATACTATAATATATATTTTTGCCCTCATTTGGTCTGCAGTTTAATACACCATAATGTATATTGATATGTCTTGCTATATCTATCCATATATTTAGGTGACGTAATAGAAATATATATTATAGCTCTGTCTGAGGTCGCTCGAAGATTACTATGGAAAATATTGTATTAAGCCCAGCTTTGATTTATATTAATATATATATGTAAAGAAACTATATTTCTTTAATCTAAATATTACTTCATAGATGGCGCTATGAGTAGTGTCAGTAAAGCAGTTTGTATTATGTTGACAGAACAGGTATTGTGAATCTGTGATTCAGCAGATCATTTGATTATTTATAAAACTGGAAAATTGTATTTATAAAGGAATTGATAATTTAAATAATAAACTTTAAATGTCGTTTCTTTGTTTTCAGGTAGAATAGTGTGATTTATGTTAAACTGTGTAATTATTACCATGTGTATGTAAGTACTAAAATAAACACTTTGTTTTCAGAGCAACACAATATTGTTTATTTGAAACTTAACAGTTCCTAATAAGAAATTGTCTTATAAAACGACATTTCTAGTTAAAACTAAGGAAAATGGAAAAACTGCGGTTTAAATTTGAAGTACTAGGATCAACGGATGGAAAAACAAATGTGATCTGCATAACCTCTATTGAGACACCAGATGGACGCCTTTTTCATATCCCAGATGATCAAAGGTATGTAAATAAGCACACTAGCATAACGTCTTCAGAGGTATTTACGAAAATCAAAAATTCACTGAAAAAAAGACACCAAACACGTTCAGTATGGATCCATCTAAACAATGATTTGAAAAAAACATATCTAGATGAGTGTGAAAATGTACAGTTTGGTGACCAATATTTGGAAGAGATTACAGGAGAAACAATTCCCGTACACAATAACACTAATAACAATGCACTAGAAAATAAAAATCTAGGAAAAACTGCGGAAAGATTTTTGATAGAAAAGTTTTCAAATAAGACATCAAATGTTGATCAATGGATTAATGAATTTGAAAATGAATGTGGAAGGTTTGAGATTCTACAGGATAAAGAGAAAATTGAGATTTTAAAATATTTACTAGAAAAACAATGTCTAGATTGGTACACCAGTATGTTAATAAAGATGACAGTGAATTCAGAATGGGTAGCATGGAAGGATAATTTTTGTGAAACATATGGAAATAAAGGTTGGTCAAAAGTTAAATATGCATTTACATTTAGATTTCAAGCTGGATCGTTACTGGAATATGCCACAAAAAAGGAAAGATTGTTGTTAGAAGTCAACAAGCAAATCGATATTCAAACAATGATAAGTCTTATTGTAATGGGATTACCTGATTACATAATGGATAAAATTGATAAAGAAACTGTAAAATCAACCGCAAGCCTCTATAAAGAAATTGGAAAACATGAACATATGGTGAACAAAAAGAATTTCATCAGCAATAATAAAAAATATACCTATGATTATAAAGGAAAAACAGATAAAATAAAACCATGTAAAACTTGTGAAAATTTAAATAAAGGTATTCGGTTCCACCCTGAAGAAAAGTGCTGGTTTAAACAGACTGAAAATTATGATAATAAGAAAAACAATGGTAAAGCAGTAAACAATTCAGTGATAAATGTTGAACTAAATAAGGATACAAAAAACGAATAATAACACCATTAATTAAAGTCAAACTATTATTAAATGGACAATTAGAAGCATTTGGAATATACGATTCAGGATCAAATGTTTCTATAATTAATTCCAAATTAATAAGACTAAAAGAGGAAACAAATGATGATTTAAATAATGATAATTTAATCACAATTAATGGTGTTAAAAAGACAAGTGGTTTAACAAATATTAAAGTAAAAATTTTTGAAAAAGAAGAAAGAACTAATGTTTATATTATTGATGGAGAAGAGTTTCAATACGATTTTCTAATTGGACTGGATATAATAAAACAGTTTAAACTGGTTCAAGATGAAAATTTGAAAATCACACAAAAAAGAGAAAAAATAAAAATAGAAGAAAAAAAAGATCCCACGAATGAGGATGATAATAAAAACAACTCTTATAAAGAAGAAAAAAATGTAACAAATCCATGTTCAGTTAATTTTAATGAAGACATAAAAGAAGATTTCAAAATAAATATGAATAATTTAAATACACAACAAAAGTCCGAGATATATAAACTGATCGACACTTATAAATCCATCTTTGCAAAGGATAAATATGACATTGGTACAGTCAGAGAATATGAAGCACATATTGATCTACTCATAGACAAATATTGCAGCAAAAGGCCTTACAGGTGTTCAGTTGAAGATAGAAAGGAAATAGAAAACCAAATAGCAAAATTACTTGACAGAAAGCTTATAGAGGAATCTTACAGTCCATTTGCGTCACCAGTGACTTTGGCTTTTAAAAAAGAAGACAACAAAAGGTCAAGATTATGCATAGATTTCAGAGATCTAAATAAAATAGTAGTACCTCAAGCTCAACCATTTCCATTAATTGACGACCTAGTGTTGAAGACAAGAAACTCAACATATTTTACAACACTAGACATTAATTCAGCATTTTGGTCAATACCATTAAGAATTGAAGATAGGAAGAAAACTGCGTTCGTAACACAGGAAGGACACTATCAATGGACATGTTTACCTTTTGGTCTAAAGACATCGCCAGCTATTTTTCAAAGGATACTAGGTAACATTTTAAGAAAGTACAAACTTACTAATTTTGCAGTTAATTACATAGATGATATTCTTATTTTCTCAAAGACTTTTTCGGAGCATATTAACCATTTAGCGCAATTATTGGAAGCTATAAAAAGGGAAGGTTTTAGATTGAAGTTTACAAAATGTACATTCGCTTCTGATTCAGTTAAATATCTCGGTCATATAATACAAAACAATACAGTACGGCCAGTACGAGATAATTTAGTATCAATAAAAGATTTCCCAATACCGAAAAGTCAGAAAAATGTAAGACAATTTTTGGGGAAAATTAATTTTTATCATGAGTATATACCAAAAAGTTCGATTATTTTAGAACCTCTTCATAACCTACTCAGAAAAAACCAGAAATTCATTTGGTCTACTGATTGTCAAAAATCATTTGAACAGATAAAAAAAATCATGTGCTCACAACCAGTCTTAGCAATATTTGATCAGGATTTGCCAATAAAAATTTACACAGATGCATCTTTGGAAGGTATTGGGGCAGTGTTAAAACAAACACAGCAAAATGGAAAAGAAAAACCAGTTGCATATTTCTCAAAAAAACTTAACGAAGTCCAAAAGAAAAAAAAAGCAATATATTTAGAATGTTTAGCAGTTAAAGAAGCAATAAGATACTGGCAATATTGGTTAATAGGTAAGTCGTTTACGGTATATACAGACCATAAACCATTGGAAAATTTGAATATTAAGTCTAGGACAGATGACGAATTAGGAGATTTAACATATTACATTTCACAGTATGATTTAAAAATAAAATACGCTCCGGGAAAAAATAATATAGAAGCAGATTGTTTAAGCCGGAATCCTGTACTGGATGCAAATGAAGACACAGATGAACAATTAAAAATTGTAAACATGATAAAATTTAACGATATTATTACAGATCAAGAAAAAAATGAAGATATACAGATAAAAAAATCAAAATTATTATTAAAACACAATGTTTACTATAAGAAGGTTAGAAAACGTGAAAAAATAATTTTATCAGAAGAATTCAGTAAAAAATTAATTAAAGACGTACACGAAAATATGTGTCATATAGGTATAAAACAAATGCAAAATAAAATTAGTCCGTTATATACAGCAAAAAATTTAACGATTAATATTAAAAGACATTGTAAAAGTTGTGAAATATGTATAAAAAATAAAACGAGAGGACAAGACAAGTATGGCTTAATGTCACATTTAGGTCCTGCCACAAAACCTTTTGAAATAGTCTCAATAGACACGATTGGAGGTTTTGGAGGCTCACGATCAACGAAAAGATATTTACACCTCTTAGTGGACCACTTTACACGATATGCTTACATTGTAACCTCAAAAACACAAAGTGCTAATGATTTTGTAAAATTAATTAATAAAGTAACAGATTTTGATACAATTGGGATGCTTCTCACTGATCAATACCCGGGAATCAACTCAAAAGAATTCAAAAGATTTTTAAATGAAAAATCAATACCAATAGTCTTTACTGCAGTAAACACCCCGTTTTCTAACGGTTTAAATGAAAGACTAAATCAAACGTTAGTAAATAAAATCAGATGTAAAATAAACGAAAAAAATAATAAAATAGCATGGACGACAATTGCTCATAACTGTGTAGATAAATATAATAATACAGAACATACAGTTACTGGTTTTGCACCAAAATACCTGTTGGATGGTACAGATGTTTCTATTTTGCCAAATGAACTAAAAAAAGATAAATCCGAAACTGAATGGATAAAAGATAGAAAAATAGCATTTGAAAATTCAATGAAGTCACATAACTACAATAAACAAATATTTGATAAAAAAAGAACTCAATTTCATTTCAATACAGGAGATATGGTATATGTAGAAAATGGGAACCAGCTAAATAGAAACAAATTAGACGAGCTGAAGATTGGTCCATTTGAAATCGTTGCAAAATTATCAAATTCAATATACAGAATTAATACAGGTCATAAGAAGCCAGAGTCGAATCTCTTTCATGTCACAAAACTCATACCAATACCTACATAAATACACAATGCGGATGAGTGAAAATTTTGGTGAAAATTTTCTTCCTTAGGGAGGGAGATGTAAAGAAACTATATTTCTTTAATCTAAATATTACTTCATAGATGGCGCTATGAGTAGTGTCAGTAAAGCAGTTTGTATTATGTTGACAGAACAGGTATTGTGAATCTGTGATTCAGCAGATCATTTGATTATTTATAAAACTGGAAAATTGTATTTATAAAGGAATTGATAATTTAAATAATAAACTTTAAATGTCGTTTCTTTGTTTTCAGGTAGAATAGTGTGATTTATGTTAAACTGTGTAATTATTACCATGTGTATGTAAGTACTAAAATAAACACTTTGTTTTCAGAGCAACACAATATTGTTTATTTGAAACTTAACAGTTCCTAATAAGAAATTGTCTTATATATATTATAGCAACGTCTGTGATGGGCTTAAGACGTAGCTGTAACGCACACCAGCATATCAATATTGGCTTATTTGTTTTAGTTCTTTTGCAGCGCGACAGTCTTATCTAGATCAGGGATTCCCAAATGGTGGGGCGCGCCCCCGTCGGGGGCGTAGAGTGACCAATGGGGGGGCGCGGCGGCTCCATTAATAAACTATAGATTTATTACATTTAAATTCTTGATTTAGAAAATTTTAAGGCTAATTTTTAAAACCCAACCGTTTCATAATACTTAGGTACCTACCTAAGTATTACTAGGTGCTGTAAAATGAGTTTCAGATTTTCTGCAAAAGTCGACAAAATAAGTTTTTCTATTTCTGTATGAATGGTCAAAAGAAAACCGAACCTATTCCAGGCGATAAGCTATAATTTTCGAGCTCACTTTGCACGCTCTTCCATTCTGCATTCTCTTGATTCTTCAGTTTTTCTGCAGAACTCGACAAAGTAACTTCTATTTCTGTTTGAATTGTCAAAAGAAAATCTAACCTATCCAAGGCGGTGCAAACATTTTCAACCTCACTTTCGCTCGCTTTACATTCTATGCTTTTCTGCTTATGTCGACAAAGTAACTCAGGGGCGTAATGATTTTAAAAGAAAGTTAGGGGGGCGCGTATGTTAAAAGGTTGGGAACCCCTGATCTAGATTTAAAAATAAAGATTGATACGGTAAGATTTTTAGAGAATGTACCGGCTGATCATGCATAGTCCGGATTTTATCTAATAAGCGACGCGCCAATTATCCACTTGCATAAATGCACATCGTTTAACAGATTAAGATTTCAATTACGATAAGTGCTTCTTCTGGGTCTGTCTAATGAATGCAGCACCTAGATAATTCACTTCCATTCCTGGTTTGAAATTAATTTTATAGTTGTTTCTCACGTGAGCTTGAGATATCTACGATCGTACTAAAATTATCGATGTCTGGAATTTTCATCGCGGCATGAGAATGCGATACGGTCATATGTACTATCGAAGAAACGCATAACTAAGCAGTTTGAAAACAAAATCCCGTGCACACGACCCTTTTTTTTTCGTAGGTAAACGTTACTATATCGGCCGAATGCTGCAAGCAGAAATTGTCCTTACGGTATATAGATACTTATGCGTTTCTTCGATAGTACACACGGCTACAGATCAAGCTATACATTTCCAGTTTATGCTAAACTCGCATTGCATAGGATTTCCTTACAATGCGAGGTCAGTAAATACTGGAAATGTATAGCTTCATGTGTAGCCGTGTGTATCATCATTGACGTTGATACCCATTATAAAGCTTGCTGCTCGTAAAATCTTCACCTGTGTGAGTTGTTCAGCTTTCTTTGGCTCATCAGCTGCCATTTTAACTTTTTCATAAATAGAAACTATGTAATTAAGCACAAGGCGTCTCGATGTCTAGTTTATTTTTGTAATCCCAGTTTAAAATGTGATTTTTTTTCTAGACAGTGTTCAAGGCAGTTGCTTGACCTATATTTCGGTATACGCCAGCAATTTTCTGAAGCTTTTTGCAGGTTTTTACTCGTTTATATCAAAGTGACGTGTATGAGAGTGGCTTTCAAATTTTATTTTGCTGCTGCAGAATTTTATATTTGTAGGTTAGGTTAACTGGGTTTCGATGTTTTCCAGGAAAATTAAATCAGCAAAATACTATTTCTATTTCCCAATAATTGAGGATAGGATTTCGAATATATCATTATATTGATTTACCAATTATAATAAATATTATAAATTGATATCCGGCGGTACTTCTACTTAATTAATCAAACAGAGTCCGTGCCATCACTAAAGTGCGGCGGAAAATTGTGGAACTACATATTTTTTAATGCAATTTGATGCAATGACATAGACACTAGCGCCGCGTCTATCGGACTTGAGTGCTGGCGCGGACTCTAGTACTACTTAACTTTATTTCAATTGGGTAGGTATACTGTTTATTAGGGGTCGCATAAAAATAGGCACACACGGCTACACATCAAGCTATACATATCCAGTAAAAGCTGACCTCGCATTGTATGGAAATCCTATGCAGTGCGAGATCAGCATAAACTAGAAATGTATAGCTTGATGTGTAGCCGTGTGTACCACCTTTTTTTTAGGAGTAAACTGATAAAAATGAAAAAAAAAAAACAAATGAAAAAAAAAATTATAATGAAATTATTCCTGCAGTAGGTAGGTTTCTAGTTATAAAATTAACGCTCCCGCAAACAATTTCCAAGAAAACTTCACGGTAGGGCAATAACCGGTGTCGCGTCGCGCCTGTTTGCGAAAGCCTTTAAGCAAAAATGTAATTGCTGGGATAAACAGGATTTTACAGAACTCAATCCTAACTAATATTATAAATGCTAAAGTGAGTTTGTTTGTTTGTTACGCTTTCACTAAAACGGCCGAACGGATTTGAATGAAATTTGGCACATAGGTAGACCATGACCTGGAGAAGGACATAGAATACCTTTTATCCCGATATTCCCACAGGATCGAGACTTATGCGGGTGAAACCGCGGGGTGCATCTAGTTATTAATTAAATTAGAGAATAATTATAGAATCTAAACCGCAGAAATTATTTTTAAAAGCTCTGTCGGCTAATAGGCATACTAATATTGATTCATAATTTGATGACAATTCATCAATTACCCATCATTTACTTGCCAAGCAAATTTATTAATATTCATTTACTTATTTTGTACAACTCTGCTTTGAATGACGTATCAGCGTCAATCCACAATTGTGTACATAAAGCATTCATATACCCATTCACGCCAAAGAAAATTATATTCACACACGTGTGAATAAATACATATGAAATAAATAAACGTGTCCACCTATTATTCTACAAGCAACGCCATGCATTTACAACATTGTATCAATAGTTATTTTTCTTTGTACATAACTGTTTGGTAAACTCTGAACAGCTATCTCAATGTGAAATCTACCAAGTAATCCAACGTTAGCCTTCTTCAGTTCAAATAAGACACTAATAAATAAGATATTAAATTGCTGAAAACAAGTCTAACAATGAACACTTCGATGTAATGGTTAACTTTCATAACGACGCTGAAAGTCAATGGGTGTTGTGACAAAGAATTTACTACTCAAAGACAAATACATAAGATTCGTATTCATTTGAAGGAGGTCTTGATCGAACATCCTTTGCTTTAAGTTTCGCACTTGTGGCCATATGCAGCGCTACATCTGAAAAGGGTGATGATGAGCAATGTTCTTAAACCATTACATTTATTCGAATGAATCCAAGTACAAGCATCGACATGGAATTATGTTCAACAATCTCAATATTATCCGGTGACGCGAATTAAACAAACAGAAAAAGTGCGCTTGAGCTTTTTTGTTGATGCTCCATTTACAACCTACAGTACATCTCAGGACTGGGTCATTCATCACTCATCGTACGGAATCAAAAAAGTACAGTTAGCAAAAACTTTATTTTTAGCACTGTGAATTCTTGGAACCGTGTTCGAACTATTCGCTCTCACCAAAACTCTTTTGTCTACTGATGGCTCAAAGTCAAGTATAATTTCCTGTTCCGATTCGTAACTCACAATGATTTCGAATTGACGGGTCATTTATCATGTTATTATTTAGTTTTTGTTGTGCGATTTATTAATACGTGCACTGCTCAATTGCTACATTACTAAGCAATTTGCCAATTTAGTTCGAATGTACATTAAAATAGTATTTAAACATTTCTTGTATGCTCTTGGTTTGATGATCAATACGGATGGATGACTAATTTTTTTTGTCCGTCAATTTAACTATAAAAAAATATGAAACACGTATTGTTTTTCTTTTTAGGGTTCCGTTAAAAAACGGAACCCTTATAGATTCGTCATGTCTGTCTGTCTGTCTGTCTGTCTGTCTGTCTGTCTGTCTGTCTGTCTGTCTATCTGTCTGTCTGTCTGTCTGTCTGTCTGTCTGTCTGTCCGTCCGTATGTCACAGCCACTTTTTTCCGAAACTATAAGAGCTATGCTGTTGAAATTTGGTAAGTAGATGTATTCTGTGAACCGCATTAAGATTTTCACACAAAAATAGAAAAAAAACAAATAATTTTGGAGTTCCCCATACTTAGAACTGAAACTCAAAATTTTTTTTTTCATCAATCCCATACGTGTGGGGTATTTATGGATAGGTCTTCAAAAATGATATTGAGGTTTCTAATGTCATTTTTTTCTAAACTGAATAGTTTGTGCGAGAGACACTTCCAAAGTGGTAAAATGTGTGTCCCCCCCCCTGTAACTTCTAAAATAAGAGAATGATAAAACTAAAAAAAATATATAATGTACATTACTATGTAAACTTCCACCGAAAATTGGTTTGAACGAGATCTAGCATTTAGTTTTTTTTTAATACGTCATAAATCGTAAACTTATCGTTACTTGCTGCTACGGAACCCTTCATGGGCGAGTACGACTCGCACTTGGCCGCTTTTTTACTTTTTACGTTATTAAAAGATTACGGCGATACATTAAGTTAAAATGTGCCAAGACGTCACGAGTATGTAGATTTTTGTACTTGACGTAGCAACCCCCACTTTCTAACTTTAATGCGTTTTATATAAGTCATGTTTTATTAACATAACACACATAACATAACATCACGCCTTGTTTCCCCGAAGGGTTGTGTAGAGGTGACCCTGTAGCAGGTACACCCTAATTTCGCCAGTTATGTTTTAAGTCCCATGTAATAGGGGGCGAGCCTATTGCCATCAACCGGGCACAAATCCAGACTCCGGGCTACTACTGAGAAATTCCCGATAGAAAAACCCAATAACACTTTGCCCGACCCGGGAATCAAACCCAGGACCTCATGCTCAGCAGTAGCGTAGTAGCGCTTGCGACCACTAGACCAACGAGGGGTTTTATTAATTAATATGATAAAACAAAAAATACTGACGGACTAAATAGAATTTCTTTTTTAAGCTATTGCATAACTTTTATCGCGGGCTTTGAACGCGGCGACCGAATCAAGAAATTCCGTAACGAAAAAAACCTAACACCCCCCACTCCGCCTACCATGTAATGACGGTTCCCATGACAACGTGATGTTGTCATGGGAACTTTTATTTTATGTCATCACGTCATCATCCCAAATGTAGCGTTGACAAATAGGAAGTATGGAGGTTACAAATGCTATGCAATAGCTTTACCGCAGCAGTCCCCGAGTGCCACACGTTTTTTTTTTTACCTAGGCATCATCCCTATTTGATTTGTTGCTCATCGGATGTAGCCTAAATTTGAGCTGCGATTTATTTTGAATTTGATGTGGTGATGCTGTAACGTTTACAATGCTAATCAGTATTACACGTTCCTCTGTTAAAAGATAGGCTTATTAATAATAACGGTCGACGACCCCTCCCCTCCCCACATCCAAATTTGCACTTTCTAATATGAATAAAGTTGACTACTCTGCGAGGGCAAGATGACGCACATTCGGAATGCAGCCACTGCGGTGGATAATTGCATCCGTCGCCGCTAATTATTATATCCGATGTAAAATCGCTAAAATTCCTCCTATCAAACAGTTGCAGCATTCTTGTTCTTTTTTTACTACTTTAATAACGTCAATTTGACGAG
The DNA here is from genome assembly GCA_963680765.1 of Agrochola lychnidis. Lineage (NCBI taxonomy): Eukaryota > Metazoa > Arthropoda > Insecta > Lepidoptera > Noctuidae > Agrochola > Agrochola lychnidis. The sequence continues at coordinate 6,003,275 of OY796849.1, read as the reverse complement.
TATCAGGTTCTAAAACGCGATAAGTCTTAATTTACGAGATTCTCTTTAAAAACATTGATTAAGTTCTCGTTGACTTTTAATGTCACTGATTCATTGAATCGTTTTACTGAACGTGTGTAATTATGTTCTTGTGAAGCTAGAGATCGCAAGGGCAGACGGGCTTTCACCGTCTTGTCTCGCGAAAATCGTGAAACTCGAAACATGATCCTATCACGTTCAGTTAAAGTCGTAATTCGCTCACTATCTCATGTCTTCCTAACTTTCTGCTGCTGTCGCGTGGAGGAGTTATTGATTTGACAATTAATATAACATGCCTTTGTACATTATGCTTTATGATGTTGTACCAAGGTTTATGGTTGTTCAATCAGTTGTGCTTCGGGCAACCGCTCGTGGTAGCGTCGACATCGCAGCCCAAAGAGGATTAGCCCAATTCCACAAACTGTTTTCTCGATGCCGTCTGACTGGTAATCCTTTTAGTGGGCATGAAAGCGGTCTCTGAGGTCGAGGCCTCCCAGTCAATCGAGCACTGTTTCATAAATAAAACAGCTGTTAAAAGATCATTGTCCCAATAAGTGCAGAACCGACTGATGTATTGCTCCTCGTAATTTTCATTTGCCGCAGTGTGCTGTATAATTTTACAACGACTGACAACATTTTATATTCAAGAAAGCAACCATGATTATATCTCTTGAGGTTGACGAGAAATGTCGATATAATCGTGTCCCCATTTGAGGCGAATTCCTTTAGGTCAAGATGGGAATCGATGGCTGGAAGCGGAGCCTTTAGCAGGGCATTTATTGGATTTTTATGAGATCAATGCTTGTCGTAAATACGTCGTTCCATTCTACGCACACAGAATGTAAACAATTCTTTTAATATTAGGGCGTTCTCTGTATATATAGACTTATGACTCAGGATTACTATACACATACCGTTACTTTCAAACGAGTCAAATTCGCTGGAAGTATAATTAAGCAAAATAAACATTTCACGATGGAAAACAAACATGCATAATGGATCTTAATTCTTGACTCCTATTTGGGTATGTAAAGTAGTCCATCAATTCGGAAGGCGATTGCCGTTACTTCTGACTATTCACATGCTGATTTAATCGCCGCGTTCATCTCGATTTTATGTCACCGTATTCGATTTACAAAATGATATTCGATCAATGCATTGCTTTTTGCTTTTTATGGCGATGTAATGTTTTCACATTATGGCATGTTATGAATGTTAATAACACCCAACGTCACGAATTACGAGTACAACTTCATACATTTCCGAGTTCGGAGTATTCTATTCTTTTGGGATTTTTGCCAAGAATATTATTAACACTTACGTGCTGTTTGTAACGTGTGTTTTGTACGAAAAGTGTTGAATTTTTTTCTGTATTTCCTTCGCTCAGTGATGCTTAAATTGAGGAAATGAAATGTAGGCTTAATTCGTTGATCGTAAAAGTTGATTTGTCAAATATGTAAGAAGGTAACGGAAGTCTATCAAGTACGTTAGTTGTAAGAGATCCTGCCTAAAGGCTTCCGGCGTTCTTCCAATGTCGTATCTGTTAAAACATTCGACGTATGCTGATATTATCGCGACGCTTAAAATAGCCTTTATCTCGTCCGCGTTGAGGTCAGTGGGCGCACTGCCGGCGTACGCTCGATCATTAACAACACTGATTAAAAAACCCTTTCAGTTCTGCGTAGTAGTTTTTGTTCCATCACGAACGTTAACATTATCTTTCCTCTCCCTCTCTCTCACATTCTCAATGGAAATAAAATTAACACTTATGATTCAGTTATGATCAGCTTTCAATCTAGTTTAACTAGAGTTTTATCTTGCTGCAGTCTATTAAAACTTTCATTTTAATTACGAACATTTTTATCAAGTGTAGTTTTCTATTTTTCTTTATTACGTGAGAACACGTAGTATGAAAGTCTGGAATAAGTATACAGTTTGTAATGGGACAGGGTATTGACCTAATAAAAATAAGCTTTTTTATTACAATTTTCTGAGAAAGTTAATAAGTAAATGAAACGAAGCAAAAAAACAAGAAAAATCATGAAATGATCAAGTACTTAATTCTTTATCATTAAGCAGTTAAAATTAAATAACATGATAAATATCGTGGATACTATTTATTTTGACTGCGTTGTCAACACCGACATCTGTCACTTGTCACGCATCAATCTGTTAAGTTGTCATTTGCCAAACTGAACGCCGAGTACACACTGACCGAACGAACTACATTTTCTCTTTTTGATTGTCATTGGGCTGTCTGTAATAAGCTTTGACATCTAGTTTATGTAATCACCGTGAACGCAATCTAAAATTTGAGCTATTCAGTACTCCGATTGCAATACGATTAGTTGGTGGTGAAAAAAAAAAAGTGGTGGCACTCCCAGAGTGCCGACAGAAGTCAAAACTTGAACAAGATCGTCTTGGTGGAAGAAAAATACTTGCATAGAATATTGATCCGTAATGTAATATAAATAAAAAGCACAATCGCGTTTACAAAACCTTTAAAGTAAAAATACTTGCATAGAACATTGATCCGTAACGTAATATAAATAAAGAGCACAATTGTGTTTACAAAAATGAGGTGTTGTCATGGTGTCGCGAAATCAATGGTTTAGTCCCATCTCAAAAATGCCCAACGCGCCTAAAGAAGTTTTCACTTCAAAACTCCTGACATTTTGCGATTTGTCGCAGTCTTCTAGCACAAGAGCACCCAGTCTGCTCAATCAGTCTGATACAAATACTTAATTTGAGTTTTAGACAAGATAGATGAAACCTGTCCTCGGCCTGTTCATCACTTACCATCAGGTGAGATGAAGGCCAAGAGCTTCTGCGTTCTGATTAAAAAATAATATAATATAAAATAAACAACATTAAAGGGGCGGGGGGGGCCGCGTCAAGGTCGTTTCTGATGGCCAACTCTAGCACAGCGCGCGCTCATTGGTCAAATCAAATAGCGCGCGCTTCTCCGGCTTCCTGTTACACACTTCCGTCGCTTTTCACGAAATCACTCTCACAGATTTGAACAATTGTTTTTTTTTTTTTTGATCCCAGGAAAGCGAGAGGGAAGATGTTAAAACAATGCCGCAAAATATATCCGACTAGCGGACGTCACGCGGTTTCATCCGCTTAGTTCCCGTTCCCGTGGGAGTACGGGGATAAAATATATATAGCCTTTGTTACTCGCTGATAATGTAGCTATCCATTGCTGAAAGAATCGGTCCAGTAGTTTTTAAGTTTATTCGTGACATATAAAAATACAAATCTTTCGTCTTTATAATATTAGTATAGATTTGTCTAGATTCACGAACCGCTGCTTACCATCAAGTTTTATGTTATGCAACCAAAAAATATTGCATGTACCGCCTGTGTCAATGTGCTTTGAACATTACTTCGCCTATTTAAACCTTTTTGAAAGCTGTTTCAAATTTTACAACTAACCCTATAGATGTAAAGGAAACGCACTTAGCGTTTTATTGTTGTCGTAAATGCGTTTGATCACTGTGATATTAAATTTGCGACTCTGTGGGTCTTGCTGAGAAATGTAATAAATAACTTGACGTAGACTCTCGCCATATGCCCCTAGATGATTTAGTGCTGGGTGGTGTAACCGCTTGACATGTTTAGGATTCAACGTGCTAGCGAAACGAAATACAGGCAAAGCTCGAAGCTGTGAAGATGCGAATCACTTGGTTCAATTGCACTGAACTGAACATAAGTGAATTCCAAAAATAAAGTACACCTCGCTTCCATGAAATTGGATTTCATTTTAGAGTTTCTAAAATGAGCTTAAATGCGGACGCTTGCGATTCTGAGTACTTATCTGAATTTAAATTGCCGTGTTTAAAAATATTTTTAGGTGCATGCGAATAAATTTAAATCATACAATGGAATTTTATTACTTCAAAAGTGTTTTTTTTTCATTCAATTTTGTTATCATTGTAACATTGAGTGCATTGACTTAGCGCTCCTTAAGTACTTGCAAAATTTGCATTGCAAACAGATTGATCTTTGCTTGTAAGTCTTGTAACTGGTTATATTGTCGCAACGTGTTGAGTGGGCCTAAGTTAACACACAAAAAAAGTGAGCACAGCTGCCCATTATCAGAAGAAAAGATTGATTGAGCCACTTGAAGTGATTGATTGCAGAAACTAAAGTTTGAAACCATTAAGCAATTTGCTATACTTTCAATTTTAAATCCCATAATTAGCTATCAAGACTGAAACTTTCTCTTTTTAGAGTTTTGGTTCCGCCTAAAAGTTACGTAATGTCAAAAACGTAATTGTAGTGGTAAATAATACCAATTTAACTACAGTTATCAGAAGATCGTTCTACGCTTAACTGGCTGCCTACCAGCTATTGTGAGTCATTCGACAACTGCGTAGCTTAGATTACTTATCGTTTCGTCATAAACACTAGATATAGAAAATTGATTACTTTAATTGTTAGTTAAACACTAGCTCCTTTGTCACATCTGCTGAACTAGAATTTGCTCCTGGTTCGGTGTCTTGAAAAACTTTTACGTAAGCCAACGATAGGCTTTGTTTCAACTTGCAAGCGACGAAAATAAACCTAGAAAAGAACTTGCCAAACTTGTTTAAAGTTGGAATAGAAAATAAAATAGTTTTGAATATAAAAAAAACCAGGCTTTTTATGTTCATCATGTCAGTTTACATTGATGTATGAAATTTATGGTCACGAACCGCTTTTAAGGCCGGCCACATACATACGGAATTCCGTATTCCGTGGCCGGCCTAAGGGTGAGGACATAAAGAGGCGGGTTCCCGGTGCAGACAAACCGGTACGGGTAGGTACCGATCCGTACAGGTAAAATATTCCAATGTTATCATATGCGCCTCACGCATCGGTACCGACCTGTTTCTTTATGCGTGAGCGCATATGATAACATTTGGAATATTTTACCTGTACGGATCGGTACCTACCCGTACTGGTTTGTCTGCACCGGGAACCTGCCACTTTATGTCTTCACGCTGATTCGGCAGTGTAAAAAAAAGTTAAGTTAAAATCGCGGTTTCATGAACATTTACTTAGTTTCCAAGTTTGTGAGGCAATCAGTGTTTGAATAGCATTTCCAATTAGCCTTTACGTGCGGCTAAACTCAGTGTTCGACGTTTGAAACTATTAATTTGTTCCGACGCATTTGAGTGATGAAGGGAATATCTTACCAGTAGCCATTTTGTTTTTACTATCAATCCGGTTGGATAGTAGTTTGTCTTTCTAGTGACACAAACACAGTGTAGTGCAAGATTTCATCGCCAGCCATTGATTTATGACTATAAGCGTTGAATAGCATAAATAACAGACGTACGACACGTCATATTAGATATTATCGAACGTAATGCCATTATTAGTTTCGCCACAAACACAAGTATTATAAACAAGTGTAATATCTGCGTAAAAATCTCGAGTGTGATGTTTGATTCTTTTCAACGGAGTCGTGTTTAATTAGGCGCACGCGCAACCTTGTCCGCACAGAGGGCTGCGCGCGCATCTAAATATTATACAACTGCGCAGTTGAATGATAAATAAAATTGGGGAAATATTGTGTTTGGACTCAACAATAGAGTTTCGTTTTTATGGAAGTTTATTGTAGCCATATTTACGTCGGCACTCAAGTAAATTAGAATAATTCTGTACAGCAGAGGAGATGTAAAATGATGTTGAAAGCTCTCGCAGATAGGCGCCAGGGTATTTCGATGACGTTTTCATAGAAATTGTTCTACTAGAGTCGCGTAGTGCTGTCGAGTCGCGCTTGTCTGCCGGAGCCTTTAATGCTTACAAGCCGAGAATGAAGCCAATTGTGTCGTTAGCTTTAAACACAAAAGTCTGTTTCAACTAGGTACCTAAGTATGTTTTAGCCTACTCAACTCCGTATGTGTAAAAGCTTTTAAACAATTTTTCACGGGTTCATGTTTGTTAAAGTTCTGGTGCCTTGTAAAAATGCTCCCTAATGAAAAAAGCTCCAAAAAGCTCATGTAGAGCCAGGCAAATATTACTTGGGTCTGAAATCTGAAGGTGCAAGTTTAATTTCATAATGACCAATTAAAGGGGTTTTTATTTTTTGCCCGCGGCTTCGCCCTAGTGAACCCTAACTTTTATTCTAAAATAAAACTTAGTTAAGTTAACTTAGCTTAAGTTACATAATTTCAGCTATCTGCCAGTGAAAATCCTGTCAAAATCAGTCCAGCCGTTTCGGAGATTAGCCGGAACAAACAAACAGACAGATTCGATTTTTTTTTTTTATAGGAACCTTATTTACTTTCATATGCATTTAGTATGAAGCTTTTATTTTGACATTACAAACAGACACTTGTATAGATTTCGATTAGTTTCAGCATCCCAAACTGAGACGGTTCTTTGTGTACTGTAGCGAGAATGATTGATAGAATTTGTGAACTTTGTCGCTGCTTATAAAATATATTTCGTTAGTCCGGAAAAAAACCGGAGTTACCGACATAGCTTGCAGAGTAAGCAAACTGAAGTGGCAGTGAGCTAGCCATGTTTTAACGAAGGACCGATGGCCGGTGCAGCAGACAAGTCCTGGAGTGGAGACCGCGTATCGGCAAGCGTAGTGTGGGACGCCCCCCAGCTAGATGGACCGAAGACCTTAAGAAAGTGGCTCGAACAGACTGGATGCGGAAGGTATAGGAATGTCCAGTATGTGCAATAGACTGCAATAGGCTGAGTTAATGTTCATGTGTGCATAAACGCAAATGTTTCTATTACTTTCGTTTTTGTTCTCTCTTTTAGTCCCAAAACAGGTCTTGCAGATAGATAATTTGTTAATACAAACTTTCGACATTTTCCCAGCCTATTACTCCAATCCGCTGAAAGAAACTGGTCTTGCGCTATCAAGCGTTCTAGGTTACTTCAACCATAATGTAGCTTGTTTATGGTGTTAGTGCAGATATCGCCGATTTGCACCTTTAATCGCATTTCCTATTGATTATAACTTGTGCATTATTGCAAGCTTCTACATTAAAATGCTAATTAGAATTTAATTGTTAACTGGAAGTCTTTTTATCTTCTTATTGACACTTCCCTAATCGTGAATGTGAATATTGCTTTTAAATCCATTAGCAATAGACTTATTTCATTCAGGCCATACATGCCAATAATGGGGTAGTTCAAAAGTTCAAAAATAAAACTGCATCATTGAGAGATTTCCAGGCATTGTCTGTTCAGTGTCCACCAATTTAACAGAAACACATTCTGTTCAAACAACTTCAACGGCTTTGGGAGGGAAATAGCTGATACTTTAGTAATTCTCGCTTCTAGTTCAGCTAAGTAGTTTTTACGACCACGGCAAAAGAATTTCTAAGAAAGTGGCTCTATATGACAGCCAAACGAGTTATCACGAACCTGTTCCTCTCACTATCCATTGACCTTGAGGAGGTCATCTCTGTCTATTCGCACTCATTCGGCAATAAAGCAGTGGCTCAATGAATTAAACCGATAAAAAAGCACCATTGGACGGGTGCCAGTCCGCGTCCGTATAAACAGTGCGAATTTAAAGAAAATGTCGTTACGTAACTCCAAGAGATAACAGTTTTGAAGTATTCTGCGGCTTGCACGTCATCTAGCTGTGATATCATTGTGGAATCAAACGAGAATAAAACGTGCTATTTTGGTATGCTTCGGTAATAAAGGGTTGAATGACCAAACTAGGTTCTTTCGTTATCGCATACTAAATCTTTCGTCGGTGTCACGAACTCTCAAACGGAGTCTAAAATTTATTAAAAAGCTTTTAAAATATGGAAACTTTAATTAAGAATGTTGCTCACATTTGCATCTAAGAGTGCCCGTGGAGCACTCCAAGCAAATGTAACACCACCCTTTATAATAACAATATTTAAAACATGAAGCCCACCCACTAATATGTTTAGATCGGTATCTTGGTGTAGCACAAAAGGCCTCTAAATATTAATGTTTTGTTTGCAACACCACTTAGATTACAAAGGCACCGTGCTAAACTCGCCAAGTTAGATCTTAGAACTGTACGCACTTACTTTAGTCTCATATTTAGTCGCGGTGCGTCGACCTCCTTACTTAGAGCTAACAAAGAAAGTTCTGGAACAGTCAGCTTCCATTTCTGAAAACAGATACAATTCGCTCGCTACGCCTACGGAAATATTGTTGTAAATCACATCTCGGCTGCGACTGCAACTCATACCATGACTAACTTTATGTATGTGTTACTAGCTGCGTTTTCAATTTATTTTATACCCACTAATGGAATTCGGGAACTCATATTGCTCTGCAAATTTTAATTAAATAATGCACGGGGAATATGACTTCTCTAAGCTGTTCAGTGAATAGAGTGATTTGATTAATCTGCATTCATTCGCATATCATGTACAGATATCGTTTATGGTTCAATAAATCAATCCCTCGATCCCAGTATCGAAGGGAGGAACTAAAATACAATTTTCAATTCTATTTAAATACGAAAGCTGTCTCGTGCTTTTAAATAGGATGATCGGCAACAGAGCGTGGGTTAAGCGCGCATGTACCTATCCATACCCACCCGTTTACATGTGGCATTCTTTCAACAGACTCCTTACTTCATATTTTGTTGTTACAATCGATCCATCAGATATCATTGTGCGTTGTGGCACTTCGAAAAGTGAACATGATGAATCTTAATACACGTCGCCATTCAATTCTTCGCGATGTGAATTATCAACGAGTTAATCAAACAGTGGAAAAGCTGTTTGAGGAGGTTGTTTCATATGTCGAGCCGTATCTTCGCCATAATTGTTGTGTATATTTGTATTGGTTGCCGGAGACAGGTGGCGTCCTGCGCTGTACATTGACTCCGCGACCTTGGCGTCACTCGTTTCAATGGCATGCTATAGCCGTGTTATGGCATGGGCTTAGGGTTTTTTCTGTCAAGGCCAACAGCTTTATATTCGCTTGTAACGCTGGTATAGACGGTGGCATTTTGTTCTAGGCAGCTTTTTATACGTAATTTAAATTCCAAACATTCCTTTTTTTCGTTAAATATAGACATCAACGTTTTCCTCGTTTATTATTCTGAATAAATTAAATGAATTTTGTAAACTGAGCCTAACTTTCAGGTTTATAAAGCATAGTTTAGGCGTGAATAAGGAATGACACTGGTTTTGCCAAACGCATTGTTTTCTTTGTGGACGATGTATATGTACACTGTTGGTAGTACATTATTAGCATTTTAAGCCACGCAAAATTTACCTCGTTGGTCTATGCTGGTTTACTTTATTGCCCCCGCCTCTTTGTAACTGCACAGCTTTAACAAAGACGTCGCGCAGTCGTAGTGTTTATTTCAATGCTACATTAAATCCTTAACCGCCACACAATACGTTAAAAACTTTAAATCATATTTCAAAGAAAATTAATGAAACGTCACATTTCGTTATAGTAAACGTCTTTTAAATAACAAATGAAGTTAACTAAGGCTGATAGGCCCGCTGCCCCAATTGGCTGATCATACTATGACGTCATCGGCGTCTGCGCATCGTCTGCCGCCGCTTCCCGGAACGGTTGGCCACTGCCTTCCTGCTGCTCACGCCCTCATTATCACTATGAATGAACTCTTGTATAGTTCACTATAACACTTGGACGTCGTATTCATATAAAAAATAAAAACACTTGCCCTTATTGGCTTTCGTTTGCGTGACGTCATCAATGTCTGTTACTTGTCTGTCATTGTCAGCACTACTGCTCTAGTAATGGTTAATAATGATGAATGGATTTCACTCTCAGAGTCATTGAACTTTGATCTAGTTATGTGTGTGGGCATTAAAATGACAGTCTACAAATGTGCTAGTATTTATTTTGACCGACTAAATGTACACGTGCTGGCTTTTTTTCTTAGAGTTTGTAATGTTACACTAGTCTTCGTCTCCTGTTCGCCTTCCCCGAAACGAAATGGACAACTTGAAACTTCATTTGCAATTCTGGCAGTACAATACATTGCGCAAAGATGAATCTCAATCATGCAAATTACTGGTGCATTGTAGGCTTAATACGTATTTTCAAGGTTTCTGACAAGAGTCATTATGCTTTGGTTACCACGAAAGGTTTGAGGCCACATTTAGTATTCTTCTCCTATCCACCAGCCAGGAAGCGGAATACCGTTTACCTCACATTACGTTAGCTTATTGTGTTCACGCCTTCACTCGTGTATTGTTCAGCAAGTGATGCTTTGCATTAAAATTGAACTTGTATTGACACTTCCAGCCATTTGAATGGATGCAATTGTAACTCAAGCAGAAAACATCGTTCAAACACCAAATGACAGCGTTATGTCCTGTTGCTTTGGCAATTTTTATGATTCTAGTGACCGAACTTTGTGAACGTCTATTCTTGGACTCCTCCGTCAAAACTGGACTTCCCGGTCCAGTTTTGACGGTGACGAAAAGTTGCTAGTTCATCCATCTACTTAATTTGATTTTGAAATGACGACAGGAATGTCATTTTACAAATTTCTAGTCCAGACATCTCGGAAATCAATGTAAAAGGCTGGTGTCGCACTGCAGATACCTACCTACGCCGCTTCGATTACCGGAGAAAGTAACTCGACCTATTTTCGGGGTTTCTATCCAGACTGAACATGAATAGTCTGCTCATTCTCACTAATTTCAAATTAGTTTCTAGATATTGATTTTTTTAAAAGCTTATAGAGAATTAAATTTGTTCTTGTTGATTTTGCTGCTGTTGTTTGTTGTTTTTCAGTCAATACTAGACTTGAATTTTCTCCTATTAGAAAGACTCGAAGTTGTTACTGCTGAAGGCTGTACATTCTTGATTTGCTGCGGCAAGTCGGCAACGATATTACACTCACCGGTTCTGTTCATAATTCCGAATGAATAGTTTATTACAGTATTAATTTAAAGGCGTACAGAGATCGGATCTTGCCGTCAGCCCGCGGCGATGGCCGCTGTTGTCTTCAATTAACCCAGTTCTGGTTCGACCATTGTGTGCAGTCTGCCCGGTGTCTGCTTTCTTCCACCAGTAATGAGTATAAGTAATGAGAGACTTGCGGAGAAGGCTTTGTTTAGGCGTCATTTGAGAACTGTACACACATGTGCCGTAAGTAATATTGCGTTCAATCCTATTGTTACATCATAGAAATTGTGCGCAACGATCTGATCAAATGGACCATTATTTGTTCATTGATTCCGCATAATCTTGAGAGCTCTTACTTAATTTAAATACAATCTATAGATAATGGGTCTGACAGCTCTTTTAATCGTCGTTTTTAAACCAATTTGACTTCTCCCATATTTATAAGCCCTCGTTATATTTATCTGAAGTGATTTCAAAAAGCGTTCTGTAGAATTTATTTTACGACGTAACTCTTTAAAGTTAACATGCTATTAAAATCATACTTTGTATATTTCTGCCCACAGTTCATCACTCGAACGTCAATTTTGTGTTTTGGTGAATAACAATCTCCCTATATTTCCCTTACTGATCAATTTGCTTCATTAACAACAACGTAAACAGTAAATTCGATTTATATAAGTGTTGTATAAAAACTGTTAACTGCGTACTAACAAGCTTTATCAAGAAAACAAGGAAATGATTTATTATGGTGTTAGCGAAGTTCGTATAAGTTTTCAGTTTGCAAACAATACTTTTTAGGACTTCTATCAAGTTGTTTGCCGACCTTCGCCTTGTATTTTTTCCCCTAATATGCTCGAACTCGAACCAAATAAAATTATTTCCAAAGCTTTTTCCTTATAATTTTAGCGTGTACTTATCCATATAACTAGCAAGAAACTCAATAGTCAATATTGACTGAAATAAAAGTCTGAAGTGTTTGCGATGCAATACAAATACGGCTTGAAATCTCAGTGATTTTCATAACACTAAAACAAATAATGACATGTCAGTCGCAGTTACTTTCTCTGAAAAGTTCAATAAACTCCGAGCAATAATTTTACTAGCTAGCATGAATGATAGCTTGGTAATACAATAGATTGTAGTCAATATTGTAAAGATACTTGTAGAAAATCTTGTCCAAGCTTTTGCACCTTTGTTTTCACGATCGTTGAAGTGAGAAAGCGACCACAAGCTAGACAACGGCCAGACAGCGTAACAGTACGACGTCGGTCGTTACGTTAAATGATCCGTCACATGGTTTTTTATCATATACAATGCAATAAATATCTTAAAAGGAGGCTAATTGCCTGTTACCGTGATCATAAGCATTATAACTATTAGGTACAATTTTTTTCTTTTTTAAACGAGCTGTCGGTTTTCTCACCCTCGTTTGGATTTTTTAAGTGAAAACTTCTTTAGGCGCGTTGGGCATTTTTGAGATGGGAGTAAACCATTGATTTCGCGACACCATGACGACACCTCATTTTTGTAAACGCGATTGTGCTCTTTATTTATATTATTATGTTACGGATCAATGTTCTATGCAAGTATTTTTACTTTAAAGGTTTTGTAAACGCTATTGTGCTCTTTATTTATATTACGTTACGGATCAATGTTCTATGCAAGTATTTTTCTTCCACCAAGACGATCTTGTTCAAGTTTTCACTTCTGTCGGCACTCCCGGAGTGCCACCACTTTTTTTTTTTCATCTTTTCATATATTATTATTTAGGTTACCAATAAAACAAACGTCAAATTGGAACAATGCCCTTGGGTGTTCCTTACATATTGCCATTTTCATGAAATATTTATTGTTGGCGATTCTGAATTCTTAGAGAAAGCTTACCTGTTAGCTATTTTCTCGTTATTTCTTGACAGACAAGTGACCCATTTGGCACACAAGCAATTTTTTTGCACAGTTCGTATTATCGTTCCTTCCTTGTTATTCTTTTACGACGCAATTCACGTTTACAACTAGGTAAATCAAACAACGGTACGAAATTAGGTTCTTCCTGAAGTTCATATTCATGAAAACATTTTTACATTCCTCTGTTTTAGTTTTAATTACTCAACAAGTGCTTCTGTCAAGATGATCTATTAATATCTTGCTGTGATGACTTGTAAATGCGCACGCACAAATCTCCAGCCTGAGAGCTTTACTAATACTCTTCTCAGTTTTGGCATGTGACATAAGTGTGCCATCTTAATATTATTGCATGCCACTGTATCTTTTATCAATGCGTCAAATTGAACACGAGCTTACGAACACAGTCCAAAGAGAAATCTTAATAGCTATGGGAATACTGCCGCGTCTGTAATACATGTTTTGCGTATACGTAAAATACCTATTGCAGTTTCATACGAATATAAACATACAGTAAAACTAAAAATATATTAAAATTAGAATTTTGATGCAATGTAACAGTCATAATAAAAATGATGATGTACTGTAATATCGGTTGAAATTGGCGGAAGCAGACGTCAGAAAACAGTGTAAGATAGTCGGTGCAAATTGTGGGAATTCACGAAAAAAATACATGACGGGCACCGCCTCCCGTGACGTGTGGCCATTCCCACGTCCAGTTGCGTGCCGGCTGAAAAAACTTGGCAAAGATACGCGTTCGTTTTATACTATGGCACTCTGTATCAGTGGCGTCTGAAAGCGGCGCTAGCGCATCAATGTTAGCTTTATGTTCACACCTGTACTGCTTTTTCTCCCTAAGTACTTTTTTTTTGTTGTTTCGTAGTCATTTTTTGTCTCAGTGTTCTGTTTAGCTTTTGGCGAAAACACTTGCAATAATAACGCCATCATGTTGTTTTGAGATTTAAATTGATGCTTTATAGAGTTCAGTGATTTTTCAGACACTGTTATTAATAGCCACTTATATTTCTTGCTTTTAAAACATTGTTTATTTAATGTGTTTGCCAGCACTGCAGTTTGTCAGTTTCTACATATTTTCTTGATCATTTCTTATTTTACTAGCATTTTGAGGATAGAAATTCTAGTTGAGTGTGGAGCATATCAAAAGTACATTAGACGCTAGCTGAAGCTTTAATTGGACGCTTGTCATTTGGCACGTAGATTGGTACGATGTCCCCCTTTCGAGTTTTCGTGTACAATCATCTTACTTAAATTCAATGCGAATGAATTCTTTGCGAACATGTCATGTCATACAAGCTTGTCATAATTTCTATAGCTTAGCGTATTATTTGGCGAAGTCTCAGCCTTTCTTCGTTGTTAATATATCTTCGTTCAAAACTCTTGTAGGTAAACCGCTCTATTGCTGTGCATTTACAGAGTTGAAATTCGGATGTGAGTCATTACACGAATTCACTTCAATTTACTAATACAATGATTTATTAGCACTAGCACCATTAATTCACTACGATCAATCACCGTCGGAACTTAAAAAAAAAATACTCAACTGTACTACAAGAATACAGGTTGTATAGTTGTAATTACAAGAAGCAGACTTTCAAACACCGCGCCGTCTGTCACTCAGAGTGGTTTTCTATGTTGTAAAATAGCTGGATGTATGGCCGGCCACACACTGGCGACCAATACGGGCCAACTTCTATGAAAGTTCGTACATTGCTCCACCCAGACGTACAAGCTCTAACAAAGTTTTCAGTAATGGTTCGATGAACATTGTTCGTTGACGATAACCGACCAACATGTGAAGCCAAGGCTGTACAAATATTTGCAGCTCAAGCATCAAACCAGTCTTAGCGTACTCGAGACTAGAATTCTACAGTTTATTGGCAAAAAGCTACAGAACTGCAGTAGTACATATTTGACATACTCTCGTACTATACAGCGATTATCTTCACAACTTAATCATCACTAAATTGTTTCCTTATATTAATCAATTAACCACATTGCTACACAGATAACTAAATGCTTACGCTGATGCTTCACGCATTTAATACCCATCATGTTTATTCGATATTCCATAATAAAAATGGTTGTGGTTTTGAAATCTAGGCATTACACTTCACGATTGATCATTACTGAAAAGTGCACTTCGTTAAAAATACTTGAAAGAAGCTTCAAGAATGTCCACCCACGCGGCATTATATTGTATGTAAGCCATTGAGTTTTCTTGTAAACTATCGTGACCTATAAATAAAGATTTTTTATTGCTAGACTATGAAACACATAAAATGCATTCCTCTGACATGATAAAAGTAATGTGATAGAAACGAAGAAAAAGAAAGCGATTGGTTTACGCTGAGAATCTATTCGGAAAGTGAAGTGAATAGTGAGGAAGCGATCTATCTTATTCAAGTACAAAAGCAATAATCGTTTTCTCTCATATCAAAAATAGTTTCACGAAACCTATAACCTACGTAATGATAAATGCTTACATTCCACACGAGGCGCACATCATGCACTATATTTCGGCGTTTTCTAGGAACTGTTTCGTAAACGATTGGCGTTTAATCAACTGTATATAAACGCTATTGCCTAAACTGTATACTCGCAGACTTGCGTGACAAACCGTGATGGTTCGTTCCGATCGCACGTTATTGCAAAAATTGCTTCCCTGAAATTAGAATTTTATATTAGACGGTTTGGCAACTACGTATTTGACTTTATGAACTGGCACATTGATTTGTTTTAGAAATTCTTCAGCGATGAGCGTAATATAAACAGCCGCTCATCCGTTGAATCATGGTGTTACTCCAAATGACTAGTTTAAATGAGAATAACACCGCACCCTATGAAAGCATGAAGGGAGAAATCGACTTGGCTCTTTAACATCTTTGAATCCTCTGAAATGTTTTAGCCCTGACTGACTAATAAATGATACTTAAAACCTACACAAAAAGTTTATAAAGCCAAGTCTAAAGAATAGCTACATGCGAATAACAATGTATAAGGTAAATAATTTCCAGTTAGTGTTGAACCTTTTCAAGAACTAGCTGCACTGGAAAGATTCAACAGATTATCCCTATGAGATCTCAATAAGCATTCAGATGATTTGTGCGACCTTGATGCACATTAACGTCAGCATGTAGTGACCCAGTTATTTAACAATTATTACGGACACGATGCGTTTTTTCAATTGAATCTGTGGAAGTAAACACGGACCGCTCTTCAAGAACGCAAGGGCTTTTGAAACTTCTAGTGCACACTCTTGTGAATTTGTGAGTGGCAAGAAAAATATTTGTTCTATCGTGAAGTCCAAATGGCGGCGGCCAAATCTGGCGGTCACAGATTATGTTACAGATAAACAGACCTAATAAATGCAATGACGTCACGGCACTAGATTTGTTGATATGCATCGCGATATTTGGATAGATAAATTGTGCATTACGAATGATTGTGATTAGGAATTATTAGTATTCCGTGAGCAATATTATAGGATCGGGACGAGTCTTTTTGTCTAACATAGAAGAGACAATCGATGATTTCATCAACGCGTACCTCCGAACATTCCTAATGCGTAATAAAAATCTACATTTTATCGCTAGTCTTCTACAAATTATGTAATTGGTCGGAAGGTCAATATAATACCCAAGGCCGATCGTGGGTGATATGAAACCTGTTCAAGTGGCCGTTGGTCATGTGGAAGTTCTTGGGGCTATTGGTGGTCCCTTAACGTAGAATTATGTTGTTAAAGGATTAAGGAGGGTGATACGGTTCGAAAGATAAGTGCCTCTATGAAATGACTGCTTTCAAGAATTCACTTCTTGGAAACAACTGAGCTCCAACTGAGAGGTTGAAGCAAGCCATGCTGAAGTGCTTAATGGAATAAGCTTAGAAGAACGTCTAATTTTTCTATTTCACACGGACAAAAATAGCCAATTAATTTAAGTGTTGAAGTATCGTAGGAATCTCAATGTATTTGGTGTTTCTATACACCTTGTTGTTGCTATAAAACCAGTTTTCTTAATATTATAATTAAGAAAATCTATTTTGTCTGCTCGTAATGTCAAATTGAAAGGTTACGCTAATCTCGTACTGAAAAGGGTAGCAATAACATAAGCTTGAAAAGGATATTAATGCTTCTGTATTGATACTCTACATCCTATTACTAAACGAGGTCAAAAAGTTGAAAGCTCTTCTAATAACACTTTAAATTCGCGGGAACGATATAACCTAAAACAGATAATGTTTAAGTTGCTTAAATCCTTTTATCTAGGTTAATAGGTAGCTACACCAGACTAGACCCCGACGCCAATACAAATTGTGCGGCGCTACCCCAAGCCGGCTAGTTTACCAGCGTCCGAAATTTCATCCTAGACAAATGTTTAAGCATCTAAAAGCATATTGATTATTCTTTCCCGACTGATAGACATATTAATTGTCGTAAATGGCGTTGAGTGCTTGCCTTTCAGCCTAGCCTAGGCGCGTCGTTGGGCGTGGGCGAAACTAATTTTATTATAGTTATTGTAACTAACAACATTACGGACACTGCTGGTGATAATATACTATTGATATCACTAGAATACGGTTCATTCACATTGAGCGCTGTCAGCGAGAGGCTGCGAACATTTATCTCTGTTTATGAAACTTAACGTCATAAATTGCATCTGTGTTGAGCTGTTTATTAAAAGAATGAGTGAGTATTTTTACTACATACATAACAATCGATGCTTGATTACTAACGGACTCTTCATTAGTTTATCACAAAATAACTAAACGTTCATTAAAGATTTTAATGTGTTGGAACATTCCTAGACTATATTAACGAGTGTTATTGGTAGTTAGCTGTTCCTTTTTATCTTACTCCCTCATTTCTGGATGTTATTTTAAAGTTAGGTTAGTTCTAAAAGATAATATTGTCGTATTTTTCCTTATTTCGAAGCCAACTGAATGTATTTCGAGCGTGTCAAGATGTTTTTTTACACAAGGGTGTCAGTAAGGTAAGATATAGCATGTTTTCGATTAAGCAATTCTCATAAATGGTAAGGAGACGAAACTTGCCAGTTTGCCACCATATGTTCAACAAGCATGTAGCCAGTCAGTGAGTCACTGAATGAAATTGAAAAGAAAAGAGAAAATGTCATCGACATGACACATGTCTGATTATTCTGATTAATTCACTACGTCGTTGTTAATATCCATTAATTTAACGACATTGTAGTGTTTACATAGTATGGTGAAATGTTACATGTGTTTCGTTTAGATAATTATCAAAATATATAATGAACTATTAACAGAAGTGACGGTAGTATTAATTTATTACTGTCATAAGGAACTTCGTGTATACTATTTGACTAACTATGGTCTAAATTCAAATGAAGGAAAATGTAAATTTTTCCTCGACCCTCCCTTATCCATCTCGTCTAAGGTTCTAGTATGATAGACTACTTTGGAAAGAAACCTTGAAGAGCAATCAGTACTTCCTCTGCGAGTAAATCAGAAAAGTTTTGCTCTATTTGCCAAGGTTCATGTAAAAACGGATCCGATTGATATAAAGCCTTCAATTTGTGATAAACTATTTATAGAGCATTGAAAGGTCTGGGAGTATATCCTGAGAATTGCCAATAAATCTAGATAATACGCTCATTTCGCTTTTACTTTTCTGTCTGGCGTTTATCCTTCCATACACGTTCGCTTTTTATTCTGGCATTATTTTGATCTTAGTTGTAGTTTCTTGTGTTTATGATTTATAAATATGTAATATCCAAACTCATTAGCAAGTCGTACCTTCGTAGCCAGTTTTGCTTGTCAAAGTCTATTCTATTATAGAAAGACCGTCTTGACTTGACATTTCCTGAAATCTAATATTTATAAGCTGAAGCACAATTTGAATTTGAATTTGAATTTGAACTTCCCCTATTTAGCTTATTTCTACAACAGCAAAACAAAGGTTTGCTTGTACTCAATTTCGAGCGCCCCTCCGTTAATATCTGTTTCCAATTTGGTTTCATCGCATCAACCTTTATGTTATGTCACCGCTTTGCCTTTATTCTGTTAAGATGGATCCGATAAGGTAGCCCACGAAATTCCAATTTTCTTACGTTTTTGCAATTTGCAGGTCAGTGTCAGGTTTTATCTTGATCAAAATATGATTCGTGACCATAAAAATTATTATCATTAGAATCATTAATACATCTCTCTAAGTTAGATTTGTTCCATATGAATTTTGCATGAAATCATGACATTTAAGAACACATCCAACTTAGAGAGATGTAAGTATTGATGATTCTAATGATTATAATTTGAATTTAGCGGGCTACTTTTGCGGATCCAACTTAAAGTACGATCTAGCGTTGCATAAAAGATCGAACAGGAAACTGATCAAACAATTGTTGAGCTCTAGCACTCGAGCAGTTCACACAATGAGTAGGTCTGTAGAAGTTCATCGTAGAGAATTTTCTAACAAAATTATCGTTGCACTCAAATTGACTAAACCGTTTCTGAATTCT
The DNA here is from genome assembly GCA_963680765.1 of Agrochola lychnidis. NCBI lineage: Eukaryota > Metazoa > Arthropoda > Insecta > Lepidoptera > Noctuidae > Agrochola > Agrochola lychnidis. The sequence goes on along the minus strand of OY796849.1, from coordinate 5,983,989 downwards.
TCGTAAATGCTTGAAAACGAAAGCTTGATAAGCTCTCATAGAAATCTGGTTGACAGGTGATTGATTAATACGATCAAAACCAATAAGAAATAATTCAGTCTTCAAATACATTTTACTTTTATTTTTTAAGTTGAGTTTTAAACCCAGGTGGTTGACGGACGCCATTGAGTGCTGAGTCAGGTCAGTCAGGTCGCATCAAACAAAGCGTCCTGCATTGTGTCCGTTCAAATACTCAAAGAGAATTAAGTGTTGCAAAACATTGTACTCTGTTTACTGCGGGTGCATTGTTGAAAGGAAATATGAAGAATATTTTAGAATCCGATGAAGGACTGCTAGATATTATGTTACTGTTTGAAACTCCTATACTCTCTGCCATTCTGAAAGGAAACTTGAGTAATCGAATGCATCTATTCTCGGATATCTTGTAAAAGTCATCGAAACCGTTTTTGTCATTTAGGGATGACTTGTAACTGGGAGTACCCACTTCTCTAGAAGTAATCATAGTTGATTATTATAATAGATTAATATATGAACCACTAACCCGTAACATTGTATCACACCATTGACTGGTCTTTGTAAGATGCTAATGCTAACATTCAACATAATATTTTTATGTTCACAAAATCGTATTTATTTTATTGTATATACACTTATAAAGTATTTAACTGGTCGGTGTTAATTGGTTGTTTACCTACAACGGTCGCATACAGATGCGTAAAAAACAGCATTCTAGTCTTTTCTTATCCGGTTTTACAACCTCTGGTCTGGAATATTAATAAAGCTCAGCATTTTATTATCATTATTGGTATTTTGTGCTAACCGATGCTTATTATTTACATTACACCTGTTGATTACTCCTATAAGCTTCTGATAAAAAGAAAATTATTTTGTGTTAATTTTATGTATCGGAGCAGTTTATCGCCGGTTAACTTGATAGACAATTTCTTTCGTTAGTTTCATGTAAATTGATAGCAGGTGATTTGTCTCTTTTGACTAAACGTTTTATGTGTCAAGAAATGAAATCTACACCGATTGATCATTCAAATGTTACATGGCACTAGCTTGACACAACTAACTTTCGTTTAACCTACAAATGTCAGTTGCGCCATTGACACAACCAAGCAGTCTAGTGCGATTGTCATCGGGCGCTAAGTCTTTCCTTAGCCCTAATTCATTTAACACCTGCTACGTATATTTCGCCTTTATGCAACATTTCCATGATGTAAATGGAAGATCTCCAATACTGATTCTCCTCTACAGGCATACCTACTCCTGTGTGCTTCTGTTTACGTGTGCGTGTTGAAACCTGAATATACAATTTGCTACACAGATCGAATTCACCGTGCCGAACAATGGCGCGGCCCGTGCCGAGCTGCCGACAGCCGGCAACATCGGCCACAATGCTAAAACGCACTAATCACAACTGACCAACTTTCCGTTTGTTACAGGTACTATGACAGTCTGCGCCGCACACCGAGACCGTGAGTCATCCGTTGATAAATGACGCCCGCTGACGTACCTATCGCAGAAAACATTGACACTATTATCATTCAATATATTAATTTAATTAAAGCAACGTAGAAAGGAAAACAGGTTAATGGATTAAGCAATTATTTTCATAATATCAACGCATTCGATACAGATTCGAAACGTATTAAAATTTGTAGCTTTTGAACACTTGGAAGGGTCAGTTGTCTTTTTGATTGAAATCTTCCATTAGAACAGATTGCTGGCTTGACTTTTTGTTCAGATCAAGACATTTTATCTATTTAGTCAAACGAGCAATCTGTGTTATTTGTAATAGAATACTGTCAGTGTCCGAAGGTGACTGATTCTTTAAGGAGTTCATTTACTTCCGTAATGATGATGATGTCATAATGATTTGATGTGAACCGTCAGTTGGGCGCTTTTTGTGTCAATTGAAATAGTCTAGCGTCATCGTTCCTACTAAGGTCTCTTTCCTGTCTATTGGTCAAAAAGTATGTCATGTCATGACTTGTTACAATTTTTTATAACGGCCCATTAGCTTTTAGATGTCTGACTCACTTTGGTCTGACATCTATAGAAATGCGACCCCAAACCAATTTTTGTTAGTTTTTGTAAGAGATCACATAAGTTCTGAAATACGCCAACGATAAATATTAAAACAGTAAAAAGCCTCTGTTATTCAGGAAAGTTTCGGAGCTCCCTATTATTAATATATCAAAGAGCAACGAAACGAACGAGCCGAATGTCCCAAGAAATCTCACAGAAACTGGATAAAATCTTTTTGTTAGTCATCCATCATAATACAATATTTATTTATATACATACCTTTGTGTACTTAAACGAATTTCTGGTGACTCAAAAATATTATACAATAGATTACCAAATATTCGATCTTGCTTTTTTTTCCCACTTTGTCAAGTAAAGAGATTTTACTAAGAAACGTTTCGACGTTCGATAAACAATTTGTCCAGTACGTACGTGACTTTAAGCTGATTTGCAAATCTTTGTAACGCATTCAAAATATAACATTATTAGAGCCATGTTTCGCTAAATTGTAATTAGGATTATCGTAAAGCGTCCGCAAACCAGTTGGTTTTGATGGTTTTCGGAAATGACGGGTCTGACGCGTTAATGATTCACGGAATCGGTTTTAATAGAACTTTTTACGGTGGACGTTTTGCGTAGTTTTTAATTTGTGATAATAGTTTATAGACAAAAAGTAAAACCTGTGATGACACCGAAGAATTAAAAATAACGTAACGTGTGGTTTGGTCTGTCCTAACATCGGAGTTAAATGTTAATTTTCGCACAAGAAGTGCACAGCTATGAACTGTATTTGGACTAACAAATTAACAGGTTTTGCTTTTATGAAACTACTTATAATGAACATTTTGTATCCAATAAATTAGGGTTTCTACACGGCAAGAATATTCGCAGTTTTTGTGTCATAACGCCATTCAATAGATCGACCTTTGTTTTTGTAAATTTTTTCAACACCGACAATGCAACACCTGGCGTTGCAAGGTGCCTGTCTATCGGGTTCGTCGGCCTTTTTGCGTTGTGCAGGAAAAAATATGGATGGCGTTGCGAAACATTTCTAGCCTTTTTAGTGCTATCTTGTTATCCTGTGCCCCGTCAAAAGAAGCCATCGTGAGCAGATCGTCCTCAGGGTTTGAAGTCCTACATGGTTTGTTGGCAAGGCTACCACAATTGGTTTTTGTTTTTATTAATATTATTTTTCTCATCCATTCCACTTGACTTATCATCATTTTCTTTCTTTTTTTTTTTAATACTGATCTGAAAACCTTATCTATGGAGCATTTGACGTATTATCTACATTAATTAGATGAACACGCAAATTCCAATCTAATAACACAGTCACTAACATAACGTTTGAAACACATAGCGCCATCTAGTGTGGAGTAGCGGTACTAGATACTCGGTTAGTTTAGTCACTTAGGTATATAGACACTAGATTTTTTCCAGTAGGCAATAGCGTTTTAAATTATTAATATTCTGGTCATGTTTCGCAAAAATCTCGAATAATTTAAGATTATTGTCGTCAACCGAATATTAAAATGTCTATAAAAATAATTGCGTCATTGTAACTAAGTTGACAAAAGGTTGTTTTGTCGAAACTTAATTTCCAGTGCGTTAGTACTTAAAAAAAAAAAAAGTGAAGTTACATAAAACTTCTAGCGAATCGTGACGTGTTTCTATTAGTTTGATAGAGCCATTCGCAACTGAACATGTTTTACGGCAATACCGATACGAGCCCGGATAGCTCAGTCGGTAGAGCATTGGACTTTTAATCCAAGGGTCCAGGGTTCAAGTCCCTGTTCGGGCGGCTAATTTTTTGCTTTTTGTATTTTCTTTATTTCTTTTCATATATTTAATTAGTACATTTTTAATCAAAATATTCGACTTCTAGCAAAGATTGAACTTCTTTTGGTAGTTTGGACCAACATTTACTCGGTATTTATAAGTATTCATGGAAAAGTCCTAACCATGTCCACCCACAAGACATTCAATTTATAAAATGTGTTGGAATTGAAGTAGCAATTATTAAGTTAATTTTATTAAAATTAGCTGTTATCAAATCTGTGTAAAATATATATGCCCCCATTCTTAATCTTATTTTATGTATGTTTGTATACTAATGTATAAAATGCTCGAATCAACTTTTAGTGTGCGCAGCATATTATTAAGTATTTTACTGATGGATATCGCAAAAATCCGATTTTAATGCAGGCGCATATAAAAAATTGTAAACAGCGCCATCTCTGTGAAGCTATGTAAAATGTTTACGTTGCAGTTTACTCAGGAACAAGCTTTGCCAAGTAACTACAGTTGTAGTTACTAGATGGCGCTATAGCGCAATAAAAATAATTCATGACAACACTAACAGAGGGCAGTAGTAGCTCATTTATATGATACCCAGATATTTTTACTATCTTACTTAGTTCAAATTTTCAGTAATATTTAATGCAAGAATAGTACTTATTAAAAAAAAAAACAACTTACCACACCCATTTAAAATCTAATAATATAATCAAACAGCAGGATATAAATAACATCTTATTTCAATAAATACTTAACACCTTTTTTAATTTGCTTACAAACAGTAGGTGTACGTAACCTAATGAGACCTTACATGAATTGTTTGGTTGGAACATTGGTTTGTTTTAAATATAAGAATTAATCAATGAGACCTTAGGAGCATGCTCGTATTTTGTATAACCTTTTATTAGACGTGGCAAAATATGGGATTATAATAAGGTTCGTTTTTTTTTTTGTTTTTTTTTAACCGGCCAAGTCGGACTCGCACATGAAGGGTTCCGTACCACCTATAATATTTAACACTACATGTTTAAATAACTAGGTACTTCAGTAAAATAAAAAACACTTTTCTTGTATGGGAACCCCCTTAAATTTTTTACTTAATTTTATTTTTATTATTTGCTGTTATAGCGGCAATAGAAATACACAATCTGTGAATATTTCAACTGTCTATTACGGTTCACGACGGGCAGCAGAGGCTTAGTAACCCGAAAAATTGTTTTTTATCTTTGGCAATTTACTTAATTTATTTATAAATAACATGTTATCGAACCATATTTTTTTTCTGTTTGGTAAATAATCTAATCGGAGCTGATAAAGTGTAACATAATATAAATTAATTACCTGCCAACGTAATAATAATAATTAAAAATACAGATACTAAATATCGAATCTTTCGGCAGTCCACAAACAAAAACAATTTTATCATTGTTATGTTTAAATGACCTTGCAGCCAATGTAAACAATAAAGTTGCTAACAAACCAATTATATAACGTACACAGTTGGTAATTAACGCATTAAATTGTAATCAACGCTTATGGCAGCAGACTTAGCTAAGATAACCCAGTCTAACCTAGATAATTATTACATTATATATTACCCATTTCGTACCTATTAAGACATCAGAACTACTAACACACGTAATAGTTCTGATGTTATGACAAAAGGCACAACTTCTATGAAAACTTCGTGGAAATTATTCTACTGGCGGTCACGCGCCGCACCTTTCTGCGTGAGCCTAAATACTTAAGTGTTTATATTTTCCACTAAAGTTAATTACTCAAAGTCAAATAATATATTTCAATTAGGCACAAAAAGGCACTTTTGAACGTCAAAAACAAAAAATAGAATTGATTCTAGTCGCCCCTTCCAAAAGGTAGTTTTCGTATGGAGAAGAATGGGCAAGAAACTCCACCGTTACTCTTTTAAAATGTTTTACAATATTTTGTATACATCTTCTTCTTCTTATCTTATCTTATCTTAATATATATAAATTACGTGTCACGTTGTTTGTTCGCGATGGACTCCTAAACTACTCAACCGATTTTAATCAAATTTGCACACCGTATGCAGTTTGATCCAACTTGAAAGATAGGGTAGGTAGGGTAGTAAGTGATAAAGATGGTCCACCCCAAACATTTATATGGCAAAACAACGTTTGCAGGGTCAGCTTGCACCTGGAATAAGATTACTATACCACTATAGGTAAAAATAATTAAAAATGAAGCAATGACAGAAAAATAATTATGTAATGGATACATGGTGTTCACATATTTACAAGCATTGTAAAAGTAGGTACCTATACGATATTCCTAAAAAAATTACAAGTGATACTAATTAGTCAGTGTGTGAGTAATCATAGAATGAAAAAAAAAATGTTATAATATTTAATTACACAATTAAATTAGCAACCAGTTTGATTTTGTCTAGACTCTAAATTGTCCTATGGAGCTAAACCAGCATGCTTCCAAGCATTCTTATCTAGAATATAATCCTCTAATTTGTAATATGCTTGTTTACAAAGAGTACTTTTAATGTGAGTTTTAAATTTTCTTTCAGTTAACTGTAATATATCACAAGGTATTTTGTTGTAACATTTAACACAGTACCCCATAAAAGATGTTTGTACTTTGGATAATCTGAAAAATGGTTGATCTATTTTATCTTTATTTCTAGTATTAAAATTATATCTATCACTTATTTTCTTAAAAAAGATGCAGATTTTTCCTACTGTATTGTATAGTTTTTGCTTATCAATAACTGGTGGTAAAAATAATCTTTAACACTGTTTTTGGAACAATAAAAATATTGTGGGACGCAATTAAAACTCAATTTTAATAGATTTGTGCCGATATAATGACATGATTTTCAAATCGATTAACCGGTTTGTTTTATAATGTAATCATGCATTAATTACTGGGTCAGGTAGGAAATTAATTAATTTAATAATCTACGAGATGCAAATGCATAAATTTTAGAGCTTCTGGTTGCTGATCTCTAGCTATTGCAAAGCTCTTTGGTCTATTTTTAAGCCAAATAATCAGCATTGCCATTGCCCATTTTGAGAGCTTTTCCCATGGACAGTGATGCAGACGATATTTTTATTCCCAATGAGCTCCTTTTTTTGTATAAAGTGCATAATTATGTTTTAGTTTGTATATGTCACCGTAAGATTGTGCGCACCGTTAGTTTATAATCTATCGGTATTATTTCCGTTAGATCATAATCTGTCGAAAAATTGTGAACTGGGTGAAATTAGGGTTAGGTTAGGTTAGAACTGTGACCAACCGCGTGAGTCGAGCGAGCGCAGTAAGCGCTGCCGCGGCAGCGGCAGCGCTTACTGCGCTCGTTTCTCATGGATATAATATAAACTATCGAAAAATAATGCGTTAAATCGTAAATGATTTGCCGCAGTTCACAATTTTTCGACAGTTTGTAATCTAACGGAAATAATACCGATAGATTATAAACTAACGAAGTTTATAATTTTACGGTGACATATATATAGGTAGATACCTATTTAAGATTAGTCGCTTCAATAAAAACGTAGATCAAGCTCTTAAAATTTATTTCTGGGTATTTTTTTATCGGTTTTTTCTTTTATCGAATCACTCACATCTATAAAGTTTATTTTTGAAGCTCATAAAATATATTAAAGTTACAAACAATTTATCGAATTGAATATTGTGACTGTGCTCAAACTTAATAAATTTATTGAATCGTGTCAAGATCGCCCATGTTCAACACCTACGATTAGCAATAAAGTAAAGATCGTTTAGTACGAAATTAAACAGGATTTGAATAAAATACGACATTATTTATCTACTATTAATTGTTCTGCTGAAAGATTTAAAACTCATTGTAATATTTGTTCCAGCATTAAAGTATTATGGGTTTATGACAAATCGTAAAAAAAAACAACGACTAATCATAAAGTTGAGAATTTGTCGCGATACTGTAAATTTTCTAATATATTAAAATGATGCCCACTCTTACAAGACAGTATCAAAATTATTATTATCACACGTATTTAGTGTTAGGATTTAAGGTTGGACACTAAAAGAAAGACCGTTCTAAGGATTTTAATAATACGTTTATTATCCTTTTCTTTATATATTGGAAGGTGTGTTTTACTACTATTATGTGAGACGTGTGATCCTGCACAAGGCTATAAGTATAGTACAGTCACTATGAGAAACTAAGGATTTCATCAAGTGGTTAAGGGCGGGCTCCGATAGTAAAAAGTAATATTTATGAGTTAGAAAGAGAAAGACTATAGTGTTGAAGTAGGATCGATTTGTTTTTGCTAAACTCCAACATTTAGAACATAGTTCTGGACCACGTCTCTCTGTTAATAATCTATATATAAAAAATTCTCGTGTCACAATATCAGTTGCCATACTCCTCCGAAACGGCTTGATCGATTTTTATGAAATTTTTTATGTAGGTCTGAGAATCGGTCGTAATCTATTTTTCATACCCCTAAGTGATAAGGGTTGTCCACCCCAAACAAATAATTGGCATAACAACGTTTGCCGGGGTCAGCTAGTACCACTAAGAACAACTTGAAATACTCCGTCAGGTATATTTTTAACATACTACGAAAAGAAAGCTAATGTCGAGGTTTCTAGCTAATTTTTGGTATTTTTTTTATAAACACGTTCACATGCCAAAAGGCAAATTGACCTTCGATCTTTAGTTAGTTCATAAATATATGTAAATTATTTATTATACAAGCTAATATTGTTTATCTGCGGTAATCCCAAGAAACATATTGTTTTGTTCGTCTATTTATATTCGTAAAATGAACAATCTAGAGAAACTGTAAAACACTGCGCAATGTTTTAGCGCTATGTTCTATTATAGTTCTACTGGTATATTATTTTATGCCAGGTCAAAGTTTTAAGCCCTGAGATCATCATTTCAGCCGAAAGACGTCCGCTGCTGGACATAGACCTCCCCCAAGCACCGCCACTTCGACCGGTTCTGTGCTGCCCGCATCCATCAGATTCCTGTGGCCTTGAGTAAAATACTACTTTGTTATTGAGACAAAAGTAAGAGTCAATAATATGAATTAATGCGGAAAAATATATACTGGAAATACTTTTTTTTCTACATACAGCGTGGCGCTTTAATGGTGACATTAATTTAACACACGCATACGGATAAGCGTTTTCTTTTTATGAAAATATTTTAATTTCATTAAACGCTATTATTTATCGATTTATTTTCATTTCTCTAAAATGGCATCTTGGTGCAAACTGTACTTAAAAACTGTAACACAGAGGTCATTTACCGGGATCACGGATCATAACATCGCATCAATGAAAATAAAACGAATAACGTGCAAAGAGAAGGCGAATTGAAGAAAAGGTAGAGCCTTATGTCGGCGAGCGTTTGAAAATTTTAATTTTTCAATTAACGAATTATTTATTCTTAGTATATTTTTATGATTACTGGCCACTAGCCCTACCTGTGTGTTAAATTAATGTCGCCATTGTAGCGGCACGTTGTATAGGTACATATATTGATTTATAACATCGACTTATTTTCATGGTATTAAACAAGTTAACGGAATTGTCTTCCCAAGGTTTTTTTGAAATAGGTTCTAGGTACCTATAGGTATTTCAGTATGCACCTATGGAGATAAGTATGCCATTATTTTCAATATTATATTCAAATCAGGTTCTGGAAAGGGTAATATAATAATGCAAGGTTAAAATGATTGCAAGCTTAAAAGGCGTTCACTATAGGGTGCAGTTATTGCATAGATACTTAACGATAACAACCATAATTATGTGGTCTCGGATCTGATTATTGACAAGTAATATCAATTGTGGTTTCAATACCACCACACTTGTGTAACCTGAAATAAAGCTTCCAGCAGACAGGCGGGACGTGACGGTGCGTCGTGACTCTGGTAGAACAATCTCCATGAAGTTCACATACAGGGTGTTTGGCAGAACGTTGAACATACGAAAATGGTGGATAGGTGGGGTCATCTGCTACTTACTCAGCCCTAATTTATTTGGCCCTGGTGCTCTGGATATTAAAAATTTTTTTTTGCTTCTTCTAGTTTCACAACTTTCTTAACTTTAAAGTGTAATTTTTATTAAAAAAAAATGGGTAAAACAGGTACTTTTTTTAATTTTTAATATTGGCAGATTCTTATAACAGAAAGATATAAAAATACTTAAATCCTAATTTCAACCTGCATTAAAAAAAAATATCCAGGTGCCCAGGGCCAAATAAATTAGGGCTGAGTAAGTAGCAGATGACCCCACCTATCCACCATTTTCGTATGTTCAACGTTCTGCCAAACACCCTGTATAATTTCTTCTACTAGAATCGCGTCATGCTGTTGCGTCGCGCCTGTTTACGGTAGCCTTAAAACAAATGGCTGCCATAATCATAATATTATTTACAAAAGCCAATCCGACCGGTTCCCCTGCTACTTTAAAAAAACATCAAATGTTGATAAAAAACGTAAACTAGTGGTCACAGTTATAAATAGAACTGCGTGGTACCCAACGTGCGAATGAATACCTGGCGATTTTATCGAATTTTGTGCAAAAAAAGCGGTGGTTTTTTGTGTAACAAGATTTAAGTTTCATCGTAACGGATTTCGAATGACTGAGTAAATTAAATCGCTGTTTGCACGAACAACAAAAAGTGAGATTACCATCGAAATAACATTACCCATTGTATAATTCTTAGACTTGTTTTTTTTGTGATAAAAGCATAAAAAATATATTTGTGTTAAGTACTGCGTAGTCACACTCATCACCCTGAATTTTTTGAAAAAAGTTACCTACGTAATCAAACAAACATCTAGCTACTTTTGTCCTAGATTTTATCTCTATATCTATCTATTTAGATATAAAATTCTCGTGTCACAGTGTTAGTTGCCATACTCCTCCGGAACGGCTTGATCGATTTTTATTAAATTTTATATGTATATTCGGTAGGTCTGAGAATCGGTCGTAATCTATTTTTCATACCCCTAAGTGATAAGGGTGGTCCACCCCAAACATAAATAATTTATATGGCAACGTTTGCCCCGTCAGCTAGTAATAAGTATATAGCGAAAAGATTACCTACTCAAATTAATTTTAGAACTTTGCAACTAATTTCCAATTTTCATTATTTACGTATTTCGTAGATTAATACATTCGTGAACAAGTTATTTCATTGTCGTGCTTGTAAATGTAAACGAAAAGGCATTATGATAACATTTGTGTGCCAAGTTTAGACTTAATTCACAGTATTCATCTCAACCTTCACTATTGTTATTTCCAACCACCTCTGTAGACAAAAAAATATGTTTTCGACTTTGGACCGTACTCGCCATTTTATAGAGTTATTATGATAACAACCGTAAGCTCTGTTTACATTTTTTTCTTTTTCTTGTTCCGTCAAAACAAGTGGTTTTGCTTAATATTCCAATTTGTAGTCATCTTCTTTAAATATACGGCGAATCAGAATTGAAGTTGAAGTTGAGGATTAATGCGAATGTTAATATATTAGGCAGGTGTGTTTTAATTATACAATAATTTTGTTTTGTAAGCTTATTTTTTGCTAATCTCCATAACTGATATCTTTTTTTAGACACTTATCTAATCATACCAAATGTATTTTCGTCGTTATGATTAATGCTATTCTTAATTGGCTGGGCGTGTTGCAAAGCACTTACTGGAATACAAATTGCTTCAAGCTTTAAGTATACTTAAAAATGTTCTGGGAAAAGCTGAACGTTTTACACTTTGTCAAAGCGAGAGCTTCAAGTAGTTCAAGGGCGAACCGTAACCCTGACTTTTCCAGAGAACTGAGGGTGAATAATACAGCCCAGTTTCAAGTACTACTCATCGGAAGCGATCCCTCTTCGAGAGTTCAATCTATCGGAAACTATTCCACACAATCAAGTAATTATGTGAAACGTGGAAAAATATACAACGTCATTATTGCGAATTTTCTCCAATTACTGTCAGCACTTACTACCGTTGATCTCTACTAATCGACTGCGGATGGTGGAAAATTACTCACGTGCCGTGTGCTTCGTGGAAACACACGCCGCAATGCGGTATAACTAGTCAATGATAAAATATAAAAAACTTTTGAAAATCTGCTTTTGAAACTACCGTTGCTTATGTAGAATGCTAGAGTGTGATAGAATGTGAGATTCACGCCTGTGACATAACACAGCTTTGTTTACTTGATCGAAACTTAAAACCAAGTATTGAAATTCTCTCTCTCAAAATAATAATATGACAAGTCTAAACAGGCCATAACACTATGAAGTTTATGAGAAACTACATAGAGATAGAAACATCAGCCAAGCCTCAATAATAAGCAGAAAGTGCAAATCTTCAATCCAAACATCAAACGTTTGCTGACCAAGTATTGATACGGGCTATTTCAGTAGTCTTAGTCATAAGGCAAAGGAAAGCTTCGTGCAGCCTGCTAATAAGAATGACGTCAGTAAGGAGTCCGTCAGATGACATCATGAAACTTTATGACGCCTACAAGGAAGGAGAATAAATGCCAATGAATTAGTGATGTTTGATTTTAAATTACATAATTTGGTAGTATTTTATCCTTTAAGGAGAGGATCATTGGGGATTCCAAAATAGGTCATTCATAAGCCAAAGGCCAGTCCTTGTAACCATTCAAATATGACGTCAGAATCCGGGATCAGTCAGATGACATCATCAAACCGGATGACACCTACCAGGAAGGCGAATAAATACCAACGCGTTAAGAACAGATTGAATGCACTTCACTTCAGATTTTATTAATATATACTTATTTAACTTGTTCCTGGTTGGTTCTATAGAACAAAGGATTTGAAGATGTTTATTCCATTAGTAAGAAATAATCTTTGTTTTTCCTCCTCCCATCTGTATTTTCCTCACTACTAAACTCTTTCAAAATAGATCTTGCTCGTGTAACAAAATTGCTAGCTGGTATAATTTTGATGTATGTTTTGTCTTCATTTCACGACATCGACCTCATTTTGCTTGCTACGAAACTTTTTTCTTACAAGGTTGTCTGGTGTAATAGCGTGTTTGCAGTGTACTCTTAAAGATCCTGGTTACTTATTCTTTAATGAAGCTTAAAAGGAATATGTTAGAACCATGACTTGAAAATTGAGGAGCATGTGGATGTGATGCCATCTTCATAAAGTTGTTGCCGTGTTAAAGAGCTCTGTGTTTGCTCTTAAATCTTAACTTTGGTGTATTTTCATAATGGGTTGGTGTACTTAGTAAACGTTTTGGCTTTTAAATATTTAATTTGATACTGTATAAGTGTTTTATAAGTTCAAAAGACTCCCTCGAGTCAACATTTTCAGTCTGTATCTTGGTGTAGCACAACACGCGAAAATATTTTGTCAAAAGCAATTCCATCATGTAGATAATTTCGAAATTATTTAGACTACAATATGTTTGAAACCTCGCCAACCTTATCTTCTTGCATCTTGGCGCAATCTGCTAGAAACTGCAGTGATTTCGTTTTTCCAATTTTGCTGAATAAATAATCCTCTCCGAATATTGCGGAGAAAACCTTGTATGAATTTCCCGAAGGAAATTCGCCAAAGGTTCATGATCCATTGCCGCATGAAGTCATTTCAATTTGGTTTACGATGTTTAGTCAAAAGCTTATGGCAACAGTGGGTGACATCGCGCATTGTTTACGTTTTCAATTGTTATTTTATTACACGTCGTTTCGATGTTTGTTTGTTTGTTGCAAATCGATTCATTTTATGCGACACTTTCATTGATTTGATGTTTTTTTTTGTTATTTGTTTACCATTGATATTGTCGTGTCGTATATATTACATTGTTTTAATTTATTATAAATAGACTTTGTTCAATAAGTGGCAGTGGTTAATTTATGTGCATTTGCTATTTATTTATATTCTTGGAAAACCCGTATTGTTTGTTTCTAGGATCGCTTCTAATAGATTGTAATTCTTTCTAGTAACTTCTTTACTTTTCTCACTGAACTCATCTATATCAATGTTTCGCTGAAAGGTTCTAAATGTTTTACTCTGAAACATTGTTAAAGTAAATATTCTTCACATTTTACATTTTATTTACTCCGATCTCATTATTTTTTCATTTTGTTACATCGAACCCTTGAGACGTGCTTGAGTCCCGAGACTTAAATTGTTCTACACAAAGTATTATTTTAACATTAGAATTTAGATAACGAAGACTCTATAGTCCAACGTCAGCTTTCAACGTTTCAACAGAATTATATTGTAGAGTAGTAATGTGCAGCGAAGGACGAGCAATTTTGTTACTGTACTTACCTGTTAACTACTGTAAGAGTAGGTAATTATTACATATTTGCGTAAAGTTACATCGACTGATGCAACGCGTTGTGTGTAATATTTACGCCTTTACGGTCACTTCAGCTGATACTCCGATTAGTTCGTTAATTTGTACAATAAATTGGACACTTCCCTGACAGTTCCATGTTCTGGCCCCCTTGACGTAATATCTCGATGATGTACAGTCACTACAACAGGTTATACCTGTTCGGTATCCGTGCGGATTATTTGCCACATATCTAAATTAATACTATTATTTTTGAAATATATTATGAACGTAATAATAGCAATTGTTTATAGCTTTTTCTTGAAAAATTTAAAATCCAGGTTAAAATTAATCGTGTGTTATTGCAAAACAATACAATATGCGTATGTAATGAGCTTGTAACTGATTGGTGGAACATTCGATGCAGGCGATTTAATTGCCAGTTTTCCTCGCACAACAATAGCTTAAACCCGACTATGATTAAAATCCAATTTTCATAAAACTTGTAATTCTTAGAACTATTAGAAAGCCGTTAACAACCGAATCGGCATTACGCTCAATTTTCTGTTAAACAGACTAATCAGTACAGTCAGTCACAACTGCGTTACATGCGGTGCGTTATGTGTCGAGTTACACAGTTGCAGCTCTGTCGTAACAATAATGCGTAATGTCGTAGATAAATGGGCGATTAAAATAAATATGCGTGTGAAACCGGAGTAGCGCAAGTGGAGCGCATCTGAAGCACTGACAACTGACTGCTACTCATTTTTGACGTGAGTGTACATTTTGAAAATCGTTCTGGATATCTTTGAAGAGTTTATGGTTGGTGGATGTCGTAAATATAAACAGTGTCTTGTAAACAACATGTTTACAAAGAGCACGTTTCCACATCGGCTGTGTTGTGTTCGATCGGTGGCAACAAGCAACTTATCATAACGAATTGGAAAGCAAAATCTCGGGGGTAAGCAACATTTTTCTAAGTGATGAGTCGTCACAAAAGATTCGCGGGTGTTGAAAGGGGTGAACGGGTGAGTTTCACCCTTACTGAGCTACTCATCCGCAACAAACGATGAGCACTGATTAGCGATGTTGTTGTTTCTTCGTTTATCAAAATTTTATGCATTTTGCATTGATGTTGATGTTAAAATATACTAAAATATTCCTCTCTCCAAGTTGTTCTTTTCCTGTTAAACCAAACAGAATTAAACCCCAATTTAGAACAGATTTTATGTTCCCTCGATTCACAACACAACATAAAATGGAAAATTAATGATCCTGGATTTGTTATTCTTTAAACGAAGCGACTTAAAAGGTAAAATATCCACTTAGGTGACACACTATATCATTCCAAAAATAATAAAGGATCAACACTTTGACAGCTAGAATGTAACATAAAAGACATATTCATATATCCCTTTGAAATATCTCTTGACCGTAAAAGGAACAAAATAGTAAGAACTTCCTGTGACATCTCTAGGAACAGTTAATGTGTTACGATGAAGTTTTTCTTCCTCCCGACTATTTTCGTTAACAACGTGTAAACAAATGGTTTCTGTAACACTCGACGTCATAGAACAGTTTTCTGGAAAACGGTTTGTTATACTTGCCTGAAAGTTTTCGGAAGCTCTACAGTTCTTGTTAAGGAGGATGTATTTTACGTCATTCTTATAAAAATCTGTTCTTATACTTGCTACTGGGTTTAACTAAATCAATTCGCAGAGTAAATATTTCCGGTATATTGCAACCCTGTTGAGGAGAGTAGGGACTTTACCAAGTTCGGGTGATCAGCGTTTGATAACGAGCTTGTTTATTTTTCTATGTACACCATTGTTGTTCAACCAATCTACACAAGCCAACATACAAGCAAAGTGCACAATATTAGGCAATAGACACAGCATTATTCTGAACAATGAAACGAAAAGATTAATAGAAATACAAAGCCATGATATCATGTGTCATGTACATGTAGTTGTACTCAACATTACGTGATTTAATGGACTTTCAATACCTATAATAGACAAAAGCGATAGGTAACGTGCGTAATAACTTAAGGTTATCTGTCAGGTTAGGTTACAAGTTACGTCTAACTATTCTGTTCATGTTTACTTAACCCACTGTGATCCGGCTTACCTTATCCAGAAATTATGATAACACTGCAGATGATAATCGAAGTCGTAAGTAATCGTTAACGTATAATAATCTCATTAAAACTATAAATGAAATCGCAAATAACTTGGAAAACTATGTATCCATATTTGTTTATTACTCGATAAATACTAAAATATTAACTGCACGACTTTCTTAACATTTAAATACGTTTGTGGTTCACTTAGGATTTGCTGTCATTTTAGATTTATCGCTGTAAAAGCGACTTACTTGTAATAAAGAAAACATGGAACAAGTTATAGCCAATAGTTCCGTTCGTTCACATCTACATAATCGTAAATTCTTTCATGTCGTCTTCGTTCTTAAACAAGTCTTTTATTAATTTAAACCTTTAGAAAGCTTACCTTTGGCACAGGTCGAAGTAAGCGAAAGGAAAATAAGTTTATGCCAATAAAATTGTGTAAACAAACGATTTGAATACAACTCCCCAGAGAATAGTGAAAGTAAATTGAATTCGCATCGGATCTGTACAACAGACAATCTTGTTTTCTCTTTGTTTTTTTTTGTGTTTTCATTATTATTATCTCCACTGTTTCATTGGACTCTAGGTCAGTGTTATAAGCGGAGGTGATCAAATGTTTATTATAGCTATTACCTCTTAAGAACCGGTCCATGAATGATATTGATTGATACACAATTTCCTGAAGCAGTTCTTATTTTGACGATTAACATTTCAAACAGTTAAATCGCATTGGCACAAATAAATGAATAATCATCTTGCATGAACAAGCTTCTTGAATCCTTTCGTCACTTCCCTGAGAGATTAACATAACTTACTGATCCAATTTTTTATCCGCAATTACACACAAACCCAGTGAACAGAACGCAAGCCATAATAATGATACCAGTTTTCCATAATACACGGCTAGTAACACTTTACATAACAAATTGCAATGCACTTAGGTACGAAGGCAGCTGTCCACCGGCGCACGGGCGTGCAATTGTCGTGATTTACATCGCTGACTGGATTGCTGGACGTCCATTGCATCGCGTCTCTATGAATTATGGCACGTCGCACGTTTGATGGATAGGGTAGTCGAAAAGTTTATGTAGTGTAGTACGTAACGTGGCAGCGGTTTTTGGGACAGTTGCATTTGGTAGGTACAGTTTTACATTCACCTTCCAATAAGAAATTTTCTATAAGCCAATTTCTATAAGTAGATGGGAAATCTTGTTGTTGTTGCTTTTTATTACTCATTATCCCTCGAATTACTCAAATACACGAATTATCTTTATGATATTAAATCATGACTGTTAATATAATAATTAATACCCTCTCTATCTCATAAATTATTGTCTGCAGTCTTCACTCGAGACGAGACGAACTGGTTGTTAACACTATATATGTAACTAGCCCACTTGTATTCTAGAAAAGTATTTAGATTCTTTCGATACATTACTTAGCTTAACTCAACTCTAGTCATTAGCTCAGTTTAGCTTTGCAAACAGAGAAAGTATCCAAGTCTGTTTAAGGTAATTTATTTGAAACGTTAGCTTATTTCTTACTTCCAAATATACTGAATGTTTATCCAGTTACGGAATCTCAAATTACCTAATTGCCTTTCTCTTTTTTCCCGCTCCTCTTATGCAACAAACGTCATTTGCAGATAAGAGTAATTTGTTACGTTACGATAAAGTCAATTGACAGAACATAGGAAATCACTTGACTGCAAGAGTAGGTACAGAATATAATGAGATTAAAAAATAAAATCGATTTCATGTTTTGCATAAGTAATCTAAATCGTGCCTGAAAATGAAACAAATTTTGAAAGCATCCCGAATAATGACATATTATTTTAGTGAACACATTATACTCGTATTATGCAATAGAAATCGAGTTATTTGAAATCTAAAGACCCTCAAGTTTATTGCACATAAGACACTGAAATATTATGTGTATAAAGTAAAGTGCACGATTCATCTTCTAACCCCTTATTTAAAACCGCACAATCAAGCTTAGTAACTTCAACACAATGTAAAATTACTTCTAACTTGATAGATTTATGTCCAAGTAATCACGTGCAATCTAATTATGGTCATTGTGTTGCGAAACATGAAAATAAATCTTCTGTTAATGACGATACTGTGACGTCCAGTCCTCTATCCTTTGTATGAAAATTGCACATAATAAACGATCGGTTGATTTGATTTAATACCGACCGGTATTGGTCTTAGAATGTCGATCGCGAATGCCTGAACTGCGGTAGAACAATACTTTGATTGCGCAGCGCTGGGCTGTGTCCTTTCAACTATGTGTCATAATCCGCCTATTCCATCCGCTTAAGATAATAGCTTATTATTTACGCTCAGTTAATAATACCTTGATATATTGTCCGGCGGAAAATTACGAGGAAATCGCTGTTAATGAATGATACAAAGTTATTACCTACCTTTTATCCCACAGACAACAAGAACTACTGGATGGATCCTCCTTCGGACACTGCTACAACAGCTATAATGTCGACAAAATATATGCTTCTTTATCTTCTTTGGTCTCGCCTTTTCCCGTTACGCGGGGTCAGCTTTCCCAATCATGCGACGCCATTTATTTCGGTCTTGTGCGTCATCTTCCACAAGTCCCATCTCTGTCGACCTTTTGGACCTTCGTCATCCATGTGGTTTGAGGTCTTCCTCTTCCCCTCTTCTTTGTAACCAAGTATAGGCACTTTTCCTCGCGCACATCTGGGAGTGGCGCGAGGAGGCGAAACGCCGGGGCTTAGCTCCGATGCCGCAGGAAATCGCGGCACAGCGGACAGAGCTCCGGCGGGATCTCATGGCGTCATGGAGAGTGCGATTGCCGCAACCCCGCGCTGGGCACGCCACAATTGCGGCGATAAGACCCCTCTTTGAGGAGTGGCTTGAGAGACGCCACGGCGTCCTCACCTTCCGCCTGACGCAGGTCCTCACCTTCCGCCTGACGCAGGTCCTCACCGGACACGGCTGCTTCGGGAGGTTCCTGTTCAGGATAAGGCGGGAGGAAACACCCGGGTGTCACCATTGTGTGATCGGCCTGAGGACACGGTGGAGCATACGGTGGAGGTCTGCCCGGCTTAGGCGGAGCAACGCCGTGTCCTCGTAGAGGCGATCTGCAGCGGTGATCTCTCGCGTCCGGCCCTGGTTCAGGCCATGGTACGGAGCGAGAGGAAATGGCAGGCCGTCACCTCCTTCTGCGAAGCGGTAATGCTCGCGAAGGAGGAGGCGGAACGCGTGAGGGAGAGGCAAAGTTCGCGCCCTCACGCCCCTAACCGCCGCAGGAGGAGACGCCCGGGGCGGGAATCGCGAGCCGATTTCCGGCCACCGTAGGCGCGGGCTTGCGGACGGTGAGCAGTGGGTAGCTCGCCGTCTGATAAGGGTCAAGCCCGGGTCGACGGCGCGTTGTGTTCCACGCGCGCCTCAAAGAGATGTCAGCAGAATTGATGGGGTCCGCTAGGGCCAGTGCCTGCTGGGGGTTCTTAAGAGTCTGACACGCCCTCCCACTCCACCCAGAGCGGGAGAAGTTATTTGATAATTTCCCAAAAAAAAAAAAAAAACTTTTTCACGATATGGTCATCTGTTCGTCGACGTACATGACCATGCCATCTCAGTCTGAACTCTGACTTTATCCGCTATTTCTGCAACCTTGAAGCTCGCTTTATGTTCGTTGCGCACCTTGTCTATATATGTGACTCCTGCTCATCGTAGCATATTTCTGTCTTGTAGAGTTTTGTTCGTGGATCTTTTTCAGCCCAGACTTCGCCGCTGTACAGAGGCGCCGCTGGTCTAACAGCTGTTTTTTTAGATTTTGCCTTTCCTTTTTATGGGCATTTAACACATCACACAAGACTCCAGTCAACATACGCCACTTGTTCCAGCTCGACGTTATTCTGTGAGTTATAGCCGCTTCAATTGATCCATCTTCCGACTGAGCCCAGATATTTAAAGGTTTTTACACTTGGCAGGGTTGTATTGTCAAGCTTGATATCTGCACTGAAGGTACGCTTCAGTTAAAGTTACAGAACATATATTCAGTCTTGGTTCTACTTATACGCAAACCATTTTCGTCTAATGCCGCTCGCCATAGCATTAGGCAAAAAATAGTGCTTCACTATGGTGTTTATTATTTAAATGAATTCTTCCACTCTTTCGAATGTATCAAAGCAAATCCTCTGTCAAACAGGGTGGTCTATTCTTACCAAAGACCACGCAGCGTTTAATAATAACGTTATTATATATGGTCATCTAATAATACTTTGATTTAGTATGACAGAACAGCTATTAGGAAGTCGCTGTTAACGGCACAGTTCTGCTCCGAAACTATTTAATTAAGCTCTTCTTCGCTCAGTTGATTGAGGAAACTATGAGCTCCGAACTAGGATGTAAATTCCTGAGCCGGTATTTCGATCGACGATTATCTCGGGTGGAAATAGCTCACAAAACTATGCTCTGATCACATGTTTGCAGTTTTAAATTGACGATGAGCAGAGTCTGTTTGTCCATAGGTACATTTCGCTTATTTGGGTTATCTATCACTCACATGTCAGAATTTCTTCAGTTACTTCTGGGCGAATACAAGAAAATCCTAATGAAATTAGGATTGTGGTTCCCCAGCTTCCACGATCCCAAGTTAATATATTTTAAACTTGTAATTCGTAATGGCGCCCAACAAACATGGGTGCCTAACCCAGCAATGAGGAAAAGCATTCTCATACCACCTTGCTGACTTCCTCGAAAGCATGTTACGTTGAACTAATCTTTTACAAACACATAGGTACTCGTACTGTCAAACGAGATAAAAGTTATATATCACCGTCATTACCTGTCTCATGATGCCCTACATACCTGAAAAAACATCCGGCACGATGACGCATCATGTTGCAGCCTACGGGGTGTAATAGCTTAATTTAAAATTATATAACAACACTTTTGATATAAGTATGTCGGTATTATGTTATGAGTATAACAGCCTCATTCAGTTGACCAGTCTGACAAATTGCTGTGAAAGAAATATGGATTCTCCGTTCATTCCTATCCTCAGATGAATTTGCAGGTTTAAATGTGTGTAATTAGTAATTACTCATGTAATTCTAATTAATTTCCAAACACGCAAAGTAAACATTAATTAAAATGTAGGGATGGCACTCTTATATCTCTGAGGACAATCTGAAGCTTTATTATCCCCGACCTTTGTCTTGACGAAAGTTAAAAGCATGCATGTCATCAACCTATTAGGCCATCGAATGAAAATTATGCAACAATCGATTTCGTTATTTTTTTCAACCCTAATGGGCAGGGTACGCTAAGGTCGGTGTAAACGACCAAATGATGTCATCAAACTCTTTTGAACCACTGACGTCAGCTCCCGGGGTAAACAGGTTGGGCTTAGTAATTTTTTAATCTTTTGTTTTGATGCCTGCTTGTACGCGCGTGTTAGATTAACCGATTCGCCGACATGAGGATTAATGGGATCGTATTTTATTTAATAGTTTATGGCACAAACAACTCACCTGGATCTTACGTCATCGCTTGTTTATTTTGACCGACCAAATGCCCAGCTGATTTGGGCGCCGATACGGGTCGAATTTGTAAGCTTAAACAAACCGGATTCCTTGTAGGAAATCAGATAAACATTATACAGTATATTAGCTAACAGAGGGCGTCCCTGTTAACCCGCAATAGTATAGCAAAGTCAAACAAATTTATTTCAATTAGGCACATGAAAGACACTTTGGAACGTCAAAATTTACAAAAAATAGAATTGATTCCAGTCAGAAGAATGATTCCAGTCAAAAAAAAACTGGATTTAATTCTAGTCGTCCCTTCCAAAAGGTACTTTTCGTATGGAGAAGAATGTGCAAGAATCTCCACCGTTACTCTTCTAAAATATTTTACAATATTTTGTATACATTAAATATGTAATTATATGTGAAGACACCTGGAATAAGATTACTGTACCAGAATAGGTAAAAATAATTTAAAATGAAGCAATGACAGAAAAATTTATTATGCGATGGATACATGGTGCTCACTCACATATTTACAAGCATTGTAAAAGTACCTAAACGATATTACTAAATTTTTACAACTAATACCAGTTTTATTTTGTCTAGACTAAATTGTCCTATGGAGCTAGACCAGCATTTTATCTTGGATAGGTATAATCCTCCAATTTGTAATATGCTAGTCATAAAAAAAAAATGTACGCCCTCTGTAAGTTAACACACTGTATTATTCAGACGAGAAAATATCATTACATTTAAAATGAAAAAAAATTATAAAAATATTATCACAATAGTAACTTAAACTATAGTTAAACAAGTCTACTGTTAGCTTAAATCTGTAATCAAAGTTCATAGCAAGAGCAACATAATCTCAACATTATCCGAATTGTTAATTTTCGCATAACAGTATTAGTGGCATGTTAAAGAACTTAACCGTTTTGTCGGCAACATTTTGCAAGCGTCCGCTAAATTTGACGGCCGCTAAACGTTTTATTTATATGCCTATTCCGCATTGCTCTCTGCGGGGACAGGTGAAGTTTAACTGTCGCACATAACAATAAAACAACATCGCACGCCGTATAAAATGTACTAACAGATCTCTGAGCGCCATTATCTACAAATTACCATGTGTGCCAATAGAACGTCTTTCCCAGAAACTTTCAAATATTTTAATTGAAAGAATGGAATTCGCAATCCTCTCAAGGTTGTGCATGGCTTACCATAGCCGGTTGGAACGCAAATTACGATTTCATAATAAATGGTGGATCAAGAATTCTGCTAATTGCTTTTGCATTTTTTGTATGCAAATCAGATATGAATTTAAGTGAGGTTTGTGTAACCTCTTCCATGCTCGTTTGAGAGTGAATGATGTACAAACATGACGTCTGCAAATATTGAGATATTATGTATTAAGTTCAATATTTGTGGCGCCAACGGAGAGTCGTAAGCAATCACATACTTACATACATAATATTTAAGTAGGCTTTCTGAAACATCTACTCTAGGGATAGACACTTATAAGATTGTGGTAAAAAAGGGAGCATTGTCCTATAATTTATCATCGGAAAAGTGTAGAATTTCTGCAAAATTTCAGCAACTTATTGCGAACTCATTGTCCTCGGTATATATTTTGCATCTAGGCTTAATTTACAATTTAACCAAAATTAATATATCAAAATGATCCAACAAAAATAATTAAAACTGGCGCGAGTCCCTTACGCACGTTATTAACGCGCCGTTGACAACGCTCAGTTATTTTAGGGCGCGATCATGTAAAGTAACGCTCCAATGCGTCGATTGACGTGTACACGAGCATACGGAACTATTCCTGTGCCCGATCAGTTTACAGGGACCGTCAGCTTACAGGGATCATCGACTTACAGGGAGTATTAGATTCGATGGACCTGGAGTAACGGTCACCTGCTAAAGAGACGAGATAATGTTTTATTTGCTTGTCTTGGGTTATTGGGCTGTTGTTCGTTGAGATTATTGTGGGGTATTGTATTTAATTCAAAAGGTTTTGAAGGTCTTTCTTAATGATAGGAAGCTTTTGGTAGATTTTGATAGAATTCATAAACACTGCATTGACACAACTTTGAGATGCTACTAAGCGATTTATCGATAATTCAATTCTGGAAACTTGAATCTAATCTTTGCAGTGATTCTATAATAAATTGGTGTAGGCTTAAAACCGCAGAATAATTATGGAAATAAATAAACTTATTGACTTACTTCGTTATCACAACTGTTTCTGCATTACTAAAATATCCATGATACCGCGAATAACAATGATTCACTTTCAGGATGTGCCTTATCTCTCTGGGAAAATGTTAAAGTTGACTTCGTGAAGTAATGTGTTAATACAACATAATATTCATGAATATAATTGATGATAGATTTTTATTTATGTGGGAAATCTTTGATTTGAATTTTATTAAACCCAATTTTCTTTTACCACTTTTAAGTAAGTCCCTGTTAGCTTGAGAAACGTGCAAGCATGCACGTTTCTCAAGCTAACAGGGACTTACTTAAAAGCATTTAAAAAATACTGCAGTTATAATATTATGTACTTTCCAATTACCATAAACAAAACATAGGGGTCAATGAACTTAATTCAAAATACTAAGGGGTCAAAGTCAAAAGAAATACGCACATACAAAAAAAAAAAATTCTCATAATCACGACGGCACACAAACATTAATTTGCAACATCATTATGTTGGTCGTTGAACCGCTAATAGCTTCGGTTACTATGGGACCCCATAACGTCACATCAATCATCTGTTTGGCACCCGGAAGGCACTAGAAAGTTCGATGTACGGCCTTTCCGTGCGACCTTGGTGTCAAATTACTACCAACCCCAACTGGAGATCCCTATAAATATAACATTTTATTATTTTCCCTGTCCTCTTGTTTTGGTCCGTGCTGTGACTGCTGCTGTAAAATAAACAATGATGTTATTCATAAAATATGTTTTATATCTTTTATAAATATTTTAGTATATTTATGAACGTGATCCGTAGGTGGACACTGCGATTTTAAATTATGTATTCGAATTCAAAACATGCCAAATAAAACAGATTTTGGTACGCAGTTGGACTGCAAAGATGGCGAGCTAAGAGCTCAAAAATAAGTTACATAATTGATAGAGTTATTTCTAAATCGAATCTACTGCTAAATGATTTCCACAGTGAATCAGGTTTAGAGGATCGGACCGGAAAAACTCAGTTTTGTTGAACATTAGGACAATTATCCAGTAACACTCCCTTAATTTTACTGCTAGTCATCGACATTCGTCATCGGTCACTACCCTCGCTGGTTCGGCTTCACCCTCCGTGATTGTTCAAGGCTCACCGCACGACCTTCACTGCTCCTCAGGTGTCAACTTACTAATGTCATTAGCGTCAAGTTACTGCACAAGCATGCCCAGTTGCTCTCGCCACTATATTTAAACCACGTACTTTCTTTGTTTCTCTCTATTATTCTTCAGTTGTTTTACTGGACGCGTATTTGATTTCATTTTCAATTCAAACGTTTTCTGAATTCTTTGTAAAGAATAACACAACTGCGCTTTCAGTTTTCATGAAATCGTTTGGCTCAACTGTTGTTTTTAATATTTGCAGCTTGTCTGTAATCTGTTAGATCGGTGTTATGGTTTTGTAAACAAAGATCTCGTACCATCATAGTTTACAAATTAGAATTCTTCGTTTATTTTTTTTGTCCGTCTAGTTTTTTTTTTGTAATTATTTGATGTCCTCTGCGTTTATCAAACACGTCTCGTCGGTCTCGTAACACTTCGGATTCGTCATTCGTCTAATTTCGTTAGCCGTGGGTGGTGGCCGACAATCTTTACGATCGCCACGAGATTCAATTAAACCACTTTATATATTGTTGTATTAGTTGTTATATGCGTCACATCTTTAAATAACGCTACATTCAAAATAGTTTGCCTACAAAATACCGTGAACACAAATCTATCATTTAAATGTTCAAGTTGCTTGTTCTCATATATCAAATATATCAACTTTATTTGCAATATTAACACCCTCTTAAACATTGACTGTTATATTTCCATAATATTTTCACGCCAATATATGTGTGTTGGAGGCGAGACAAATTGCGCTCTTAAATGTAGCAAGTTTTATGCGACGATTTCAGCGCGTGTGAGTGCTTTTATAAATCTGGAGCCATTTCCGAGTGGAAAACCACCGCTGTCATAAGATTAAGGATTCTAATTTTTCACGACAGTGCAGTACACGAAATGATTCCAAGGCTATGACCTGGTTCACTTTGAGCTTGCGTACCTACTACTAATGCTCATTTCGCTCCAGAGTTTTCACTAACAATGAACCAGCACATATTCGAATTTGCTTTTCGGTTTTACTGCAGCTATAAAACACATTGTTTAGCAAATAATTAGTTACTGAATAAACTATACTTGGTTACATCAACACACAGTTTAAAAATTGATCAATTACTGCCCGCACGTCGGTCGGTTCAGCTTCTACCGTATTATTAACGATATGTTTAGCCATCGCAGTTTCGTTCATCGGGGTGTGTTTCGATGTATGGCCAGGAGTCTAGACTTGCGAGTCAATAACGACGACTCGACCTTCGGATACTAACCTTTCTTTTTTACCGTTTTCGGTGCAACACTCGCGTATTGCAAAACAAAACTGATACGAGATGATGAAAGTAGAACCGGACTTATAAATTTATCAGAAGTTACGAGTTTCATAAATTATTCTATAATTCGCTTTGAGATGGTTTCTTGTGTAAATGTCATTTATTCGGGAGAGCACTAATTAAACCTTTTATACATTCGTCTCGTGGTGCTGTCGTCCGCTGGCAATAAAAACTAATGGACATTAGTCGTTCTCATAGAACCGCATGGATCTAACGCATCGTTGTGAAATCACACTTTTAGATTTAACACCGCTAATAAATCGTGGTGTAAACCCGGGATCAAAATAGATTTTAGAGCTCACCTCTGCTTCTTTGGTGTTAAAAGTAAACATGCTAATTTTACTCTTATTGTAAACATTTACTTAGTGAATGAAGTAAATCGTTTTGATCGTTCAGCTATTAGGATCAATTTGTTGATTTAGAATTACATGAAGCACTTCAGCAGCTGCTTTACTTTTAACAAGGGATTGTGGCATTGAGGTACTATTTACTAGTAGTACTAGTACCTCAATGGAATGTGTTGTTTTTTTCCATTGATTCAAACACGGTTTACACGTCATTGAACTATCTAGTTTTATTCCTCTGCACCTGCACTGTGGAACAATCGCGATAGGATGTAAGATCAGCCTTCCGTGGTTTGTTGCACCGAACTCCGGTCAAGGCGAGCTTGGCGCCAGCCCGGAGCCGGCACTAAAAATACACCTTTGCCCAAACGTAAATAATTTGGAAGAATCTGCAAAGTGTCCGGATGCAGGCACTTCAAAAGGTGAATCGTAGGACTCCCAGAGGACACGTGTTTCAAATATCAGCTATCGGAGATAGTGAAGCTGCCTCGTATAAACTAGAACCAGTTTTAGAACCGTTAAATTTCATTCACCACTTGAGCCTTCAACTGATAACAAAATAAACTCTTCGGTATTCGTTTAGAATCTGGCGAAAATTGTTACAAATAGAATCGTCCAGACGAAATGACAGACACGGTGAGACTACTCCTGAGAACGCAGCTGACGCAATATTATAGCAATTTGGTGTCAAAATATATTACACATGTCATGTGGCATTTGCTCAAATTTAATTTTCTATGACATTTAATACTCCATGTCATCCACAATAATTTTTGATATTTATGTTTGTGTTTTTGCGCTGGCATCACGGAAATGTCATCCCGTTTATTTTCAATCAAGGGTTTTTGTAACTCTTTTTTTACATGAAGACTCATCGTTCAGTATGAGATTATTTTCAGTTTCAATATTTATATTTACTGCGACAGTGAAATACTTCACTGTTCGTATCGGGATTATTTTTAATGTTTGTAAACAGAAAAAACCTGAAATAACTTTTTATTCTATTTCATAGCATCAGGCGTTTTTGAACGTGTAAGAGTATTTTGACAGAATTACAAATAGATTTGTTGAAACAATTTATCTTCTGCCAAAATAAATTATGTACAAAGAATAATGCTTCATGCTCAAAATGTACATGCTATATTATGCATATTTTTAGGGTTCCGTAGTATACACGTAAAGTGGTAATGTTTATTTTTTATTTTTTTACCCCATAGTGAGAACCATTTTTGGATTCAGGGATTCGTTTGCGAAATATTAAACTTTAAAGTGCTAATTTTTGTTAGAGTCAAGTGTCCCCCCCCCTGCCGGCTAAATGGTTGGTTTTGGGTGTGTGAAAAAAATCACAACAGTAGCTGATATAACGAAATTAAAAGGAAAACTATCACAGCTAAGTAGGCTCTACAGTTTAACGAGTAATAATCGACCAACTTAACTTTGCAGTTGCAAAAACATGTTTTCCCAAACATTCCGTATGGGAAAACATATTTTTCAACTACAAAGTTAAGTTTGTTTTTGGGATAAATTCATCCCAACTACGGAACCCTTCATTGTGCGTGGTCCGACACGCACTTGGCCGGTTTTTTCATATAATAACGCACATATAGAAAAAAACATCTATAACGCGGAAATGGTTGACAGTTTTGTAAACATGTTTTTACTATACCAATTTGCACTAAAGTTATCAGTTGCTTCGTTCTGGGTTAATGCATGTCGTTAAAGTAGATAATTTTCTATATTCAAATTAATTAATCATAATGTTCTCATTTTAACGCAGAGCTCGTTTGCGGCAGCTTTTATCTGTTTTGCGGTCACGAACCGCAATACCTAGGTATATATTATTGTTTGTAATTTATTCAAATGGTAACTCTTTCTCAGAATAAGGGTTATAGCAAACGTGATTCCGAAATAAAGGACAATTGTTCTCTACTATTTATCACAATTCATGGTCCATTGCCTTTACAATGAGCTCACCTCAACGTAAATCACAAGAATTGAACTTTATGCTTATTGACTTTGAGTATAATTTATTTTGTGGCGGATTAGTCCTATGCGGCTGATTGTGTCTCGTTGTTATCGTGTCGTATCGAGTGGCGCACGCGCCACAAACGACCGCTTGTATGATTTACAACGTGCTCCACTGAAAGGTACCATTGTTGGCTTAACAGCTTTGACGGCGATTACACAATCGCATCGTTTGACGCCTGTCGAAGGTTATCTCCGGCCGTACGCCGCCGCTGTGCTCTGAAGTTGACCGATGTTTGTAATGTTAGTGCGCTTTGTTGATGGTATTTCACGTTTCTGCTCTTTTTGTTGGTACCACAGCTACCATTGACCGTTTACAGTGGAATTCCTGCCCTTTCCCAGGCTGCGTTAAAAATGAAGCGGTGCTCTCAAAACTATTTCAATATTGCCCAACATCTGAGCTTACTACTCCAATTTTTCATGTAATGACACAGACAGGCCAACTGAGTAAAGACTAATTAGAAGCTTTTAATGCGTTGCTGTTGCAATTGTCGCATAAATTAACTGTTATACGATCGTAAAATTTTTGTCGTAATCTCCGTATATTCGATATTAATGTTTGCAATAATATATCGCAAGCAGAACAACAAACTAACTGGCAACAGATCTAGTCGTTCCAATTAGCGTTAATCAAATACATGGTTTCGAAGATAACTTACTGACATAAGGTGGATGTGATGAATCACCACTTCTGGTGATTTGCCAAACAGTTGGCACGGTGAATTCCGAAGCTACACTGGAATTTGTGTTTTTATTAATATCGGGATTAATATACCCCGATTGCGCGTGTATTCTATTTAAACTGCTAAGAAAATAGTGTCGACAGTTTGAGTTGTTTACTTATTTCAGTAACTATTGCGTCGCTTCTTTACCTTAGCATTGTCCCGACTCATTGCATAAGCAATGTGGAAAACATAAAAGAACATGTCTTTCTCTTGCATGATTGTGATGTGAAAATGAGCACATGACCACGATTTCTTTGTCTTTCTCATTTCAAATTATAAACGAGATAGCTGCTGTTTACTCTTTCTCTGCTTGACTGACAATGTCTTACAATTTATTGCAATCTAGATTCTAAGAAAACATCTTTGAATTATTCAGAAAAGGTAACCAAGTTGCTTCTTCGTCCATTAAAAATATTGTTTATACTAAAGATGATGTCAGTGTTAATGTAGTTCATATGCAGCTTAGGTTCCACTCCAATGCTATATAACTGCAATACAAACTGGCATGTCTATCATGCAGTTTACGTGAACTTCTACAGTTACGCAAAAAGCAATTTGTAGCAAGAATGCAACTTACACTATTTCAATGAAATGGGTTAGGTTTGACCTATTTCTAAGCTTCAACCGCAACATAACAAAGTTTTACCTTAATAATACGTATTTAATTGATAATACACACTGCGCAAACTAATAAACAAACCATTATAATTAATCAACTTCCGTAGAATGCCGATAAAACATTTATTATTTGATAGCCGACTTCAATAATATACCATGTCCTAATAATAAAAAGCATTATTAGCTCTTGGACTTTTACGACAACTAACCTAGCGATAAATAAATACGAGCCATATATCACCTACACGATATAAGGGTTGTACTTAACAGTAATAAGTTTCTCAAGATTACAAGAAGAAAAAAATACACCCGAGTTTATAGCAACTTGGCGTGACGACATGTTACCCGGTCGTTTGTTCGATGACTCACTCTAGTACCAACTACCAACGCTATTTTAGGTAATATATGTCACATTGCGCATGTAAAAAGCCATAATGCTTAACCCGTAATTATAGATAAAGATGGAAAGTGAATGGTGTAATCGTTAAGTTAGTAGCAGCTAGCAGGACAGTAATAAATTACTTATTATGACTTCATAATGTTTTTATGGGTCGTTTGCTTAGGCAATTTTTCTCTTTTGAAAGATAGCAAAACTCACGACTCTTGAAGTCTTGAGTCGATAGTAAACAAACCAATTTAGGTTTAGGGCTACCTTCTAATCTTTGCTAACTTCTGGGATACTAGAACTGCTGTAAAAACACTTAAAAGAATGTCCGTGGAATTTCTTGCCCGTTCTTCTTCATAGATACCTACTACGCTTTGGAATGGGCAACTAGCTTCATCTTTCTGACTGACCGACCCCTTGACAATTCAAAATTGCCTGTAATTGGTTATTTGAAATAAATGCTTTGAGTTTGCTGTCCCTGTTATCAAGTCCTCTGGGACCTAGAATAGACCCTGGTTCAGACACAAATCTGAGAATTTAAAATAAGTTATAAACAGATGATTCTCATGATGAAACTGAGAAAATGCGTAATGATCATTTGTGATTATTTAAGGAGCACTATGAAAGAAACAGAGCTATTTTCTGAAGCAAAATTTACACAATGAAAATGTTACATTACAGGGATTTACCCAGCATGTCTGTTTAAATGTTGACTCATGTGAAAATCTGGTGTAATTTTCCTAGATTCCAAAATGTGTTTCAAAAACCCGTTTTTTTTTTTAAAACGTTGCGAGCTTCCTGCAATTTTTCTCGAGACTATTTCTTATTTTATATTGATGACCACTTGGCTCATTAGCAATATCCTTCGGATCCATGAGCATTTTGTGGTTTATCTACAATCTCTCAAATCTGATGAAGTAATGAAGTACCTAACATAAATACCATTCATCTGTTTTCAAATTACATGCAACATTCTACTTAATTACATTCGTTTTTTTTATTAATCAAGAAAGAAAATTGTCTATTATATCATAGTAACTATAAGTACTTCGTTACGACTTATAAGCTCCGATACTATCGTTATTTGTAACCTTAGAGCCGGCCTTGGCGCCAACAAATAGTGAAATGCATCGACATGATGCAATGTCTCGCTACGAACAAATATTATACTCGTATCTATAACATTTGATACGTCTGTTTTTAGAAGCTATTGTATTCGAATCGTTGTTTGATTTTAAATAGGTCCTGGTTTTAAGGCCGTTATGTCTGCTGGTACATGTTACCATTGTTACCGGACTATACAATTAATTGAATATATTATTTAATTATGTCATCTAGAAATGGCATAAACGATATTAGCAAGTGTCGCCATTTTTTCAGTATCTCAGTATTGCTGGGAAGCAAACCTTCGTATACTGCAGTTAAACTTGGGTATACAAACGACAAGCCAAATAAAAAAAAATTATAATAGCCACATTTCGCTATAATCTGAACTTTTATCAGAAGTACGATAATGCAAGTTCATAATGTAATGCATAGGAAATGCGGTTTTACTATTGTTTACATTTAACTTCTGGTCCTTGAAATATCCGAGAAATCGACGCTATCAAACTCATTACAGTTAGCATGCATGGTAATGCCGAGGTCGCATGCATGCACAACATTGACCCATGCGATAAAAACATAATCACGTCATGCGGCCATATTACTTTGAAATTTGTAATCCCACGCAGGAATGTGACATTATTACAGGAATGTGGCATTGTTGTATTTACATTGAATAATTTAACGTTTGTATTGGAAAAAATTGCCTTCAACTATCAACCCAATCTGACTTAGTGACTCGCAGGCTGCTAGACATAGGCTTTTCCCAAATATTTCTTTTAATAGTCAACCAAAAAACCATGTGAACAGATGTTGTCTCAGTCAAAGGGCAAAAAGTGGAATATTTTCTAGATATCCATATAGATACATATCCATACATACTCTTGAAACCAGTATCATATTCTGACCAATAAACCGACATGCCTGCCAATATTATTTAGAAGAACTATACAAATAATTAGGGATTTAACGATCCATAATTTTCCCGATACGATACCGATTATTGAAGTAAATAATGGGCGATGATACCAATAACGATGCCGATATCGATAGCTTAATATAATAATAAATAAAAAAAATATTCCGGGCACAATTGTGTATCTATTACGTTATAGTCAACACTTAAATATGTGGAATAAACAGAACCACGAATAGCGGTGACGTGAAAGAGACACGAAACAATTTATTTATTTATTGTCGTTTCGTGCGCTTTTCGAACTGTTTGATATTGGTTGTTTATAATTGACGATGCCGATATCTCAGCTTCGGAATCGTTACATCCCTACAAATAATGAATAAGAGACACCTTCGTGTATGAGTCATTCAGTTTCATATGCACCGAAGGATAGCTAAGACAAAGAACCCACAGTAAACACATTTAGGCCTCTGTTATTTTGAACGAGAGACCCCATTGCAAGCGACAGACTGGCGACATGTAATTACTGTGATCTATAGGTAGGATACAAAGTAGTTGTTTCAAAGACAACAAAGACACTTTAAGGTTTCTACAGCCGTCCCATATTTTGACCCATACTTCTGATATAAAATCAAAGTCTCAATTTGAGGAGTACCCCAAGACAAAAAGAGACAGATTTTGAACAGGCGTTCGATTTACATAATCTACTCTAAAAATGGATATGATATTAGCACAATAGGCGTCAAATACTACGGGATTTCCAGCACATACATAGTAGATTTTAATTGTGTAATCGGATTTAATTATAATAAGAACCTATCCTTTAGTTAGCCTTAAGCTAAGGAACCGTTAAACTAAAACTAAATAATCTTTGAAGACTCGTAATTTGATCTACGGTGTTATTACTTTTTCGTTATTCTGTATGTTTTTTATTGATAACCAAAATATTATAATATGTATTGTAAAAAGTTAATGCATTAAACTTGCAACGATCACACAATATAATTGGTTTCAACTGAATTGACGTCAGACCGCAATCAAATAATCATTTCAGTTCTCAGCAGGATATTTATTTTGCATACGTCACTGAATAAAATTGGTTTAGTTTTAATGTACAAATGAACACGCGTACAGATCTATTTCCAGACACCTCGCAAGATTTGGAATGCACTTCACATTTGTTTGTATACAGTGCTTCAAAGTGACATTTGGAAGTATAATTACGTAAGACGTGGGCAGAAATAAGTTCTTGTCTAGAATTCACGTGCTCAAGCAACCCGCAGACTGAACATCTGTTGAACATTTATTACATTCTCCATACTCTTGGAAAACTGTTGCATCAAAATCAAAACAGTTTCAATCTGCATATTTAGTGCTTTCGAGCGCTAGTGTTTTGATGTGAAATGACGATGGAGTTAGACCATTTACACGCGATATCCTTGTTGCTCTGAAAACATGATGTAAAATTGTATTTTATTTAGTATATTGGAGTTCCAAAATATGACGCAATAGAAACCGGTGCAACCTGTTGAAATTCAGTTGAAGGAATTTACCATATAGTAGATCCACAATTTACAGCTCTTATCATACTGACACCTCTTCCACGAGAATCGTTTTTCATATTTGTTTGCATAATGAGTAATCCCACTGAGAAATGCACGCTCCTGCATATACAAAGAAAGACGTCTGTTTTCCGCAGATGTTAACAATAACAATTTGCGATTAATCAAACTTCCGCTAAATGTGACCTGTTGGACCATGATGTCCGACCTTCACATTTTATGGTCATGTTAAAATTACAATTTACGGAAATATACGTCGTTAATGCGAAGGTGGTTCAAGACAATTTTATTATAACGCACTGTCAACGGAAATGCATAAATTGGTCTGTTTATACAGAGAACTCACATAAATTTTAGTTATGAGTAAAAGTGACACGTTTTCACTTCCTTGCTATTTGTTGTAAATTTTGGCAAAAACTGCAAAGTAAAGGTGCTACCTACTTATATGATGATTCTAGAATAGTCGGCGACAAAAACCCAATACGTGTTTTGATTTTACGAAACGTAAATCTGTAAGTTTCAGCAGAAGAAAATTAAGCCAATGCTAAGCAAAAACCATCACTCTGCAAAACATCAGAGCTTGTAATGAAAGGATTTTATTTTAAATTGCGCAAGCAAACCTTTATTTCAACTATGTTTGGTCAAAGATTAAGATCATTGGCTAGAATTAAAATAAACTCCAATGGCGGCTTTCATTGAAAAACTGATTAAATTCCAGTCACGATAACATCTAGCCGCATTCTCTTTGTAGTTCCAATTTAATGCGTTATTTTAAACACTTTTTCTGTTTTGTTTATATCGCACACTAGTCTTGGAAGGTTATTTAATTGCAAACACCATCGGTTCCATCACGCGAACCGATCATTATCGTCTTCGTAATTATATTACATATGTTTTCTCCACTCTACATTATAACTTTTTATACGTCATTTATTATTTTGAGTGTTAAATGTTCTGCAATTTCTACACCATGACTCATAATTAGAGTTATTTCCTGTATTAATGACAAAAAAGTCGTTCAACAACCTCTATCAAAACATTTTCACATTGACGTCAATCATGTTTCTTACCAACTGAACTATAGAGTATTTCTCGTTTTACAGAACCTGTCAATATAATACTTCATTTAAATATATAGGTTTATTCGTTTGGTATAACTGCAAGTGATTTCAGTTCATAATAAATATGTAACAAAACGCAACCTTGACGACGGCGACGCCTCGGCTGCTTTGTCTGACGATTGAGTCTTACGCATTTATCCCATTCATACTCTAGATGCGTTTCGTGCGACATAATTCTACAGCGTTGACGCGACCAGCTCTACTAATTGCCTGTTCTCGCCCACTCCTTGTTACGTGAGTGATTCTTCGGCGGTTTCCTCTTGATGCTTATCTTCCTTGACTCCATGATTGGCATCACTATCGTCATTACTATTATTCACTACAAACACTTAAATCCCGACTTATTTATTTCAGTGTTACAGCGCTAACCGTCTAGACAACTCTTTGTTCTCTCAGTGGCGTTACTTTAATTAATTTCGATTGCAACAAATGGACAATGTCCAACTAATATTGCATCTGACACGTTTTTGTTTTTATCTTGATTGATGACTCTTCACCTATGAATGAGTTTGATTTGTATGATAATATTGTCATCGGTAATGTCTATCGGCAATGTCTATAACAGATTGCGTGCGGAATGCTTGCTTGCCAATAATTACCTTTATTATGACTGACACTCCCGTTGCCTTGCCACTAACTAAACATCACTGCTTATGTATCTTCACCCCGCTGAGAATGTTCTGCTTCGCCCGGCTGTTCGTAGTCCTAACAAAATTTTCAAAGATATTTGAAAATCGAGATCGAGACATCAAAAGAAAACTTGGCGGGATATCATCAATAGGTTATTTCGTCTTAACAACACCTAGATTATCGTGTTATACATTAATTAGAATAGTAACAATGTGATAGTAAATATCGATCCAAGTATGAATTAGCTTTGGCTTATCTGCTCCAAGGTTTCACTGAATGTTGTCTAACCTTAGTTTAGTATCATATGTTTTATGTTGTCTTTATGTCGAGTAATTACGGACGGAAGGTTGGAGCAGTTAGGTCTTTGGGCGTTCGACGATAGGGCTGTGGTGACGTGGTCATGTGTCGGCAGCATCAACGGGTTGGCGCTGGCGCTGGGTGGCAGCGCTGCTGGCAGCCCTGCGACGGCGAACAACTCTCGGGACCAGACGACGACCTCATCTCGCGCGCCCTCCCCGCCGCCAAACGAGAGGCCGCAGCACTCCAGGTAGACGCGCTCCACGCTCGGAACGTTTGGCTTCTCTGGCTATGGCTGTTTTTGTTGCCAATGGAATACCAACTTTGAAGTACAAAACAACACTATCGGCACATTGGTGGATTCATTTAATAATAAAAATTACTCTCCATATTTGTGTTATCAGATTGAGTTTAATTCAAAGCTGCTGTTCCATTGGTCAAACGTTAAAGGTGTTGGTTTCGTTTCTGTATTGTAATTTAATGTGGGTCAAGGTCGTTTCCAAGTTTTGTTGTACTATTAGAACGCCATACAACGTTCCTAGTATGTGTGCATGCTTGCCTGCTGAGTGTTTTTTATTTTTGTTGGTGGTAGAAACCTTTTTGTGATGTTTGTTTTGTATATCGCCGAGTGTTTGATCATTGTATTTGTTTTATGCTGTTAGATGGTTTTTGTGTCCTGTTCAAAGGTTACTGAATTTTTCAGCGTCTTCCATTTACATCAACATAATATTTATTTTCATCCTACGTGTCAAAACAATTTTATTCAGTCGTTATTGCACGTCAAGCTGTCGATTAAAATAAATAAAAGCGTATAAATAATAAAACAAAGAGGAAATTAAGTTTAATGATCGTTCTAAACTGTGCAATGTCAAAGTCAAACATATGTTTTCCTGTCGACAACGGATGACGTCAGGACTAAATAAAACAATGATGGTCCTTGTTATTGTCTTAATTTATACCTGAACAATTTTATACGGTCGATTAAAATGAGACTATTTTTAAATGCTTCCGAACGTGATTGATTAGAGAGGTGATAAAGAAATAATACCACCAGATTATTTGAAACATAATACCAATGAGGCAACATCTTGGTGAAAAAAAGACTCAAAAATTTGCATTGTAAATAAAAATTGTAAACAAACACAAAGAGAAATATAGGAGAATGTTTGACAGGTTTTAAATCTTTCCCATTTAGATGTTTCAACAGGTAAGTCGTTAGCTTCAAGGATGACATCAGAGGAGTAAGGAATTGGATGGAGATAACATTAAGAATATGCCATTTGAATTCTGCTTCACAGAAGGCAAAATGAGATATTATCGATGAAGCATAATGTCGGCTGAGGCACGTCTTGGTCGAGTCTCTGCTCTGAATCTTAATACCCCAAACTTGTACCTTCAATGAATCTACAAAACGTTAGGCAATTGATCAATATCAATATTGTGAAGTTAGTCGTCAAAGTCAAACTTACGTCGGACTAAATTACTGCAGGTTATTAGATTTTGGACGGGCACTTAATTGTGTGAATTGTCATGAGAGTTAATTACGCTTAAGTATTGTAAGTCTCGTTGTTGAATGAAGTCTAGAACATTATCGAAAAATTTAAGTCTAGATAGAATGCCAAAAGTAGTAGGAAGCAAAGAGCCAAATCTTGATATAGAGCACCGCCTGTTTGTAGGCGGGTCTTTGGCATTGTCACATGATACAATCTATGCTGACAATATGACTTGTCAGGTAGTTTGTCTAAGAAAAAAAATCAACAGCCGAGAAGGTTTTGACTCAACGCCTACATATTAAGAATGTAACAAAAGATAGATACTAACAGAAGTTTAAAAAAGAGATACAAATGTCACCCACATTGACACTGAAAAAAAAAAAAACTAAACAGTATAATTATGTTAAGTGGGTGAGAATTTAAACAAGCACGGATATAATTTTACTTTACCATAGATACCTTGGAACTAATGGCCGGATTGTTCCTTCGGTACTCAATTCCGCGGGAGGTTATTCTTGCTTGCAATTTTCTGGCCATGATCTTTCCAATCAAAACTCAAATATTTAATGCATGTAGTGCGTATCATTAGTGTTAGATCTTTGTTTAATACATGATCATGAGATATTCTGTATTAGGTTAAACGATGTCAAGACTAGTTTAATTTTGCACCGCAAGTCATCAAAGTGGCGGACTATTAACTTTAACGATTGTAAATAAAGGCACAGCATCTGCACGGTTACAAGTCTTGCATATGCAAATTAAGATCATTAAGGAAACATTTGGGATTTTTGAAATTATTTGGCCAGCCCTAATGTCCGACCAAATATGTACGAGCATTTATATCCTTCATGTCATTATCTGCTAACGACAAGACGTTGAATAATTACGATAAATGCGCATACCTCCCAAGGCATCTCAAAAACTACAGTGTTGATCATCTTGTAATTTAACTCATAATTTTTGAGCACCACGGTGAAGCTTACGTCATGCTCCAAGAATAGAGCTCGGTTGCTTTCAATGTGGAGTTATTGTAGATTTTTTGCTGCCAGGTTATTGACTTGAACATTTAGATGTCACGGCAAGGGTACTGAACACGACTCTGCTACAAAGCATCGAATGTACAACAAAATTGCAAATACTGCAACATTGAACCATTCACGAATATTGCTGAGCCGTATAAAGAATCGTAAATGTTTTATTTACTGTTTTAATTAAGAAGTCATGATACAAGTTTTCTAGTGACGGTAAACTTGCCAGATATGAATTGATATTGCACGATATAGGTATCTATCAGACGGGGCAATTCTAAAAACAGTTCGGTTTTGATGTTTAGATTACACACAACAATATAAATATTATTTTTTATTGGAGATACCTGTTTTCGACTGGCAGATGTGAAGGTCATTATTGTTTATTTATCAATCAAGATTATAACTATAGGTAGGTAGGTAGGTACTACCGATAACAAAACAAATGGGTGTTGAAACTGAGGTGTGAATAATGTGAATATTTAAGTGAACGCACAAAAACAGTATGATTAGGTAGGTATGTACCTAGTTCTTTTTTATGAATTTGGATAACACTGTCTAGTATTAACTAATGAATTCAAGTTTTTATAATAAGTTAGTACCTACTTACTGTTATATTATTTATATCTTAGATAATATAGAGATACAAGAAAAAAAACTTGAATTCTACTGTCTTAAGAGATGAATAACAAGACAGTCATAATGGCACTTGAAACTATATTATTTTAAAAGGTGTTAGCAGTACCTAAGTCAAGTTCAATAGGTAAATAAATAGTTAAAGTACACTTTAAAACTGTGTTGGCGAATTACACTATGTATTTGCCTAAGTCGTAAAGTATCTGCACTTAGAAGTTTAGACAAAAAGTGTAGTAGTCATTGTAGATGTAGATCTACAATGACTACTACACTTTTTGTCTAAACTAAAGAAGAATCCAATACATTAGCGTAGGCTAATGTATTGGATTCTTCTTGTTAGTACCATTGAACTCTGTAAATTATTAGACCCAATTATCAGCAAAAAATCAATCTGCTGAGCCTTTACCTAACTATATTGAGGTTGCAGCTGAATACCAGTATTTTACGGAGCGACTGTCTATCTGACCTCCACAACCCAGCTACTGGGTAATACGAAATTTTTACCCCTTGGGGTATCCGATTATCTGCAAAAGTGAATGAATATTTAAGTATAGTACCGATAGCCAAACGAGTTCTACTAGAATCTTTTTATCTGCATGAAATACGTGCCAATCAATATACTGAATTGATGCGATACATCAGAACATTGTTCAAGCCTATTTCGCAGCATGACTGACGAATATTAAATTGATGCCCTCTTTCGATAAAAGCTCGAGCCTCCAATTTAATTTGTTAAATAAAATGGAAACGTGCTCTCAATATCTCCCGAAAACTTATTGAACGAATACATCTTCACTATCCCACTTAAGATTCGAGATTTGACAGAGAAGAGGATCCCGAATGCGCGATAAAGTACTCGCAAATGTGTGCGAGATCGTTACAATAATTCACGAGTAATCTTCGCGTTGAATTCTTTGCGAAAGCGTTTAAGCTTGAGAAAAGTGAGCAATTATGTCCCGTGTTAGTTTGCGCGGTCGCGTCCCGAGTTCCCTTGGTACCATGCATTTGTTTCTATCCGCAAAAAGTGTTCGACACCCAAGTACCTGTTAATAACAGTAGGGTTGTACCACTGCAAACAAGGCGCGCTGTACCTAGTAGGTACTAGGTATGCATACATAGAATCCAGAACCCATAGATACAGTTAGTGCAAGTCTTGCCAATGCTGAACCAAGTAATGCAGCTGACGCATATTCGCCAAAATTTTAAACTCATTTTGATCTTTCTCTTGCAGCAAGGTGAGCCCAGTTTTTATATTTGTACAAAAAAGTAACGAATTAATTCTGAGACTGCTTTATATTTAAATAATTCTTTTGAACCAGATAATAAAATAATGTCGTTAAAAAAGAAAAGGTAGAGTTTTACGAACATTAACGTGACATTCGCGTGTGAAGAGGGGGTATTCAATTGAACAAGGGCGTAAGTAGGTTCAACAACATAAACTTATGACTCAAAGGTCAGAAGGTCTTGGGATAAACAATTGACAATCGAAAGGCACAAGTTTCGAGTCGTATACAAAGTCAAAGTATTTATTTCAATTAGGCCCGTAAAATGCCTAGGCTAAGGCCCTTTCGAACGTCAAAATTTATATACAAAAACATAACAAAGTAGGTATACCTATGAAAGACATAAAACGAAAAAAAAAAATAACGTTGGCACTCGGGGACGGCCGCGGTAAAGCTATTGCATAGCATTTGTAACCTCCATACTTCCTGTTTGTCAACGCTACACTTGGGATGATGACGTAATTTTTGTTTTGTTGGTAGGCGGAGTGGGGGGTGTTAGGTTTTTTTCGTTACGGAATTTCTTTATTTGGTCGCCGCGCTCAAAGCCCGCGATAAAAGCTATGCAATAGCTTAATAAAAACAAAATGTTTTATTAAAGAACAACGGTCAGCAGATTTTTCATTTTAATAACCGACGATAAATTTCAACGAAGTGGGTTCAGAATCGTACTGAATCCATGGTAACAGTTTTCGCGTCGATTTCCCTGCCACCCTGTATAGGAATTCTCAAAGTAATTAAAGTAACGAGAGTTATCAGTAGCTCTACGTACGACAATGCAGTATCATTCATGTCCTCTATTGTCACGTGCACCAACACATTGCTGCAACAATTAATAAAACATCAAGACCATATAAAAATAAAGTAATGCAATTAAAAATGCAGAAAAAATAATAGCAGCGGTTTTGCCTTATAAGCGTGTTCGAAACACGTGCTCTTTGCTGCATTTAAATGAGTTGCGTCACTCACTACTATAAATATGCTCGACATAGCAACGTGTATGAGTCCCCATTGATTCCCCCTAAGGCTATTTACACGCTCCACTCGCCTCCCTAGTCCCCACAACGGTTGCCAATTAAATACCTGACCTAAGATTTTAATATCGTGCCACGTTACACAAATGAGTACCTATATTAATTATATCATTTGTAAGAGAATGTTTCGGCAATTTCAAAGGGAGGTTTTTAAATTAAACGTGATAGGTATATTTGTCTGGGCTGAAAGTTCAGTCTGCAAAATAATACATAAAACTAAATAAAAAATCTGTCTCATTAAAAATAATGATAAAACTTGAATTTTATCTGTACGAAAGGAATTCAGGACGAAGTCATAGACTCAGAAAATCAGGAATTATCGCTATAAGAACGATTATTTCAATAACTTTTTGTCAATCAAAGAGACATTGCTAGCATGTACACATCCATCACTCATGTTGCCACCAAACCACTCTTTGCCGTTACTGTACCCACCAGCGCTCCATTTTGAGTCTTATGTCGTACACCGAACATAAACATTTCTATTATCAATAATTGCAGACTTGTTAAAGCAACGGCCTAATTGCTGCGCAACTTTTGTAATTTGCTGTCTTGTACCCGTAAAGAGGCACTATGATGAGACCGTTATAATCTACCTAGCAACAACCAACCGGTAGAGAGTTCGATGTCCGAAAGAAATGTAGTGACCTCATAGATTCGCCATTTGCAATTCATCATTTTGTACAAGCTGAACACACCAGCCACGCGGCGAAATTGTGCTATCTTTGGCAATATTACCTTTCTAATAATAAACTCGGTTACAACAG
This sequence comes from Agrochola lychnidis, assembly GCA_963680765.1. Classification (NCBI taxonomy): domain Eukaryota; kingdom Metazoa; phylum Arthropoda; class Insecta; order Lepidoptera; family Noctuidae; genus Agrochola; species Agrochola lychnidis. The sequence continues at coordinate 5,941,548 of OY796849.1, read as the reverse complement.
AGATCAGTAAGCGATTGTACTTTAATCATAGATTGTTAGCAGAATCGTGATCTATGAAGGTTTGTGCAAATAATAAGTAAATACTAACTTATTACTTTTGTCAACATCATAAATCGATAGGACATGAATCGCTCGTTTCGGATGAATCTCACCCGAAGATGTGACAAACACATTACATCTAAACCAGCTCTAACTCAATTTCAAACAAGATTGAATAAATCCAAAAGTTTTCCATTGCGTATATGCCTAGTGAATCATCCAGACACAAATGCAGGCGTAGCAACTAAAGATACTTTAAACTTTCAAAAAGGTTTGGCCGGAAAAGGCAAGGCTTTTAGAGAATAATAGAAAGATATGGGAAAAGCGTTTAAGTATGTATTCAAATAAACATAAAGTGTTGGATTTAAAAATAGACATACTAAGCCTTTGTTTTGGCGTATTAACTGGCATGAACACTTGAACAGTGCTCACTGCTGCACCAAGCTAGAAAAAGCTCAGGTAAAAGTTTCCGAAGCTAATGAACTTAATCTCTATTTAAATTCTTGCATTGCGGTTGTCTACTTACTAGTCAGTCCATGTACCGGCTGTACTTTCATCTGTGCCCTTAGCAACAACGCACTAACGTCATCTCACATGACATTGAAACATATCCCGAGTGGTTGTAACCGCAGCCTCGGGATGCGTCGGCGCACCCAGCCGTACAAGGACTCAACATGACGTCACCTTCAACAATACAATTACGCACACGAAATTACATCTTTCTCCATACTAACAGAGGCGAAATTCCTCTGCAGAAAGTTACTTTTTGAACCTTGGAAGCCTTGTGTGAGATTGTACTTTGTTGCTTCGTATTACTGTCGCGATGGTAGAGCTTCGCTTTGGAATGATGGACTGTCAATCAAAAATTGTATGCGCTATAAAACGATATCCAATACCTCATACGAATCGGGTCAATTTTACATCTGCATTTACGCTAAGCGGAAATGTAACCGCATTTCCTAATGCATGACTAACGATAAAAAGCTAACACAGTTATCTTCGGAAACAGAGTATCTCGTACACAAAGTCATCTGAAGCGGTGACATCAGTGTTTGCCAGAGATTGTCGTCAAACTTGAATTACGCGAATCACATGTTATACAACCGATTTGCCAACTGATTAACTTGTCACTTTTTTTGTTGGGGACACTTTCTATTCATTACTTGATTTCGAGAAATAATTTCATTTATTTGACAGATACAGTTGTTTGAAAAAGACCTGTCTCTCCAGTGAATAAATCTAATTCTAAATTCCCAACGTCTCGACTACAAAACGAAAGAATAAAGAAACTGGTGTCAAAAACACTATCAAACTGTTGGCACACTAATTTATTTTCTAATGATATAATGCTGTAACAATAACCAACGCTAGATATATAGACAAATCCCATCCAATTAATTTGATTATCTTGTAAAAAGGTTAAAAGGAAATCCGTCTCCAATTTATCCACTCATCACGTAACCTGAGACTCAGAATGAATTACTTCTGCAACCACATCCGAATTCATGTTTGGTAAATACGTGTATGATTAAACATCACAATAGTGTCTTGACCCATAATGTCCAAAGTTTCCGGTTTGCCGGTGATCGGCCTTGATATCTCACCCACAAAGGTCGACCGTAGCGAAAGATAAATTAGTAAACATTCACTCGATTTGTTCCGAGATATATCTAATTAGTTAATGTGAGAGCCAAATTATCGCTTGCATAATACAAAGTCATGTAACAGCCGATCTATTCTGTAACCGTGAAATCTTAAGTGAAGTGAACTGACAGTGAGCTTGAAGAGACCTGTCAATAGTGTCAATCCTTAGCATCAGGGGGAATAACAGCCGGCAAGGCACGCACCTCTGACCGTTCGGATTCATGTGCTTATTGTATAATTATCACTTGCTTCAACAACGGTGAAGGAAAACATCGTGAGGAAACCGGCATGCCTGAGAGATATTTCTCCAAGTCAAAGGCCCGTGAAGCCAAGTCAGATTCCCATGGGCGGCATAAAAACTACCAGGCTGACTAACACCAGGTTAGTCACTAACCACACGAAGAAAGTAGAAGAACTCCACCTAAGTCCTTTGCTCTAGCTCTAAGTAAAATACAAAAGGCAAAAACAGTACTGTAGAGTTTACTTTCTTGGTTCTTGGGGTTTAGAAACTCTTATAAAACTCCTTTCCTTTTTATGATGGAGAAAGCAGAACTGTGCCTAAGGCAACGCAAGCTCTAACATGTTAGGATCAACGATTGGAATAGTGCATAAGTCATGACAAGTTGTTAACCAATATGAAATCTGCATGAATGTCTGATGTTTTTACTCCAAATGGCATTCTATTAGGAACTGTTTCTTTGGTTATTAGGGACAGGACTAGCTCAGTAACTATCATTGGGCATCTCTAGTTCTACATGGAACCAAATAAAGAAAAAAACTTCCATCCAAATGAGTCATGGATCTTAGCCGAAAGCCAATTAATTAGTCAACTACATATGCTCAGACGTAAACATTTCTTCAATAGAAGACCTAACAAACTATCCAATTCATTTGGTGTCTTTCCAACATTGTATCACATTAATTAGATAGACATTTTTCCACTGTCGTATTTGTAGTACTTACCAAAGAACTTGCGTGATAATACGTAACAGTGACACCGATTTGCAGGGCGATCCTCCTCCCTGATTCGATTATGCAAACGTTACAGCTGACTAAATGTTTCTCGCCGATGGCCTGCTTTATTTTACTGATTATTTACCAATATCATGTGACTAAAGTTTATTTTGGCAAGATAATTTGAAAATTGGCATTATCTGCATTGACACCGTTATTGAAAGTGATTTTAGTTCCCGCTTTCCGGGTTAGCAACATAACTGGATAATATCTAATGTGGGACAACATTCATGAACAGCTTACATCCCAAAAATGAGCTTAGAAACCAGGCAGTCAAGAAAAAACCAAACTATTGCCCCAAGCTAACTTAAACCAACAATTGTTAAAGGTCTTGACTTTCAAATACAATGGTGTATGATTTAAATATTAAACGAGTGCCATCTTAGACCCGTTAGGCACAAATCGGGGGCGTGACTTTGCCGTCGGTGCCAAAGATTCCCCTACGATTTGCCAAGTATTCGCGGCGATGTTTGCCTAACATCGGGTCGCGTGAAACGTTCCTTCATTCCATGTGTACCACATTGGGAAGCTATCTTATTTATTTTCATTGTGACTAAGTGGAAATTACAGGGATATGTTGTTCTTGGAATCACACTGGATTGAAAAAAATGTTGTGGATATGTTATGGGAAAGTGAATGGTTGTCTAAATTTTGCTTTAGGCTAGGTAGTAAGCTGTCAGCAATGATCCAGAAGCAATATTAGTTCAGGACAGATACTTAATTTTTTATACCTATTGAATTCTTTGATTTGAAAACTGTCAAAGCTTACAATCACTCAACCATTTTATCTGCAAGTTTTTCCCAAAATAAATTCTTTGTAAGAGATGTGTGTCACGTTGTACGTTTCCAATTGCTTTGACCCCTTTAACCCGAAAGGAAAAATTTATAAACTTTTTATTTTTATCGTCCTGTGGTATTTCCATTCACACATTTCAACATTATAATGGAATTTTTTCCGGTTGCTGATAGGAATAATTTCAATGATACCTACATCAATTATATTTCCTACAAATCATTTTAAAATGAACGGGATCTGAAATGCAAAATTAAAACATATTTGCAAAGCGTCGGGCCATTCACAAATATTTAACAAAAGTCACCAAAAGTAGATGGCCAAATATTTTTTCTTTGGTGAAGTTGTTATTTTAATGTCTATTAAAGATAATATTTACTACTTGTTTACATAAAACTGTTTTGTCTTCAAACATCTATCACTTGATAACCTTTTTTTTTTTTTTTTTTTTTTTTTTTTTTTTTTTTTTTTTTTTTTTTTTTTTTTTTTTTTTGGGTGGGAAATCATCAAATAACTTCTCCCGCTCTGGGCGGAGCGGGAGGGCGTGTCAGACTCTTACTGACTAAAACCCACCCGTGTTCCTTCAGTTGCCGTGTTGCCAGGGGGCCACGATTTCCCTATCGGTTTTCTTCGAGCCCCCGGCAGGCATTGGCCCTAGCGGACCCCGTCAATTCTGCTGACATCTCTTTGAGGCGCGCGTGGAACACAACGCGCCGTCGACCCGGGCTTGGTCCTTATTGGACGGCGAGCTACCCATTGCTCACCGTCCGCAAGCCCGCGCCTACGGTGGCCGGAAATCCTCTCGTGACTCCCGACGCCCAGGGCGTCTCCTGCTGCGGCGGTTAGGGGCGCGAGGGCGCGAAATTTGCCTTTCCCTCACGCGCTCCGTCTCCTCCTTCGCGAGCATTACTGCTTCGCAGAACGAGGTGACGGCCTGCCATTTCCTCTCGCTCCGTAGCATGGCCCGAATCAGGGCCGGACGCGAGAGATCACCGCCGCCGATCGCTTCCTCGAGGACACGGCGATGCTCTGCCCAAGCCGGGCAGACCTCCACCGTATGCTCCACCGTGTCCTCCGGGCGATCCACACAGTGATGACACCCGGGCGTTTCCTCCCGCTTTATCCTGAACAGGTACCTCCCGAAACAGCCATGTCCGGTGAGCACCTGTGTCAGGCGGAAGGTGAGGACGCCGTGGCGCCTCTCTAGCCACTCCTCAAAGAGGGGTCTTATCGCCGCAATTGCGGCGTGCCCAATCACTTGATAACCTGGGCCTTTCGTTTAAGTACTTGTTTTCTTCTACTTCCATTTGTTGTTTAAATTACTTGTAGAAAATAGTTATCTACTGTCTGATTAACAAATAATGGACGCACAAAGTTTTAAAGACTAATTAAAGTTACATGTCTATTGGAGCAGTGAGGTCAAAAAACGTATTTAATTATAATTGACGATGTTTTTCTTGTCTAGCTAAGTGGCTAATGATAGAAACATGACGCGTTTATCTACCACAGTCAGTGTGGTCACTACGGAAAATTCTTGCTAAGGAAAATTAATAACTCATCATAACACTAACGTTGAATACAGAATTACTAAAACGCGGTTATGTTAGGCAGCGGACCAGGTTCTGTCATGCCTGTCATTATAAAGCAGTGTCAACGTGATGCTAGAAATCTGCAGTAGAAAATTATTTATTAAGTTAACCCGTATTGTTCCTTAGTTGGCAACACCACATTCACTCCTCTTGGAAATCGACTCCGAAAATGGGCATTGCGCGTACGCACTTAAGCGCGTATTTCCCAACTATATATTTATGACTATGATCCTCCAGATAAATTATAATTTATTCGCCACGTCTTAGTTCCCAGCTCCAATTAATATATTCCCAGAATAGCTTAAGAAACGCTTTAACTTGAGACATAATTAATATTCCTTTAACGAACGTCTATTTACCGTTTGGAAAAGTACGTGTGGCTAATTGTGAAGCGTACTGCTAAGAAATTGAGATTGACAGCCCTGTACTCGCGGCGTTATTTAACTGTTTCAATCAACCGTGGGCTAACATTGACCCGGCCCGCAAATAGATCTATCGAGTAATTAAACATGCGCATGAGTTAATCTCGTATTGAGGCAATTTAAATTTTTTGTTCTGCACGGTCAATGTAAAGAGGGTAATGGATGAGTATGCGAAAGTATGTGTAATCTCTTCGTGTTTTTCGCGATCAAAAACCTTTCACCCTTTTCTTTACACTTGGGGTGGTTTTGGGTACGTCGTGCAAATAAACAAATGGGGACTTATCTGACTTCTCCACGTTATTCGTTTTATCGATCTATGGGGGACGTCCATATTCTGCGGTAGACGCATGCCTATTTTTGGCAATATCAATATGTTTGTCACAACGACCTCGTAACCTCTGGTTAGTTAAATATTCAGATAAACAGCTGGTGGGCTTTTATTTAATCAGTTATTATGTTCAGTTATATCATAGCTATAAAAATAACGTACACATAATTGCTTTGAACAATAACGTGTTATATTGATTCTGAATTCCTCGCACATAATATGATTTTACGACTGTTTTGATGTTCGCACTTAATAACGGTATTTACACAAACCGTGGTTCTATTTTAGTTCTTGTCACTGCTGGGTATTGGTCAATATTATTATCCCATTGAATCAATACACCACATAATTTGTTTTGGCCTCAGCAAAATAACAAAATTAATGAATCAATCATGATCAACAGACTGCAAATCAGACTTAAGATAAAGAAAAGATTCTGTTTGCCAATTTATCTTACCTCCCACACAGCTCAAATCACTCTTCACATCACCTCACCATATATGGGCACCCTCACAAAAAACTACCGAGTACATTGACATGCGAACTTATAGAACCATTACAAGCGTATAAGACCGCCTTAATGCGGCCTGCCTTATGTCAACATACATCATTTAGAACATTGAATAACGTCGTATATCTGTGGGCTGTAGTATCGCGCATAAGAAACGTTGTCTGTTACCGTTATCGTCTGTCAGTAGGTTTTATATCTGATGGACGCTGCTAGCCGTATAACGGTGCTCCATGCATACAATGCTAGGCTGAGTTGCCTAAGGGTGAGGCTGGCTTGAGGTGAAATTGTTAGCGGAATATAAAAAACGGAAAACGTCTAGCCAACACGATAATTCAATGTCATCAGAAGAATATAATGGAAAAGAAAATTTTCATTTCAATAAAAGAAAATGAATAAAATAACTGATGTCACTCGGAAAGCTGCCACGCTTAAATGGAATTGGGCTGGACACATCTGCCGCATGTCAAACGATCAATGGGCCAAACTTACGACCCAGTGGGTCCCGCTTAATGGCAAACGACATCGCGGCAGGCCCAGACGGAGATGGCGGGATGAGCTGGACTCCTTTAAGAAAGATTAGTCCTTGGAAGCTCTGGACAGAGAGAGGTGGAAAGAGAGTAGGGAGGCCTTTGCCCAGCAGTGGGACAATAACGGCTAAGAAAAAAAAAAAAAAAAAGAAAATGAATACAAATGAAAATATAATACAGGAAACAGCTGCTGACTTAAGTACTGTGAAAATATTTTATGAAAGTGGAGAGTAATATTTTTTCTGCCTAGCTAAAATAGCAAACTGTAGATTTTTTGTATCTTCGTTTTTTATAACACCTCCCACGCGAAGCATCGTGTGCTTTTCTTAACCCATAGTTTTTGCTATGTACGAAAAAACTTCGCACAAACAAAACAAATAAGAATACACTCATTATTTATTCACACGTTAGTATCTCAGTCTCAATCGTAAACGTTATAATGTCTCTATACAAGTATACATCTAGTCGCAAAAAAATTTCGAATACGTTGCTAAATATTTTTTTTCTGTTCGATAAACTCACAATATCGTTGTCATACTCCAATCCTTTAGGTAAAAAAAACCTACTCAAAAAATGTGGCCGAAAAAAAGTCCTCTAAACGCTTTTCTTCTTTAAAACCTATCTCACTGATCATACTAAAAGGGCGGGCACGGGCGTATTGCGAACTACTCGTATGCTGAAATAAGTGACAATGATTGAGCGGTGGTAAGACTCCACAAGACTGCAAATATAGTTTTAACAAACATAAATAGCAGGCCATGTAATGCACACGTTAACTGCTGAACATTGGAACTATCTTGGGACTCAAATAGATTGGTGTCATGCATAAATATTGGTTTGACAGCCAGTAGTCAGTTTACTAATAAAATCTAAGATAATGTGTGTCTCCAATACGACATTTCACCAAGTAATTATTCTATTGCAATTGCAAATCCTCATAAAATACCTTTGTTGAGTGAAAACTAGGTACTAAAAGTCAAGCAGAACTTAAACGATCATGTTTATCTCAAAGATGATCTTATCCTCAGTTGTAAATCAGTCGAGAGTTATTCTGTTCTTTGCAAATATTTATGAGATAACAAATACATTATTTTTAGAAGCCACAGAATACTAACAATTTTTTTATTGAATCGTGAAACTAATGGTAATAGATAATATTGAATTATTACTTTTGGTATTTATTGTGTAATTAATGTCTTAGTGCTCAAAGGTATGTTTTAGCAATCTTGTGAAACTCAACGTAACTGATGTTTATGAATTACATTTTGCTAACTAATTTTAAAGCAAACACAAAATAATTATGTGGCAATAGTTCTTCAGGGTCAGAATCCTATAAATAATAGAAACTATCGGAAGAATCGAACATGATTTTCCAAAACGTCGAATAGTTCGGATTACGAGTTGTTCACGCTCCAGATGTTGCGTTTAAAAGCCATGCCGAACACAATGATAGAATTGAACAACCACGGTTTATACCCATATACTAATGGTAAAATACTTATAATGTACCTGTAACCACTTACGTAACGTCCACTCTCACACGGTAACCAGCTGCAACTGTTACACTATTATAATACATAATTATTACAACAACTAAAAGCAATGATATATGGGACAACACGCTTACATTTATTGCGCAGCATCTAATTTTTACATTTAAAATCATTTACATGTGAATTGAGTAAGGTACTGAAAAACTCAGCTCAAATAGGTACCAGAAAGATTGTCGCTTCATATTAAAAAATACACTATTCGTTTAGGTTCATTTAAATGTAGCTACTGAAAAGTCATTTACCAAAACTCCAAAGCAAAATCTTTAAACAAAAATTGTAAAGCAAAAAATACATTCTCAAAAATGAAACCAAAATATTCAGAGTAAATGACACGTATTGTATTTTGAAATTGTAAGTCGTAAAAATGTTTTTTGTAACCGCCGCTCAACAAAATGGTTGTCAGTGTAAATTAATGGCAATCGTAAAGGCTGTGCATAATAGAGATCACACTGGTGAGTCGTGCGGAGCGCTAGCGCATGGGACACAACGTGATTTATGCATTTCTAATCGCGCATGTGCCATGCCGCTGTTCAGTTATACAACCAAGTGTACCTTAGTTAATAATAGTAACGTTGCCATGCAATACATACGGAAAACTTTGTGAAACTCAATAAATATTTGTATGCCTTATTTTATGTTGCAAGAGCGACCAAGGTTCAATGTCATAGTCGATATTATGTGCGAGATTTTGTAACGTCACACCTATCTGTTAGACGTGCTGTTCTGTCCAAGGTCTTATTGTCTTTATGTGCTGTGTCTTCCAGTTTTTGTTTGCTCATAAGCTACCGGCCTTTGTCTATTGTCTAGACTAGTTTGCTATAGCGCTGTATACGGAATTATTTAGTTCAGATAAATATGCTCACTCACTTAAGAAAGCTAGAGAAGACCTCACTGTCATCTCGATTCATTATGAAATTCTCATCAACGAACACATTAATCCCCCCGCATATGCGAGGGGATTAATCTGAATGAAACAAATCCGCATGCATAACTTACCGTCTGGCAGGTGGCCCGTTGAGCGAGCATGTTTACTATGTGAATCAAACCGATTGTCTCATCCACGTGTTTTTCTCACATCCTCACAAATCCCCGCCCTCTGTTTACTATAACTTTTATTAACTGACCTTATTCCCTCTCAGTTCCGTTTTCATTGTACATATGTATTTGTTGTAGAAAAATTCTGAGCCTAGCTTTAAATACTTTTTGATGTTTGAAATCGAGTTGCTCTGGTTAAATTTTCTCGATGCGCACATTGTAAAAGATGAAAGCAACACTAAAATAAACTCGGATCCAAATAGCACAGTTGCAGCAATTAGTGACAATTTTACTAACATTAAATCTATTTCTGTTTCAGGTAAGGCAATGTCTTCTAAACGGGTGACATATTTTTCCAGAAGAAGGTAAGTACCTACGTCAGACTTGGTGATCAATCAAAAGACGTCGAGGATGCTCCAACCCTGAGAAAAGTTGGCCAGGCCGATGTGCTACTTTGTTAAAACCTACCAACATATTGTTTCATGTCAAATTTGTCCACACCTTTGTCTGAAAGCGGTTTTTTAAGCAAATGAACCTGCCCTCTGAGCGAACGACAAACAGACACGGTCGTCTACCCCGGCAATGGTTACTTAATGTCCAACGATTAGTCATACCGCTCAAAGCAAATATTTTGTTAGTGCTCGACTCACCGCACGATCGTATGATTTGACTGAAAACCGCAAACAAATGGTCACTCTTCAGTTCATACCTATATGTATAAATATTTATTCACCGCTGTTACGCCATGGATGATCCTATCTTTTGAAGGTGTCAGGCGTGAATCAGGCGGTTAGCAGCTTGAGTGTGACGTCAACAATGAATTGTGATGTTACTGAAACTTTATGTGACATCATTTACGCTTAAAAGGATAGCGTTTCGTGGTCATACACACCTATATAAAGAGCTCCACGGCCGTCAGGTAGAGGGAAGTGTCCCGTTAGAATATAACACACCGAATCAACTCTCAGATCTGAAATAGATTGTTTACGCCATGTCCGGGCGTTATGCCAACGGTCACCTGAAGCCGCACTATAAGGTTTTGGCACATAATTAAATTTTTATAAACCAGTCTGGCATTTGAGTCATTTCTGACTGGCATTAGGTGTGCCATGTCTAAGAAATTGATCCAATACAGTGTATCTTAATAGATTCAGTTGATGGTGCTGTATTGCTCGCTTGTCACGCTTTGATGCGTTCAAAATGTAAGCTAAGAAATTCTGAGAAATGTAGCATTTATTTGCCAATAGTTCTTACACTATATTTTGAATAATTACCTGACAAGGAAGCAATGACATCTATACCCACAGATTTATTACTTTTCAAAAAGGTAATTTATCAAATATCTACAGATTCTAATAACTCATAAAAATATTGTAAAGAATAACTAATGTTTAACAATTTCATACATACGACACGCGACAATAGTCGATTGTGATGTTATCGTGGTGTCGCTCATTACCACAGCACTATCTTCGCGAGACTGATCTCCAGCTAAGATATCGTTTGATAGCAATCAATAGTTTTATTGTTCCAGCACTCGTGCTTTGAATTTCCCCCTTGACACTGACGCTGACGTCATCGCATTAGTTGTAAGGAGTGTACTACAATTAACTTGGGCAAGGCCCAGCTATTGTTTATCTAAAGCTTTCAATGAATGTACTCACATTGTTAGGACAATGTGCTTTTAATTGAAATTCATGTAGAATTGAGATTTATTTGAGAATTCTAAATCGAATAACGAAATTGATGAATTTTTTTTTTCTTTCTTGCTCGCTCTAAAAAACTTCAGTGCTATTGCTTCCTTACTACATGTATTTGTCGACACACCATTAGATAAACGCAATTAAAAGAAATATACTGCGATTGTAAAATCTGGGACATAAAATATTTGTTGGTATAAAAACAATTCAGTGGTTCTCAGTGGAATCGTTATCTCCTTGATGCTAGATAACCTATACTGAGACAGGGTTAGTATTCAATAGATTCCCGATGTCAGCCATCTTTGTGTAACCAGTTATCAATGTTTATCCAGTGTGTGTTTACATTTGCACGCTGCCTCTGATAACGGTAATGATGAACGAGATTAGCGTCAATTTTTTTATTATTAATGTGAGAACTAAATTATTCTGCGTCCTAAAGACGTGTGGAGTTTATTACAATTATTACTAAGGTTGGTTATGTCAGTACGCGTTGAACGTCATGGTTTTTGTATACAAGACTGTATTTGTAATGCATTTTTGCATAATTTGCATTTCCGTCTTTATTTGTTTTGCTTTGCACTGTGTTTAGCATCTAGATCAATTTCGGCAGTTTTTTCAACATGATTGATTGTGCGCGAAGTAGCATTTTATTTCATTTAAACAATGACACTTATAAATTAAACATGCACCACCTGCCGAGAATAATGACAAAAGAAATGCAATATTTTAAGAACATTTACGTCACCCTGTATATTTGTATTCAGTTAAGAATGCGGCGACGTATGAATTGTCCATACAAACGTAGTACATCAATCATTTGCAATTTGAGCATATTTCCACCATATTATGTTGATATTCGGATTGAGACAGTATTTATCTAGGCTCCTACGTCTTTTGATTTTCAAAAACTTACCTTTAAATGAAATGTAAGCGAATTCCATTTCGTACATTTTTACAGCGTAAATGACATGTTTTCATATGGTTTTTTCTGTATTATAAACAACAATATTTGTAATATTGTTTCCGTAGAAGCATAGTTTATGTTATGAAGTTACAAATTATCGAAAATAAAATGGAAATACATTAAATTTTCATTCATCATTTTTTGTATTACGGAACACATCCAAATTTATCATAATTTTTCGATGCTAGTATTGCCATCGCGTCAAGGAATAATTTGTCAATGTGTGCGTGGTCGTACTGCTCACTGTAGTTGTATATCGCTCCGACAGGCACTCACACTAGCGCAACGTGATCGGTTGGAATTCGTTCGGGGTATTTTTTGTCAGTATTATAAGATTAGGTATATTATATAGGTACTTTACTGTGCTTATTTGTTTACTAAATTAAAGCAGCTGCCGACTACTTCTGTTTTGTGCTCGTGATTATATTTAAATCTATTGTTTGATTGTTTTACTCGAGTTAATTATCTTTTTGTATACACGTGTTTCTGAAAAAAAAAAAAAAATTTATTCTATCTTTTCTTTCTTTCTATCTTCAGATAACATAAATGTGTTTACAAACATCCGTATCTGGACAAACGAGTACTTATGTTTCATCAGTAATATTAATCGGTAGGTACCTATTTATGCGTCTAAAGACCCTCAGCGAGTCGTAGAAACATATAAATTATACACACGGCCGAAACGCGGTAGTCCAGGTATAGGTGGCTTGTTGAGAATCAAACGTGCTGGGACGTACTCTCGTCCCAGCGCGTTGAAGAAACACTGTTGGATTTTCAACTCTCGGCGCTAAGCAGAGCGTTGAAAATCAAGTGCACGAAAAATTTCGCCGCGATTTTATTACGTCCGTGCGAACGAGGGCTATATTATAGGACCAGGTTTTTATACTAGGTATTTACTTGCAAGTACGCCGACCAAGTGCCGATCCGAAATACTCGCAAGACTATTTTATTTCTTATTTATATTTAGTTACGGATCAATGTTCTATGTAGGGCTTTCATACCGGGATCCCGGTATTGGCTAATACCGGGATCCCGGACATTATTTGACATTTTTCAATACCGGTATTGAAATGTCCACTACCGGGATACCGGTATTGGTGATTTTATTTTATTAGTAGACACTACAGTGAAACAATTTCTTTTTATTACCTACACATTATATTTCCAACCAATTTTATAATTATCAGGGTAAGTTTTAAAAACTGCGTATTTTAATTCGACAGTTAGTTACATTTCATTACTACTTGTGCTACTAACTGGAGGCAGAAATAGAAGCTAAAACTCAAAGGGAAGTTAGGACCCATGCTTCTTCCAGCAGGCCTAACATGACACACGCGATAATTATCCACGCTCGCGCGACTAATTTTTGTCTATTTCGTAGTGTTATCGTTTTCTGATAGCTACGCCATACAAAATACTTGACTCGTTCTGTCAAACTTGATGTTTTGTCAACAAACCCAAACATGACACGTTATTTATCTCGATTTTTGACAGTTCAACACGAGATAATCAGTTATTTTGTCGTATTTAGTCGTCCTCGATTTTGACGACGAGAAGAGTAGACAAAAAGACAAAATGATATTATTTTTTTAATTGTGGGTGTACACCGGTGTACTGTAGTAGAGGGGTGCACTACCACGTAGATGACTATTACTTTCCAGTCACTTTGCCAATTATGGTGATTAAATAAATAAATTAACGAAATCTAGGGATTATAGCTGTATGGTAATATCAAATATTCGCAACATAATTACTAAAATCACCAGTTTATTTCCTAAGGGTGGTGATTAACAATTTTATGGTTATAATAGCGGAATCAACTCCACCTGCCAATTTATTTGAACGCCAGTCTTTTTGGTGACTGGTGATTAACAAAATTTGCAACGTCATGGACTTTATGGTGACTGTTAAACTTCGATTTGTCAAATTGCAATCGTCGGCCCATTTGTCATTTGTGGTGATTATCTAATGAGTATAGGTGCCACTAATTTTAATTTCCGTCAATTTGTGTTTTAATTTAGCATGCCAAAGAAATGATTTAATTTTAATCAAAAAGTCGGTTACACAAAAAACTAATCATAAATAATTAAAAGAGAGAATAATTAAGAGAGACGTTTATTCAATAAAGTACATAATTCCATGCATAAATTGAATGAATGAAACAGAACTTCAAGCCGATGCTGCTATCATAAAAATAATTTGTTTTTAATCACTTGCAACATCGGTATCTCGTCGCGCGATAAAGTAGTGTCAAAGTGCCTTTTTCGAGTTTACTCGCCGTTTGCGGTCATGTAAAGGATTAGAATGACGTCAAAACAACGGCGACAAATTCCGATAAAACGAGAAAAAGAGCGTTCTCGCACTTGTCATGTTAACCCTGCAGCACTGATATAGAGTCTATTGTAAGAGTTGAATTGGGCATTTATGATAGTTCTGAAGGCGGCCGAGAGATGTATATTGACATGGCGTATAATTATTTACTGAGCATTCTACCTACGAGCATCTCTACCTCTGTAGAGAGAACGTTTTCCTTGGTTACATATTTGTGCAGCCGTTTAAGGGGACGATAACCGACTTTTAATGATTTCATACTGAAGATGACGTCTAAATGAGTAGTGTTAGTAATTTGAAAATAAAAAAATGTTAAATAAGAGCATTTTCTTAATATTTTAATATAGGCATATTTTTGATTATGTTTATATTAATTAGTGAAATTAATTTGTAAAGTTATGTCTAACGCGGATAAAAAACTGAGAATGACGCAAAATCTATCAAGCGTTTTTTTCTGAAATTATTGATCTTTTGATCAATAATTTAATTGTTTTCAAAATGGTGAAGTTAAAAGTATTTTAATAAAACACGTATACTAAAAAGTATACGTGTTTTATTAAAATACTTTTTGTTACGTTTACGTAACAAAAAGTATTAAACGCGTAATTAAACACGTAAACACGTAACTTTAATAATGTGTCTAATTTGGGACAGCGTTCCTTGATGGACGAGTCCTTGCAAAAAATAAGCGCCTTGAAAAATAAGCGCCGTGGAAAGTAAGCGCCGTGGGAAAAAAGCGCCGTGGAAAATAAGCGCCTTGGAAAATAAGCGCCGTGAAAAATAAGCGCCGTGGAAAATAAGCACCGTGGAAAGTAAGCGCCGTGGGATAAAAGCGTCGTGGAAAATAAGCGCCTTGGAAAATAAGCGCCGTGGAAAATAAGCCCCTTGGAAAATAAGCGCCTTGAAAAATAAGCGCCGTGGAAAATAAGCGTATGAATAAAAAAAACCAAATCCTCACCACTGAGTCTCGCAAACAAAGGATGGGTCAATCAATATGGCAGCTTTACTTTGGGAAGAGCCCGTGGCGCGGAGGCGCGTATTTAATTCTGGACACACACGGCAAACATACGCGGCAAAAATACGCCGCACGGAATTACGGATCTCCGTGCAGCGTTCAGCTGACTGTTTTTATAGCGGACATAAGTAGTTCTTAAATAGATGTTACGGTAATAACTCACTCTCAACTAATAATAAAGATATATTACTGCAGCGCCCTCTGGCGCTGCAGTAATATATCTTTATTATTAGTTACTTATATATTAGTTGCTTATTTTTATTCTTATTTTTTTTACCGGCCGTGGAAAATAAGCGCCGTGGAAAATAAGCGCCGTGGTAAAAAAGCGCCGTGGAATATTAGCGCCGTGGAAAATAAGCGCCGTGAAAAATAAGCCCCTTGGTAAATAAGCGCCGTGAAAAATTAGTGCCATGAAAAATAAGCGCCGTTGAAAATAAGCGCCGTGGAAAATAAGCCCCGTGGAAAGTTAGCGCCGTGGGATAAAAGCGTCGTGGAAAATAAGCGCCTTGGAAAATAAGCGCCGTGAAAAATAAGCGCCGTGGAAAATAAGCGCCGTGGGATAAAACCGCCGTGGAAAATAAGCGCCTTGGAAAATAAGCGCCGTATTTTTCTTACGTTTTTTACGTAAGAAAATTTGAATTTTGCGAGCTACCCTGGCGAAAAACACGATGAACAATTTTGACTGATTTTTATGTGATTGTGTTTTTTTTTTTGTGATTTATTTGTTGAGAGAGAGAGAGAGAGAGAGAGATGATTGATGATTGATGATTGTTGTTGTTTTTTTTTTAAATAGATCGCTAAATTGTAATTACTTAGATACTGATTATTCAAATTTACAAAAAAAAACAAACAAACAGAAGACAAACACAAGAAACAGAAGTTTGCAATTTAAAGTTGTATAAAAAAGTGACTAGTATTTAAAAAGCAGTTTTTTATTATTTTGTGTGCTTTTTAACTACTACTACTACACTTTTTTACTACTTAACTCATTAGTTGTTGAATAAAAAAACGATATTAAGTAAAAAAATAGTCTCATACCGGGATCCCGGTGTTGGACATTTTCTATACGGTATTTATTATACCCGTACTGCAAAAACGCTTGCATAGAACTCTATGCAAGCGTTTTTACTTTAAAGGATCTGGAAGTTTTTTTTTTTAAATAAAGAGCACAATCGCGTTTACAAAAAAAAAAAACTAAAAAAAAAAACAAAAAAAACACAAATACACACACAACACACACAAACATACAACACAAATAACACACAAACACACAAATATACTACATTACGGATTAAAGGTTTTGGAAGATTTTTTTTTAATGCGATTGTGCTCTTTATTTAGATAAGGTCCGTACCAATGTTCTATACAAGTATTTTTCTTCAAAGTATTTTTTTCGGCTACTCGCTCCTTCGACGCTCGATGCAATTCTGCTCCTTATTTATATTTACTTACGGATCAAAGTTCTATGCAAGTATTTTAACTTTAAAGGTTTTGGAAGTTTTTCAGACTTCTTTAGGCGCGTTGAGCATTTTTGAGATGTGACTAAACCTTTGATTTCGCGACACTGTAACGCAATTTACCGAAACCGTGGAGTAAAAGGCATCAATGCGTTGATTACCGCGGTACCGATTTTTTTAATCTGACGTGTAAAAGTGATTCCGATACTTATCCTATTTACAGAATAAACAATTTCATTTCATATCTACTAGATTTTCTCTACAAGGCCTAGATCCAGAGATATTCTAAAACATTGAGATATTGGCATTGTAAAGAAATTTCCAAAAAACGCATTACTAGTCTGTACATATACTAACGATTCCCCAAAGTATTCAACAGAAATAAAGCAAGTAATGAACATACCTAATTCCTAATAATAAAATATAAATGCCGTCGACTCGTTATGAATGAATGGTAAGTAGCTATCTATCCAGTCACACACACACACGGATGCGCACCGCGTCCGCCGCCCGCCTGCTGTTGTCAAACAGAGATAGCAATATTCCGAACGAATTTTGCAAACGTCTCGATTTGTAGTTGCGAGCCGCGGGCGCAGCGCTCTTAATCTTTTAACATATCTGTTGAAAAAGTCCTGCCGGTAGTATTTTGAAACTGCGTTACGTAAAAGTTTTACTTAAGTGTTTAGACACGGTGTTGAGTGCAGCTTGTTATGAATTAAAAGTGCGCATTATGCAGTTGGCCTACTTACTCTAGCAGTAATGCTTGGTAACAGCTACTCTGCCACTGTTGAGACGTTTCCGGGTCGTACGCATGTTCTACATTCTGCAGAAAATGCAACTCATCAAGTAGTGCACTGAGAAACTAGACGTAGACATGACTCATTAACGCACAGCCCTACAATATAGTTTGACAAAGCAGCAGTTCATCAGCTCTCACAATTAGTCACGATGAGACTCCTAGTTAATTATAATAAATCCGCCAACAGCTAAGCTTACTATAATTCACCGCAACGCTACATTGTAACGCGATTGTCACACTAAAGGTCACAGTCACCGTTTCTAGAAACGGAACGGTTTCTAGAACGGTTTCTCTCGGCCAAGATCCAACGTCAAATCAATCTTATCAATGTGTCTAAAGCGCAGACCTAAGCGGATATGCCGTGGAAACGGGTCTTAGGTCACCTAACAGCACGTGTCTCATTGACGTCAATCAACACACATCGCGATAGCTTTCTAACGTGCCTATCCCTACTTAACGCTTATTTATATGTTTTACTTGAAAGCTGCCTATCTTTTTATTTTAATTACCCCAAAGCTATCGATCTTGCGCACGTGGTTGGGAAAGATAAATATTTAGGAACCCATCAACATATTTATCAACATCGCTAATGTGTGTCCCCCATTGCTATCACAACATTGAGCGCGTACCGATAACCTACATCTCGACCACGAGTTGTTTACTCCATAGCACCTAATTGTCCAAATTCGATTACGTCAGTGGTTGCTGAGTTGCTGCCCACGCCTATTGTCCGCACAAATTCATCTAGTCTTGATTATTTATCTTATTTATTGCACAACTGATCGCTTGCCCAAATAGACATTTTGCAACTTGTTTTGATGCTTATCTATTGTCCGTAAAGAGATGCTGGCAATATTTTACTCGGCAACCTCACCGATGTATCTGTTTGCAAGCCCTTATGGTAAAGCTGCTAACAGTTTTGTTTACTCTTGTCCATGTTTCTAATGCTTGCGTAATTGACGATAACTGCTTCGTGCCCTGCTGTATTTAGTACCGTAGGCCATCGCTTATTACATTTGTTGTTTGGCAAGTTCTCATATGCTGCAATCATTATTTTTAAATTCTTGGGAAACGCTATCTACACTGATAAAGCAATGCCCTAAATCTTGCGAGTATACATCATGTCGCGTTCAGCGAATATTATGCAAAGTTTACATAAGTGTAAGATAATGTTGTTGACTTGAGTCCAGATTTCAGTTGATAATGACTCACATGTTGGAGCGTGCCTTGTTAAAAATCTAGTTGTTTATGTCGCTACCGCGTTGCGTAACAGACGCTGCTTGTGATTTACGTACTCCTGATATAACTATGAGCTGTTGAAAATTTTAAACCCTCCCCCTCTACAGTTGTATGCCGACCCGAATTCTTCGCGAAATAATTCGCTTATGACGCTATTCCATCTGATAAATTTACACACACATTTTTTTCTATGCCATAAAAATCCAGTGCTGGTAGTTTATGTAAGTGTTCTAAAAACTGACTGCGTAGGCCGAGTGCCATTCTTTTAAACCGGTTTCCATTTATTTTTGTGTTGGAATCAGAATTTGCAGGTCTCTGTTTATAAAATTTGTCTACCGGAATTTATCTATTCGCAAAAATTTCATCAACTTTATTTCGTTCTTCACTGTTAACATTATCGCACGCGAATACGGATCCGATTAAACGGTCTTAACCTAGTTGAAAGTAAGTTTTATTGTAAGGCTTCCACACCTTTACTCGTTTTAGTTAGGAGTTCTTTGGTCCATATTGAGATCGAGGTTTATTTTCTAAAACAGGATTCTCAGAATCCGTAAAGACCAAAACGGTTTTATAAATTGTTTCAATGCTCAGTGCTATTGAATTTGCATGTGACATTCTACTTGTGGATATACGATTTTCTACTTGCAGTTTGCTATACCTATACTTACCCGATGATGTCACGAATTGAAATTGTGATGTCATTGAACTTTTTACGTCATCACTTATTTGGGATTGTTGCAAAAAATATTATGTTAGTGACACCCATGGGAGCCATATGGAATAAAAATACCATCGTTAGCATATTA
The DNA here is from genome assembly GCA_963680765.1 of Agrochola lychnidis. NCBI lineage: Eukaryota > Metazoa > Arthropoda > Insecta > Lepidoptera > Noctuidae > Agrochola > Agrochola lychnidis. The sequence continues at coordinate 5,921,782 of OY796849.1, read as the reverse complement.
ATGTTTTGTTATGATGAGTAATAAAATTAATTAGATACAAATGTAACTTTGTTTTTTTTTGTGCGTCATTAATCTAATTCAAAACGACTGCCCGAATTGTCCTTCAGACAACATTGTTCTAATAGAATAATGCTTAGGTCTGCTTTTAAACGACACAATTATGTAGGCAAAGCTCACTTTTCAAGCTCGTTTATAAAATTCGTTTTAGCGCTATGAACATCGAATTAAAAAAAAACGAATTCACCAAGATCACAAGGAGGTCCTACAATCTCGACCACTTCCTTCACAACCGGTTCGATACAGTAAAATCGTACGATACGTAATTAAGATCACGAGTGACCTCACGGCTATTTGCGAATGTGTGCTCAATTTTGATAATACTAACCATTGCAATGACCGCAAGAATGTTACAAAGCTTGATTCTCGGAGACGATTTCTATAAATCGTCTTCCTCTTTTCGCTTTAGACTTATTATTACCTTGTTGTTGTCTTGTAAGGCACAATAGTTTTGATTCAACATGCTCACAAACAATTGGAACCGCTGCTGCCGCCTCTTTGACAGTCGGTTTTCTTTATGGTTTTTATTACCCTCGTTTTGATATCTTTGTTTTCATGATTTAGTCCTACTTTTTCCTTTTGCCTCGATTAATTAGATCATTTAGATACTAGCTGCGCCCCGCAGTTTAACCCGCATAAATCTCGATTCCGTGAGAATATCGGGATAAAGAGTATCGTATGTGCTAACCCAGGTCATGGTCTACTTATATGCCAAATTTGATCTATATCCATTCAGCCGTTTTAGCGTGAAAGCGTAACAAACAAACACACTTTCGCATTTATAATATTAGTTAGGTTAGAAAACGCTATTTAAGAATTTTACTTAAGTATTATATTAGGATCGGTCTCTAGAATAAGACTGCCACTTGGATCTGGCTATTGGAATTGCATCACCACTGAATCACATGGCACGCGACACCGCTCCTTGGGTGATGTCATGTCCCACTATTTCCTACATAATACACATAACATGGAAATTACATACTTTGTGGTCAAGATGTTTTTGACCAACAATGAGAGGAAAATAATTTATCTATTGACTTGTCATAATTATTCTGAACAATAAATGAAGAATCATCTCGGTTTATTTAAATTATCAAATATTATCCTCATTATTCACTTCTAACATAAGGCAGAGGTGTACCTACACCCGCATTTCGCCAGTTATGTTTAAGTCCTACGTTATAGGGGGCGAGCCTATTGCCATCAACCGGGCACAAATCCAGACTTCGGACTTCTTTCTGATACGATCTTAATGGTTTTCAGTGAAAGCCACCTTAACTATTCTCGTGTAAATGTCACTGAAATAATTAAATAAGTATCATCTTTTGATTCTTTCTGGCTAACTACGTTATGTGAGAGGCCCATTTTCAACTGACATTTAAACATTATTACCCTGTAAAAGAGAAGAATGAAAGAGTGGTACGATAAATGCTCATACCTGTGCCGAGTGAAATAAAAAACGGTTAGGGCAAGGAGGTCGTAGCTTACTTAGGTACGCGGATCAGCCAGTGCGGTTAAGCAATGATCAACTGACCTATTTGTGCCATGCCAGTTTATAGTTTTTTTTTTTAAGTCATATAAAGTTTGTGTGTGTGGAACTGGTTTATTGAATGGTCGTTCAGATTATTTTCCTCGTTGAGTTCAATTTGGACTCCTTTAATCATCGATATAATATATTATTTACATTTCGCTAAGTAGTTACATCGTGGCGAATTTTATTTATGGTTTAATGCAGAAAGTTACACAATTTTCTTATAGGTACATATGCTGTAGAAACCGTTCGAGTTGTTTCTTTTATTAAATTTATTTCAAAGAACCGTTAACATATTTCAATTATTTTAACCAGTGGCTTGGTGAAAATGTGATCTTGAATATAAAAATAAATAAAACAGACAGCCATCCACCCACCCTTATATGGCAAGCTACTTTCAATTTGACCGTTTAGCTACTTTCTAATTATTCTAATTCAACATCAACATTATGCGTTTCTTATGACACCGCGATTAGCATTCAGCCGCCCGACGTGAAGTCTGGGCCGTCACATGCAAGGCGTGCATAACGCACTTTAACAATTTCATTGCGCACACGACGGTTAACAGATTAAAGGGATTATCTTGATGTTGGCCTTGTTGACACGCCGGGTACTATGTTCTAGTTATCTTGACAAGGCAACGACACATAGGCACATACTTTACTCGCTGACACCAGGCTTTAGTTTATTTGATATTACTGAGGCGGCTAGCCTCACTGCCATAATTTTTTCTCAAAAATCTGCCTAAACCCGGAATTGGAATTGTGCCAAATAAACTGCAGAAGCCTTTTCAAATTCCACTCTTTTAGGCGTGTCTCCTACGGTTATGTCGTTTACATATTATTTGAATATTGGCTACGAAGCGATTTGCAATTACTTCGGTAAGGCTACTTATCTCAAAGGACAGCACGATCTCTAACTTGATCATACTTTATTCGTATTTTAAAGGCAAGGTAATGTAAAAGGTTAGAATGTCTAAGAATTTTCGAGTCAGGTACCCCCAAGATTAATAAGTGCCAGTTTCTATACGATACCTACATTTACTTGCTTCGACCTTTATTAGTTTACGGAGCCTTTACTTTTCCTTTTATATTTGTTAATATTCTCTAGTACTCCTTTTCCTGTCTCTAGTTTTCCTACCGTTTCTTTTACCTATACCTATAAAATTCTAATTGAATTTAACTCCTAAACGAAATCGAAGTCGATGAATCTTGTTTTTGACTTGCTCATTGTAATGTTAACTGAGATCTGAAATAAATTGTCACTTCGTGTATGATTCACACCATTTTTATATTTTGTTAACACTTCGTCACCTAGTAGCTAATGATTCAATGAGTTATCTTGTTTCTGCGAAATATACTCTTGAAACAATTTAAGGAAATAAGACCTATGTTGTTCGTGATTTGTTTTTTTAAGAAGTCATAACTTATCTTTATCATTTTAAGGTTGTAAATCAAAAAGTTTGAATCACCTTTCTGAAAAGTTTCTTCTTTTGACTTACCTAAAATTACCTGAATTATGAGGAGAAAAACTGATTTATTTGAATCAGAATAATCTTTATAACGATGTATGTCATCAGTCATCATCACTTCATGAGTAATGAAAAAAGTTTCAAACGACTCTTCCTAGTTTAGACTCTCGTAAATTTTTGTTTGAGGTTTGGTGTGATTTTGACTCCTTCCAAAAAAAGTTAGACTCAACAATATTAAAGTTGACTCTCCTCCTTCTTTCTCCTGGCTACTATCCCAATTTATTTGGGGTTAGCCCTCCCAGTACTTCTGCGCCACACCGTACAAAAAATTTGTATATCCTGTATAGTTGACTCTAATTTATCTTTTAAAAAATAAGACAGACTATAAAAAATATTGTTGTTGTAGTCCCCGTCACGAGAAGCTATAATTTTTGTAAATAAAGAACTTCTACCAAGTTACGTAGCGACAATTTAATCAACAACAAATAATCCCAAATTCAATGAAGTCAAAGTAACGTACGTGTTATACGAAACTAATGAGCAATTTCACTTGATCGGGTTATATTTTAGCGATATAAAGCGCTGTCGTCTAAGGTTTTGTGGTACTGGAACGCATCTAATTCATGGAACGTAAACATTTGGGCCACGATTTTGAAGTAAGTTCACGCTGACGTTGTCTCTGCTGTCTTTCGAGTTTCGAATGCGTCTGTTTGTTTGTGGTGTTTTCGTGGATTAGGTTATATTGTTTGTTTGTAATTAGATGTGTGTGTTAATATAATTATATCCCTGTAAAAAAAATAGTACAAAACCGTTTTTATTTTATTTTACCCAAAGATTGCAAACCCCTGAATGTGTGTTTACAAAATTTATAGCTTCTCGTGACGGGAACTTTAGTAAACATTATAATTGCCAATTGAAAATATGAAGGAGTTAATCAACAAATTAATTTGCTATGAACGAATAGCCGTCACCGCGGTCTATTTGTTTGTACACACGTCTATTTACTAACTGAATTAATAAAGTAATTAGGTATCAAAGCAAAGGCCATTATCAATACATATTTCTTTCATGGTCAGTACGTTTCTTCATTAATTACTTTCAAAATGTCACCAATGTAAACGTATTGGCTGAAATATTATTAATTTTCAAGTGAATGCTCAAAACCATGACATATCTACTGTTTTTTTAAATATCATTTCGATTTGTAATTGAGGAGCTTGTGGCTAAGTAATAACAGCCACACGGATCAATCCATCAGGTTAAGCTACGCTTGCCGGGGTTTTTCCGTGGATGGGTGACCATATTTACATACCGAGACTCCTCCGTGCCTCGGAAAGCTCGCTAAGCCGTTGGTCCTGGCTGTCATTCGTGGATTTTTGACAGTCGTTACGGATCGTCAAAAGCCCGAAAGTTTGACAACCAGTCTTATCAAGGGGTATCGTATTACCCAGTTACTGGGTTGTGGAGGTCAGACAGGCAGTCGCTCCATGTAAAATACTGGTATTCAGCTGCATCCGGTTAGACAGGAAGCCGGCCCAACATATTTGGGAAAAGGCTAGGCAGATTGATTTTCATTTGTAATTTAACTAATTTATCTCCTAACCGCTCAAGCCCATACGACACCAACAGAAGATTTTTTGAATTGAATTGTTTTACACGACACAATACACATACAAATCCATTTGATAGCAGTTAGTTTCGTCAAATTATAATTATTAATTTAACAGTTCAGAACTTGTTTTAATAGTTCTTTACTCATCGCTGTTCAAGGCGAAACATTACTTTACTTAGTAGATAAATAACCATTTATCAATATAAATTTATAAATTAATATACAATTCATTAATTTCAAATATCTGACTTGCCAATCTAATGAAAATGCTACTGAAAAATGCTAACATTGATCATCATAAAATTGCGTTTTATGCTCAGTAGCATTACGTCACCCGTTTCAACTCACACAAGAGTTTTTATATCCACGCCATGGTCGGTAAACTGTCTCTGTCTCGCTCCTCATTTAAGTATATGTGTCTATCTCGCTCTTGTGCTGGCGGCGACAAGCAGTCTGGGCCTTTCTGGCGGACACTGCGTAGCAAACAAAACCCTAGGTCACGGGCACTGGACACATTTTCGTACAATGCCTCATCTGAATAAGTTTTCGTAGTACTCCCTCGTGATTGTATCCACCTTGTTGGAATGGTTTAGCCTTCAGGTGGAATAGTAAATTCTGACTTATTTGCGTGCCTTCTTCTAGTTAATATTAAGGTTATTATTCAGCATTTCCGACCTAATCTACTTACTCTTCTCTTGAGCATGTTTTAGCTTTACGTGAAGATTACGCTCATCAATCTTTGTGAAAGTCCAATTTCGACAACAAAATTGGTGCCAGTCGTTGTAAACATGAGTATCTTATTTTGCATTAACATCCAATTTACTAAGAAGTTATGTATTTTCGTCAACCTCACCGTTCCGCTCGCCAAATATAAGAACGCAAGGTCAGGGATACATTACCAAAGGTAGGTACTGAAAAACAAGAGCAACGTGAAAACTCGATGGAACAATGAACATGCCCCACAGTTCCACTCCCTTACCCGCTGTTAATACAGTAATCTGATAGGCTAAAATCTTGACAGGCATGCGTGCCAACTAATACATTAGCATCTCATTGGAGATAGCATCGTGCCAAAACATGGGTTGGAGTGACGGGCAAACGGGACTGCTTAAGATTTCGTGGCTCCGAATGACAAATTGAAGATATGTCTGTCTCTATTCACGATGCTATCAACCAGAACAGCAAAAAATTATAAAAATTCAATCAAAAAGATTTCTATCTCCTTGTCACATAATCCATCAAAGACCAGAGTAACTGATCTGGTTTCTTTTAATTAGCTTGTGATCAGGTTATCGCATGATGTTATATAATCTGATCAGTATGCAAATAACTCGACTCACCTAGTCGTTAATAGGGAAATATCAGCCCCATAGTCAATCAATCACTTCTGCCAATTTCATCAGCGAAATGTTCTAAACACTGTCTCTGACGAGTTACGCAAATACTGTTACAGGTCTTTCATAGTTTCAGATTGTTCGCGATAACACGTGCTTTCTGCCTAAAGTTAAAACTGTTTTGGCCTTCACTCGTTACACTTTTTTTTTTTACTGAAAGCTTGTACAGTTATTAGAAAACTTGCGGTACTTTCGCAGATTGGCATTAATATTTTTTGTTGCCTGTGCTCTTTACGTTTTTACCCTTTTTCTAGTTCTACTATCAGTCATTCTAAGATGAACGGTAATTCTAAATCATTATAAGGCTTAGTCAAAAAGTGACAGCTGTGTAAAATCATCAAAATCACCTTTTTACGTATTTTTCTGTTCCTTTCTTCTTGTCTGTATATACCGAATGATTTTTTTTTTACCATCTCGAAATTTTTACAGGGTGTTCTACCCATGAATATAACTCTGAAATCACGAAAAAAAAAAACATCTGTTTCATACATTTTGGTCAAGTAGGGTAACTTTTGTATAAACAGCATATTTTTTTTTTTTCGTAAATAAGTAAAAGTAAAAAAGCTTTATTCAGTTCACAAAAACACGGTACAATAAAAATAAAAACGAGTAACAAATTACATAGGAGCCTTAGGTGCTAGTTTTTTTACAAATTCCCTGGACCCCACACTAGGATTCCCTGTGTCGTGGGGTCCAGAAATGTCGTGATTCAGAATGTCCTGTGTCGTGATTTCAGAGTTGCTCCCATAGTGAAAGTTGTTAATATTCATGGGTAGAACAGCCTGTAAAAATTTCGAGACGGTAAAAAATCATCCGGTATGTGTGTGCATAAATGGTTAAATATATAAATAAAATATACCACTTTTCTATACACATTAATATTGTTGAAAATTTTATTCAAAATGACATGATTACTTTGTAAAATTTTTTTTTCATTCTCAGTTTTAATGATGGTCTGGCAGTTTGAGCAGTTTATGCGGCCTACCCAAATGCATTTCTTGTATTGTTCGTCGAGTTGAGCTCCACGATTACTGATAAATCGGAGCATTGTCTGGACAGGTCCACTCAAATCTGTGTTTCTTTCCTCAAAAGACCATCTATATGTTCTTCCTCATATGGCCTGACCAAGATTATGTCTGGACTTTAAAAGAGACTGCGACCTCTGAGTTTGTTTCGGCCTTTCTTCTCAGAGCAGTAACATAGGAAACGCCGAACTCATCTAGCTTATTTTTAATCTTTTTTTAATATGACTTGTAAAAGTGATTCCGATATCTTATTAACGATACAAACAATTTCATTTCACGCATTGAGTCAGTTTCCAACCACTTTTATAAACTTTGCAAGAGATATAATAAATTCAAGAATTTGGGGAAACTATCAAAGTCCCGCTAAACACGTTATATTATTTTTAGTGTCCGCAACCACCGCGTTGATTTCCGACAGCACTGCACCGACATTGCGGTGGTCTTTATAGTTTGTTGTCCTACAGTTTTATGGATTCCCTTAAATAACGACTGACTCACACAGGTTGTTTTACGGTCGTCCATTTTTATGACTGTTTTATTGCTATCGATGTCTATTGCTTTGATTGATATGCTTCTATCGTGTGGCGCTTCTTTTAACAATATATTTACTCATGCATTATTTATTTTAAATTGACCGCGTAGTAGGACTCATTGGTTTGTTTTCAGTTTCATTAATGCTTCACCTACGTCACTTTTCCTGTCATCTTTCACTTCAGTGGGCAGTTCTTTCAGACACGTGGCATCAGCCCATTCCCGGAATGAGCGCGAGCGTCAATGATTGCCGTGTTGATTGACGGATGTCTTCCTGCCAGTTACTTCTTTAGCATCATTATCACAGTAATATCAACCTTAATACTTAACAATAAGATTCTTTTGGTCATGATGATCAACATTGTTGCGGCTCTTTTCACGGCTGCGATCTATTTGGCCTCTACAAACTTAGGTATCGCTGATGAGCCAAAACCGATCATCGACTTCGGGTCCTAATAATAGCTAAATTTTACACTGGAAAACTGTTCACGTGTGAGTGTGTTATTGTCAAAACTATGTTTACTATTTGCACTTTGAAACTTGGCTCGTCAGCCGTGCGTGCTGCCACTAACTGAAATGTTGATTAAGTCATCCGTTTTTTTAAGGTGTATTGTACAGTTCACGCTTTTCACATTAGTTTTTTTTTTTTAATATTAATACTGGTTAAATTAAAAATATTCGTCTTGATTGGACAATACATAAGATTAGACTATGGGAATACACTTAGGGAATGTGAGCAGTTTTACATTTCCCTTCAATATGGTGTTTAAGTGTTCCGTCGTACCCGGGGTACGGCTGTGACTGATGAAATTTCGGGTTTTTATTTACCCGACTACGGCAAAGCCAAAAGGAAGGGTTATGATTTTAGCAGTCTATGTATGTATGTATGTATGTTTGTATGTATGTATGTTTTTACGTGTGTTCCACCGTAGCGCCTAAACTACTAAACCGATTTTGATGAATGAGGTATCAATAGATTTGTAATAATGGTCCGGGTGACATAGGCTATATAATTTTTCCCAAAATTTAATTTGGTGGACTTTACACGTAAATTTCTAACCTCGAAAAAAATTAAAATGGGATGATCATGAAAAGAAAGGTCTTGACGAGCACATTACAAATATGTATATAATATTATATTTTCAAAGTAAATAAATATGTAAAAATCGTTAAAAATAAGCAAAAGTGAGACTGCGTTACGTAGTATTGCAAGATGTTACCAACGTGCAGTTAATCAAATCTTAATAAATAGTAACGATTTGTAATTCCACTCTTATGAAGAAAAACAAGTACAACGAAATATTTATATTTTGGATTTCTTCGAAGCTCGATATCGATATATGGTGTTGGCGTCGAAATAAATCGCTCTATGGTTTCGTCCAAAGCACTATGCACTGCTATTGGAATTTAAAATAGGTTAATTACTGAACTATTTTATTATTCTTATTTACGTTTATCAAGTGTAAAAACGGAAAAGAATAAAATAAAAAATAAAGTTTAATAAAAAACTGTAACCCGACTACCTACGGGAAAATGAAAATGATCTAAAAAGTACGAAACAAGCAAATATTTCAGACAGAAATCAAGACATAGGTACAAAAATGGTCAAGGTAAAGCCGTCGTCGCATGCCATTATAATTTTGTAGGTGTTCCTGGCACCAACATGGTATACAGGCAGGCGACCACGGCTTTACCTGGACCATTTTTGTACCTGTCTTGATTTCTGTCTGAAATATTTGCTTGTTTCGTACTTTTTAGATCATTTTCATTTTCCCGTAGGTAGTCGGGTTACAGTTTTTTATTAAACTTTATTTTTTATTATTATTTAGAAATGTTAAAAGAAATAAGAAAAAAACATTACAAATTGTTAAATACGTCATTACATATTTTTTTATACAAAATTTATGCCGAACTATTCAGCCGTTACAGAGAAAATTTACAATTTAGGTTGAAAACTGACCTTTTTACAACGATATATTTTCATAATTTGGGAAAGTTTATTAAAATTTTAAACAATACTATGATGACCTTAAGTATAACATATTATATTTTTTATATGGAAAACGCACCAAAGGATAAGCTGAAATATCATGATGATTGTTGAAGATGTCGGAAAAAATCATGCCGACTGGGAGTTTTACTGGCGTGTCGGGTAAACATAAACATTAGATGAAATTTAGCACACAGATAGTTTATAGCCTGGTTTAAAACATAGGATACTTTAAATCCCGGAAATACGTTCCCGTGGGATATTTTCCAACATCCACGCGGGCGAAGCCGCGGGCAAAAGCTAGTACGTACATTATAATTTCAGCTATCTTTAGCTATATGTAATTTATTTAATATTATAATTTATAACTCTAGCTCTCGATTAATTTTAAGATCTTAATAGTTAGAGCATAATGCAAAAGTAGATTGAATACAACTGTATAAATACGTATACCATGTTATTATATACATAGCGGTATGTATAACTTATTTAAATGCAAACGAAGCATTGTAAGCACCATCTGTCGAGCACGAACAAAAAGCAATTCATCTCACGTTAACATTTACCAAGTGCCCACAAAAAATAATTACATCACTCGTTATTTTGACTCGAGCGTTCCCCATTTGAAAGCGGTCAACCAACGAGTACTCGCACTTAGCAACAAATGAACGTATTTATCGATAAATCTAAGATTACAGTTAACCTTGCAATTGTTCTGACCCAAAAATCTTAATGAAAGTTCTAGCAAATAGCGGTAGGCGTCGGTTTGATTGCAAACGAAGCTGTATCAATCAACCTATACAACGGAAATTGATGTCACAGAACAGCTATTTTGAAGGCAGTATCAATTTTCGTTAATAGTCTCAAACAATGGGCCATTTATGCTCCTATTATTATCCAAAACAATCAGGCAAATCGCCGAAATGTAAAATGCTGATCCTTCTAGTTACAAATTCTGTCTTAGTACTAGTCGGGTCACGTTTTTTACGCGAACGTCGACGAAGCATTCTAGAGGACAAGTTATGCACGTAATTCATTTAATCAGTACGCGGAATCTGAAACCAAGCGGAGTTGTAATCATAACGCAATTTTCTAATAATTTTAAATCTGCACAGTCACCAAACTCTGCAACTTTGTTGGAGTACTTGGCTCAATACGCTTGGGACCTTTCCATTGCTGTTTTTTGCTTTTCTTTGTTTTGAGAATAAACTACATTTTGAGCGACCTATGTGGTGCGAAGAAAAAATCGAGTTGGTCGAATCATTTCATCGTTGACGCATTCACCAACACGCGCAATTTCATCCTGCGAGATTTTTTGCAAAGTTTTTTTATTCGCTTCTCGCACAACACTGGAACGAAACAGAATAAACAGGTCTGTTTTTTTATAAGATTTTTCATAGTGAAGATTCGGTTTTTAAGTCCACGTCACGGTGTGATGGAAGCGTTTTAAATTACGGCCTACAGGCTTTTTTGAGTACACGAGTTTACACGCTGCTTGTAATCTACGTTGTAAATATAGAGTGAACAAAATTAAGGCATTATTCATGGGTTCTAAGAAATTAGTAATTATTTTGTTATTTCAATTTGTATTTGAAAGTGTTTGTTCGAATTCTTGATTTCCATCGTCTGAGGAGCTTCTATCCTTCAAACCCATATTATCATCATTAACTTAAAATCAATCATAAATTCTTTGACAACCTTCATCGAGGAGTGACAATCTCATAACATAGTTCCTTTCAACGTTAATCCATTGTCTTTATTTTTGTTTCGTTTACATTGTCTCTAAATGTAAACTTGAATTTGTAATTTATGCTAACTACTTCTGTTTCCGTCACTGTTATATTTAGTAGCACTTCCTCACTTGTTAACTACAGTTTTTAATTCATGAGATAAGTGTGCTTCATGCTCATTACCCTTAATTTGCATATAGAGTGGGGCTTCATGTTAAAAGCCACCCTCAACTGGCCCTCGGGTATAATAGGAACTCTCAACATCCAACTTTCATTAAAAATCATTTTTACCCTTTACTCTATTGATTAGATTCCGCAAACTCTCCTGGCAGTCTAGACATTATCTAATAGTGATTGTCAAGCATTTGATGAAATTGTGCACTTCGTCTGGAGTGACGGGAGTCAGAGGATTATCACTTTCTTCAACGGCAGGAAGGGAGGCTCTACGTTCGACTTCCGCGTTGACCTCTGTGAGGTGAGCTTGGTCTACTGGTAGGGAGCTGGATGCAGCATTGAGCTTCTAGACTGTCAGCTAGGCATTCAGCCTTGTCGACGTCTTCGAAAGAAGTGACTTGCTGGGACTTGAGTTTCCTCTGAAGTTCCCAGAAGGCCAGTTGAGTAGGCTCTAGTTCGCTCAGCATCTTGTCCCACCCCACGTTACGCAGTTCCGTTACACGTGTCCTTACATCACAGCCATCAAGCATATGCAGCTTCCGTTTTGTTTCTCTCTAACAATGATTGTCATGCATAAGCAGCGTCTCTTTTGTTTCTAAATGTAAAGGGCTGTTCTGCAATTAATTGTGTATGGCTAGAAAAACCAGTTCGTTCGATTACATATGAATGAGGGACGACTCGTGTTTATGTTATACAAATTAAGTCCTGACTAGAATGTCCTTCTTTTTTAATCAACGACTAGGTTTTTCGCTGCTTATACGGTCTTTAAAGAGTCCGTGAGCGAGCATGTGATGCAAGATTTTGTGTGGCAATAGTTTTAGATATTTTGTGTGAATACTTCAAAATATTTAACACTTCAGTACTTTAGAAACTATTTTTGGTGCCAACTGCCAATCGAATTGTCTAAAATTTTAAACATAAGTGACAAAATAATATGTCGTTTGCATGCTAATAAGATTTATTTTGGGCATGAGATCTATTTGTTTATTCGACTATTCTGCATATCGCTTATGGCCTTATCAATGGATCATTTAACACAATGCGTGCCAATGTGATCGCGATAAAATCAATGAACCGGTGAATTGTTGCGTGTAATCCTACGCCCGTGGCATTGAACTTCGCAGTCCTAGTTTGAATAAGAACAATGCTATTCTAATAGGTACGTATTTAACACTTATATTTTTAATATTCGCAACAGTTACTGATAAACAATCTCCTTTCGCCGGTGTAGTGCCTGGCATAACAACAATAGCCGGCCGCTTCTAACTTCGGCGATGATGTCAGCTTTCCTTTAGGTAATGACCGCTCGAATCGCCTGCAGCATTTCACGAGCGTAAACAACTCTGTTTTTTTTCTCTTTTACACAAATTCATACCGATGGTTACCTGTACCATCAAACGTTGAACAAAATAACGAGCTAGAATAAGAATATTTAATTGGCCTCGTTTCATGTTTCCTATTCTACATTGTGCTGTTTTACAACCGATATAATTCCTTGCTAACTAGTATGTGTTTTACATATTGAAACAACTTCGTGTAACAGAACCGGTTGTTTTGCAATTCGGCACGCATGCGCGTTTGCTCTCAAAACCAAGCCTGCCCTGGCCCTTGAGATCCCCGAAACCAATTATTAACATAATGCCCCGTCAGGAGCATTATTTGGAGAACAGAATCCATCTCGAAAATGATTGAAATTAATCACAATTTATTTTGCCCTCTTGTTTTCTCCTATAAAGATTATTTTACTCGGGAGTTTTGACAACGTCAAAATTATTATTGAACACGTTCTGACGCGGCTGAACTCCGGTCAGGTTTTATCGCATACTGAAACATCTAGAGCTAGAGTATATATGAATAAAGTTTCGTTCCTTCCCGCGTTAAATTAAACCTGTGAAAGCACTCGCGTCAAATAACCGTGAGGTTATTCAAGGTTGCAAGATTTAGAAACGCATCAGGAAGCACCGGTGTCAGATCGTGCAGGAAACACGTGGTCATCGGTTTCTCCAATCGTCAGTCGGCCATAATTTTGTTTTATTGCTTCCCACCATGGTTTTCATTCGTATGCGATTTCTATCGTATATCCTTAATAACAATGTTTGACGCCTCTGAAATGAATAGTTGCAATCGATAAATAACTGTCAGGGAACAAATTGTTGAAATCATGAGCATAACGTCCACTAGTATATGAATTTCTCGTCTATTATTTCTGATATTTGACTTCCGAGCGAAAACTTTAAAGTTAACCCACATGCACTTCTGCAGTCACTTATGAAAATTCAAATGCCAGTGTCCAAATCTAAATTACCTTCAATCTATTCTTGAGCATGTAATAGGGAGGAAAGCGCTTTGAAATGACCCTGTCCCACTCGGTTAGGCAAGGATAAATTGAATAGAAAGAAAGAAAGAAAAATAAGTTTAATTGTCACAGACACACGTGCATAAAAAAAAGAACAATACAATAAAATAAAACAATGCATTTAAATATAATCACGAGCACAAAACAGAAATATGCGGCAGCTGCTGGCACGTCATGACTGTGACAAGAAGGCTTCCACTCAGCATGATGCTGTGCTATGGGGACCCACAGCACAGCGCTGATTTTCAGTGGTCACCCGAAAAAGTCGTACGGAAACCAAGATAGGTTTAATGAATTAAATATAAATAAATAATAAAATAAAACAAATAGTACTTAGAATATAATGCTACTATACAACCAATTATATGAATGAACTTTTTGTGTCTGGCACTCTCAAAGTGAATACTTTGTTTCTTTTTTGGATTGTCCATGTAATATTTCATGCTAATGGCTCACTGTTTTAGTAAGGGTGACAGACTTTATTGTGTGTCTGATACGAATAAAATATCTTATTGATATTCAACAAAGAATATTTGTCGCTGTAGATAAAAAAAATAACAGTTTCCAATTGAATAGTAATTACAGCTTGAGCATGAAACGCTTACAACTCACAAATTGCCGGTTGTTCTTGAGGAGCGCGCTTTGCGGCGTGATGTGCCCCTCACGATGGTACCTTTAGACACGTTAATTTATATAATCATTTGATGCAAAATGTTAAACTTTGTAGCTCACCTCCAATTGCTGTACTTGATCCTAATTCTCAACTAACAACCTCGCGAGGTACTGTACCTTGGTATTTTCCTCCAGAAAGTTCGAGACAAAATATTTAAAGCTACTACAATAAAAAGTCGACTGAACGACATTGATTTCTCAAATGAAAGTTGTTGTGCTGTTATGCACCACAGACAACGATGTAGTTAATTAAATTCATAGTTCTTAAACGTCTGATAAAAGAGCGAAGGTCACGGATTCAATTTTTGAGAATGAGTTGCAGTTTCTGATCTGTTCTGATATTAAATTGCTATAAGAGTACCTGGTGATTGATTTGCACCATTCGTTCCTGGCTGATTAGACTTCTGAATGGAACGTGAAGAAAAATTAAAATACTACCATCCCAAAATCCCAAATGAAAGAATTATTACTTGCAGATTCAGATGAATGATTATTTTTATTATTCATACGTTATCCCTGTCCATGCACATTAAATGTTTGTCTCAGACGCTTCTTGGAAATTGTGATGTCTTCCGGCTGTATTTGGCAAACAGACTTGTGTCAAAATTGTGGCTGTTGCTTCCAATCGCAACTAATGCTACTATCATCGAATGGAGCAGTGGGTGTTGTAAGTGCACTGAAGTTATAACTTTGTTGATTCAACAATAATTTATACCTGTTGTTACAAAGGGTTGTAGAAAGTGCTGCCAATAATGACGCCATTGGCAATTCTCGATCATACATTTTGAAACTTGGATCTTGCAAACAGAGACAGTGTCTGTAAATTGTAATAATTAGTTTCTTCGTAAAATAGATTCTAATTTAGTCTTCAAAGATTAGAAAAAAACATAACAGACGGAAATGGCCGATATTTCATTTGAAATTTTACTTTGTGCGTAAGAGCTGTTTTATTCTTTTGTCGTCTCCCGGCTACAGAAAATTCGTCATTTTGCATTACTGAAATAATCTGCAAGTTCTGCAACATTGTCGAAAAGACTTAGTGAGAGCTTTACGGCCTTTTCCTTATGGCAATTACTCTTGCGTTGTCCTCTTTGTACTAGAGGATAGATCCTTAGTCTGACGATGTGTGAATTCGTTACTTGCTAGTAATAAACGCAAACTTACAAAGTCACTTTCGTCAAAACCATTATTTCAAACAATGTTTATATCTATTTGTATTTTGTGTTCTTATTTGTTTAGCAACAAATGCATTCGAAATGCAATCGTTGGTACATGTTGCATAATTAATTCCATCGTATCTATTAGAAATTATTATAGTCAGAAGTTTACATCAGTCTTTATTAATTATTTGCCTCACTACCATTTATTCAATGTTAAATTTTTTGTTGCAGGTATAATAATTTAATGTATAATTACTGCCGCTTTCTGGTTTGCTGTCGTGAAGGTAATCTACTATATTTTTATATCGTTAGAAGCAGCAATCAGACCCAGTTATATTTACCGACATGAACATAATGTTTCAACAAACCTGTTTATAATGAATATTGAACTTTAATGCTCAATTCAATAGATTAAATGTTAGAGTCCCAGCATCATATTTATTGTTACAAGACAGCTCAATATAGCTTCGCAGAATATCGTCAGATTTAAAAAGATTGAGGTTTATTAGTTGGAAATGGACTCGTTTATTTTAATTGCTACTTCCTCTAGCCTTTGGTTTAAAGTTACAGTCGTTATAGACAGTGACATACATTCTTCATGCTTTTGTATTCTTAGAAGCACACAGATTTATCTTTTTACTCACATGTTAATAACCTGTTCGGGACAAATAAGATGGAATAATTTTAGCGACGAAAATGGTGCTCATTTTGCGCGTCGAGCGTTGATCAAAGCAGTTTGTGTCAGGCTGGTTTTCAAAGTGACGCTTATACTAATTGGTCAGATTACAGAGGTCGCTTTTGTCGTGCGACTGTCGCACGGTTGTTGCGCGTCGTTGACTGTGATGCGGACAAGTTTGCGGAAACTCATATCGTGTTGATTCAATTCAGGTACTTTGTCAGACTTGGTTCAGCGTTATGCTAAATTAGAATCTATTATTACCGTAGAAAATTATTCATCAACTGGTACCTCATACGAAACTTTGGTTGACATTATTAGTCCCTTACTAATAGGTTTCACGAGGATAATCAATGAAAGATTAAGTGCAAATTGTGCAAGTCACTATGCAGCTGCAATATTGTTCAAATTGAGCCAAATTTTGTGCGTATCTTCTACGAAGTAATCCAGGCTGAGTTAATTTTGCTCCCGGGTTATCCCTCTAATTAACGCAGTTTCAAATCTTGCCAAATGTGATGTCACACAAGTAGCTTCATTTAATTTAAGAGAGAATTTTCCTTTTGGCACTTTTAAATGTTAGTCTTTCGTTCTAAGAAAAATAATCAGACACCTCGGCGACGTTACTCTGTGACGGGGGGCCAAAGTTAGTTATTTTCTCGAAATAGCAGGGCAACTGTTGCGAATTCTAACTAATGACTGCAATGTCTAGGGGCGATCGCAGAACGCAACTGTATGATAAATTGTTAACCAACCTGATCGTTTATTCCTGACGTGAAGGTATATTATTATCATTCTCTAAGCAAATGGCGAGCTAAAATTTAACAAAGTTATTATTTCGATGATGTATTCTCGGAAACGTTTCATTTGCGCCGTGAGATCTGCAGCTGTTTTAAGCGGGTTTTTTGATGAATCAATTTCTCACTTTCAGTACGTAATTAAGATCTCCAAGGCTGAGCGTCGTAGATTTTAAAACGATTTTGAAACGATTTTTATTATATTGAAGAATTTCTTGGAACTAATATTAATCATAACTGTACTAGGAATGCCGTCTCGGCGCATTGTTTTAATTGTAGTTGAAAAATAAACACTGCGTGAGAAATTCGCCCACTGACCGTAGACGGGTTCTCACGGGCATTCATGAAATTGTGATACCCAAATTTAGATTAACTAAAACAAGCAAGTCATTTCTTATAAACAGTATCCGCTTTTATAACAAGTTGCCAAAGTCTGTGACAGAACTTAGCGATGGGAAGTTCAAAACCCACATCAAACGTGTCCTTATCAAGAAAGCATATTATAAAATTAAAGACTATGTTGAAGATAAGGAAGTTTGGCAATAATTCCTTCTGCACATGTGGCTTCCCTGGTACCTCATTAATGGCATAAATAAGTAAGAGTCTATTAACTGCTCCCAAATTAACATGTTTATTTAAATCTTTATTTATTTTTATTTTTTTTTGTTTTTACATTCGTCCTTGACATATTTATTATTCTATTATTTGACATTATATACCTACGATTTAATTTGAACTTTTTTTTTTTTTGTCACTTTTGTGGACATGATAATTACTCAGATTGATTACAGTTGTAACAGCAATCATATAATTGCGTTTTATTAAAATAGGTTTTTTTTACTTTTATTAATCTATTTATTTTTTGTATAGATTCTTTTCTACATATTTTGTGAATGTGAGAACGCTGTAGGCTTAGTGGATTGTAGACCTGTTGACCATTTTCTATTTTGTTAAGTACTTGGTACTTATTGAAAGACCTACACTGTCCTCCCATACCTAGAAACACTGTTATATGAAAGTATTGTAAAAGCCAATTATTTTTAAAAGAGTAACCGTGGAGTTTCTTGCCGGCTCTTCTCCATAGGAAACGACCAATTGGAACCGTGCACCTAGCTTCTGACGTTTCATAAGTGCCCATGTAGGTTTATGTGAAATAAAAATATTTTGATTTGATTTGATTCATCGTACTACACGCGAACCGCAGCTTTTGACTTCATCGACCCTTTACTTAAACAATTTGATTTGTCTACGGATTTGTTTTGATTAACATGATAATTAGATTCGTTGTTAACGCCGTTTTCGTCGCGAAATGTAGTGCTATTTGGGGAAATGGTTTAATGTAGGTAGTGGTAGGATATAACTCTTTTAAATTACTTTATTAGGTTGACGGAATATTAGCACACGTGACACTGACACGTAATCTTTTATACCTACCCAAAAATCATATTTTCACCCACCACATTACCTTTTTAATAGCAGCTCAGGCTCAGTTTTCCTCATATTTGCGGTCATTTATTTCGATTCGTCATTGTAATGCAACTTTTCCTTGTTTACTATTGTTTCTCGGAATGCTTCTGGCATCGCGTGAGGTTTTACGAACCTTTTCTTAAACGGTGTAATAGTAAAATTATTATTACTAAAGACCTTGATTTCTATACTGGCCCTCTCTGAATAAGAAATGTTTTATATCTCTGCAGCTAATTCGTAAGTGAAATCGCTAACCAAATCCCCATGCGTTAGGTCATTTGCATATAGAGACCCCTCAGATTAATTGCTACATGATTGTGAACCTTAAGAAAGTCTAGCGATAGCGATATTTCGAACTGTGTGATGGCAACTTATATCATTCCTGATTAGTACAAGACATATGCTAAAGTAATTTAATCTTATCATTTGCGACAATTTGACAAATTAAAATTCGTTGTCTTATTGTGATAGTAGTATCACAATAATTGCCTTGTTTACTCTACGTTGACATAACATGAGAACTTCATGATCTAATACCAGTAATTAACGATAACACCAGATAAAGTGAGATCGATAGATAAAAACGACAACACGGATTCGATACCGATTCTCCGTAAGATAACAAACCAGAAATCGAAGCATGTTAATTCAAAATCATCAGAACTTCGACAAATCGTTGCTCTCGCTACCGCAATTTGTAATCGATTCAAGTTGAATTATGCAATACATAGTGTACGTTTATTAAGTCGTAATCGGACACCCGACGATGCGACGTCGGCTGATAAGGTGACAAACGGTGTATCGCATTCTTTCCCAGCGTACACCTCAGCACATAGCAGACTCAAGTCACCGACGCAACGCCACGGTTTCACGTGACCACGGATATAGAGACGTAATCAAAATCTAAAATCGTAGCAATGTTGATTAACAACCGTTTGTTTGTTACGGTAAAATTGAAAACTTTATTAGCAGGAATAGGGAAATGAAACGGCCTGGTCACTGCACAGTGCGGCCACGTGCACAAACATGTTCCTGTATTTTCACGCATCTCGTAATGTTTAGTGACAGGTAATGTGCTGCATTTAGAAATTTAGAACCCCGATTAATCATATAAGAAACCCATGATAAACCAAAATATCAAAAGAACTAGACGTATGAATTAATGAAAACATCAAAACCAGATGATGAAAAATTATTTCAGACATATTGATAATTTCCGCACTCAAATTGCTTGCGGGGGAAGTGCGTCAAAAAACACGTTCCGATACTTTCGTATGTTTTTCACGTTACTGAACTGAAAAATTAAATTTTAACACCAAGATCCAGTACATCACTGTCCAAAATATATTTCAATAAAAAAACTAGAATTTATTTTTCATGCCAATTGTTTTTGTAATTTCTAGCAAGCATTTGCCAAGACTTCAATGATCTGGAAGTTTCTTTTTAACCTATCATACAGCCACACAGTCGCTTGCATCATCTAAGCTTTCACTTAACTGATTTAGCAAATGCACAGTGTGTTATTTTGCCTTAGTTGCGGACATGCTTGTTTTATGTGTTTTTTGAAAAGCTAACAATCAAACATCCACCACATTAAAACTCCGCCGGGTCTAACTACCATAGTTTAAGAGAAATTAAGAAAATCGAGAAAAATCCTTAAAAACCGTAGAAACGTAATACCTCGTTTTTGGATTAAATTTTTGCACTAAATGTTCTACGGTATGATAGGAATTGACTATAGGAACCAAATTTTTCTTGAAAACTTTAATAATCTTGCTCACCCAGGTGTGAATATTTTTTTTTTATGATTCTGTAATTATTTTTTTTCTGGCGATTCTCTTCATGGTCGCGTTTTTTTTAAATGTCTATATGTTGATAACTATAATAACTATCGCCACAAAAAAAACCAGGTGCAACAAACCCAGGATTTCAGAAATATCGAATTTTTAAATTGTGGGCTAGGGTTGTCAAACAAACCTGTGTGCAATATACAATGCTCAAACAAACATTACTTTTTGACTCAGGTATTAGCGCAATTACCGGTTTAAATTATGACGTGCCTAGTTGACATACTTTAAGTATGTAATTATGGAAAAATATTTGAACAAAGTTAAAATTAAAAAATATTTACGGTTGAATTTTTACCATTACTTTTGTTTATAATATCTATCTTCGATGTTTTTTTGGTTTGGTTGATGTTGTCCGTCCAAATTCGGGGACAACAAATGATGGAAACTCTGCACGAACAGCACTATCAGACCAACATCGGAAAAAAATTGCAGATATCTTAGGTATAGAGACATGGCTGGTGGATGACCTGCATACTATTTTAGTAGTGCTATCGAGTGGCTTAATTATAGATGCTGCAAAATTTGACGACTTTTGTAAATCTATAGCTGCGAAGTATGTAGAAAAATACAATTGGTTTTATATGTCCGTTACTATACACAAAATATTAATGCATGGCCGACAAATCATAGACGCCAGCACCTTACCCATAGGTATGCTGTCTGAGCAAGCAGGAGAGTCTAGAAATAAATATTGGCGCTATGATAGACAACACCATACCCGAAAATTTAATAGAAAAACCACAATTTTAGACTTATTTCACCGTGCATTAGAATCATCTGATCCTTATATATCCTCGTTAGCATTTAGTACACGTCAAAAATATAAAAAATCTTTGCCCTTGCCGAAATCAGCGCTTCAACTTTTAAGCGTAACAACAGACAATGTTTACTACAGCCAATCCGAAGAGTTTGAAGCAAATGATATCACGCTGACGACTGACGAAATGGTTTTTGAATCTGATAGCGAGGATATGTTATAAATAACCATTCAGAGGATAATTGGTTTAATCGATTGGTAATTTTTTAATCAACCTATTTTGTCCCACTGCTGGGCAAAGCCTCCCCCATAGCCTTTCAAAGTTCTTTGATCTTTGCCATCTCCGGTCAATCCGTCAAAACAAGTTTAAATCAATTGAATTAATCGACTTAAATGTTTACTAGTTTGTGACAACCCCATTTCCATAGAAATTAAAAAATAACTTAGAAACGCAATATCTCCGAGATCTCGCTAGATAAATATTTACAATTTTGTCGATTTGAAGGTACTATACATAAGTATATTCTACAAACAAAAAAAAATGCGACCAGTAAATAGTTAATTTTATAAAATTTGTTTTTGTTTATTTCGAAAATAATTATTTACTGTCGTTCCTGTTATGTTAGGGACTTGAAATTTTGACACCAAATATATTTCAAACCAACAATTAATCTTTATTTTTACAAGAGGTTGAGATTTATTTTATTCAAGAAATACAGACGAAAATCTTTTTCAGCGAGGTCAATGACCTTTCACAAATATATTTTTATCTCCTAAATTAAGTGAAATATCAAAACGGGACTTTTTTAGAATGCTTTATTAAGGTTTAACCTATGTAGATAAAAAATAAAACTGGCATGTCCGCAACTAAGGCAAAATAACACACTGTGAAATGTTTCCCGCAACAGCCCACATTTATACGAAAACGGTGTGCACAGTGCGTGGTCGACCTATAAAAGGGCTTTAGCCTTTTCAAATTACGTATCAAACTACTTGTAGTAATATTGTCAAGTCACCATTTGGCACGAGACGGGTGTGCCGCAATTGCGAACACGCTCGCCAGTTCGTAATGAGAATAATGATGGAAGCTTGCGCCATAGATCAGTTTCTGCGCGTGCGCGGCTTGCCGATAGCGGGAAATCGCTACTACTTGCGTAAATACAGCAGCCGCTGCTGGGCTTTAGATTAGATTTAGCTGATCGAATCTGTTCACAAATGAATTTGTTACTATTCGTCATTCAGTGTTTTGCCTGCATTATCTTGCTTTTCATAACGACGTCAATTTTCTTGCTGCTACTTAGATTATTTTACATTACTATTGGAAATAAGGAAGCCAATCCTCCAAACAAGTTGCAGATAAAATACCCCAGTAACGTTTATAGAGGCAACGATTTCATAGAAATGACAAGTGGGCCATATTGCATCAATAGAACGATGCACGCGAACGTTAAAGACACCATAGCGCTGATTGCGAATGCAACTTTGTAATTTTCTCGTGTCACGACCAACTACAACGTATGCATTTACAGGCGAAGCACTTCACGGGAACCACTGTTTTATTTGCAACCAGACTCATTATCTACACCGCGAAAATCGTGTCATTGATATTATAATCGTAACTAGTATCGATGTCACTGCAAAATGTGCAATATTTAGCAAAATTTTGTTATTAATAAACAAATGTATTCTGTCGTAATTATGTGGAAGGATGGAATGTATATAATTAACACTTCATCGGGTTGTCTTATATATTTCCCATTGCGTATCGCAACGGGACCTACTCTATAATTTATGCATTTAGTAATTAGGTAGTTAACTTCCAACAAGTATTTACGATTGTTTAACTGCCGCTACGTTTATCTACGATTCTGCTGCCAAGACCTGTCCGACTCGATTGATTAAATAATAGAACTGTCTTTTATGATCATCTGAACATTATTTCTTGCACCCTTATGTTAAAATTAGTTTCGCTTAGCTTTTGGTTCCTTCCGTTTGCATTTGATTGTCATTCCGAACTAGAATATAGGCTAGCCCCTTTGGAGATATGACCTTGGCTCTATGTACGTAAGGATTTACCGTGGTGTCACTCAAAAATTCAGCAAAAGGACAAACTTTGTGGCTTTTATCATTGTGTCCGGCTCAACTCCAAAAGCGTCATCTATTCTAGCTTTTTCGTAATGCTAAGCAACTTCGTCCTGTATAGTCTGGACAGTAATAGTCCTTTTAGCCTTCTTTTTAATATTTGCCAGGAGTACGATATCCTCCATCCTTATATCCAGGTCTAGCCTCTGGAACGCCTTTTTCACAGTTTAGAACATTGACACCAATTCTGCATAACACACGACATTCGCCAAAATAGGATTAGTATACATCAGAATTATTTCTATATATATAAAATTCTCTTGTCACAATATTAGTTGCCATACTCCTCCGAAACAGCTTGATCGATTTTTATGAAATTTTATATGTATATTCGGTAGGTCTGAGAATCGGTCGAAATATTTTTTTCATACCCCTAAGTGATAAGGGTAGTCCACCTCAAATATTTATATGGCAAAACAACGTTTGCCGGGTCAGCTAGTAAAATATAAAAAAATAAGTGAATATAGGTAAAATTCTGTAAGTATATTGCTGATCCCTCTCCGCTTTCGTTTTTTTAAATACCTAAGTGTATTTGCAGGCTTTTGACAGCTAAGCCCTAATCGATTAGGGCTTTTAAACTTGGCAACTATTAGTAATTCAAAAGTAGGATTCCATGATGCATCTCTCTGAAACTGCTTCTCGGAAATCAAACAGCGCTACGCCGCCGCCGCCGGGAAGTCGAGAATTATTTTCTTAGAAGCGGACTTGTTGTTGTCCCTCACGTTCGACAAAAAGATTATCCAGAGATGCGATGACACTCGCCTCTTACTTTATTACAATGTGAAGCGTAATTTATTTCACAGCTCGAGTAATATATCGACACATTTTCTCTCAAGTTCATATGCTGCAAAAAATACTAACAAATACATCAGCGGAATCTTCTACGCCAGAGATAGTCATATTCGGGTCGATGTACTCGAGATATTCGATATGTCGTAGATGTTCGCACAGCTCATGGAGCGTTGCGGTGAGCGGGTCACAGAGAACCGGGAGTTCATTAGACGAATTCTGGGCACCACTTGTAGTGATGGCAAAAACTGTTTTACGTCATTTCGCAACGTCTCTTGCTTGATGGACGGTGGGAGAGAAGTTTTTTTTTTGTCCTCTTGTCAGATCGCTCTATTCGCCGGTCCGTCACGCGGACATTGACCGTGGTTCAACTATTTAGGGTGTTCAGTTACTATGAGTATTTTGAAAGTTTGCTTGTCTTATGGGACAATTTCATTTAATACTATGTTTTAGTCTTTGTTCTTGGCATCTATTTTAGTACATATGAGTTCGCGTTAGTAGCAGATCATGTTTAATGAATTGCGATATAACTTTATGAAGCTTATTAATTCTTGATAGATAGTATCGTCATTAACCGACTTCCAAAAAGGAGGAGGTTATATGTTCGACGCGTATGTTTGTTTTTTTTTTTTTTTTTTTTATGTATGTCCACCGATTTCTCCGTCAATTGTGGACCGATTTTGAAAATTCTTTTTTTGTTTGAAAGGGTGTGCTCTCGAATTGGTCCCATATAAATTTTATTAACTTTGCTTGGATAGTTTTTGAGTTAGCTACAAAATACGTATTTTTTTCCAGTATGTAGATGATAAGTTTCTGTCACTGATAGCAGGTAGTGGTATTCGAATATGTGTGGTGTAGGTACCACAACTAAAAAGTGAAAAATAAAAACTTTTTACAAAAAAAAACAACCGACCTCCAAAAAAAAACACTACAAAGTGAAAAATAACTTTAATTTCGGAAGTCGGTGGCAAAAAACGAAAATACAAAACCCAAGACACCGACTTCCGAAATTAAAGTTATTTTTCACTTTGTAGTGTTTTTTTTTGTAAAAAGTTTTTATTTTTCACTTTTTTTAATTATTATGAAAGTCAGTTAAAGGCCGTGTCACGTCCTAAATTAATGCTAGTACTTTAATACTCACTACACAGATAAATAGTCTGTCAGCACGGCCGCGTCCATTGTAAAGTTAGCAAAAACTTTTCGCCAACCGATCCTGCGCGTGCCAAAAAGTTTTGAAGTTTCTTGCTATTCATCATCAAACTTTTTATCACTATGAAAGGATTTATATTTTTTTGCTGTTAAGTTTAATACATACAGTTCCAATGACAATAAAAGTTAAAAAAAAATTACCTTTAGAATACTTATGACATGTTGTATATTCTCTACTAGCCTGAAATTAAACTTTTGGGTGTGTTTTGCTATTTTGAATTAACTACGGCACTTCCTTTTTGAAGTGTTATGATTGTCACACCTTCAGTATGTAAATCAAGGTGTGCAGGCTGTGCGTGAGTTGTATATAGTGAGTATAGATAGCGTGGTGAACGGATATCGTGCGGACGGTGAGCACGCGGCGCGAGCGCGCCCAGTCAGAGTGCCGCCGCGCCGCCAGACGCACGCGCGACTTGCACGTGCTAACCACAACTTTTGTACGACCAGCTCATCACTGAACTTTGCGTCTGAATAAACATTATATCGCTTACAAACAAACAAATGATGTCAGTTTGCATGTACCTCGTTTGTCCCTGGTTTTTTCTCGTGATCTACTTGGCGTTCCTTATGCTGGACGTGTGAGACCGGCTCCAAGTCTCCGTACTAGTGTCTGTGGAGGGTTGAGAGCGCAGACGCGGCGTCGCGATCGATAAGTGTCGGTAGCGCCACCGGTCGGTGTCAGCCGTGCGCCGCGCGGGCTAACACGCGGGTGGTTTTGGCGCGCTCCGGCGACGGTGCGAGCGGTGCCGCGTGCCGGGAGCGCCGGTGGTGTTATGCGGGGCGGGTGCGGCCGCCGCCGGGCCCACTGCTGAGCCAGCTGACCGGCCGTCACGATCGCTCCGCACGCGTCGGGCACGCGGCCGCGCGGCGCGCCCGCCATGAGCGCGGCCACGCCAGAGGTGCGCGGCCCGCCGGCCGACGCCGCCTCGCCGCATGTCGCACTGCCCAGGATCAAGCCGGACCTCGGCCTCAATGATGCGACCCTGTTCGCAGTCTACTGCTTCATCAAAAATTTCATTGGGTGAGTCGTATGCGAAAGGAAATTCGTCCTGAGTGCTGCGTCGTCCCACTTTGTATGTGAATTCTTATGTAATAGATGGAATAGGGTTGGTTTCTAAAGGTTTCACCGTGGATGTCTACAGAATTTACCATTTACCCCTATGTGTTACTCAAATTTTTCGCAACAGAATCGATGAGGCAACATGTCCTCCCTAGAATAAAATTATTATGTATTTTTAAATATTCAAATTTGCATTTATACATTCTAATCAGCAGAGACCTTAGGCTACCTAAAGTAATTAATCTACCGGAATAAGTCTTCTGATATGTTATTTTACCGACGTGCAAATATTAAAGCTGCAAGGCCAGATTATGATTAATGTTTGACCCTTGTATTCGGAGCTGCAGATTAAGTAACTGTTCAATCGACGAATCGGTCAAGGAGTTTTTCGAAATTACTTACAATAATCAGTATGGCAAAATAATAATCAAAATTATTACCATCTAGCAGCACGTTTTCAATAAACAGTAAAATGTTCAGGATGTTGCGGGAATATTATTCAACTGTTCTATTATACAACACAATGGGCACCTCAACCTTGACTGCATGAGTCGTCGGTAAAATCACTTGTTTACTATCGGTTAGCAACAACAGTAATGCTCGTATGTTATTTTCTTATTGCCGCTAATAGACGACCATGCAACTATTCGGCCTCAACAGTTATAGGTACCCTGACACAAAAAATATTGCCAAATTAACGCACTGTCAAAAATATTTCACATCTTCAAACAAGTTTAATGTTTGTATTGATGTCTATATCAGCTAGTGATAAGACTTTGTTTGGTCCAATATTTTTCTGAGTAACCTTGAATTTAACATAAACCGAGTCATGTTCTTTCCACACCTATGTTTACGTTTTTTTTTATCGCAACTGGGTTTGGCACGACGGACAAAAAAAAAAATACATTACTTTTTCGACTTCATTCTTATCTGTTCCACTTATAAGTTCAGTCATTAACTGAATAATGGATAATGATGCGCAGTTTAAATATATTATATTCCGAATATAGCCAGAGCCACTTGCCACTGACGAATATTCTAAGAAAAAAATATTCGTATTCATTAAAACTCCGCACTGCTCTAAAACAATATAGCCTCGTTAAAGTGTATGTTTTCGACAAAGTTAAATTGACTAACAACAACAAAATTGGTGGTTGTTGACTATCCTATCACCAAGCAATTATGGAATTTCTCGATCGGACCATTTAGCAACCGCGTGTATTGCTCCACATAATTTTCTTTTTGCCATAAACAGCTCAGTTTCTGTAGCTAATTGTTGGCAATAAAGGGCGGACATTAGCCGTGCCGAACTTCGTCAAGAGAAAGTCTTCGTTTAGAAAGTACGGTTTGTTTTGTTTTCGTGTTCTGCTGTTTTGGTCCTTGGCTGATAGTGTAGCACCCATAAGATATAAAGATACAAGATAACTCATGCTCTTTAAAGGTAACTGATATCGATAGTCGTCTTGGTAATCTGCGTTACTCGGCCACTGTTTTCTATAAATGCATTTGCAATTAACATTCTGAGTTTCCATTTTGCATATCTAAGCGGATTGACGTCCTATTTACTAGCACCATGATCGAGTGCATCGCCTTGCACGTGATGCGGTTGCTATGAAATTTCGTTTTCTTTAGCAGAAAACGTTTGCACGTGTATATAGGTAGGTGCTTGGTTTTTATGATGAGCCCCTCTTTGTAGCTTAGAACACGACTTTACATAACTTTTCACTCTGATGATTTGATCGGTGGTTGATTTTAGATGCAAACTGTTGCTTTGTTGCAGCGGGCATCATCACTTTCACAAGAAGAAAAGGGAAAGTCTCGGTGGCGCCCGCTCCCTTGCGGTCAGATTAGCTCAGGCTATCGGCCGGCGCTAATTCCTCTTGTTTATTTCATTTCACACTAATGGTTGCACACAAATCTACCTCGATTTCACTACTAACAGTGCAATTTTAATAAAAATTTCACTTGCCTTTGTCTACTCCTGATCCTGCCAAAATAACTTTTGTTATGAAATACATGTGAATTTCACTAATAATTATGTAACATCAGTAAATGTGGCCGTACATTTATGGTCGATTACATAACAAATAAAGATCATATCGACATCACGTCTTTTGATTTTTATCTCAATCAATCTCGACTGGGGATGCTTTCGACGATCCATACTTGTCAGTTTTGTTCTACATCGTCGAACATTGCCTATCTTGTCATATTTCTTTTCTCCGCTATTGTGGATATGACGTCAATTTAAGATGAATGTAAATTTTGTTTTCCTCCTTTTACTTTATACATTGTTGCCAGAGCGATAGCCTCGTTAACTTTTTCTGCTCAATTTATATTCGATTCATCTCGCCATAAACCAGTGTTTTGATCGGAATCAACAGAGCAATTTTCACAGTTCATTAAGATTCGTTGAAAAGAATCATTTCACTTTTAACGAACGACTATACTGCTTAAGTTTAATTGTATACTAAACTAAAACGTGTTCAGGTATATCGTTAATCAATTGCAAGACAACTTGAAGCGGTGCCAAAACAGTGTATTGACTAATTGTATAACAATATTCCGCCTAAGAGTACCAGCCAAATGCATTAATTAACTATTAACTCATCAGCTTCAGAAAAAAAAATTGAGTCATCATAACCACACTTATTTTTTTTATTTTTATTATCTAATGTTGTGTAGCGCTTTTAATATTAAAAGTGGTCGCCCAGTGGTCGAAATTCGACCATAATTCATAAAAAAATTAAGTTTGATAGGATAGTTTATACTAATTCCATGCTGCCATGATAGTACATACTAATTCCATACTAAAAGAGTGTGTGTGTAAAACGCATGGTAGTGTGTGTAATGTGTTTTTAATTAATTAAATTATTTCTAATGCATTTATATAAAAAAATATTAGCTTTCTGCAATCCTTCTCCATGTGAACTTTAACTGTACCAAATTTCATACTCCTCTCAATCAATCTGCCTAGCCTTTTTCCAACTATGTCGGGGTCGGCTTCCAGTCTAACCGGATGCAGCTGAATACCAGTATTTTACATGGAGCGACTGCCTATCTGACCTCCACAACCCAGTAACTAGGTAATACGATACGCCTTGGTAAGACTGGTTGTCAGACTTTCGGGCTTCTGACGACCCGTAACGACTGTCAAAGATCCACGAATGACAGCCGGGACCAACGGCTTAACGTGCTTTCCGAGGCACGGAAGAGTCTCGGTATGTAGAAATGGTCACCCATCCACGGACCAACCCCGGCAAGCGTAGCTTAACCTGTCGGATCGTCCGTGCGGCTGTTATTACTTAATCATGAGCTCCTAAATTCTAAATTTCATACTCCTCTGTCCCCGTAATACCGATTCGTAAAAAGGGGTACAAAGTTTTTGCTTAACTTATTAATATTTAAATTTTACCTTCTTCCACCTTACTTATTGCAAGGCTTGAAGAAACTTTTAGATAGTTTTGTCACGAAGGATAAAATATCATATTCTCATATTCGATTCGTAAATCATCATTATATAATAATCCAGCCGATTATTGTCCCACTGCAGGGCAAAGCCTCTTCTCACACAGAGAAGGCACGAGCATTGATCACCACGCTTGCTCAAGATGGGTTGGTGATTTCAGACTTATATTAACTGTAAGTCCAGGTTTGCTCACGATTTTTTTCCTTCACCTATATCAATAATGTCCAAAATAAACTCAAAAAGTTCTTACATATGAATTAAAAAGTCACAATGATACTTGCCCGGATTTTATCCACAACCTTATGCATGAGATGCGAAGTCCTAAGCACTGGGCCATCACGACGATTTGTCATCATTACACCTACTAAATAAATGCAGGCGTCACCACCCGTCTAAGACGTGATCTCTAAATTCGAAGAGACAGACAGAGCTGTTTTCCATATACAATTTGTCAAAACAAGGTGCTTAAATGTAAGGCTTTTAAGCAATACAGTTGCCAGCAAGTGGTGATTTTAAATGACAGCTGACGGGCATTCCGCATGGTAACCGCCAGAACTAGATTAGACGAGCAAGTCATGTTCTCTCTGTAACTGGAGTGACTATAATCTTGGTTTCAGCTCATAACTCTTATAACGGCAAAAATATGAGTCAAATAAGCGCACGGCGCAAGTAAATTAGTAACTTAAAAAGAAACCTCACATGCTACTATTGCATCAATGAGTAGACAACATCATCAATGTAATTTGTCAAGAACAATGTATTCGTATTAGAACTTGAATTGTTCGCTGCGGTTACTGTCGATCAGCTGTCGGTTCTCGCAACGATGCGTCTTGATATGATAGGAGATAGTGCGTGTCCGTACCAACTGCATGTACGTAACTGTTCTCTTGCGTAACAGACGCTAACACAGTATTCATATCTGTTCGATATACCCTCACCGTTATTTTATTAGTACTATTACACTTTTTAACACATCGTAAATTATTTCACCTTATGCAATCTTTTTTGTTTTTCTCTCTCCAACATTTGCCATTGTAATGAAACTGTTTCGTCATACCTCTGGTTCCGTTATTTGTTTACATACAAGTATCAAGGGAATGGAAAGTTTATAAGGTGAAGGGTCAGAAAAAATCACCATGATGCAGTTATGCAAGGCCGTTTGCATCTGCTGTGATGTGCATACGTAAACCTGTTGCGTATGACTTACTTGTTGCGGTCTTTCCACAAAAGGTTGCATCAACTTTTTATCAATCACGAAAAAAGAAAATATTTTTTTCGCACTTCTGTAAACTTCCGTTTGAGATTGAGTAATCACGCGTTTTATGCGTGACACTTGGACGATTAGCCAGGGATCTCATCTCGCATATTGATTGACGCGTTGCCTTGACGTGCTACCATGGCGCCACCCTACAAAACCGCCCCTTTCACGCAAGGACGTCGGGAATAGGGACGCGCGCATACTCACTACTACACTCGGGGTCTACATTCAGTGTGTACAGATCCATCGCACAGAGAGCACGCTTTCTCTCACCTCCACACAAAATTGACCCGCGAAAGTGCCAAAAAGTGTTTTTCTGAATTAAACTAATCATCCAGTGCGCTGGAGGACTCTCTGAAACACCATCTGTAAGTGCTGCATTGCTTTGTACAACAACAAACCCAATTCTTAATCTAGGTCAAGCTTCCGCGTCCTCGGCCCTATAGGTTTTTATTTATGTATGGGCGTGTTGTTTTTCTACGCTAGCTGGTATCTTCAGCAATTGTTTAAAGCGAATTGTGTCTAATTATTTCCGACGTATCCTTTACATAATTCCGGTTGTACTATCAAAGGTGACGTCATCACCCCTGCAATGGGCGCCATGGATACGGTCATGGGGTGGTTATTCCCATTCCCTGCCATTGATTATTAAAACTATGACAATGGGATAGCGCATTAAAGTGTTTGTTCATGTTACTGTAGCACTGGCCTAATTTGACATAGTAAAAGACTACATTATACAAAATCTCTTTTTCTCTTTAAAAGAATGCTTTAAAAACAGCTTTATATAAGTTTGATTTGTTTTATTTGTCTCAATTTGATGTTTAAACTTTCCCGAAATAATAACCCCCTTTTTAAAGTCTGCAAACCGTGCAACACTTTATGGACCATAACGATACAGGACAAAAGCTTGAAGAAAAATAAAAGAAAATGTTACACACAGCGAACGAAATGCCTCCAAACAAAGGGACCTCAACCAAAAACACGGTTGCCTGAATTTCTCTATCAGATATGTTGGTATGGCTCGTGCTTTTATTTCTTCTGAAGCGAGCGGACCATCAAATGATAAGAATAAAACGTTTAACGGAGCTCCTTGAAACAGCCATAAAGTATTGAATTTAAAGGATAGGTCACTAACCGCACGCAATAGAGGGGCATTAAGTTCACTAGCCTTTTGCAGCTTGCGCGCGGCTATGAGCAACGATACCCTATATTTTTCTGTAATTCTGAGATCAACATAACGAAAGTTACAATTAATGATTAATCCAGGAACTCTATACTTCCTCTTCTATGCTCTCGATTGTGTACGAGTAGGAACTATAAGGCCGTGCTGATGATTACGCTTGGATAATCTCAATCTAATCTCGCTCCCTCTCATTCAGAGAAAGTTGTTATCGCAGGACACGCACAACCCGTCGACCGTTCCTTCTCTATTAATTTATTAATACTTCTACTTGTCTGCGTTGTAATTACACAACGCACTTATCACTTCATCTACTAACGCCTTTATTCGTAAAAAGAACCGCAGCTACTCCGCGTATTACAAACATATTTTATAGTTCAATCGTTCTCATTATTTGCTTCGAATCAGGCAACCCAGGCGCAGCTGTCGTCTTCCGAAAATAAAATTTGTTTTTAAACACAGCTGTAAACTGCAAACGGTTACTTAAGTGCCTCAGGAAGACCGACTTGCCGAAAACCGAGATCTCTATTCGGAACATTCGTGTTGAAATAATACACATTCGTATTTTGCTTTTAATTCTCCTCCAAAATGAGACAAAGGAATACTAAAAAATTTGTTAGACTGCAAATTTTTGTATTTACTTTTATTCTTGCATGCGATGCATTGCTTAAAATGCTGCAAACATAACTGTTTGAGTATTCATTACCCAAATTCCGAATGTTTATTTAATGTCATTAGAAATAAAGATATAACGAGGTGCACTTGTGTAATAAGGAATTAATTACAGTTTATAAAAAAAATCAGTTATTAAAGTCTATTAAATCTAGATTTCGCCATGTAAAAATTACGTGCATGTTTTCACTTCGTTTCTGATTATAGTGGTGGTGTGTTCGACCGTCCACACTTCCTGCGCTGGCGGCGTCAGGTGGTGCTATTTCTACCTCTCCATGAACCGACCCGTCACACAATTCACGTTCAAAGTCGATTATTTTAAAAACCCGAACGGAACTCAGCTTGTTTTTCGTATTTACGATTCAAGGATTCTCTTCTCGGTTACATACCTCGAATTTCTTCAACGTGTTTGTTTACAGACACGGTCTCTAAATAAAATCTTCCTGATTCCGTTATAAAAATAAATGTCGTATTTCAAAATTCAATTTCCATTGCGTTATCTGCTACGTACTTGTACTAATTTGATATCGGAAGCGTACCAGCGCCCCATTTAATTTAGCCCAACTCTTCGTTCTGAAGCCGAACAATGCTCGTATGACCCCGTTTCCTCTCACTGCTATTGTGATCTGCTGCAACCGATGACCTACATTGGCCATTGTTTATTGCAGTGTAATTAGTGTATCGCCCATAACTGTCTTAAGCATGATTAGTGGCCTTGGCCGTCAAAAATTCCATTCGTTTGTCATGGCAATTAAATTTTTGTACGGACTTCATGGAAAGTGAAAAATGCAGAGTAACTAATCGTATCAAAGCGTGCGTATCGTGCGTTCCAAAGATCCCGCCTAAATATAAACATGTTTATTCCGTCTCACATACACCACCTTGCGCTCATCGGGCACTTATAAAAAGCGGCGGCGAGGTCAAAGCGTCGTACGCCGGCCGACAGTGTGGAACCCGCACGCGCGTTGTAACGACGCTTGTATCGATATCGATGCTTTATTATCACGTGCAGCAGTGACGTCACGTGTGTATGCAACAGCCGAGCCAATGGCTCTTGGCAAGTTGGCTACGATTGATTGAGGTGTACGTCTTCACTAGTGTGTGTTGCGCGGTTGAGTTCAAACGTGTCCGTATGGTGCAAAAGTTGATGGCAGAGTTGAAGGTGCTCGTAGGGCAACGAGCACCACCGGGGGGCGCGGCCCCTGTGCCGTTGCCCCCCACACCACAACCACAGCAACAACAACTGCAGCAGCAACAGCCGTACACACGAAGAGACCTCAAGCAAAATCTGCACAGACATATGAGTATCGTATTAGACAGGTCAGTAAATGACTGAGCGTAACTTTCGACTTTGTTCTACCCAACCGAACTTCGTGTTGGAATACGTAGAACACCTATTTGTAACTGTTGTTTTTGATATATGTATATTAATTATAGCGGATGATAACTTGCTAGCAATAACAGATAATGATTTCGATAAGGACGAGGTAGACATGATAAGTGAAAGCATTTTCACACCATACGATTAACTTGAACGTGTTATCATGATGTAAACGGGCCGTTTTCTGTACACTGTGGTCGACCATAACGTCGATACTATTGAATATTTTATGATCGTTTAATATCTTTGCATCGTGTTATAGACGATATCATCCGACACCGCAAATTGATGCTCAATTTCAACGATGTTGAGGCTATGATTGGCTTAAATATCTCTATTAAAAGTCTCTTTAGAGTAATTACTTATTTAAGGACATTAACCGTCAAATTGACGTCAATGAAGATTCGCCAAAGAGGCGCAATAGCTTTGAACATTTTTTATTTAATTCATAACAACAACACTTGACCGTATTTTTTTAAACGTTTCGCATAAATATTCAAAATGCATAAATTCTTAATTAATCCAACTTTGAAATAACATTGGTGCTTAGAGCTGTTAATTTGACCTTAAACTTCATGAATACACATTAAGATTCCAAGGTCAAACATGCCTCTGATGCCTCCATCCATAATGTTATTATAATCAGCTTCAAATTAATTAATAACGAAGACGCAGCAAAGAAGAAAGAAAATCAGCGCACCGTATCAGCGAAGTAACAACGGGGGCAAAGAAATACATATTATGTACAGATGTGTGATTTAATAGGGCTCTTGCTGTGGTGGCAATTTGGCAAATAAATACTAATATTTATTCGCCAAAATGACTTTATTCAATTCTATCCTTATCTTGTATATTATAACCATGCTCATGGTCGATGAGATTCAAGTTCAGAACTACAATACCGCTTCTAAGAGAGGAAGATGCAACCGCAGCTTTTATAGCTGGCCGCACTTTGACCTCATACCATCTCTGGAATTCGTTCTATCTCGGTTTCTTTAAACACATTGATGAGTTTTTATTTGGAATCTATGAGATATGCTCCTTTTTTGCATGACAAACATTACAGCAAAAACATTGTTCGGATTTTTTGGATATAATGTACAACCAAAAGTGTAAAACTTTATTTTATCTATCTCACACGTAACATTTGATGGTTTCTTCCTCACTGTAAACCACTACTGTTAAATATATTATCATTTCTGCTTCAGATGCATTCCACTTAAACCTAAGACCTACTTATAATATTATGTTTTAATTTAAACAATTAACAATAAAATATTGTTACAACGTAACTTTCAAGGTGAAAACCTTACTTGAAAGTAAAACTATTTGTTATTATGAAATCCTACTGCATACTCATTCGTACTTTTCGTAGCAACAGATTACTTAAACGCCAGTAAGTCGTTAAGCAAAAAGAATAACGGTCTCACTCCTATTATAACATCCAACACGTTTATAAAATTCAGTATTTATTACCCAGAACATACTTGAGGTTATAGCAAAGAGAACAACGGGCTTTACATTCACTTTTAAAAGATAACCAACGCTAATTCGCTAATATTTTCCAGTATAGGTGACTTAGATGTGCATTATATGAGGTTGAAGAGTATGCAGTTGTATCTTAGATATTCTAAATTAACATAAGTACGTTACTTCAGGTGAATATGTTGTTTAGAAGTATACCCTCGAGAAATCTCACCAGGGTCTCCCATAGATCTCACCAGCTTCTCATGTGACAACCAGGCGAGCCACTTAATTCACGCATTAATTTGGCAATGTAATATACTGTTGCACTTCTCTAATATTTCTGCCACAACATTTACACACCATACACACGCTTCAACTATACTTTATTTTTGTGTGACATCTTACATAGCGTTTCTTACTGTATAAGTCCACCCTCAAACGGTGTAGCCTGACTTTAAAAACCACATTTGAGCTAAATATGTTTTTGAGGAGTAGCTTTACCATATTTTCAAAGCATTCAATTTTACCTTAACGACTCCCGATAGTTTTATCTTTATAGAAACCTTCAATCAATAAACTTTGCAAATCGCTACGAATTTGTTATTATTTCCTGGTATTTCTGCAGGAGCATGCCCTAGTAGTGGAGCGAAAACACCCAAATCTTCATTGTCAACATTTAACTCGCTTCACCAACTCCATGCAAATTTTTTGCTCACAATCATGTTCTTTATCGTATAAACACAGAAGCACCTCCCTACACGTGGAATCTATTTGAGTACTAGGTAGGTACTTCACGCCATCTATTCCTATTATAATAATAATTTAAATACTCCAAGATTCTAATGGCCATTACTGTACTGTAAGTACTTGGCTAGGTAACTCATTTTCCCCAACTATGTTTAAGACTTCCACGAGATGTTATTTTTCTTTCACATCTGGATCATTACGGAAATGCTATTCAAACCTAACCAACCTTCAAAGGATCCACGACTTAAGATGACCATCTCTTTATTTGCTCCGTCTACGGAGAGCTTTATTGTTAGTTAATCCGACCAAGTTGATGAGTTGCGCACACAATTTTACACCAGCTTAGCCTCTTAAATACTCGGCTTTGGGAGTTAATCCTATATCTTGTCGTTCCTGTTTCCTTCAAGTGCGGTAAAGTTGCTTAGTGACCCTTTTCAACGAACCAAAATAGCTTTAAATTTAGGTTGCACAAGGATGGCTTCTGTTGAGTATTTTTTTCTTTCTTTTCATTCTACTTCAGGTCTTGTTGAGCCTTTTTACGTGATCGCATGGTAGGATCAGGTAACAAGTGGACTTTATAATCCACCTTTGATCTTTGCACTAGCACTAATGCGTTGCTGTTTATAATCATTTACTTATATATATTTTTGATCTACGCTTGCGTCACCAACACTGTATCCGTGTACTATTTCTCTTTTAATTATGCTACAATTTAGCTGTCGATATTTATCATGCAGTGTCATTATCATTAGTGACCTGTTTGTAATTACATACAAAAGGAAATATTATTGTGTTATACAACGTTACGTTGCTCAAGACTTCCCTCGTTTTAACTTCAGTTTTATCTATTCCTTAATCCTCGAGATACGTCGCAATGATAAGCCCTATAACAATAAGGCTATATCAACATGGAGTTTAATAGATTTTGAGTAATAATTGTTGCAGTAGATAAGGAACTTATATACCAGGAACGTAATATTTCAACCTACATCTCAAGGGAAATACTTATCCGGTAGGGATAAAACGTTGCCCGTTTCCTTTTCCTTGACGTAAGCTATCCGTGCAGAGTTTCCCGTTCATCGCTCCACCGAGACTGGGTTCAGTATCAATAGATTTTCACATTTCTTTAAATGTAACATCGGATATATTCACTGAGCGTTTGTAATATATTATTTTAAATAATATGTATACTTCACCAACGTCCAGTGAATATATCAGATATATTTGGTGTGTCCAATGTTTACTGAGCACCACAGTACATTATAACATCAATCACTTCCAGAAATATGTGTACTTATAATGTCGTATAATGATTCGTTTACACTTCCAAGAGACTATTTGTCTGGACATATAAACGATACGCATGTCGGGAAGGTGTGACAGCCAATATTGAATTCTATTCAGAGTGATCATGTCAAATGTGTCGAACACTTGGCACTGATCATGTCACACCCTTTGACGTCTTACCTAATTAAAATAATTATAATACGTAACAAGAATTTGTAATAATGATCATTACTTTAATTATTTGTGCGCGGATATGAATGGATTTGATAGAAACCACAACACTAGCCACAACGACAATTAGCTAATTCCATCATTTTATTTTTAACTAGCTGACCTGGCAAACGTTGTTTTGCCATATGTTTGGGGTGGACCACCCTTATCGCTAAGGGGTATGAAAAATAGATAACGACCAATTCTCAGACCTACCGAATATTCATATAACATTTCATAAAACTCGATCAAGCCGTTTCGGAGGAGTATGGCAACTAACATTGTGACACGAGAATTTTATATAATTAAATAGACTAGCTGACCCGGCAAACGTTGTTTTGCCATATAAATGTTTGGGGTGGATCACCCTTATCACTTAGGAGTATGGCAACTAACACTGTGACACGAGAATTTTATATATATAGATAAATAAACACTAAATTGCATTGTTTATTAGTCTCTACGAAACTTTGTTGAATTTATTACCAATCATTATTAAAACGAATTAAATTATTTAAAAGTAATCGATGCTTCAATATATAATCCAAATGCAAAATCCGCATAGGTACCTACATCTTCACGCTTTTAGACTTACAAAATGCAATGTTGCAAAGTAGTTCAGGCATTAAAAATTCATATATAGCGTGACTGTCCAAGACCAATACGAACAAACCATACGTAGGGCTATTATATTTTCATGGAAACATAACATTGATACGATCGATCGTCGTCGAAGGTTTGTAATGCCAATCGGTATAATGCAGTCTACAGAAAGAATTTTTCATTATATTGTCCAACACATGGGACACACGGCACGAAAGAGAACACTTTTCATTTTCTCACATGAATCGACCAAAATATTTATGTCTCTTCATATCGGACCGTTCAATGTCAAATAACAAATTAGGTGGAAGTAGCATTAAAATGAACAAATGTCGCCGACAAAGTATCATATGATTAATTCGCTTCAGCAATTGAAAAGCCGGTCAGTGTTCAGAAATAACGGCTCCAGAGTGGCTCAACAGACAACCTTGTGCTGAATTACTTGCTCTAAAATCTGCAAGCGACACTCATAGGGGCAAACAAATCTCTCTCGTGATCGAGAAGCTTCATCTCGACCGATTAATTAAATCGGTCACCTGCAACTATTGGCATTGTTTTTTGGCCAGCACCCATTTGTCAATACGTCTGAAAGAACTTCAACATCGAATGCCTAGTGAGAATTTTAAAAAATCCACAAATATTAAACATACGTCATTTTAAATTAAACACTGCCAGAGCTGTGAGGATCTACTCATTGCTCTGCCTTAATTGAGGCAAAAACTATATATAGATCACCCAGGTCAAACAAATTGATTTAATCCAACAAGCTTCACTTAGCGTAGGTAGCGCGTGTATTTCCTACGCAATTAGAATTTGTCAAATCTACTCATTTCCGCATCACATTTATATTTAGATTATAGTTATGGGACTTCTCCACGATTTATGCGAGAGATCATCCCATGACCCCCAATTATTTATACTGATCACCTGGACGGTGTCCAGAGGAATGCCGGAATGACACCTCGACGAGCGACTGTTAGACGCATGTAAATCATACGTTGTTCGTGTTTCGTGGTATTATTCACCGCAAATATCGATATCTTCGTTAACGTTCGGATTACGCCCGGCGGCGGGGGTGCTTTGTAGTGGTGACCGCAGTCGCATGCGCCGAGCCGCCCGCGCACGGCCGCCCGCCGAGGCCGCACCGAAGCCGTGCTATGCCACACCGTCTAGGTCATTACACTTATTCGCGTGTACACCTTATCGCGTTCTTATTATCGCATTAAACCTATTTCATTCGAGTATCGATCCGATTCCGGCGTCCGTTCATAAAGAGTCTTGAATTTTTCGTGCGGCGAACGTGAACGGTCGCGCGTGTATCGCTCGTCTGTCGGATGACATCAGTTAACCACCACGTCCGTTGGAAACAATACGCGCTCAGTGTCCACGCCGTGGCCGTGTCGGACGCACGAGGACCTTCATGGAGGACGGACGGTGCGCGACGTGTGAGGCCTTAGGCCGCCGGAGTCTCTCTACGAAGCTGCTGCAAGTGGCAACCGCGCAGGCGCATATGAAGACATGCTCGCATGCCGCCTCACCTGAACAAGTGCATGACTCCGACCTCGCGTCCCGGGCTCTCGCAGCCAAACGCCGGAAGTCCATTGCTGGCTTCAAGCTTAATTTAACAGTAGACACACAACCGAAGTCGACGTCCACCGAAACCGAACAACCCCGGTCGCCTTTCGCTCGTAGGAACACGTGGTGCTCGTAAGTGATCAATTTGTATTCACATCTAATTGATTTTAACTAGCATTTCATTTAAATATTCAATTTCAAGATACCACAACAAATATCGCACATCAAACATCCTTTTTACAAGACAATTTGTAGTTGTCTGTTATATCGGCTACATATCTTATCGCACTTGTCGTTATTGTTACGGATTACGTGATTGTTTCTATGATTTGCTTGCACATATGTCTTGCGCTGTCTAATCTTTATGACACTATCATATAGTATCATCTTCAAGCTATGCCTCAATATTGATGTTTTATCCCCGTGTTACCTTGAATTAAATTGGTGCTCCTAAAATTGTATTCGGAGTTTTTCATACAATGGGCAAAGGTTTCCCACACTTGCCTCAGTCACTACCAACTATAATCGATACAACCTTGGGCTTAGCAGCAAATAGATACAATCCCTCGTAATCAAATTGTACTTAATGCAATTAATATTTCTAAATATAAAAAAATCTACAAATAGCAATCTTGCGTGATTTCATAATAAATAACGAATACTTATTTTGATTATGTTGTAATAATCTACTTCGATACACGTTCTATCTGCAGAGAATTCAATTTAAATGAGTAATGGCATACTTTGAGCGCTATGATATCTGATGTAAGCTGTTTAGACTTAATATCTGAAATAATCAGCAATTATTGCACTTGTTCGTTAGACTTTCAGATTTCTCAGAGGCAGTCATGTGAATCTGGGAAATTTTCTGGTTCAATCTAGAATAGAACTCTATATAGAACTACCGGAAATTTCAATTCTTGCGGCACTGTATCCTGTTAAGGCAATTAAGTGTGAAATCAGGAACTTGCCACTTAAGAGCATTTCTTTCTACATTGTCATAACATAACTAAGAAAGGTTTCATATCCTATTCGATTCGGTTTGATATGACACTATACCCCGACATATACTTTGAATACAACATGTTACATCTACGCAATAGATTTATTTTTTACTTCTCTCAATTCCGAATAGTATTTATCTTTGATGACAGTACAGTATTTCAGAAAAAAAAAACCTTAGTACAAAGTAGTAACAAGCTCTTTTTATATGACGCCAACGATGATGTAAACATCTTCAGAACTTCACAAAAAAACCGATAAAAACAGCTTACACGGTATTTCTTGTCTTTGTCTCATACTTCACAGCTAGATATGGCAATACGACAATGATAACGCATTAATAATTGCATTTAGTATTTTTGCATTTAGTATTTTTTTTAAGTACGTAGAGTGTTTTTCCACAAAGGATATGGTCGATGCCGTCATATTCCACAGATGAGAAGACAAAGGCTAGAAGGTACTTGAAGATGACTAGCATATAGCGTAATTAATAAATCGAAACACGATTACAGATGTCCATCACAATCACAAGTGATTGATTTTAAAATTTTGAAGCAGATTGATACATTATGCAAATATGCATTATGCATCTATGCTCATGATTGTCCTCTTCCAAGTTATCA
Source organism: Agrochola lychnidis (assembly GCA_963680765.1). Taxonomy (NCBI): domain Eukaryota; kingdom Metazoa; phylum Arthropoda; class Insecta; order Lepidoptera; family Noctuidae; genus Agrochola; species Agrochola lychnidis. Next base: position 5,879,855 of record OY796849.1, on the reverse strand, counting down.
CTTAGTACATCTTGATTGAAATACAATTTATCAAGTTTATCATTTATTACATCGTCCATAATTGCGATAACGTAATCCTTTATAATACTTATGATACCTATATGTATTCTTTCGTCACTATCTATGTTATTTGATCTTTGATTTTGATTGATTGCCAACATCTTCACTTGAAGAACATCCGGGAGTTTTTCTTTATTGTGCTGTGCTTAATATAGAGACTAGGGAGCAGTTTTTTGTTAAAGTTTTTGAGGAGCAAAAGAAAACTTCCTATCAAAAAGTAACAATGAATCTCCATAGGTATCTATGTAATATTGAACATGGAAATTGAGGACGGTAGAGTGGAGCTTAGAGGCTGTTAAAGTATTGCATACAAAAATGAACATAGTCAGCCTCGGTATCAAAGACTTTGATTATAACCAAAGAAAGGATTTGGATTATCTCTTTGCCAGCAGCCCTCACTTGGTAAGTGCTGTTTCAAGACTAGTTCAAAATATCAAATATTTGCTGATAGCCTGATAATTCTCTAAATCATAGTTTAAAATATTACAGAGAAATTGTTTAAATATGTATTCACGCTTTAAGTTATTGTTCTTTACAATGCTTCACATTTAACTCTTCAATTATGTTTTATGATGCATACACAACCGGTCATAAACGATATTATTAACAATACTGATGCATAGAAAGATAAGCCATGTGGTTGCAGTATGGGCCAACAATAAATATTCATACGGTGATAATGTGCCACAGAGTATTGTTTTAAATTAAGATACAATTAACACAGAAGTCAAGGTTAATGAATATCATGAACAGTGCACGTGTCAAATGACATTATCATTCATAACAAGTTCCTCCCGTTGTGTTAATAACAATATTAACAATGATATCACATATCTAGCAAAAGCATATGACAGGTATAATTGTGCAGATACTGCATACAAAAATAATGTAATATTCTAACTACCTAATGGATTACAAACAGTTACGAAAATAATCTAACACATGATTGTTTCATAATTTATGAATTTCGCAACGTGAATCATATGTTAAATAAATCTTGCAAAATTTTAGACCGGTATATTTATTTATGTTGAGAAGATGAATTTATTGTTAGAATATAACAACAATCCACCTTGAAGTCTCGCCAAGCCTCTTGTCGTACTTACAGGTTGTTATGGTTCTCGGTTCATGCAAATTAGTATACTGCGGATTGAAAACTTGTCGGTATCCCATTGTGATGCATCAAATTTGTTGCCAAGCCGTTTTTAATGGGAATCATTCCAGCGATTCCTTGTTAGCTTTTGGTTGTCTAATTTAATATCTCTTTTTCTGAACTCTACATTTTGATCAATTGATTTATTTTCTGATTTTCCATACTTTAGAATCTAATTTTCTAGTATGTTTTTAAATATATTTGTATCTAAATTTTCTAGTCTTTTTATTGCGCAAAACTTGAACTCTAGAGAACAAAACACGGAAGTGCCAGTAGTACGATTGTGGCAATTGTTTGATGACACTCGTCTAGCCGTCTCAGTGATAATACTTTGTTGAGACAGCCTTGTTTTCTGACTAGCTCATGCGTTCATTCCAACTGCAATTTTTGTACAAGCCTGTCTGTCTTTCATGCCTCGTTTTTGTTTGGAAAGAGTCTATGCTTTATTTATATCAATATAAATAAAACGAATTCAATTCAAGCTACGATTTATAATTAAAATAGAACGGATTGAGTGTTTATTCTCTTTGTTGTATTTATATTAAAACAAAAGCAAAAAGCACTGACCAAATCTGGTTAGCCTTGAACCTACGCGATAGATTAATTTGAATGAGCTTCAGCATTAAATGCGAGGTGCGGCGACTGTTAGATTTATTCTCGTTTTTGAGGTACAACGGGTGTGTCGCAAAAGCGTTGCCTTGGTGTTTCGAGGCGCCATCGTAGCCCGTAGTAGGTAGAGTCGTGCGCGCGCCACTTGCTCCGATCCCCTCCCCCACCGCCCCGCCTAGCTGCGACCGGCCCGGTCCCAGTTTGCCGCAACGCGTCGATCCGGTTGCCCGCGCGCCGTAACAAACATTATTTTTTTCACCATTGCTACCTCAGCACGCACAACGTTTTCCAACGCACAAAACAACAAAAACGGCTCCGTTGAACCCGACGACGGGGACTCGAGGGTCCCGCGCAGTAAAATCGATAGGCGAAGTGGAAACCATGCAAACAAAACTTATAAGTGGAAGCTACACGTCCATCATGAACAAGCAAGATCTGCTCAGAGAGGTCGTCGTGAAGTACATAGACTACTTCTACCCCGTGTGAGTACCGTTAAATTTATAATTTTGTCTGCTACGTCTTGATAACCTGACGCATTGCGGGCCCGTCGCTGGCTGTTGGTCGGTCGAGTGACGGTGGTGTGAAGGTTCTCACACTGCACACCTAATTACCGAGCCAGTAAGTCGGTGAAGGTTCCACAGCAACGTGGCCAGCTGCAGCCAGACAAACCGTTGCGCCTGACGTTAGCGCCGCCTATTGAACATAGGTGTCCCTATCGCTTTACTACTGTATCGATCCGTTGCACTAAACACCTTATTCTTCGTAAGGTCTAGGTCCGCTTTATTGCAATTTTCAACCTTACGTCTTTTGAATTTTGTCCGTTGAACCTGCTACTGCACCGCTGACACTCACTCGTCAGACGTTGAACCTTCGTGTTCAAACTCATTCAGATTTTATTTTTAGTTGCCACCAGGATCTTCCGATGACTAATATGTTTTCACGGCCATAACCAGCCACGCGTTAACTGCATTATTTCGTTTATTTCTACACATTCGTATTAGAACTATAGATAATATTTTTTTATGAACTAAAAGTACTACGCTTTAATCATTTGATTCTAGATTGAATTAATTATTGCTAGGTCAGGGCGCTAATACCGTTCATAATTAAGTCATTCATAACAGCGCAGCGGTGTTTTATGAAATCCTGAGGAAAGCACCGTTGCGTGACCGTTTCGCGTGACAAACACTGACTACCAGTACATTATGCCCCTAGTGTCCCACTAATGCCCTTTGTGTCCAATTGGTTTTAGTGTTCACCTCCTACCAGCCATTGTTCTTTACGAGCGACACGTGAACTTAACTTTAGCTGTATTATTTCACGTGCTTCAAGTTTATGGCTAAGTCTCGAAATCTCTGTATTTCGTAAAGCGTTTACACTTCACTTCCTCCACAATCAGCTACAATCATAAATTCTATCGTCTACTAACAATTCGCTCAATTGAATTCGTACAACCACTCATTTCTTTGCGCTAATTGAAAGGAACTATGAGTGTGTTATGAAACACGGCTGCAAGATGTAACGCCTGAGCCGCTGGCGCCAGCCATGTCGACACGACACCCAACGATTTCCCTTCAATGACCTTGCGCGTGCGCACTCGCTTCGCTACACGATAACAATACACGACCACACTGCTCACCGATAATACTGATAATCCTCTGTTACTACGAATGTTTTGTACAGTTTTAAATCTCTGTGCAAATTGACCACGCTCTTGAATAATGATGATCACTTTATATACGCAAATGTTAGCCAAGCAATTCGAATCAATGGAGTTGATTCAAATTGTCAACAGTTTAAACTAATTGAATGCTATCTGATGAATGCCGGTAGTGGACAAACAATGTGCGCTTTAAGTGTTCATGACTAACACATTAAACTTTCATGCGACTCGCATAATTTCTTCAGTGACCTTTGTTTTCTAGTTGGTATTGTTGTACAACCACAGCGCAATTGTTTGATGCATCATGATTCATCGCACTGTATACCAATTTTGATACTGTTATCGTTGTAATGTTTTCTTTGACGTCTGCTAATTTACTTATGTGAATACGTGATATCAGACATGTGCTCCTGATGATTCTCGAGGTGTCATTGTATTGTTCTTGCAACTTCGAGAAATCCAATACATTGTCCCGACATGCTAATCTGGATCATATCCAGGTGTCACTGTATTGAAAATAGCCATGAATAATTAAACATGTGCATATTTTCCCCAACGGCTATCGACAACTGATGTAAATTCATTTAAACGAATTCTTACTCAATCTTTGTGAATCGCCTTCTCTGACTCGTATATACGAATCTTGTGTTTCTTAACAAAACATTTTCATCAAACCAGTTTGGTGATAATTCACTAAACTTGAAGCAGCGACGGACAAGCCAGATGTTATTTTTGTCGTGATCATAACAGAAATAAAAAATAAAGCATTTTGTTTTTGCTCATTATAACGAAAATCTTAAAGACTCTTTTGTTCTTGAAAGTCTTGAAAACCTCTTGAGTCTTTGTTCAAGAGATGTGTTTGAAGTGCAGCAGAGTTGAGCTTGATCTATGCAAACACGCACGTGCGTGGTGACAAAACGTTTATCTCTTTGTTTGCTTCTCCTATTTACTTAACATCTTTTTAAACACATTTTCATTTATGTTCTGTTTCAACACTCGTGTTAGTACAGTGTATCCAGTTTCTCCATTAGCGATAAGAGTGCGATAATGATTAAATAAGCACATTTAGGTGTTATTCTAGTTTGAAAATTCTATTTTTTCGTCATGACTGCAACTTGTTTCGAATGATGCTTTGTTGCCAGGTTTGTAGCGTTGACTGACACAAATATGAAACCCACCACTGGAGTTATATTTGGCAACATTTTTTATCTTTTTTATTTAACGTGAAAGCCAAAGTCATCTCTCCATATTAGAATAACAACATTTTTACGTGGGACTGGATGAATTTTTAACACTAGAATAAACAAAATGAGCCGGTCTCTGTTTAATTTCATAATTATCATAGTAGAGCCGTGGTCTTGACGGAGAAATGTCGTCACCTTCACAAAATACTTTCTCCGCTTCTTGGGTTTCGTCGTCTTATGTTTCAACTTTTTCATGCACCTCTACGCCGGTGATTTTCAATTTTGTCAACTCGAAAACTTGCGTAATCACTCACGGAATACTAAAACTTGTTTTTGTAGAGTTCCGCCCGGAGAAAGCAAGTTTTTATTGTGTGTCAACTCAACACCCGACTATTAGATTTAGACTTTCAAAGATTATCTTGTATTCGGTTGGTATTTACATAATTACCTCTTTGCACCGCGCAGACGTTAATGTTTAATGTTCCGGCGGTCCATTGTTGCGGTGGTGGTCATGTGGTCCACGGCCGTTGTTTTATATCGGAGTACTCGGTAGCGAACCGGTCGAAATCGATCCGCGACGCGGTCCTCAACGGTCGAATGACTTCAACTTTAGCGTTGTGTTGTTCACCTCGTTGACGCGACACGGAATCCGTCGGAGAAAGTCAAGTACGCAGCCGTACGTCGTGCTACATACTAGCTACTGGACGATTACACCAGCGAGATTGGATCATAATGAGTAAGTCCGGCAATCGTAGTATCTCTCCAGTTGCTAAGTAGAGTGTGTCGTCATTCTCAAACTGCACGTGGCCGGCTGCCGCGTGCTGTGCTCGTGACACGTTGCTGCATTGGTGCACCATTGTTTTGTTGCACTCACTACAATTACTACTAATGACTGCACCGCCATGACAAAATTATGTACAAAATGCAATTTCACATTTACAGTTACCTACGAGAGAGGTTTTAGACCTCGACGATGGTTCGCTGACTTGTAACGTTACATCGCTTTAAATTAACTTCTTTTTCTCGAATCTTGCTCGGCGGCCGGCTGTCTGAATGGATCGATAGAGGTTTCTGGGTCAAGTGTCCACATCAGGCGAGTGAAGACGAATTTCTTAATTTTTTACCACAATATACACCTACTGGCTAGGCGAATTGTATACAACCCCTCTAAGCTGCTACCACAAGTACATATAAGTTTGTAACCACAACCGAGGAAATAGGCTACAGGCCCACACCAGAATTTAGTCCTCCATTGTTCCCTATTGTTGTTACAAATACCGATCAGTTCAAACAGGCGGGTCAACGCTTTTGCAATATTTATCCACAGCGTTCAGCGTTAGCGTAATCATCCGCAGTGTAACCGACGGAAGCTTTTCTCAAAATTACCGGACTCTGCTTATTTATTACAACAATAATTACATATTGAATGTGCATTATCTTCGAATGCGATCGAGCGCCCTTGCGCCACCTTTCCATTGCACCAAATGCTAAGCTAGCATCCGAGGTAATTGTACTGTGACGTACACACAACGTTTGTTTTTGATGTGGCGTTTTTTAAACGTGAAAGCGGTTCGATAATACGATTAATGTTCAAATTCCAACGCACCGATAATATAATCAAGTTGTCATTAACGTAAACGATAAATCTCCGTGCTAATTTCGTTTATATGTAGAGACAAAGGTGTGTGTATAGCGAATCGATAATTTTACGGAAACTAGCAATTATATGGGAAATGTAAATGTACGCGTTGTACGCGTAAATTCTTGCATTTGCCAGGACGGTGCGCATCCGTGCGTAAATGAATTATGCAAACGTGATTATGGCATTGGGTTTCCGCATCCCGAAAACTTGAACGGTATCTTGCTCATCATGTATCTGTTGGATCTCATAGGCAATTATACGCATCAGGAATCATTTGTGTGTAATTTTAATTATTCTAAATACATAACTGTTGATGTTGCCAATGCAAATTACAACATAAATAACACAAAGTAATTTATTATTATTAGCTCGTGCGGTCAGAAGTGCCTAGTTACCTTACAAAGTATTTAGGTATGTATTAATTGTAAACAATTGAATCGTACGATATATGACTCACGCATAAATTGTTTATTTGACAAAATAACTCTCGTCTGTCGTTACTTTTGTGTTGTATCAAATATTAGAAACATTGTCTTATTGTATTTTCTATTTTTGTTACAGCGCATCGGGCACAAGCGCGGTGGCCATCGACAACAAGATCGAGCAAGCTATGGTGAGTACTCTTCCCAATCCTATTAGCATATACTGGATAGAAAAGTCGACACCGAATAATCTTTGAAGCCATACTGCAGAAATACATACTTAATAAGTTCAATAACCACAAATCACGCGGTTTTTAGCTATCGTTTATTTATTGGTTATTTCCTTCTATAAACTTTACGACTTTTATAAGGAAATAATTTTTCAATTGATTGGCCTATTACCGTGGATACATAACGTGGACATTATAAAATCTAATCAGTTACAGTTTACAGACTCCGGATCCAAGATAAGAGGAAAAGGATTTGATAATTCATTGTGCACTAGACTGGCACGAAGGTTTCCCGTAAACATAACTGATTGAATGATTACAAAAGAATGATTTGTCGCGCACATTTCACATTCACGACTAGTAATCCAATAATACCTGACTACAAATTAAACGTAATAGCTTACTGAGCCAAGTAATTACAATCAGAATTTCCCAGATCTTACAGACAATACAATACAAATTGCGTAGATACTTGTGTATGAAAAAAAAATTTGAATGAATAATCGGTTTAATGGTCATACCAGGAAATTGTAAGCTGCCACTAGTAGTAAGGTGATGAAGGTTTTTTGGACACCTACATTATTAACACTGGGATAAAAAAGAACATCGATAACATTTTTTTAAACAAATTCAATACGCATATAACTTGGACTCTCCGAGTTGATAATTTCGAATCAGTTCAAGAAAAAAGAGAAGAGAGTGAAAGTTAGTGAATTCATTAACGATATGATATCAAACCGGTGTGTGTCACCTGGGCTCAAAACCATTGCACATCAGGATGACTTCCCAAAACCTATATGAACAAGTTAGAATTTCCTAATCAACTCTCAAGAATTGTTTTGAACTGAACCTAAGTAAGGAAAACACAGTTCCTACGTTCATTCAACAAGCAATATGTCAACAATCACCTGTAAAGTAACGTGATTTAAAACTATACCTGCACACATCGTCCATAGCGTTCACGTGACTTGGTTAAATAAATCTACCTTTATTCTTACCGCTATCAGCATAATTGACTTAAATAGAGGAAATGGCTTATAATAAAGTGTCATGCACTCGATTCGATGAAGGAGTTAGCATACATTAGAAATATCTAACTTATGTACAGGATCATTTTTAATGATCTAGCGATCGAATTCGCTTCGCTGTACCTTTTCAATCCTGTTGAGATTAAGCACTTAGTTCCTTTCTAAAGTAAGCATTATTTTTGATATTGTTTTGAGAGCCCATCTCTTCACCAGCTCCTGTAATTTGTTGGTTAATGTCTTTCTAAGGGAGGGACATGAACGATCTCTCTGAATTTGTAATCCTGTTTCGGATTATTCTTAAAGTTTTGTCTTCGTAAAGATTCGCTCAAAATTGCAATAATTTTCAATCCCGGCCACGATTTAATTAGTTAATCCGAAAAATCCAAGACCAAACAATTAAATCTTTGCGTTCCGTCCCATTATCGTTCCTTTCTGAGTATTTAATCTGTCTGTCGCGAAGATTCCATCGACTAGCGATCATTACTTTTTATTAGACATCGCGTTGCAATCCAAGACATCCAGAGTGTGGCGTGTCAGTCGGCCGCGGTGGTTCCGCATGCTCTCAATCCTAGTAATTCGTGGAACATTTTATAACCGGCTTTGTAGACGCCGCGTCCCTTTTGAGCTGTAAATCGCCGCATTCAGATAAACACCACGCGCGAACGGCCACGCTGCGAGTGCGCGATAACTTTCGTATGTTTTATCTGTACCAAACAAAAATAACAGCATTACCACTGATATCGCCCGTCACCCAATAACTTGCAAGTCAATGAACTCCAATTCTAATTCTTCTATATTGACAAGTTTATAGTGCGATTAATGCGAACTGCAAATACATATTATATCTCTTTAAATGTGATGATGCCAATCAAATATTTGAGGTAGTAAATTAATAATAAGATCTCCTTGAACGAAAACTTCCGAGAAATATCGGTCAATCGTAGCATCGACCGATATCGCGCAGCATTCTACGTAATACCGATAAACACACTCGCGTACATCATTGAGGAAATTTCGACATTATCATCATTTTTCGCGTTATACGCTGAATTGCGACCATTACGATTCCGTTTCACGAGCAGTTGCGTAAAGATGCAATCTCCTGAGAGTTTATCCGTGTTTATAATAGCAATGGTTGAACTGCATAACACCGTTATTAGTTCGGAGTCACCATTTGAATCACTAATGACTTCCCTTTTTTAATGGCCAGGAAACGCGTCCCGTTCTGCCCCGCAGTATATAATACCATGAGACCGCATTTTACATCGATTTATAAATTGTATTTTGTATACGACTGTCGTGTTTCAGAACTGATTGGCAAAGACAATCTACATATAATTATAACGAAATTTTTGCGCAGAACATTCATAAACGTCAACTCTGTGTTCCATTTGCACATGATTAGATTCTCAAGACATTAGTATTTGTTTCGTTGTAGTTTTTGTCGAGAAATAATGCAACCTTTGTTTCTTACCTTACGAATAAAATTATGTCCTACATTTGAAGCCACTTACATAATTGTCAAACGTCTCGACAGTTTATCTCGGTCTCGCTAATAACATCGATTTTATTATTCGTCTGTTCTGTATTTCGTTTTATTTTTGCACTAGTTACTTCCTTTACTTTTATATTGTAATCTGGGTGGGCGCAACATTTGCAACGATTTCACTTCTTCCATCAAGTACATCTGCTATCGCAATTGAGATTCATCGTCGTGCACTATTGGACGCGTCTCACATCGTCTATAATTAGCCGACGCAGATGGCCTCAAGCGATTGACCCCAATCCAGCCCTAATGCTCACTACCATCGCATCATAATATTTTTATCACTCCCCACAACACGCTCGTGCAATTCTCCTAGCTCCATATATGTCGTTATCTTGTTTTTTTTAACCTATTGTTAACTAATTGCATCTACACACTTCGTGGACCACACTTGTTTATTTTGTTGCTAATTATTAATTTTGCTCAATACCGTGCGCCTATTTTTAGCACAATCGAACCATTTTATCGTTTTGTTTTTCAATAATCTCAACACATGTTCACGTCACACCTATTAGATTATCAAAAGATTAAAAGTGTACCCAATTGTTGTAAATACGTAATATTGTTTTTTTGTTTATCAATGCCGTTGAGTAGCTTTCCGTACGAAAACATTTCACAATATACCTCCGGACTCGACGATTAAAACACGTACCTTTTGCCTGTAGCAATGAATTTGATAATCTCGTTTTTACGTAATTGTACTGATTGTTGTATACTAGTCATAAAAGCTAAAGAACAGAACGACAGTAATTGAAATTGCAACTTGGCAAACAATTTATTTTGCATAAATTTTAATGTACACAGTAGTATATTAACATCTCAAGCATCAGGCAAACGTAGCACGACCAGTATTTAAACCGGTCCACCTTGAAGAACGCCATCTTACATGGCGCACGATGAATGTACCTGCAGCCCGTATATATTTCGAATTCAGTTGTACACGGGTTCTCGCTGGTTTTCGTAATATCTACGCCTAACGTTACGTCATCCGGGTAGATATGTTTATGCGTACCGTCATATTGATGTGTAGCAGCCATAGCTTACACCACTGACCCGGTTTCATGCATCTGTTCAAACATAAATTTCTTTGGTTCTGGTCAACTGTTTAAATTAATTCTACTCTTTAAAGTTTCTCCGTGATGATTGACGCCACGGGCTCTGTGTGCTGTATGTACTACCGCAGCGCCCCGTTAGTTTTTGTCGTGTTTCCAAGATGTCATTAGCAAGTATTATGGAAGACGGTGTTTATTTGTTCGGGAGGTGCGTGTGGAAATTTTTATTTGCTCCAGGCACCATCGTATGCTAATTCCCTCGTTGTATACGTGATTTGCATGAGCTAAACGTGACCCGACGGGACTCGGCCGGCCGAGAATAGACACGGAAGGAAAGCCGGCACTGGCGCGGAGCTGGAGTGGAGACACGTGCTCTCTTGATTATGCGGCCGATTCGTGTACGCCCACCAACTGGATAAAGACCCGGAGACGTCAGGAGGTCACACGATTCGGTCGCGTGCCGCCAATAACGTGAACAAGCGTCTAGTAATTTGCAACTAAGAGCGGTTTCGAGAGAGCACGCGCCAGATCGGAATCGCATCACGAACCCAGGAAACGCTAGAAAAGTTTTCTTGGAAAACAAACCTGCTCCCTGTAATGAAGCCGTTGTCACGTTTGTAATGGTGTGACGCCTTTGATCCTGTATTTGGACCCTGTCACCAATAGAAATTGTGATTTTGAAGATCTCCATTCCCATGCTTTTAAGTGCTTTCAACGAACACATCATATTCATCAAAAACCTTTTTATTTACATAGCAATCGAATGCAACCTTGTCGTTTCTATGAATAGCATTTACATCTTATTTTATATCTCAACTTGGATTTTCGAAACAGCTCAAACAATATCCAATAAAACTGAATTATTTTCCTTGAGAAAACCGTTCAAAAGATACCAATCGCGCGATCACTGTTTCGTGAAACGTAATACTAAACGTTAACCTTGCCCATACATATCTGCATTGTGCTTATCTGTTATTTATTTTTCGATATTAATCATATTTCAATGCTAAAATATTATCTAACTAAGCATTGGAAAAATATAATATCTTTGGAAATCTACCAGAGTTAAAGTAAATCTATAGATTACCACAATCGTACACATACGTTAGTAGATAAACACTAAACAGATTGCAAACACTAGGTACAGTAAACATGTTTTCGCTGAAAATATCCAACAATTTTTACTGACATCTGCTTGCGTGTCTTTGTATCTGAAAGTAAACATTTATATTCGTTTTCGCAGTATTTTTTTTGCATTTGCTGAAGTTTTATTCACTGATAAGATTAGAGAATATAATTTGAAATACATTTCCAGAGTTCTTAACCACAATATTGGTTACACTTATCCTTTATACAGTGTGAGTCTTCATAATGTGCACATATTGAAATGAGGGAGTCTATGCTTAATTTTATCGACGGAAAAAATGGTAATTTTTTTTTTTAGTTTAAAAAAAAAAAAAAAAATTTTACAAAAAAATTTTTTTTTTTTTAATTTTTTTTTGCTCTCTTTTTATTATTATCTTATTTATAAATTTTACAATTAAAAATTGAAGAAAAAAATACAGATTTTTACTAAAAAAACATGTTTATTTTCAATTGAGGGTAGTTTTTTTCTCAATTTTAATTTTATGTGGACGGCTACTTACTTTCAATCATTATGGAGTTTGTTTCATCGCGATAGCTGATTCAGTTTAAAAGTTACACAGTTTTGTTACAATTTTTTTTTAATTTCATAAAAAGTATAAAAAACAATATTTAGATTTTTTAAATATTTTTTCTGTCGTTAAAATTAAGCATAGATTTCCTCATTTCGATATGTGCACATTATGAAGACTCACACTGTATTTTCCGGCTCAATTATTCATCGGTGTTGCTACCTTTATAAATAATAATGATGCTGTTTATTTTTCTTCGATACACACGATGGGATGAGTATTACAATGACATCAACCTCGTAGGGTCAAACGACCAGTCTTGATTACGGAGTGTTTGACCGCTACAGAACAATTTTCACTTGTTTGTTTTAACGTATCTCTGTGATAACGTACAGCTACGTCAATACATGTTTACATTCATTAATTTATTGGATTATTTTATAGAGTTTATTAATTCCATAAGGAAATTGATAAGAGCGTCTGGCATGTACAATTGTACAAGGCAGGTCAAGGATTGGCGCGGTACTAGTTATTGGATAGATCCGACTTTAGACCTTATAATTTATCGAAAGATTTATTACTTGCAGAAGAAAGACGGCAATAACTAACAACATCAGAGTGAAACATCAATACGTTTACATTTGCAACTAAAGAAAGTAATACATGTAATTAACGCAGAATCGGAAATTGCACGAAAAAGAAAGTCTGCTATCAACCACAAAACAAAAACAACAGGCAATACAAATATCGGTAGTAAACATAACATCTCCATAAAATATATTTCAATTGTGTCACGAATATTAATAGACCATTGTTTTAAACTGTACAAATACATCCTAACATAAGGTTCCACATAATAAAAACAATTTACGATCTCAAGAATATGTATTTTAACATATGTTTTTGACATAACTTTACTGAATTAATGCGTAGTTTTTTTTTTATATTTTTAAATTTGAATTCCACGTCGTATTTCATGCAGTATTTGTAATAAAATAACATTGTCATTATTGGAATTAAGACATTTAATTATTTGTTTAATAACACTAACATCAGGGTTGGAAAAAATCACGATTTTTTTCAAAAGTTCCAAAAGATCGTGATTTTTTGGATTTTTTGCTTGAGCCTTTAAAATCCACTTAAAATGGAGCGCAAAGGAAACGTGCTTTTGTTTTGAGACAATTATTTGGTATCGTCAGCATAACTGGAAAGAGCCTTTTCCGCCTTTGGATTTGCACATTCTAAAATCAGTAACAGATTACGAACGGAAAAGCTGGAAAGTTTGTGTTTTTGTTCAAATACTAGAATTCTAATACAAAGTGGTTTTTATTAACATACATTTTTATGTATCTATCCGTTATGTAAAATTAAGAAATTTTAATTTGTGTTACAAATAAGAAAGAAATAATATAATTTTATTTAATCAATGATTTTTATTGAATAATCACTTGATTTAAATCATCCTTATTTGCAAAAACGAAAACAATATACGATATCAAGATTATGTATTTTAACATATGTTTTTGACATAACTTTACTGAATTAATGCGTAGTTTCTTTTTTATTTGTAAATTCGAATTCTACGTCGATTTGTAGCGCCATCACTATATTTAGTCTAAAACCACACTATTGTTTTATGTAGGTATTGTTTCAAGCAGTATTTGTAATAACATGTCATTGTTGGAATTAAGACATTTAATTATTTGTTTAATAACATTAAATCATAGTTATTTGCAAAACCGCGTGATGTATTACTTAGGTGAAGGATATATTTTAAATTATTTATTTGTACATTTGTCCTTTGAATAATAATATATTAACTGATTAAATCTGGAGATAAATGGGAAAGATGATTGGAAACGAAATGTTGGTTGTAAATCCTTAGTCTATGGAAAAGCATGTGCACGGTGAGGTAAAAACCGAAAGAGTGAAGTGAACCATGTGTGTAGAATCATGCCTGCGTGACCACTTTTACGAATGTTCTTTAAAAGATCGATAACCAGTTTTACAAGCTGATGCATATTGATGAATTAGTCAGTCCTCACAATTTAGCATTTATGGTAGTTTCATATTCCTGTTAAGAAATTTTCATTTGATACCCACTAGAAATTCTCTGCAGCATTCTGATGGCGTCGTAAAGTTACCTTATAATATTAAATTACTTAATATATAAATGCTATCTCTGTTTACTCTGCTAACATTAACATTTACACGGCATGTCACATAATGTCAACTAAACATACTGTGATTGATATTCAAGAATGAGGTGTAATAAACATATCATTAGCAACATTAATACTTAAGTCAACAATAAGACAATTGACAACAGAGAAGATAATTTCTACATTTTCTACACCTACAATATCTTCCTCTACACCGCAACGGTGTCACACAAGGCATCTGCTTTAACAATGTGAATAGTTAAACTGTGCTACATATCGCTAATATATTTTCAATATCTGCGCCACGTCCATCACATATTTAGTAAACATCAACTTCGCGCTGCACCCACTCAAACGCTTCACTAAAATCCAAATACAGTTCATGTACCATATTTGTATAATATGTATTGTAAACACAGCCGTATCTACCGCTACGATCATTACTATGGAGACTTAATTTATCCGTTGTTTTGGTGCTTACTGGCACAAATGTGTACAAACAGAATGTTTTGTAATAGAGTTGATGTCACTAATACAATTAAATTAAAACTCGTCGTCTGCTCAAACTGTTTACAAGCCGTGTTCAACTTCAAACCTGTTTTCTTACCTTTGCTTTAATCGTCGTTCTTTGTTTTGATAATCCGCTGTTGATGATTGATAAAAAAACATTAGGTTTACGTAAGTGCAGCTAATAGCCGGATGGATATCATTCTATTTCAACGATATCTTTGTTATTGATATTGATAAGTCTTATCATGGATTACTGAATTTTTTACTTATTATATTAAAAATATATACGTCTTAACAATGTACGCTAGTCGACATTTATTGTCAAACACAAAATTAAATCTTTTGATGATGTGAATAAATTGTATCCGAGATAGATTGGATGAATCTAGATAGAATCACAATGAATCGTCCCAGGTGTCTACTACATGTCGTCGTATTAGCCGGCGTGGCCGGTTACTTATAATTAAAAACAATGCGACAGGTTTTAACGTATGCCCTTGGACTGGTTATATCATCGGACGCTGTATTTGGTGCGCGGCTGCGCAAAAAGTTCAGTGCACTCTCCGTCGCTTCATGAACTTTCTTTCAAATCTTACATTTTAATATACATTTTTTCATTAAAATTGTAAAGTTTGTCCTATTTACATGTTTTTCACGTTCTCTTTCTTTATCTAATTCACCTACTGACATGAAAATGTAGGTAAACAATGATAAGTGCTGTTTTACATCGCAAATAAGGTGCTAACGATGGCAAACTGCGTCTAATTACTGTTTTCTATTTGTATTAATTTGCACGCGAAATTTTCTAGTTTCTCTTGAGCTTGGTTTCAATTGAACTCCAATATATTGTTGTGACGAGTACATTGGCGCCTCATCAATCTGTTGGTGACGCGAGCCTCAATATTGTCTAACGAGATCCAGCGCAAACCGGTGTAATTTCAGCACAGATTCTTCTAATTGAAGGTCGCGACACCCACGTAAGAGCAACCACACTGAAGATTTCATCAAGCCTTCTATTTATATCCTGTTCTAATTATATCATTACTGAAATCCACTCACACCACACCACATTTAGCCACTCATCGAGCCTAAGTGCATATCTTGACTCACCAATCTTCAGGATGACTCGAAGTTTACTCTTAAAATTGTTTTCGTCGCTCTTTCGCGTAGCCGCTGCGTAGTGGCTGTAGGCGTACATGAATGTCTCTTAAGAAAAATGGGAATTTTTAGCATACTTTTCATAAGATCGTCTATAAATGCTTCTTACATTCTCGTTTATGTCATTTTAAACATTGTATTTCAATAATGTTGGCATTCGATCAGAATTGCAACTTGCTCTAATGTATATTAAAATGCTTGTTGTCGACCTATTTCATTCATTATCCGCATTCTTTGGGCCCACTTAACATTACAAATTATTACCATAAAAATCTCAGTCCATTGCTGTGATAAATTCCATAAGTACCACAATGTCCTGTCTCGGCTGTCCCTTTTCTAATAATGAAGCTGTTGTATATAACGGCTCTTATTAAAATATTCAAGCATTTGGAATTTGTGATTCTTTGTTTTTGTTTCTTTAAACTATTATGTAACCTTGTATTAGAGCGCCACTTGTGTAATTAGTAACATTCCGACACAGTTTAATGTTTTTATTTTTGTCGTCCGCTGCGAAGGCTCTTTATTAAGGGCGAAAATTTTCCAATGAAGCTTAATTGGTCCGAGTAAACAGTAATTCACGAGTGTCGTAAACATCTACTACTCACATGTTAATCTTTATTTAGCAACATCTTATTTGGTCTTCACGCTTAAATCCAAAGTTTATATTTGCTCTGGGTTTTTCTTCTTTACTTAGATATATTTCGAGTTTAGCAATTTCATTATCGACGTAGTACTTGTTTGATGTTTTTCTATCAACACTAATTGTAAGTGCATGCTAGAGACTGTCGTGGAAGACTTTTTATTTGCTCCAGTTTATAGCGAAGTGTGCGTCAATTACTTCGTAAGTTTGTACTTACATCCGCAAGCTATGGCCGTAATTTGTTCTCGTTAATAAGTTTCTTAATTGCACATAACCGATTTTTCTGATTTCTCTTTAATTGTTAGATGGACAATTCTTAATTTCTCTATGTCCAGATCTCATGTTAGGCCATATATATTGTTTTTACGCGTGTGTCAATACAAGATCTGGAAAATAATTGCTTTGGTGATATCAATGTAGGTTGTGTCGTTGAGTTCAGGGTGCACGGTCGGCTCGCGTGGCGTGGTGACGTGTTCGCCGCCATTTTAAATAGGGCGAGCGCGCGCGCAGACCATCAGTCGCCTGGTAGGACGCGAGAGAGCAACTTCGTCGCAATAGTTCGCGAGTTCCACATTATTGTCAGTCGTGTTTCAGTCGTTGCCGGCAACGCTCATACATTGTGTGACCCTGAAAATAAATTTATCACTCGGTTTAAACATGATCGACGTTGTGCAAAAACCTAGGGATGGCTGCCTGTACGAAATCAGACAGAAAGGACAAAAAGATACCTGTTACGTGGTCGTGCCAAATCCAAAAGTACGTTTTGTTTTGAAGTCGGAAATCTTTTTTTTTCTTTTTTGTTTTACAAACATTGCGTTTTCGTAAAACGCATGACGTTTGACTTGAGATAACAATTCAATCGTGCGTTATAATCAGTTTATAGAGCCTGCAAAAAATACAACCGACTTCCATAATACAAAGTGAAAAATCACTTTAATTTCGGAAGTCGGTGTCAAAAAAATAGAATACTGATCCATAGACACCGACTTCCGAAATTAAAGTTAATATTCACTTTGTAGTTTGGAAGTCATTGTATTTTTTGTAAAAAAGTTTATTTATTTTATTTTTATAGTCTTGCAAAATATGCAACTAGGTATATTTTTTTATCTAATTTGTAGTAGAACCTTGTTGAGAATTTTTCTGATATGTTACACATAACTAACTTATTTTTTTACCTTGTTTCAGGATCTGGTTAAGAGCCACTTGATGTTCGCGGTGCGCGAGGAAGTGGAAGTACTAAAAGAGCGCATCGCGGAACTGATGGAGAGGATCAACCAGCTCGAAGTGGAGAACACATACCTGCGCGCGCACGCGAGCCAGGACACGCTGGCGCAGCTGCCGGCCGCGGCGGGCGCGAAGCCGCCGGCGGCGCCGCAGGGTCCCCAGCCGCCGGTGTCGTAGGGCGGCGGTGCGGCGCCGCTGAACACGCCCGCCGGCCCCCGCCGGCCCATGAGGTCCCCGGCCTCGCCCTCGGCGCGCGACCCCGCCCGCGGCACCCCTCCCACGGAGTCACTATGGCTGTGCTATGTTAATTCGTAGGTTAACAAGGAACGAGTGTAAAGTACACCGGTCGAGCGCCGAGGGACGCTGCGCGCACGCACCGCCGCACCGCGCCGGCGCGTCTCGCCTGTCCTCGTATAAATCACACAAGTGTCTAGTTCGAGCGGCCGCCGCCCCGGCACAGCTCGCGGCTCTGGCAGTCTGGGGCGGCTTCCGCGCACCGCACCACCAGACATTATGCTTCGGATTCATAGATATATATTTTTCTGTTATTAATATTTAGGGTGCAGAATTTCGTGCTAACTGCCATGCTTTTGCTACGCATCTCAGCAACGAGTCTTTAGTGTTTTGATGTACGTCGTGTATATTTTATTTGGTTTAACGTTTAGGTATCCACGTAATGTATTCCATTTAATATAACTATAAGACGTGTGTTAATATAATAAATGTAATGAAATAGTTAAATATTCCTATGCATTGAACAAGGACTGTGTGTTAATTTATTATCTATAATTTTTTTAAATTTTGATTTAAGTTATTTATCACGTTTCTCTGTATGTATCTACGTTGCGTTATGTAAATTGCAAGTGTTCTTGTAGGGCCGATAAAGATCTGTCGATAGCAATGTACTGAATGATTTGTGTGTAGTTTTCATTTAGTTGGTACTGTTAATTACATATTAACGATTAAATATAAAAGTTTGAATGTATGTTATCCGCAGTCGTTGTAATGTAACGTTTTACTGAGCAGTCGTTTAGATTTAGAATCGTTGCGAGAATGTGACCTCGTGATGCTGGCTTTAGTAAATTTTGCACGCTGAAACTGAAAGAAATATACTATTTTTATTCCAACCCTATGATAATGGAGGTATATAGTAATTTAACATTGTATTTTTTTAATTAATTAAAGTTGTTTGTATATAGTACAAGTTGTAATAGAATTGTGAGTCGGAACGATGTATATAACGAAAGAATGTGATTTAAAGGAACCGATTCCGTAGTCTGCCTTCAAAGGTTGGCATCAGATGTTATCGCGAGAGGTATATCTAAATGTTATAATTTAAAATTATTCGCTGTATTTAAATAGCTTGATTGTTTAACATTAAACAAGCGAACAAAGTGGCTGGTGACTGACTGTATGGATTATAACTAGTGGGATGAGACGTGAAAGTCAGGCTCTATGTTTGTTTCAAAGCCAAAGTTAGGAAGGCGTGTCCCAGCGACTGAAGTGTGACTATTTTACCTATAGAGTAGTATTTTGTACAACGCTACTACATTGTATGTGTATAGAAGATTTTTGTTAGGTCTTCATAATTATTGTGAATATACAGTAATTTACTCCTAGAAGCATTAATCTAGATATAGATATGGTAATATGAACTATATTATATACCTAAACTTGTAAATATACTGTAAACAAAAGTCCATTGTAGCTTATGTTGACCAGAAAGGTTCCTCATATCCAATAAATGCAAAACTACTCAAAACATTGTATTATTTGTTATTTACCCTTTATCCTGAATGCAATAACATTGCATTTTTAGGGTTCCGTATCCATAGGGTAAAACGGGACCCTATTACTAAGACTCCGCTGTCCGTCCGTCTGTCCGTCTGTCACCAGGCTGTATCTTATGAACCGTGATAGTTAGACAGTTGAAATTTTCACAGATTATGTACCTATTTCTGTTGCCGCTATAACAACAAATACTAAAAAAACAGAATAAAATTAATATCTCCCATACAACAGACATGATTTTTTTGCCGTTTTTATAGATGGTACGGAAACCTTCGTGCGCGAGTCCGTTTCGCACTTGGCCGGCTTTTTTTTAAAAGTATCAGGCCAGCAGGTGTTTCTTTTTTTACCAACAACATTCATTATACTTGCCAATATCAGACACTTTTTTGCGAGTTTTGTAAGTTAATAAATAATCTATCACAAAACTTATAAGTACCGAAAACATGACTCCCAGAAACGTAAACAAAAGAAAATTTTAAATGCTTGGCACCGAATAAGCTTTTTGATTTGTGCGTAGGCAAAAAGAAACAATTTGAAACTAATGGGCTCCAAATCCTCCAAGGAAACCATTCTACTGAAAGTGAAAAAATAAACATCTTGGTCGAAAATGGGACACGAAGACGACTTCCGACTGGTCCGGTTCAATCCATTGTTTACAAAGTAACGAGCGAGTATACTCATGTCCGTTTTGGGATAGACCACGGAGCAAATACAAAGAGGAGATGTTGTAATAAGGTTTCCCTATGAAACAACGGGTGACACTTTACGGGGTGAGGGGTGATAGATCCCGCCCACTTCTTTATTTTCCATCTACTGGTAAATAGCAAAACTATTCGCTCGTCCTATTGATTGTACTTAGTAGTTACGTAACTATCTCATACTAGATGTCACTAAGCGTAGGATGCACCAGGGTCGTACTCAGAATTTTGGGAATACTGTTTTTCTTTAAATTAATTTTGCGAACCATGTCGATGCGTATTTTTTATTGATATTATTATGAAAAAAAAATTCGAATAAAAAAGTTTTTAATGAATGATGAATGAAGATTATTAGATTTTCTTTTATTTTTAAAAGACTTATCAAGATGGTTTACAAATCTAAAAACACCTTATCCCGTTTACGTGACAATCCATCCAAAACCATTAATGTCAAATAAATAAGTAATACCAGTACCCTAATTGCGTAACTTATTTTCAAAAACAATTATAACTAATTTGTTTCATTTTGACAGTTTTTATTTATTTAAAGGCTTACCAACTAAACACATACACAGCATTAACCCAAAGTCTCTGTCAAATGTAGATCTCGCATGTATCTAAATTACAGGAAACCACGACACTATCAATTAGCATACTAGAAACATTAAAATACAAACCGCTCAAACGCGCCTAAATAAGTTTAAAACATCAAATAATATAATAGTAATAAAACAATTTCAAACAAAAAAAGTTCAACAACATTCATTGCGTTATTTACGTTGTTGAGCAGATTTTTTCCAACTTATGAAGCAATGGATTAGCAATCTGTTTCAAATCGACACAGATTGTGATTGTATTGTATTACGCAATTAGGGTACAGATTAAATGAAAAGTTGCATGATGCGAAAGAAGCTTCATACTTAACATGACTCTTTGGAAATGGTCACCTAGGTAAAACGTAGAATAAATAATAGACAAATTATGTATAGCGAAAAAAATTTATTAGCAAAATTCAATTTCCTGCAAAAATAACTGCTTTGGTTAGTTGTTGTCGGTTGGTTGCTCTATCGTTTTCTAAGGTTGCAAAATGCTTAAAGCGAATATCTATATATTTTTCAGCTATAGATTTAGTCAGAAGAATAATATGATTATCAGTCGGTGATTGGTCGAACATATGATTCACCGATTGTTTGAAATAATTTTGTCCAATAAGGGATTTTAGTGTATTCGATACAATTTTATGTTTACGGAAAATAGGAGAATTCAAAGATTGCGATTTAACACAACGGATGCTACATTCGGTTCGTATACATATATCTATGACATCTTTAGATGGGAAAGTAAGACCACCTTTATTTTTAGTTTTTATTAAATAAAGGTCATCATCATCGTAATTATCAGCATATAATTCATGAAGACAGCTCTCACATTTGATTTTGGAATGTAAATAATTGACAACAAACCCAGAAATATATGCAACTATTTGACGGCGCAAATAATCACCTATCGTTATATTTAACTGCTCATCAAATTCTAACAACAAATCATCAGGCATGGGTTCGTCATCTAATGATGCCTCGCTCAAGTCATTTTGCACTATTCGATAACGTTCTGAAGTAATATTTATTTTATTTACAGAGGATACCTTTAAAATGGAAATATCCTCTAAAGGAATACAATTTCCTCTAAAACCCTCTTTCAGTTCTGTATTTATTAGGGTTTTTTTGTAAGCTGATTTAAACTGACGTGATGTTGGATTATTATTGGCCCTTCCGTGTGCTCTTAATACCCCAAAAAATAGTTCCAAATGATCCTGCGAAAATTTGTACAAAGTTAGATATTTAAGGAGCTTTTCTTTTTCAACCAGGCGGTTATACAAGAAAAGTGTACTATTAATACATGTTAAAAGGCCCATAAAACCAGTTTTACGATTTGTGGTGATAACGGGCTTCCCTTCATCAGGAGCTACTATAAAAATTATGTAATGTTTAGCATATTCTAAATACTCCCTTGTTTTCAAAATATTCTTTTCAAATAAGGGCTTTTTGTATTCAAACTGACGCATGTTTCGTGAGTTGAGAATGTCAAAGATATTGTTAATTAAACGGATAAAAGTAATTGTAGCCGCCACATTTTTAAATTCAACATTACTTTTTTCACAAACTTGGAGTGCATCTGCTACGCTATTACTGAAAAGTTGACTGGCCAATTTTACTTTCATTTTTTGTCGCTGAAAATGTATGTGTTTGTCTTTTAACTTGTTCCCAAGGTGGAGGCCTTCTGACTTTTGTAAGTTATTGAGCTTGACGAGGTAAGACCATTCAATAAGATTACCCTGATAATCAAGAAACTCCTTTTTAGTTTCAAATGCGTTGCGCACAAGTTTTAGCATATGACATGCGTCCAGGAATATTGCTACTTCGTAGTCAGCACTAGGGTGTTTGAAAGTAGTTTTCATATTCTGAGGTTCTAACGAACATCCTAACTTTTTAAGCATAGCAATATTTGCAGTGCAGCCATCCATCGTAAGTGAAACAACGTCTACACCATTTTCTTGACATTTGTAGAGGCATTGTTGAACTATTGAAGCACGTTGTTCTCCGGTCATAGAACGAATAAGAAAGAACCCCACAGGTAATTTCCAGCGTTCAGTTTGAGATACAAGCAACAGAACTAAAGCCTGAGAAGCGTGATCCGAGTTATCGTTTTGTACGTCATTAAGCCCGAGATCAACATAACCGTGATATTTTTTTCCGTCCCATTCAACATGCTTTCTAATTCCCATCTCATCCATCATAAGACTGCACAGAGCGCGTTTGCCTGAGGAGTTAGTTTTGTGCTTTAATATGTTAAAAGCTTCAGCTGTAAATCCGGCTTCACCATTGACACTTTCGTACCACTTAGAAATAGTTCTCGGATGCGGTAAGCAAGTATCGAAAGTCTTTCTGACGTATGAGTAAGCATTAGGCGAAAAATAATGGAGTGTCAAAGCGAATGATCGGAGAGCTGGAGAATATTCCTTCGTCAATGGTTTTTTTTTATTTTTTGCCAACTGACGCCCAACCAAGTCTTTCAACTTAACATTTATCGATGTTAAAATTTCGGATTCCTCTCCCAACAGAAGACTTTTGCTTTCCAATTCTTTAATTAAGGTACTTAAATTTTGAACCTGAAACAAAAGTAGAAAAGTATTTGATTTAGAAAATCAAAAGCACTTCGTGAAAATAGCGCCACTAGATGGGTACCTTCTTCTTCAAACGCTTAACTTTCATTTGAAGTCTTCTGATCTTTAATCTATCTGCTCTTGCTTTCCATCGAAGTTGTGCTATTTCTTGCTTTAACTTTTTCTTTTTTGGCGTATCATGCAGTATCAGAAATTCGTTTAAATCACTTGTAGGTGTGGTAGGCTTTGGTGATGATATTGTTGGCTCTGTAAATTTTCTTTTAAGCTGTAACATAAAGCTGTAAATAAAAAAATACCCAATTTCCCAAAATAATTGAAACTGGTAAATACAAACTACATTGAAGCGAACCGATATATCCAGATTTAAACTAGGTAAAGTTTCCTTCTTTAATTTTCTAAGACCTTTTTTTGTCACTATGAAGTCTTCATTATTAAAATGGCACGAACAAATTTTTGTATATTTAGTCGGAGACCAGTCTTGTCTATTAATTTTTGTAATCCATAGCTGTCTTCGATTATCTTCGGATGGAAATCTAGGACATACATACATCATTTAAAATTTAACTAAATAAACTAGGTGGGCTTTAAGTACTTTAAATTAAGTAAACAACAACTACCATACTAGTTGTCTCACGGAGGGAAAGTACTTTAAATAAATTATTGTAGAAAGAATATTTAATTTATAGGAGATTGTATTTTTATGTCCAGTGTATTTAATGTTTTAAGTACTTTCCGTACTTTCCATTTATGAGACAGACATTCGGTAAAATAATTAGATTCTAATTACGGCCCTGTCTTTTTGTTATGTTTATGTTTGTTCTTCATAGTTGACGATAGATGGCGGCCTGTTTACAAAATAATATAAAAAATACAAAAATAATATTTTGGCCATTAAAGGGTCGTTAGGAATGAATGTTGAACAAATTTCAGTACATATGAATATTAAAATATGTTAGTACTGAGCTTTACGTACCTAAATATTTATAATTCCCATGACACTAAGTATCGCCATCTAGTGTCGGGTAGAATTATGTTTGGAAACGCTGTCGCTAAGAGATTTTTCTAGAACTATTTTAATAAATTACGCATAAAATTACTTACAAATGAAATGTAATGCCATCCATAGCATCAGAACGTCTATCCGAGTAGTTTTTACAAGATAAAACACAACACTTCATTCTTTTTTTCTTCTAGCGCGAATATGCTGTAAAATGGGAACTATTACAAAACTGTGCACAGGACGAACGCCAACAATACACTGACTAAGGCCACGCCTACATGATGACGTCAGGACCTAGTTGAGAATCACAGTGCACAGTTGCTTAGGCCGTCTCCTCTTTGTATTTGCTCCGTGGGATAGACCAAAAATATGATGATCAGATGATTCTGTTTACAAAATGCTTTTTCTTGCAAAGGTAATCAAAGTACAGCGCCCTCTGTTGACAGAAATCCTTACAAGTTATAAAAATCTGAGGATAGAGGGCGCTATAATAGCATCAGCAGTCTGTCAGTACAATCCATTGTTTCAAATGCAAAACCCTTTGCGTTATTGTTCATAAATAACATCATAGATGGTGCTGTCCTCAAAGAGATAACTGGAAAAAAAGACAAAATCTCTACGATGACGCACATGCGAAAACAAACAGAATAAGCCGACGTTTGCACGGACGTAATAAAATTGCGACGGGATTTTATCGCGCACTGGATTTTCAACTCTCAATGTTAGGCCGAGCGTTGAAAATCAAATGCACGAAAAAATCCCGCCGCGATTTAATTACGTCCGTGCCAACATCGACAAACTTTTCCTTGTTTTATTTTTCTAGAAAGAGAAGAACGGGACGAAATTGAAAAAACAAACACTTTTGATTTGCTACTCGACACTAGATGGCATTGAATGCAATATTTTTTTTTTTAACATACCATAAACAAGCGCATAAAGCAGAGCTTTTAAAAATAAACGCGAAGGTGAATGCGGGGTTTATGAACGAAACTGTTATTGTCAATTCAAGTAACTCGTTCCAGATTAGTCAATTTATCATTATATTTTAGCATTGGACAGAATTGGCCTATTATCGTCTCTATCTTTTGCAGTAAAGAAAATTATTGCTATCACACAGGGCTGTGGAACACGCTTTTCCAAAAAATTGTGTACGTCACTAGCTGTCATGGAATACAAATTAAATTGAATTGAAAAACATTGATACAAAACAATCAGAAATGGATAATATGAGTTTAAAAGAAATTCAAACCAAGCTATTATTATGGGAAGCTTCAGACAACCCCTTGGCACCTCTTACGTCTGATCAGAGAGAATCTATCCTGGATTTAGAGTCGCTATTACTCGGTGTATCCGGCGACTTGGACGATGTTTGTATTTTGCTATTTATTACCAATTTCTAAATTTGTTTTGGCCCATATAACCACTTACAATTGAATTCAATTCACTACTTTACCCACTAGATTTGTTAAATTTCATTGAATTTTTCAATTATCCCGGAAATCCTTACTTTTGCAAACTTTTAGCAATTTACTGTCGTATAGCCTTACAGCTATTAAGAGCCAGTTGATTACTAATTAACAACCCTATTAACTCAGTTTTATAATACTCTATACGCCCAACTATGACTTTTTCTAGGAGACATCTGAAAATGCATATGAGGAGACAGAACAGAGAAACATACCCACTGTGGATACTACATACGACTTTCTGGAGTGGTATGAGAGCCTATGTGACAGCAACCTGAAGTCTGATGATACTCCATATGAGGCTTACCATAAGCAGTTGGATGATAGAAGAAATGAGTGTGTTGCGCTGACCAATCAGGTATATTTTTTACCTATAAAGTCTAGGACCATGTATCCTATCAATGTATTTTTGCTCTTTCTTGAAACAGTTCTATATTACCGCATTTATATTGAATACACTCTTTCTAATACTAACCCAATACATTCTACAGTATAATTACTGTGCAGATCATTAATATCAACATGATATCTTGATGACTGCTGTTTTAGTAATTTACAAGACATTCCTGATTTGCTGACTATGGCTAGTTTGTCAAAAAATTATTCATAAACTCAAACACAAAGCATAAACTCAAACACAAAGCATAAACTCAAACTCAAAACATTTATTTCAATTAAGCCAATTTTAGGCACTTTTGAATTGTCAAGAGGTCGGTCAGTCAGAAAGATTTAAGCTAGTCGCCCATTCCAAAGCATAGTAGGTAATGTGTAAAAGTGATTCTAATAACAATTAGATTTCATTTCTTTTTAATTTTGACTGATATAAATAATTAATCTATCAAAATTAATTCATGTTTTTCAGATTGGAGCTACAATGTCTGATCTAGACAAACTTTCAGAGCAGTACAACTTTGTTTCAAATAAAACAAATGCATTGCACACTATGAGTGAACAGCTGCTGGCTGACCAAAACAAACTATCCAGTATAGGTAGGGTATAATTATAAATAATTATAAGTAGAAACTTTTTTTAGTTTGCATTGATCCACTGCTAAGCAAAGGCCTCCCCTGAATCCTTCCAGGCATCCTTTTTTAGAGCCACCTTGATCCAGCCCTTGTGGTACGTGGCTAGGTCATCTTGCCACCTCTTCCTGGGCCAGCCTCGGAGGCGTCATCCATCCTCAGGTACCCACCATGTAAGGACTGTTACCCAGCAGTCACTGTGCATGCAGCTGATGTGAACAGCGCACTCCCATTTCAGCTTAGCAGCCTTTTTGCCTATGTTATAAAGAACTATAGACTTACTGCACTAATAAATAGCAAGAAACTATTCACATTTTATTGATAACTAGCGGACCCAACAGACGTTGTCCTGTCAAAACATTGTCCAGCGGACAAAATTGTGAATCTAAACCATTCCCAGATCCCCTTGAACACACACAAAAAATTTCATCAAAATCGGTCCAGTCGTTTGAGAGAAGTTCAGTGACATACACACTCACAGAAGAATTATATATATAAAGATATGTTACATAAAAGAAATTCTTTGTAAGTAAGATTAAAAGAACATCACATTATCTCATTTCTAGGTGATGACATTAAACAGAAGCTGCACTACTTCACCCAGGTAGAGCACCTGTCCCAGAGGCTCAACAGTCCTACTATGTCCGTGAACAGCGAGACATTCTTCAATGTACTCGCCAAGATCGACGAGTGTCTTGAGTATATGAGGACTAATGTAAGTAAATATTCTAATAACTTGCCTCTAGCCTGCATGAAGGGCGGAAAAAGGAAAAATACTACACTAAAATTGCATTATGTTATGACATGCTCTTCCCGAACAAAGACTTAAAAGCATAAAGTTAGAAGCTGCTTTAACTGTTTATCTGACTTGCAGAAGACAGAACTGGAAAGAATATGAAAGACTGAATGTAGCTTTACTTGAGATTGCCTATTGGCCTATGTCCAGCAAGTATTTGTATTAGTGGCAAAAAGCCAAGTTAATTGACACGTTTCAACTTTTATACTGAATACTTTGAAGTTGAACGATAATTTTCTTGTCAATTATCATACTGGTAATGTTTATGTTTTTTTAATAAAATAATACACACACATTCCAGAGCAACTTCAAAGAATCCCACACATACTTGGTAAAGTATCGTCACCTACAAAATCGTGCTATCTCGCTCATACGCTCCTACGTCACACACGTATTAAACCACGCCACGGAACAGATGCTAGCGCCTAAAGACGAAGATCAGAACGACCAGGAAACCATGGACACGGCTTATGCTGTGTATTTCGGGAAGTTCCAAGCGGCGGCACCTAAACTGAAGATGGTTATTAGTGAAATTGAGGGCAGGGCTGAGAAGAATACTGAGTAAGTAGAATACTTGTGATGATATTGTTTTTTTTTTATTTTTGGATAATTTAAGCTATTAACAACTTAAAATAAGAATTATCATCTGTATCATAATTTGGTTACAAGCATTTTGATAAATTATTGCAAAGTAATGGTTCACCATCACTTTGTTTGCTAACAAATTAATGTACACTTATTTCTTGGCTCTTCACATGGGCGTACCCACGATGTGGCAAGTTAGGGCATCTGCCCCACCCTGGTCCCTGACTCGAAGCTAAAAATGTAGGTTCATTACATAACAAAATTAATTATTCATTTGTTAAAATTCAATATTACCGCGCAAAACAATGCACTATCGATGAATCGAGCGTGCATGCGTAGTTATCGAGTTTTATCGAAACAAATTCCAGTTTATTTAAATCTGCCCCTAAGCACCGCCCCTAAAAAAATGCTGGGTACGCATGGCGTCCATAATTATCAGAGTTTAGAAACAAAATAACACCCTTTTCCCTCTAAACCAAGCAGGTTGATAAAATTTTTGGTTCTCCTTGAAAAATAATAATAATTCAAAGGACGTTTGTTATGCATTCTACTACATAAAAAAGTATTCCAAGTTTTGGATTACTTGGCAATCACACACGGCAATAGAATCTACATTCTACATACAACAAAATCTACCAAATATTAGCACTGCGCTTTAATTAGGACTATTTAAAATAGTAGATTATTCATATGTGATTATGTTGCCGTGCGATGGCCAAGTAGATAGTTACAAAATAAATTAACAGACTTGGTTTTACATTAGATCTCAAATCTTTGTGGTAGAAGAACTGCATTGCGAGACTTGCATTTTTTAAATGTTATGTTTTTGAAGGGTTTATATTTATTAATTAAAAATTTATACACAATAAAAAAATACTGTACAAAGGCGAATTTAATGCCCGACGCATTTTCTACCAGTCAACCTTAGGGTGATGCAGAGACAACAAAATTGCAAGTCCAACATTTGAGAGAGATAGCTCACAAATAACCATTTTTTTTCTCTCTATCCACAGCTACGCCTCTCTCCTAGCAGACATACAACGCGAGTACGCGCTCCGTCGCTCGCGCGTGGCCGGCGCCGCCACGGGAGGCGCGCTGCAAGCGGCCGCGGCGCGACAGCTGCGCGACCACTGCTCCCTCGCCCGCGCCGCTTGCTCCCTATTGGCTCATGCCTGTAGAGACGAGTGTGCCCTGTATAACCACTTCTTTAGCAACACTTCACCTGCTTTAGAGTAAGTAATACATCAACATCATCGTAGAAAAACGTTTATTGCTGGACATAGGCTTACCTCAAGCATCATTCCACTGACCCATGAGACGACTTACTAAAATCGAATACTATAATCTATTCTAAAATTATTTGACAAAAGTGTAAACAACCCTATTCTAGTAAAATTCTTACTATTTCTTACGCAACTCACTAAAGGCAATTAGTTACTAATTTTAATTAATTGTCAGCTCTACATCTTCCTCTGTATTTAAATCAAATCAAATCATTTATTTAATTGCAAACATGGGTAAGAAATACATAGATATTTTTCGTTATAATAAAGTTCTCCATATTTTACCATTATATGGGTATGCAAATAGTATAACAAAAGAACAATGACAGCTTTCGGCCCACACAACTTTTAAAACTAAATTCACGCGGACACAAAGTTTTTACCTCCAACAATTTAAAAGTAAAATACAAACTTAAAAAAATATATTTAGTGCTTTTCGAGAACTGCTCGAAAAGAAAATCATTTTAATAAGTAATTATTTTAATATTCAAGTTCTTGAATTCCAGATTAAAATAAAAAAGTTGCCAGTCTTGCTACTGTTATCGATAACTCTTAATAATTAAAGTCCTACCACTGTAATCGATAACTCTAAATATATATTTTTTATTATTTAGATAATTCTAAATAATAAAAAAATACTCTTTACTTTTTATTTACCACCTCATTATTGTCTTTCATTGTTTATTTTTTACGTAATTATACGTTCATCGTGTTTATTTTAAATACAATACAAGTTAGTATTTTGTAAAGAATATTATAAAAAACGAAATTCAAGAAATCGATTTTTCTTATCTGTGATCGATAACTTAATCGCCTTGTAATAGCAACCCTGTTAGGTTATGACTTCTCGGTCTGTTGCAATTGTCAAGATCGCGCGCACTTAAACTGACATTGACACATCTTGTATTGTTATCGGTGTTGTTGTCGGTGTACGTTTGTTTCCTTCTCGAATTCCTCTGCGTTTGCGTTATATACTGTGTTATATCCGTACCACACATTTTGTGACAATGTCCCATCAACTACGTTGTATTAATTGTGGTTTAAATGTGTTCCGAATGCAACGGCATTTAGTTGAATCTGAGGATGTCCGTTCATTGTTACGGCAATGGACTTCACTTTCTGAGGTAAAGTACGATTCATATTTAATAGAATGTAAACCGTTTTAGCTGACCTGAATGTTAATTTGTAACACAACTGTATTTTGTTTATTTTAGATTCCAAATGACAGTGTTGTTTGTCATTACTGTTGGTTATTAATTGAACAAACAAGTAATCCAACAAGTAGCAATGCGCCAACTGAATCAATTGTGCATCGAAATCTTTGTATTGGTTGCGGTCATTCATTGCATCGTGTAAGGTCTCACACCTTAAATAACAGTTCAGAAAGAGAAGATGCTATCAGACGCGTGATAGAGCAACAGATTGCACCACTACAGGTAAGCAATATCCTTCAATGATTGTATTGCTGGTTGATATGTTTTTTTCTGAATGCAATAAGATATTTTTGTTTTTATTACAGCTGAAATCAACAGATAAGATCTGTCACCCATGTTGGCAAAGAAGTTACCGTTCTGTTCAACGGAATTTAAGCACCCCATCATCATCAAGTATTTATGAACCATCAACAGCCTCTGATGTATCAACACCAGGGCATGTGGAGAGTGAATCAAGTCAGTCAATTGAAGAAGAATTTCAGCCATCTCTGCAGTCAACAACACCAGGGCATGTGGAGAATGAATCGAGTCAGTCAATTGAAGAAGAATTTCAGCCATCTCTGCAGTCAGCAACACCAGGGCCATCATCGACGTTGCCAGTCCCACAGGTGCCTATGAATGTCATTGAGTTACTGGAATTCGGCCGGGCGTCAGACACTCAGGCTCGTTGCTTTTTTCCTAGTTGCCGTCAACTTGAGAGATTGAGTGTTCCAATATCAATTAGAAGAAGATTATTTTCCGAGTATAATTATTATGTGCCAGAAAACTGTCGAATTTGCTCTTACCATTTGAGGAGCAATGACTGGCCTGAATTGATGGAATCTGAAAATGTTATCCACACGTTTACGGCCCAACATATTTATGATTTTACAGAATTATTAAAACATCAGACCTCTATTGACTTTGAAGATGTCCAAAATATGGATGACTACCTGGTGCATTATTGGTTTGGTATGAGTAAGGAAGACTTCAGAAATATATTACTAGAAACTCCACGGCTAGCGAATATGCACAGAAGTTCAACTGCACTTGCTGCATTTTTAATGAAATTAAGAAATGGTGACTCTGGAGATCGTATAAGTTCTTTATTTCAAGTTCCTAGAAGTACATTAGAGGGTTTAATGGCAAGAGCAAGAGAACTTTTACATCAAGATTTTGTTCCAAGACATTTAGGTATCCTTCACATTACAAGAGAAGAGATAGCGCAAAGAAACCTTTTAATACCAAATGGCCTTTTTGGTGCCACTGAAAGGGAGGGTGAGAGGAGACCAATAATAATAGTTGATGGAACCTACATATATTGCAATAAAAGTGCCAACTATGCCTATCAAAAAAAAACTTACTCATTACATAAATATAGGAATTTAGTGAAGCCGTTCTTGTTTGTATGTTGTGATGGTTACATAATCGAGATACTGGGCCCCTATCCAGCCGTAACATCCGATGCTGACATTGTAAATAATGAGTTTGGAAACCCAGAGAGTCCATTGCGTCAATATTTTCAAGAGGGAGATGTATTTATTTTAGATAGAGGTTTCAGAGATGCAGTCCCATTATTGCAAAACTGTAACTACTCTGTGCATATGCCGTCAACATTACAGGATGATGAAAATCAGTTATCAACTTTAGAAGCAAACAAAACTCGGGCTGTTACTATTTGCAGATGGGTGGTTGAAATTATAAATGGGATTTTTAAACAGCGGTTTAAAATATTCCGACATGAGTTCAACAACAGAGCTTCACCACATGTCATGATTGACTTTTCCATAGCTGCTGCCCTAATCAATAGATTTCGACCACCCCTCACAGACAGGTTTGATGCTGCCCAGATATTAGAAATTATCCAACAAAAAATGTTCCAAACTAATACATTAAGTGAGTTTATCATACAAAATAATTATAATAGAAGAAGGGCACAGTTCTCAAATATAAATGTTGATAACAGCAATGTTACTGAGTTTCCTCAGCTTGAATATCACGATTTGGTTTTAATAGCTTGTGGTACTTACCAACTCCGTCAGGCTCGATCATATTATGGTGAGCACATCCGCTTTAATGGCCGATATAAGATTGAAGTATGCAGGGAGGTATCAATCAACAATTTAAGAGAACAATTGTCTCTCTCTCAAAGCTCTTGGCTTTTAAGAGCCAAAATTCAAAGTCGCCATATTACTAAGAAAGCATATTTTGTGTATGTTTTGATTGATAACAACTTAAATGGGAGAGAGGCAATTAGTCAATATTATTGCAATTGTAAGGTAGGTAAACGAACTGTGGGATGCTGTTCCCACATTATGACCATTTTATGGTATTTAGGTTGGGCTCGGCACCAAAACAATATTGAGCCCCCTGCACAATTTCTTGATGAATTGTTGATTGAATTTGACGAAATTGATGATGATGTTAATGAATGATAATGGTAAAAAAGAATAAAACTATTCAACTGTATATTTATTGTTTAATTTACTCTCTGTAAAAATACATAACCTCCAATTTAAAATGTCTGAATAACTTCTTTTTTAGAAGTTCAATGTAAAAGTGGAAATCACAGAAATGCTTTTGACATTAAACAACACAAAAAAATGTAAGAATACTCACTGTCCATGACAAATTAATATTGAGCCAAAGTTACTATGGACATCTGACATTGTTCTTTAAAACTATCAATAAAATGTCAACTAAATTCAATAAATCACATTAAAAACAGTAATTAAAAAAAAAAAACATTAATAACTAAATTAAATAATAATACATACCTAACTAACATTTAATTCTAGAATAATCAATATGAATTAAGTTCAAAAAATAAATAACTAATAATTTTCCTAACAGATGTAACAGGCCTAGCATATTCATTAATATGATAATAGCATTTCGCAACTAAAAATTCGTGTGTATTGGTTTTAAATATATCTATATCTTTAATTTCCATAATGTGTTTAGGTAGTTTAATTCGGTTATTGTAAAATTTGGGTATACCTAAACAATTTTTATAGAAAATAGCTTTTTTTCAACAAAAGGTTTAAACTTTATATCTCACCACTTTTTACTGCAATTATTATTTGAATAATATTATTAAACTGTAATTCTTCTGCTTTTCATGTCGATGGTACTCTTCTTCGTTGTATTTTCTAATATTTTTTTAAATATTATATGAGCACAGTATGTGGCCACGTTGATTGCAGCATCAGTGGCATACTTTACGTCATCCGAGGTGCAGGTGAACAGGCACTTGCATCACATATAATTATTTAACTAATGTACCTTACTATACAAAATATTGTTAAACATTTTAAAAAAATAACGGTGCAGTTTCTTGCCCATTCTTCTCCATACGAAAATTACCTTTTGGAACTAGAATCAATTCTATTTTTTTGTGAATTTTGACGTTCCAAAGTGCCTTATAAGGGCCTATTTGAAATAAATGATTAGACTTTCAATAATTGATTATGTATGATGCAACCATACGTGAGTTGCTACATATTACAACCAAGCTTGGATCTAGTTCAGTGATTCCCAAAGTGGTTCAGGTGGACCCCCAGGGCTCCACGGGAGACACGACGGGTGTCTACGTTGGCGTGAAATAAAATCGAGGGTTCACAAGTCATAAGTGGGGGTCCACGAAAATTTATCTGGTTTCAATAGTAAAGAACAAAAATGTTGGCTTGGCTTTACATATCAATGTAGGCAGATAAATAAACTACTCAAAAAAATTAAGGGAGTATAAAAAGATTTTTGACAGGCTGTATTTTGGTCGCATTGAGACTAAAAAAAGCATATTCAAACTAAGATTAAGCAAAAATTTTGTTGGAACTACGGTTCTCATGTAATCTTAACAGATAGCGCGAAAAAATCAAAAACAATTTTTTTTGCTTTTTTTTTTGTCTACGAGAAAGTGGTCTACGAGAAAAAAAGTTTGGCAACCTCTGATCTAGTTGTTGCAGATTCTCGTAGACCACTTTTAAGGGAGGTTTTAAAAAAAGGAAATTAACGCTAAATAAACAGGCTATCTGAAACTAACAAAAAAAAAAAAAATTCAAGCCCGTGGACAAAAAAAAAAAGCAAAAAAAATTGTTTTTGATTTTTTCGCGCTATCTGTTAAGATTACATGAGAACCGTAGTTCCAACAAAATTTTTGCTTAATCTTAGTTTGAATATGCTTTTTTTAGTCTCAATGCGACCAAAATACAGCCTGTCAAACAGTGGCGGTACCTCCATAGAAGCCGAAAAGCCCGGCTTGCAGTCAAAGATGAGCCCACAAAAAAAAAAACTACACCCGTAAACTTGTAAAGCAACCAAGTAATTCATTCATGTCGCAAGAATTGATAAGAATAATAACATTAAACTCCACGCTGCACCGTATCAGCCGCGCGCTTTAGAAGCTACGATGCCAGGTTTACGTACTCAAAGAATAATATTTAAATTTCGCGCCGTTTTCATCACGCACGTTGCCAAACTATCTCGGATGCCGCAGTTGCGATCTCACTCTAACACTATAGCGTTAAGCAAGACGCGAGATCGCATCGATGAATGAAAACGTCAATTCTGTGGTACATTGCATTGCTTTCTCGCTCACACAAGGGGGCTTCTTATGAGGCTTCATACCTCTCATCTTTCGCATGGAAAATTGTTAACGTTGTTGGTACCATTAGTACGTACTCATTTCGCAAAATGTTCTAATTTTTAAGCCCGGCTTTTGATTTTTTATGAATGGAACGAATCGTGTATTTGATTATGAATAGTAGGAGTGAAACAACTACCTATGTCGTTGCAAGACGCTGCGCAAGACGCTGCGCAATGCGTGATTTTCTATAGAATGATAAAATTTTCAAGTTAGTTCAAATTTGTTTTGAGCGGCTACTGGCGCTTTTTTTTTGCTTTGATATTTTTTTCATTTTCTGTGAATTTAAGTGTTGTGAATTGTGATTAGTTTTTGCTGTGATTATTATCTTTGTTTTGAAGTGATTAAAAAGTTTCCTATCATTAAAATTAATTCGGAAACGCATGCAATTGTTCCTTGTGAAGGACTAAAGTGTGTGAAATTGTTACTCGGAAAGGTAATTTTATCATCAAAATCGGAAACTGTGTTCGTAAAGGTATTTATATTGATTTTTCTGACAATAAGTAACTCTTTACTTCACCGTAACCAACCTCAAATTATTGTACCTATTTCTCGGAAAAAAGACATGTATTTTTGTCAGTCGAAGAATAGATTGAAATAGGCATTCGAATGTCTATTACACAAACTTATGTAAGTAGCTGGTGCCATGAAAGCATATGACTAGTGTTATTTTTATGGCAATGTAGTTTTGGAAAACTACTGAAAAATAGACCATCCTATTATGTTTAAGTACATCTCATTGAGATCACAAAACAATAATGTCCGTATCGAAGGGATTCTTCATAGGTGTTTTGAAATAATGATTAGAGTTGGTTATTGTCATTATGATTATGATAAATTATAA
Organism: Agrochola lychnidis; assembly: GCA_963680765.1. Classification (NCBI taxonomy): domain Eukaryota; kingdom Metazoa; phylum Arthropoda; class Insecta; order Lepidoptera; family Noctuidae; genus Agrochola; species Agrochola lychnidis. The sequence goes on along the minus strand of OY796849.1, from coordinate 5,843,413 downwards.
AATTTTGTTTAGGTAGGTAATATCTCATGTTAACATTTTCAATCGACATTAAAATTTTAAACTCGTAAAATTATGCGTTTGGCAATAGAACAACAAATCGATACTATGGGAGCCATCTAGTGGCTTTTGATTGAAAAATTTTGCATGAGACAAGCCAATATGAATTATGGTAAAAAGGTTCGACTAAGCGGTGTAATTACGCGCATCCGTGGCGATAGATGGCGCTTATGACAATTACGTGCCTGACATGTCATGACCTTTTCGCATTTGAAAGGTTTTCTAACCAAAATTATAATAATGTTATACCATGAACAACATAAATGAAAATAAGTCAATCCCTCACTTGGCAGATTTTTTTTTTTCGTAAAAAATCTGGCGGCTTGCCCTAATTTTGACCCCTAGGCACGCCACTGTTTTTGACAGGCTGTATTTTGGTCGCATTGAGACTAAAAAAAGCATATTCAAACTAAGATTAAGCAAAAATTTTGTTGGAACTACGGTTCTCATGTAATCTTAACAGATAGCGCGAAAAAATCAAAAACAATTTTTTTTGCTTTTTTTTTTGTCCACGGGCTTGAATTTTTTTTTTTTTTTTTGTTATTTTCAGATAGCCTGTTTATTTAGCATTAATTTCCTTTTTTTAAAACCTCCCTTAAAAGTGTTCTACGAGAAAAAAAGTTTGGCAACCTCTGATCTAGTTGTTGCAGAATTCAAATTAAATACTTTTATATAACATTTTACCATTTTTCTGAATACTAAAATATTGTTCTTTTATTTTTCCAGAGATTATCTACAATCACTATGCACTGGTCTATACGAAACGTTACGGCCTCACATCATCCACATAAACCATCTCGAAACACTCGCCGAGCTATGCGTCATACTGAGAGTGGAAGTTATTGAAGAACAAGTTAATAATGACCGTGAGTATCCAGACATGATTGTATTATGATTTTGGAATATGGAGTCAAGGGCGGATCCATGGAGGGGGGTTCATGGGGTTCATGACTGGGCTGCGTCTAGGTCGACCACTGGTATTTTTTCTTATCTCATTGATAAATTTAATCAAATAAATACTTACGATGTTGCCACGTGCGAACGACACGCAAAATAAGACTATGTGCTGTTATTATAATTATGATGATGGACCGTGGAGGTTTCTGCCGGCTCTTTTCCCTAAGAAACAACCAAATGAAACCGAGTTCCTAGCTTCTGATGTTTCATAAGTGTCCATGTAGGTTTATCTGAAGCTAGCAACTAGACGTAGAAATTAAATACCCCAAAATAGTGTCAAGACAAACCGCCCCGGGCCCCCGGTCCTGGCGGCCCTCTAAATCTTAAGAAGTACTTTTTAATGATATCCCAAACACGTTTAATATATATTCAGAAAGAAGCAGTTTAGAGTTGGAGGCTGAGGATGAAAATTTTCGAGCTCGCTTCGCTCGCTACATTCTCAAACTTTCTTTTTGCATGAGTTGACTCACTCAAAGGAACTCCTCTTTAAAACAAAAAACTTTACCTACACAAGGCGATGTGCAAAAATTTTTGAGGTCGCTTCGCTCGCTCTTGAATTCTATATTCTTCTAACTCTCAAACTTTTCTGCATAAGTCAACAAAGCTCCTATTTCCGTTAGTATGTTTAATCGAAACCTAACCAGGAATTCTGAGACGTCGTGCAAATTTCGAGCTCGCGTTGCTCGCTCCCCTACATTTATGCTTTTCGAAAATTATCCTGCCGATTGCGAGGTCCATGGTGAAGGTAGAATCTAATTACGCACGTTATACTTGAAGTACCTACAAAAACTGAGAAGACGGGGGTTCCTCATTTTGTTTTGCTGCCCCGGGCCCCCCCAGGCTTAGTCCGCCACTGATTGGATCCTGTCCTGATTGGACCCTGACTATGTGACACCCCTGACTCGAAGGCTGAATCCGCCTTTGTATGGAGTTGACTTCTGCACATATATATCCTATACTATTAAACGTGGAGTTTCTTGCCCGTTCTTCTCCATAAGTACACACGGCTACACATCAAGCTATACATACCAGTTTATGTTGATCTCGCATTGTATAGGATTTCCGTATAATGCGAGGTCAGTTTAAACTGGAAATCTATAGCTTGATGTGTAGCCGTACGTACATACTACGCTTCATCTTTCTGCCTGACCGACCCCTTGACAATTCAAAAGTGCTTTTAATTGTTTTATTTAAAATAAATAGTTTAGAGTTTGACACCTCACATTTCCGCAGCAATCCGCCTCGCCGCCTTAGGCCACTGCGCGCACGCTCTCCTACAAGACGCACAAGAACGCCTCGTGTTCCGCGCTCACGTGCACTTGAGAGCCGACGTGTTGCTGTACAGACCCGCGCAGGGAGACCTCGCGTACCCACAGAAGTTGCTTATGATGGAGGTGAGAATACGTATGATTATCATTATTTACCAATATATAACTGCAAGACACAAGAACGCCTCGTGTTCCGAGCTCACGGACACCTGGGAGCCGACGTGTTGCTGTGCAGACCGGCTCAGGGAGACCTCGCGTACCCACAGAAGTTGCTTATGATGGAGGTGAGAATACGTATGATTATCATTATTTACCAATATATAACTGCAAGACACAAGAACGCCTCGTGTTCCGAGCTCACGGACACCTGGGAGCCGACGTGTTGCTGTGCAGACCGGCTCAGGGAGACCTCGCGTACCCACAGAAGTTGCTTATGATGGAGGTGAGAATACGTATGATTATCATTATTTACCAATATATAACTGCAAGACACAAGAACGCCTCGTGTTCCGAGCTCACGGACACCTGGGAGCCGACGTGTTGCTGTGCAGACCGGCTCAGGGAGACCTCGCGTACCCACAGAAGTTGCTTATGATGGAGGTGAGAATACGTATGATTATCATTATTTACCAATATATAACTGCAAGACACAAGAACGCCTCGTGTTCCGAGCTCACGGACACCTGGGAGCCGACGTGTTGCTGTGCAGACCGGCTCAGGGAGACCTCGCGTACCCACAGAAGTTGCTTATGATGGAGGTGAGAATACGTATGATTATCATTATTTACCAATATATAACTGCAAGACACAAGAACGCCTCGTGTTCCGAGCTCACGGACACCTGGGAGCCGACGTGTTGCTGTACAGACCGGCTCAGGGAGACCTCGCGTACCCACAGAAGTTACTTATGTTGGAGATGAAAATACGTTTGTAGTTATTATTGCCATTATTTAAGACAAAAGATGAAAATCTACTGCTGAAATTTTACCTTTTAGGAGGGAACTTGACGATTTTAGGAGGGATTGGTCTATATTGGCTCAGGATCGGGTTGGGTGGAAAAAGGAAAGGGAGGCCTTTGCCCTGCAGTGGGACAATACGGGCTAATTATTATTTATTATTATTACGAGTGATTATTGACCATATCAAACTGTTTCTGGCCTAGTAATTATTAAAATATAAAGTACTAGCTGCGCCCCGCGGTTTCACCCGCATAAGTCTCGATCCCGTGGGAAAAAAAAAGTATCCTATGTTCTTTTCCAGGGGATCATCTATATATGTGCCAAATTTCATCCAAATCCGTTCAGCCTTTTTAGCGTGAAGGCGTAACAAACAAACTTACTTTCGCATTTATAATATTAAGGATTTACGATCTAATGCTCACGTAGATCTGAGAGCCGACGTGTTGTACTGACCCGCGCATGATGATGAAAGCGGGTAGCCTTGTGTAGTTTTTAATTGTCGGCATTTAAAAAAAAAAATCATTTGTTGTATTCGTTTTGTCGTTTTTTTTTTTTTAAATCAAAATAGATTAATGGACGAAGAGCTTCTCTGAGCATGGGCTAAGAATTGCTTTGTGATTATTTGTCCTCATCAAATTATGTCAGGGCCTGGCAAAAGCATATTCAGAAGATGTGATGCAACTCATAATATTTATTTTTTAATATGATAATCTGTAAAATCCAATAGAACGACAGCAAGCGCCTCATAGCCCATTCTATGTACTTACACATACTTTCTCCCTTCCACAGCAAATCGCAATGTCAATTCAAGAACAATCCCTCAAACGGAGCGACTCGCGTAACTCCATGGTATCTGACATCTCTGCAACCTCACAAGAAGTAGCCAACATCAACGTGGAGGCCCAACGGAGACCCCAGGGCTCCCCCGCCGACCTTCACGGCATGTGGTACCCCGGGGTCCGAAGAACTTTAGCAGCCCTGTCGAGACTATACCGATGTCTTGAGAAGAAAGTCTTCCAAGGTTTAGCACAAGAAGCGATTTCATTATGCGTGCAAAGCGTAGATAGCGCTGCAAAGCAAATTACAGCGAACACGACAAATATAGATGGGGAATTGTTCCAAATTAAGCATCTTTTGATTCTACGAGAACAAATCGCTCCATTCCAAGTGGACTTTATCATCAAAGAGACTACTTTAGACTTTAGTAATATGAAAAATGCAGCGTACGGTCTCATACAGAAACGGAGGCAAATATTTTCTTTGAACAGCAACAATGCGTTGTTAGAGTTTCTGTTGGATGGCACTCCGATGGTGAGGGAACACCTCTTGGATTCGAGGAAGGAGGTCGATAGGCAGTTGAAGAGCTGCTGCGAAATGTTCATCAAGGATGCTACTGAGATTCTGGCGGGGCCGATGATTGCGTTTATTGAGAAGGTGGGTAATCTGGGTTACTTTTTTGTTTTAAGTGAAGCTGACATTTCATATTGCAGTCGTTCAAGGAACCGCGATCTCTTCACTGGTGTGGCCTTTCTCACTTCTAGAGGTTTATAAACACAGGGTAAGTTTTTATCCAGTGCGCAAACTTTAACACGTGACTTTACTCATCATTATAAACAACTTTTAGTATGGGACCAAACCTGAAATCACGAAAAAAAAAACTGCTTTTGACAACATCAAAAATCAGCTCGTCAAAATTTGGTCCCATAGTAAAATTTGTTCACAATGATGAGTAAAGTCACGTGTAAAGTTTGCGCACTGGATAAAAACTTACCCTGTATACAGCAAATATTTAATGATAAACATGTATGTATTGTATAGGTATTATTTATTAGAATTGATATTTGTCAATTCTAGTAAGTTTGACAAATAAGTCGGTACACACCACGAGTACACACGCACATTTGGCCATTCGAATAGAATACGATGTAAAAGCAATGTCAGTTCCACAAAATTTAAGAATGAGTCATAAATAGCAAATGTTAAATAACGCTCGACTGTCGCTTGTAGACGTACAGACAAGTAGCAGACTTAGTTACAGAGATCAACGAGTGAAATCCGTATTTCTCTTATACAGGTTCCTGTTTCTCATTTATAGAGGTTTTAGAGAGTTAAAAATTACGGGACCTGGCAATTTCTCTCATAGAGTTTTCTCGCTTACCCAGTTCTCACTTAGGGAGCGTTCAAGTATTATGTAACGCAATTTTTGGTGATTATTGACCCCTCCCCTAGTAAAACGTTACGTAACCACCACCAAGTGACTATTGTTACCTGAAAGTCACAATTATGTAGCGTAAAGTACAAGCTGTTGATAAATATTTTTTTGCTTTACATTTGGAGTTAAAAAAATATATTAAAAATTATTCACTATCCTGTAAAGCAAGCAAGAAATTTTGTGAAGGTAAAAAAAATTTCAAGTGGTCATTCCATTTAAAATTTTGAGAAAAAGAAAACGTTTTGAAAACTGCGTGAGAAAAAAAATCTACGCGACCGTTCTAAAGGGTTAAAACAATGTTACGTACCGCGTAGTTCAAACCCCCCCCCCCCTGTAACGCATCGTAACGTTGCAGAAGACCCCCCTCCCCCCAAATTCGTTATGTAATACTTAAAGGCTCCCTTACCCAGGTTTGACTGTATAACAAGAATTGTCAGTAGCATGCACCGTCTTTCTAAGGGATATCTGTCATATCCACGACATGTATATGCTGTCTGATCTTTTTTACTGCCTCATTAGTCTAGTGGTCGCAAGCGCTACTGTCGAGCATGAGGTCCTGGGTTCGATTCCCAAGTCGCTCAAAGTGTAATTGGGTTTTTCTATCTAAAATTTCTCAGTAGTAGCCCGCAGTCTGGATTTGTGTCTGGATCTAAATATAGGCTCGCCCCCCTATTACATGGGACTTAAATATAACTGGCGAAATGTGGGTGTACCTGCTACAGGTACACCTCTGCCCAACAGCTGCCTGACAGCTGTTTGCGACGTTGCCCACTTTCTGTTTAAACGATCTTAAACATAACTGGCGAAACGAGGTTGTACACACATCTGCTGTATAGCATTTCCGTACAATGCGAGAGCAGCATAAACTGGAAATGTATAGCCTCGTGTACTATAGATACACTTGTGCGTAATGTATTTTTTTACCATTCTTCTATAGTTTTATTGATGTAATCTCACCGAATATTGTATTTAAGATCTGTTACACAACCTTTAGCTAAATTACGGTTAACTTATTAGGCAGATAAATTCATACAAATTCTTTTCTATTTTAAAATTTGTAAAGTAAATAATGCGTGATTGGTGCTATAGATGCGATTGTGACTAACCATTTCTAAAAAGGATCGACTTGCTGTTTAGAATGGTGTGCCCACGCTTATGTATGGAAGTGAATGTACTCAACATTCACATGTGTGGCAAAAGAAGCATGAATGTAGTATAAATGCTGTGGAAATGCGTTCCTTGCGAAGCATGTGTGACTATGATTGATAGGATGAGGAATGATGTAATAAGGCAACAGTGCGGTTTAAAAGAAGATGTAGTGACAAAATTTTTAAAGAGTATACTTAGATGGTTTTGGGCATGTTGAGAGGACGAATGAAAGGCGACTAACAAAATGTATTTACAAGGCTGATGTGAAGGGAAACGAATGCCGGTAGTGGACGCCCTAGGAGCACATATAGTGTCCTTATTGGTGATGTTCTTCAGAAAGGTCAGATGCGTAGTACTCGCAACCGGCGTGCGTGTATGACCAGATGTATGAACGTAAACGAGGCAAAAGAAGTATATAAGGAGCGTAGCAGGTGGCGTTCTGCAGTTTCTGCCTACCCCCATCGGAAAAAGGCGTGAGTTTACGTTATGTATAAAGCCTTTCTGGACACAGAATTACACCCTAAACTACGTTAATGTTTTACTTTTTCAGGCAACAGCGTTCACTCCAACAGAAGAGCTGAAGACTCAACCGTGGGCAACTCCTGAGGAAATGGCAGTAGCTGTGAAGGAGGCTCAGAAGAAGATACGCACGCATCTGGCTCCGTTGCAGCGATCCATGCAGCTTTACTTGGCCAATAAAGAAACGGAGTTTATACTGTTCAGGCCTATTAGGGTAGGTGTTGTACAGTAATTGTTTAAGTTATGGTAAAATTGTACAGAAATTATTGCTTGTTGTGAATAGAATCATCCTGCAGACTTGCCTAATAATATTGAGTACCTGGGCGACCAAGCTCTACTCTGTTGAAAAACTTTTTTACAAAAAAAATCAACCGACTTCCAAAAAAAACACTACAAAGCGAAAAATAACTTTAATTTCGGTAGTCGGTGTCTTTGGTTTAGACTTTTCGTTTTATGCCACCGACTTCCGAAATTAAAGTTATTTTTCGCTTTGTAGTGTTTTTTTTTTAAGTCGGTTGAAAAAAAAACCATACAGTCGAATTGAGAACCTCCTCCTTTTTTTGAAGTCGGTTAAAAATAGAGAATGCTCGTTTAATAGTACAGGTAAGTACATACTAACTTCATGCTGCCATGTCATTATTCTAAGGTAGCCATCGTGTTCTAAACTTTGGGCGACCGAGATCTGCTCGGGTGAAAATACGGAGAAAAGGGATTTTCCCAGATATGAGACCTAGCTAGATCGATTTTTCGCCCCCCAAAAACCCCTATATTTGTTATTTTTATATTTTTTATTTTATTTCTGACCAAATTACACGATCCAAAAGTTGTTAGTATAGATCTTAACCTAATGTTTGTAAAAATCACACTATATATAAAATTGAAACGACTGACTCCTACGTGTGCAGCCGTATCCAGTGAGCCAGCATGGGGCTGTCCCACTTACCACACAATACACTCAGGATGCTGTGGGAGCTAGCACGTATTCTACCGAGAATAGAAGCGCACCGTTTCCGTATAATGGCATGAAAACCATCAACCCTGGCCTCGGTGAACATCCCGGAAGCGCTACAAAAGCGTGGTAGACTCAACAGCATCCTGAATACATTATTATATTGGACACTCTATTGCAACTTTCATCGAAATCGTTAGTCGTTTTCGAGAACGTGAAATGATTACAAATACATACAATAAATACACATTGCTCATTTAATAGGATAAGATTAGCTTTTTCTCGCCCGTCGCTGTGTAAAAACCAATATATAATAATAATTAGGGCATAAGCTTGCACTCTGTGCTCTAATTGTGAGGATAGACCATATTTTTTTGTAACTGGTAAGTTGTAACTAATTCAACTAACGATAACTAAAACGTCCTATAATCATTAAGTTCTCTACTAGTGCTGTGCACTTCTGTAAGTGACGAATTCACAATACCTAAAACTGTATGTGTTTTTTGCTTGTGTATGTTTTAGGCCGCATTCCGTGTTACGCTAAAAGTGATAATATCGCGAATCTGACCAAAGTCCAAAGTCACAATTATTACTCAATAACCCTTATATTTTGTGACTATTAAATTTAGTCGGATACGCGATATAATCACTTTTAACATATCTCGGAATGCGGCCTTAGTAATTCGTTGAAGTGTAAAAGATATTATGACAGAAAATGTTGGCAGCACAATAGTCATTTTATGCCAGTAAATTGTGACTATTGTGTCCACAAATTATGGGTTGCTGCATAGCCATGGTTGGCGTTATCGTAAATGTTCAGTAATCTAGCAGAACCAATAAACAAGCTCGTTTTACTGGTGACATTTCGATCGATCCAACAGCATAGCCCGCATATAATCTCGATTGCAGTCCCTGAACTTATTTTGGAAGTATTCTAAGCTAATATACCGGATGATTTTTTTTACTGTCTCAAAATTTTTACAGGATGTTCTACCCATGAATATAAACAACTTTCATTACGGGAGCGAATCTGAAATCACGAAAAAAAAATCTGCTGTTTCATACAATTTGGTCAAGTAGGTATTGAACTTTTGTATAAACAGTTGATTTTTTTTTTTCGTGATATCAGATTTGCTCCCATAGTGAAAGTTGTTTATTAACATGCTTTTAGTAGGTCGACCTGTATCTAACTATGTAATAGAATCTAAGGTAACTAATTTAACCATCTTCCAAGGGTCGTAGCGTAATGAAAATTGACAGCTGTATGTAGTTCTGATGACAAAACAATAATATGGTACTGTCGAACTGATCTGATGATGGAGCCGGAAGATATGCACTGGAACTTCATGATGGAAAATCGTATCATAGCTGTTTTGGATTTCTTAGAAAAGTCTTGTAATGAACTTTGACCACGATTAGGTTTCAAGATCTGATGATGAAGCCGGAAGATAGGCACTGGTATTCCATGATGGAATATTGCATCATAGTCGTGTTTGCACTTGTGAGAAAGGCCACGTAATGGACTTTGAACACGATCAGGTTTCAAGCGTGTTTTTCTAATGTTTTTTAAACTATTAATTTATATTCATGGGTAGAACAGCCTGTAAAAATTTCGAGACGGTAAAGAAGATCACCTGGTATGGTTTTATACCCAGACCAAATAAAAACCAAGACAGCGCTGTCAACAGTGACGTGAGGCCGGTTTCGTAAACATGTGTGCACTTAGTGAGGTGTAGTTTGAATGTAAATGTGTGCGTGTGAGCGTGTATGCACAGAGTGGAGGTAAAACTACAGTTTTCGCATGTTTCATTGTACTGTTCGCAGCGCTATGTCTTGGTTTTTTATTTGGTCTGAGGTTTTATATCGTTCGATATCTACATAATATATACTAGCTGACCCGGCAAACGTTGTTTTGCCATATAAATGTTTGGGTTCGACCACCCTTATCACTTAGGGGTATGAAAAATAGATTACGACCGATTCTCAGACCTACCGAATATACATATAAAATTTCATAAAAATCGATCAAACCGTTTCAGAGGAGTATGGCAACTGACATTGTCACACGAGAATTTTATATAATAAATAGATTATTACGTTACGCACTTTCCAAAAGTTAACTAACAGGAAAAATGTCAATCCTAAACATCTCAAATCTTGTCCAGGTACCTACTCTAAAACAATATATTTGTTTTAATTACAGAACAACGTCGTCGGCTACTTCGTCCAAATCGAACAGCTGCTCGCAAACGCAGGCTATACTTACGAAGACACCCTCATCGTAGCCTGTCCTACACCTGAACAGGTGTCTGTCTTCATATCCTCAGCGAGCCTGATCAGCCATAGTGAACCAGTACAGCCTTATGGCAGTAAAATTAAGCAGAGTATTATTAGGAAACCTAGTGTTACCAGTGTGCAGGAGAAAGAGGAAGTTACTGTTGCTGTGGAAGCTACCCCGACCACTGATACTATTTAAACAGAATATACGGGTGATGCAAGATAGAAAGATGTATTGTATTGTAGTATTTACTGAATTGTAATATTGACGATCGGTATACACCGTGAAATTTGAATCAGTTTTGCTAGAACAAACGTTATTCAGACCATGGTCTACTACCAATATACAGCATCCAATAAAAAAAAAACATAATTGGTTTTTGAAAAAAAGACAAAGTTTAAAATGTCAAGATTATCTACTGCTTACTAAATTTCGTTTATGGAGGTACATTTATTTCCCTGTAGACAATGCTGTGTCCCGTGCGTGGTGTGTGTTGTAGGAAGTAACGATAATCTTGACATTTTAAACTTTGTCTTTTTTCAAAAACCAATTGTTTTTTTTTATTGGATGCTGTAGAATGGTAGTAGACCGTGGTCTGAACAACGTTTGTTCTAGCAAAACTGTGATTCAAATTTCACGGTGTATAAGCGAACGTTGGAATAGTAACAGCGATTTCGCTCCACGTCCGATCCGAATCCGAATTGGGAATGTTCTAAATTCGGGCAAAGGTCGAAACTATTTTTAGTGCACAACCCCATAAACAAATACTACTATGGCTACTACGGACCGACACTTCTTGGTTTCGGATCGGACGTGTGCGAAACCGCTCTAACGCCTCTGTCGACATGTGATTCTGAAAACACTGTAATTCTTGCCTTTATTGTGAAACATTATAGGTACTGTTCACTTTTGCATGTTGTGTAATGGGCAGGGCGTGTCTAGCATAGCCAACGTGATTTCATTATTTATTCCATGTTGCAATTAATTTATCCTACTTGATTATTGTATTCTAGATAAAATTCAAATATTATTTTGTTGTGAAATAAAAAAAAACTAAATAAATCACTCTCGTTTATTTACACATTTATTTCTTACTGTCCTATAATAAATACAGTATTCACCAAGACATTGTGTTTTATTATAATAAAACAACATACATTGGGAGCAAAATGTTTAATGCTTTTTCGATCTTAACTGATTTTAATGTTTCTATAATTTACAACTATTACTTTTTACACCCTAAGCCAGTACATTCCAGCGCGGATCCTAGTGTAGTCTGGCAGACCTTCAGTGGGTCCGACGGCAGCAACTGCAGGGCAACGGTCATACAAATACTTGTAGCACACATCACGGACATTCTGTACTGAGACAGCTTCAATACGGGCATCTAACTCATGGAGTGGGATACGGCGGTTATAACACAACATTTGACGGCCAATGTCTTCACACACAGGGGTGGTACCATCAAGCTGAAGGAGCATATTGGTCTTCAGGAGATTCCTGGCACGCTCAACCTCTCCTTCAGTGACAGATGTGCAGAGCTTCATCCACTCCTTCTGAATATTGTACAACATATCGTCAATCTGCAAAGGTTCAGCTACAAAGTAGATTCCCCAGAGTCCAGTGTCCTTGTAGCATGTATTGAAGGACTGGAAGCTGTGGCAGAGGTTGCCAGCAGAGGCAGCACGGGCCAGGAAAGAGGCGTTGTTCACTCCACCACCCTGGGAGCGGTCCCAAGCTCCAATAAGAGTGTTGGCAACCATCAGAGGAATGTTGTCAGCATCAGTCCATCCTGCACCTTCAACAGCGACAGCAACGTGAGCGAGGGGCATGGAGTCATCACGCACTCTGATCTCAGAGCCAGTGTAGCGGCATGGTGCCAGCTCTACATCAGAAACAGTGTTCTTCAGTCCACTGAAGTTCTTGTTGGCAAGGTCTACCAACTTCTGGTGGTCAACTCCACCTGCGCCAGCAAGAACGATGCGAGAAGGCTGGTAGTGAGTCTTGATGTAGTTCTGAAGGTCGGACTTTGAGATCTTCTTAATGTTCTTGGTAGGTCCAAGGATGGTCTGGCCCAAGGGTGTACCTTGGAAAGCAGTAGCATGGAGGTGATCAAATACAACTTCTTGTAGGTTGCTTTCAACATCCTGCATTTCGCGAAGTATCACACCTCGTTCTCGTTCGATTTCGGGTTCTGCGAGCGAAGAGTTCTGAATAATATCAGCGAGGATCTCGACGGCAGCTGGCACGTCATTAGCAAGGCATTTAGCGTAGAATACAGTCTGCTCCCGAGACGTGTAAGCGTTTAGATGGGCGCCCATGTTTTCTACGAGAAGTTCTAAGTCGGTTTGCGACCTCTTGCTTGTACCTTTGAACGCCATGTGTTCAAGGAAATGGGCAACTCCATTATTTTTGGAAGTTTCGTACCTGGATCCGGCATCAATCCACAGTCCTACGGTGGCAGTCGCAGCACCGGAATCTTCAGACGCAACGCGGATTCCATTATCTAATACTGAGAGTTTTGTTGGTGGAACATTTACAAGTTTTTCTTTGTAACCTGCAGCTGTGGCCAAAGAACGCACCTGATTGCCCTGTTTTGAGACTAATCTCAAAGTAGTCGCCACCTTCAACATTTTTGCTGTGATTCTGATCCTTTTTTTGTTGTAAATTTTTGCTCGCAGATTTACGTAATAAATGGGCAATAGTTCCAAGATGTCAAAAGGGTAAAGTAAAATGTTGCCGAGGCAAACTTTCGAAAATATACCATATTTCGTGTTATTTATTTTCACAGATTTTAGGAAATCTTAATGTTTTATAGTAACTTAAAGTTTTGCATTTGGCTAGGTTTTAATATTCTTTCCATTACTTTAAATCATACAAACTGGTATTCTTTATTTTCTTTCTATTGTTTTTTTTCGTTAATTTACTACCAAATACAATTCAATAATAATTAACTGGTAAGTTTTGCATTGATTTCCTGTGATTGCTATATAAAAAAATATTAATAAAATTAAATGCGGATAAATGGAAATAATTTATATATTTTTTTATTAAACAATAGAAATTGTTTCGCAATTATGTTCTTATTTTTTACATATATTTTTATCGTGATGTCGAAGGAAACGACATCGACATCTACATTTTAATTTTGTCATCACTTTTTGTCGTTCCGTTTTACATTCGCTCACAGTAATGACTGTACCAACTCGGACTATTTTTCGATAAGGCCATAGAAATTATATCAAACCTTAATGCCTGATAACCTAATCAGTGCACAACAGCATAAAAGGAGACAATCACGTCAATGTCATAATTTGTGTTATCATCTTTCATGGCTGAAGTAAAATAGTAATTTTAAAAATATCAAGTACCTTACTTTACGGAGAAAGGAACGGCATGTTCAATTACTCTGGAAATCGTTCATTTTTTATCGCACGTAATTCGTGGGATTATTACGAGAGTAACGATGTTTAGTGAAGATTGTATTAAATTCAGTTTCGTTAAAGATTTCTGGGAAAGTGTGTGCCGGTAATACATAGGTGTGTACAGGGTCCCCGCAAGATGCTATCTAAAGTTTTATCTGTGATCTAGTAAATTCATCATGTCTTCAATGAAGAACCCCAACCCGTCGTCGACTAAGGCATTGTACAGCCACATCAAGTACGAGCACCTGGTAGCTGGTATATCAGGTGGCGTGACTTCCACACTCATACTGCACCCGCTGGATTTAATCAAAATTAGATTTGCTGGTGAGTATCGCGAATTTTTTTCACGTAATTACCATGTGAGGTCTCGTGATTTTATAAGGTTAAATATTATCGATTGGCATGCTGACACTCAGTGATAATCAATTAGTTAATCTGTGCTGGTTAATTAACCTTGTGTAAGTTTCAACCTTGAACTTCACTTAGTGAAAGTGAAGACAAGTCAGCTTTGTTTACATTGCACAGATAACTTCCTCAATGCAACTTAAAACAGGCTACTGTGAGTCTGTTGCCACATGTTTTATGAATTAATTGCTATTTATTTGCTTCAATAAAATTATTCCCTTCACTATTTTGAAATTTATGTTCAAGTAATAATGGCCATCTGAAGGTATCTAGAGAATTTACACCAGTATTGATTCAAAATTAGAATTTTATTCTAAATTCAATTTATAAACTGACCAAGAAAGTAGTAACTTACTAAGATATGTGTGACAGGAAGAGCTCAGTTGTAAGTGTGCCTTTGCCTACTTTCTCTATTAATGAGAAGAAATTTCGGTCAGTGGGTCGTCTTAGGGGCGGATTTCTCAATCAGTTTTTTATAGAACATCACTAGTGAAATATTGAAGTGATGTACTATCGAAGAAACGCATATCTGTACACTGTAAGGACTATTCTTGCTTGCGGCTGCGATAGTATCGCTTACTTAAGAAAAAAAGGGTTGTGTGCACAGGATTTTGTTTTCAAAGTGGTTAGATATGCGTTACCACAATGGTAAATTTATTTATTCATTGTTAATAACATTTTTCAATTCACTTTCACCAGTACCACAGCACAACTAGCAATGCAAAATAATGTTGTGTTTGTACAATATTCTTTAACAATTACAACTAGCTTAATTGTATTTACTGCATTAAGAAGAGCTTTCTTTTTTTTTTTTTCTTTGAATAACACAAAATATTTTAAAATGACCTGCGGGGTAGTTGCATAACACAATAACAGTAAAAATGGATTTAAATTTGACAGTTCAATAACATTCATTATGTTATTTATGTAGTTAAGCAGACATATTTTTCGAACATATGAAGCAATGAATTAGTAATATCCATCATAATCATTCAGATTGTTATCGATAGTGTGTAATGCAATTAGCATGCAGATGTTAGTCCCTAAATAATTGTATAAAAAACGTAGTTAATAGGTAATAATACTTCAATGTTATTCCAGTGAATGACGGCAGGACCGCAACAGTTCCTAGGTACGATGGACTCAGCAGTGCGTTCGTCACTATTGTTAAGAAGGAGGGAGTGAAAGGACTATACAGAGGAGTCACACCGAATGTATGGGGATCAGGCTCCGCGTGGGGCTTCTACTTTTTATTGTGAGTATTTTATTATTTTTCAAAACTAACATTGAGTGACACGAACTTATGTTTGGTCAGTCATCGCATTTTCTTTTTTTTTTTGACTATAATTTTGTTTTTCTTTCAAAAATTCTGTCACCAAAATAGCTCCATTGATTCAAAGATGGGATGAGATGATCAGAATCACCAAAATATTTTAATATGCTAGATTGGCACATGGTTATTTCAAGAATGCAACAACACTCGCATGCAAAAAAATTGACCCACCAATCTGAAAGATGATATCTCGAAAATGTTAATGTATATTTTAATTATTATGTTATGTAAACATAGGTAAGATAAAGTTTATTTACACATACCCTATAGCTTGATATAAGCACTGAACACATTTGTGAGAAGTTGGCAGAATCTTTGCAGCGCTCATTTGCTGGATTTATTTTCTCCTCTACCTATCATCATTTCTCCCGACAAAGTTTATTCTGTTTATATGTACGTATTAGTATTTATTCTTTTGCCATGTTTTGTCTCTGCATTTACTGGTAGAAAATGCCTCGGGCATTAAGTCCACCTTTGTACAGTATTAGTTTTTTTTTACTTCTGCAAAAAGTTTTAATAGAAAAGCAATATTCTTGACAAGATCGACTCGATTCTTCAGATGTGTGACTTCTTTTTGTCAGTGAAATTGACAAAAGCTTAATTTTGTTTATTACGTACATACAAACATAAACTCACGCCTTCCCATGAGGGTAGGCAGAAACTACAGAACGCTGCTACGATCCTGTTAAGATTTGTTTATTACTGTTCGTTTATTGATCATTTAACTTGCATTTCAAACCAAATGAAAAAAATGGAATGGGTCGTTATTCGACCAGTATGTTTGTAAGTTCTCGATTTTCTCAAAAAAACGAATGAAACATTTTGATAATTGTTTTCGCTAACATAATCTTATACATACATTCAGGAAGGTTTTAAATACAAAATATATTAAGTTATTGTTAATGAAACTTGTTGAATTAACTTGTTTCAAATTGAAAAGAACGAGGTGGATCGATTTTTTTGCATGCAAGTGTATTATTATAACAAAATCACAATAATGTACACACGGCTACACATCAAGCTATACATTTCCAGTATAAGCTGACCTCGCATTGTAAGGAAATCAAAACTGGAAACATAAACTGGTTTTGTATAGCTTGATGTGTAGCCGTGTGTACCTATTCAAATATTCCTATTAGTAACTATAGCACTCAAAATTGTAAAAAAAATTAATGGAAACCTGTAACATATTTCTCTTATCAAGAACATGTTTATCTTTACGTGAATCTGACTTAATAGACACACCTCTCCCTGACAGAAAGTAAAGCTGTCTCCACCGAAGTGGTGACAAAAATCAAACAATAGTATTTTTAACCTCCGACACAAAGGAGGGGGGGTGTTATAAGTTTGACCGCTATGAGTTTGTCTGTCTGTGGCACCGTAGCTCTTAAACGGGTGAACCGATTTGAATGCGGTTTTTTTATTTGAAAGCAGGTTTTCTAGCGACAGTTCTTAGACATGTTTTATCAAAATCGGTTCAGCCGTTTAAAGATTATCAGCTCTTTTCTAGTTGATGAATGGATGAGAGTATCTTCCACAGGTCCGATCGATTTGAAATTTGGTATTCTGTTACTTCAATGATATTAGAAGAACATAGCTAGAACTGATGCTGCAGCATCACCTGGAATTTGCAGGACACCCAACTCCCTTACCAACTTACAGCACAGGTATCGTGTTTGGGCTCATTGGAATGGTCGCAATAAATAGGTTATAGATAGATGGTGAACAGGGTCTGGTGATGGAGTAGAAAAGAGAAATGAGGAAATGTTTGTGTCGGGGGTTTTTTGCTGTTAAAATTGTACTAATAGTAATATTCCGTGACCTAGATGAGCAGACTGAACAACATGATCTTATTGGTTGCTTTGGTAAATTTCTGGCGTCTTTACACTTCAGTGGACAGGTAGCTGAGGCGTGATAACATGGCCCTCGTGTTTACTCATGTTTTAAGTTTTGGGGCGCCCCTATTGCGAATTTCCGAGCATAGTTCCAGTCTCGTGCATTAAGGTATTTTATGATGTGATTTACGTACATTTCGATTGGCTATCTAAGCTATTCACCAACTGTCTTGCAAAAAGTCTTGTGCCTACTGCAGGCGTGGATACAGGCAACTTTTCCTTCTGGCCTTCGATCAAACTGAGTAAACTCTAAATTATGATATTCGTCGTCATTGGCCCATTGTTGAGTTTACGGAAAATAGGTGCCGATGGTTTTTTTTTTTGCGTTGGGGCTCTGTCTCGCATGGGGTCGCAGCATTTATGGTGAGCGATGGCCGTTTTGCGTGGATGTGACGCATATTTTCCCCCAATTTGTTATATTTTATTTTTTTAGCCTCATTTTTACCGCAAATAAACGTATTTTCTTTCTTTGTTTTTGTGAAATCTGGATGGAGTTTGTGTCTAAATAATAACAACTGCGCGGGTCGAGCAGGTAAAGCTACGCCGTGGTCGGTCCGCGGATGGGTGACCAAAACCCCTCTGTGCCTCAGAAAGCACGTTCAGCCATTGGTTGGTTATTACGGGTCGCCAGGAAGCCCGAAAGTCTGACAACCAGTCTTACCAAGGGGTATCGTTTTACCCAGTAACTGGGTTGTGGAGGTCAGATAGGCAGTCGCTCCATGTAAAATACTGGTATTCAGCTGCATTCGGTTAGACTGGAAGCCGTCTCCAACATAGTTAGGCAGATGATGATGTTTTTTTTTTTGAGAAATCATCCCCCCAATCCCCCCCCCCCCCCCTCCCTAGAGAGAAACATGTGTCCCCCCTGAGCGAAAACAATAGTGGCAAATACCTAGCTACATTTATATGTATACTATGGTGACCTACGTATCGACTCACGTGCAGTGACTCAGCTCTTGGCGGTTGCGCGAAAACTCGCGATAGCAAATATTTGTAAAGCCAACTGTAGATAACTATTGACCTGAGTTGTGCACTGTGCTTGTATGCACAAAATTTTATTAGGTACTTAATTGTGACTCCAGTCATGGAGAAGGACTGTAGATCATAAGTAAAAAGTCATTGAAGGGTGTCCCTATTTGCGAGCGATTGAATTTCGCCCAGCCCTATCACATCTGTGACGTCTGACGTCACACAGTAAATAAACCAATTTCGCGAAATGTGTTTTATAATGCATTTGAAGAAAAACTGAAACGTCTTACCTGCTTGGCACGTGTGCCTTTGTTACATTGTGAACTGAACGACGACGTCGAATGTTTTATTTAAAATTCTTTCTCGTCGTGTTCAATGTGTCCTAACAGAGAAAATACAGGGTACTTACGACCTTTTTTTTCCGCTTGTAATAAATTTGTGTTAATGACAACGCAAATTCTCAATGCATTTAGATGTCTATGAATTTAAGAACTTTGCATGAGCTGTCGTCGTGTTTCAAATTGGCAAGATTTCTAATTTTCATTATGAGTGGGTACGAAGTTCATTCAGTAGAACGGAAGTGTACTCTCCGTAACTGAATGACTGAGTTTAGTACTTAGGGTTATGAAATCTAGAGTGGCCATAGTTATCCAAAAATACTTGTAGACGTACTGACACGTGATCGCTCACAATGGGCCTTATCAGAAAGCTAAAAGTCACCCAAAGGGCAATGGAAAGGGCTATGCTTGGAGTTTCCCTACGTGATCGAATCAGAAATGAAGAGATCCGCAGGAGAACCAGAGTAACCGACATAGCCCGAAGAATGACCAAACTTAAGTGGCAATGGGCAGGGCAGATTGCTCGCAGAACGGATGGCCGACGGGGCCGAAAGGTTCTGGGGGCCTACCACCAGCTCATAAAGCAGTATAATTTTACATTACTTCAGTGTGGGAAAGAGATGAAGCTCTACAGGACGTATAGCTCCATCTCTTTCTCCCACTAAAGTAATATTAAAATAATACTGCTTTTGAGCTGATGGTAGACCCCCTGGACTGGCGACCGCGTACCGGAAGATGTAGCGTTGGAAGGCCTCCCACAAGGTGGACCGATGACCTTGTGAAGGCCGCAGGAATCCGCTGGATGCGGAAAGCACAGAATCGGTCGAAGTGGAAGTGCTTGGGATAGGCCTATGTCCAGCAGTGGACGTCTTTCGGCTGAAATGATGATGACTTATAGACGTTAAATACATAATAAATAGTCTAACGTTCTGTATCAAAACTAGATGACATTTAATTTTAGGGCCTAACATCACACTGGGGATTTGTAAGCGAGTTATCAGCGAGGCGATTGTACAACGCGCTCGCTACGTGTGGCTTCGCACCCGCGGAGAACACGTTCACAGATCACCTCACTATAAACATGCTGGCAAATCGTCAGTGTGATACTGATAACGCTCTAATGTTGTTGCCAGGGAATGATGCGATTTCGTATACTTAGGATCGGATAATTATTGTGTGAATATTTAGCCAAACTGTACACTGAAATATCTGACATGGCAGCTAGTGCCCTATTTAGGGCGGTTTTCTTGGGACATTCAAGAGTATTGTTATCGAACTTATCTACACTAATATAATATGTTATATTATAAAGAGAAAATATTTGTATTTTTGTTTGTAATGAATAAATTAAAAAACTATTGGACGTTTTTACCAGTAGATTACTGTATTATTATCACAGTAACATTAGGCTATACTTTATAAAGATATCACGCGGGCGAAGCCGCTGGCGGAAGTTCATGTATAAAATTATTCGTGTATTTTTCACATTGTTAAAATAACATGAGACAGTAAAACAAATAGCATTGTTTTTAAAGCAATATTATTTTTTGACAGAAATAAAATAATTTAACAGTTGTCAACTTTTGGAATATGGCATTAACCGTAACGTTACACATACGTCACTACGATTACACTAAAAATAACCTAATGAATACCTCATTACGAAAGTATGTAATTATAAATAAATTAATTCATTTAATTCAGACTAATTGGTATGTCCATAAATTGTTAGTTACAAAGGTCTTAAAACTATGTTAGTGATAATTTATAGTTAAATTCAAAATACATAAAATTCTAAATACAAACATAAAATCACTCATGTCAAAAAAAAATCACCATCTCGTCACGTGAAGTTGAATGAATCTACCCAGCACTGCAGACTCTGGCCTCTCAGAGATCATCCTTAGGATTCTACTGGCGCTCCTCCGAATCCAGCGCATCAGAGAAGCTGTTTTCTTACGCATAATGGCGTAAAACTTATCGAATCTTGCGTCATTAAACATGCCCGACGCGCTGCAGAATCGAGGGAGCCTCACCAGAATCCTAAAGACGTTATTGTATTGTATTCGAAGAGCGTTGTAGGCCCGCCGGGTGCAGTTGAACCATAAAGCGCTGGCGTAAAAGTTTTGGCAGTAGGCCCTGAACAGTACTACTTTTACATCTACTGTACACCTTGTGAATCTATGAACCAACATGTTAGCACGCACCGACAACGCCCTTCGTTCCCGCTCGATATCCGCATCGTCATTCAGGGTCTCTGTCACAATGTACCATAGGTAGGTATTGAGCTACACGTTCTAAAGGCACTCCGTTCAGATGGACAGGTGGTATATGCTCCGGTTGCTTATTCCTTTCTCTAATGACCATACACATACATCTTCTCGTTGTACCTCAGCCCGTGAGCGACAGCATATGACTCACAGATATCGAGCAGTTTTCTCAGCAATACCATCATCAACATCGTCAGCGTACCTGATGTTGATGTTATTATATCTATGAGCAGCCATGTTTTGACCGCTATATTAAAGCGGTATACGTGTCTTTCGTAAATTATAATTACTTATATCATACATACACACGTTTTTGCTAGTTGCTAATCAAGTAGGTATAATTAGCAACAATGATAATGAAATAATCTTTCTGTATCATTACATAATTGTTTTGTAAGTATGTGTGTTTCATTCAATCACGATTTGATAACTTTTCAATGCTACAGCCCTGAATGTTTTTCCATAATGTTTTTCTATTATAATCTCTTCACTACATAGTATAAAACAAAGTCGCTTTCTCTGTCCCTATATCCCTATGTATGCTTAAATCTTTAATACTACGCAACGAATTTTGATGCGGTTTTTTTTAATAGGTAGAGTGATTGAAGAGGAAGGTTTATATGTATAATAACCCGGTTTATACCCGTGCGAAGCCGGGGCGGGTCGCTAGTATTAGATAAAGGCCAACTCTGACTGTAAGGTCCCGTTCCCATTATGTCGTGACGACAGATTATCGTGTCGTTTAAAGCGTCGTGGCTTGTGTATTTAAATGGAGGTGTTCACATAAAGGACGACACGATTAAACATCGTCTACGACTTTTTTTTGTAGTGACGACAGACTTTCAAGTTAATGGGAACGGCTAGCACGACAGTCGTAAAACGACAAAAAAAAACGTCATGACTTATCGTGACAGCAAATCATGTGTCGTTATTTACGACTATCTGTCGATAATACGTGTTTTCTTTTAAAGAACGTAGTGGCGACTGATGTGCAAACGACAAGGCGACTACCGTGAACAGTAAAAATGTCGTCACAATCCAATGGGAACAGCTAGAGACGACAGTCATACAACGATAAATTAATCTCCATGACATAGTGGGAACACGCCCTAAATCTGTAATAATGTAATAAAGTTTATTACATTATTACAGACTTAGGGCGCGTTCAATTCAATGGATATATAAATACGTATTTATCGTCCGTACAAAAATAACAGGTTGTTATTTAATAACAGATATTTGGAACTGTTATTTTTGTGTAACAGTGATAACAGATGTCGTGTTTTACAACAACTCATCTCTATAATAAACAACACTTATTGTGCCTATCCTTTTGAAAAATACAGTTGTAATTTCTTGTTTCTAACAATTGCGTTGACGTCGGTCATATTATTGGCAGAAAATACTACATTTTCTGCCAATAATATGACCGACGTGGTGGTATGGTTGGACAATTCCAAGGAATTGTCCAACCATGAAACCTTTAAAGCACATTAGGTACCTACATTATCTGTCAAAAAATAAATAAAAAACAACAAGTAAGTAGGTACTTAAATAGTAATCAGAACTTTCGATAAGGCCAAAATTGTTAAATTGAAAACATGCAGATTTCTTGCCTATTATTTAAGATAACATTTCGTTTTTGAGAAGGGAATGTAAATAGGCTTTTTCCCACCTTTAATTTTAGTATAAGTAACAGTAAATTGACACACGAGGTAAGTATAAAGTGCGAAAACAATTTACTTATACGATAACCAAGAGTAAATATTGGAACTAT
Organism: Agrochola lychnidis; assembly: GCA_963680765.1. NCBI lineage: Eukaryota > Metazoa > Arthropoda > Insecta > Lepidoptera > Noctuidae > Agrochola > Agrochola lychnidis. The sequence continues at coordinate 5,820,653 of OY796849.1, read as the reverse complement.
TGAATGCATTATAACCACTGCCCACTGTGCCTGTAAACGTGACTAGTGCCTCGCGTGTCTTTCTTGAATCAATTGTTCCGGTGAATATCTCCAATTACAGAGCAATTTATTGATTCTTATTTTGTGATTGCGATATGACGTTACTATTGTGTTATAAAAATCTCACGTGATATCTGATAATGTGAGAAAAATAATATTCATGTTACAATATGTCATTTAAAAACGTGCATTACGAAAGTGGGCCACGTCGCAAAATTTCGCTGTTTTAATTAAATTGACAATATTACTGTTTGGAAATCTATATTAATATTATAAAGAGAAAAGATTAGATTTTTTGTAAATATGTTAAAAAAAAAAGTAAAAAAAGTATTTAAACAGATTTTAAAAAAAAATCGTATGAAGAAAGCTACATTGTATTTTATCGACTAACACGAGAACGAAGTCGCGGACAGTAGCTAGTATGAAATATGGCTACTAAACTAATGAACTAAAATATTGAGAAATTCAATAATTAATATCATAACACCGAATATCGCTTCTTTGCTTCAATAAAGTGAAAAGTCCGACAATATTATTGTCAGACTTATCACGTTATTGAAGCAAAGAAGCGATATTTCGTTTTTAAATGTAAAAAAAAAAGTATTTAGAAAATTTCTAAATGCCTGTTTTACACCTAAAACGATTACAACATCTAATTCAGTGTTATAATTCCAATTCATCATTAATATTCGAGCTCACTATTTAGCGATATTTCATATTTCCACACAGTAATATTGCCAAATTAATCAAAACAGGTAAGTAAATATATGACAGCTATTTGCGACGTTGCCAACTTTAAGAATGAACGCTCCTAAGAGCGTGCCCACTTTCTGTATAAAAGCTCTTAATCACACCGTGAAATACTGATAAAAGGTTCTTTTCTATGCTAGCATACACCATCGTTGGCACCACTCGCCAGCCAAAACAGAATGCAAACGCGAGCCAAACAAATAAAAAACCAGTACCGTGGGCTATCGAATAAAATAACCCTATCATTCATTCCCTTTTAAAATCAAAAGTCATTTATTTAAATTAAGCTGAGAATCAAAATTTTTGAAACGTCAAATTAACATAAAACAGCTCCCGAAAAGCTCGCCCATTTCCTAATGCTGCTAATTGCTGGGAAGAAATGGCGGAACAAACTCCCCAGCAGCACAGCTGTCTGTTATGTTAAAAGAACTTGATTCTATGCAATAGTATGCAAAGTAATTAACAAAACAAAGAAACACAAAACATTAAATTAAATTATTTGCCATATGTCAGCTAGCACACGCTAATATACCAAACAAAAGCATTGAAAACTACACTTAAGCAGTAATAAAAACTTTAACAAGGGCTGCAGTCTCGACGTAGATAGCGATCGCTTTACGAACGAATACGGTCGCACAAAGACCTAATGGCGTCCCTACACTTCACGTGAAATCACGTCAGAAATCACATGCTTGAAAAGCACGTGATTTTTTCGTGCTTGTCAAGCAATTTTGACCGCCTATTGACGTCATTAGGACTTTGCGACCGAATTCGGTCGTAAAGCGATCGCTATCTACATCGAGACTGCAGCCCCTGAACTTAAGACCTAAATAAACTTTAGCTAAATCAATCTTTTACGTCGTTCATCATTGAATTAGATATTCAAGCGCATTATTCTCAGAATAAAGACACTAATGAGTTGTATTAGTCGTCTATAAAATGAATGGGAGTACTCACTCAGTAATGGCCTTAACACAAAAACTTAGTTTACTCTTTATTTGTGTCCTATAGATTCTTCTCGCAGTGATATGTGAACCCTAGATGAGGATTCAAGATAGCTAAGAAGTCTAAAAGTCGCGTCAAAGCAAAATTAGCGTAGAAATACCTGTTTAAGCAAAGGTATGCGCATAAACACTGCAGTTTCGTTTAGAATGTTAATGTTGGCATCCTTCCAAGACTCGCTTAGATGCCATTCGTCATATCTCAGCCCTTTGCCTGCATTTAATCCATCTTTGTTATTTCCTAAATGGAACCTATTGGTTTCGTGAATCTTTTTACGGTTCTGTACCTCAAAAGGAAAAAACGGAACCCTTATAGGATAACTCGTGTCTGTCAACAGCCAATTTGCTCCGAATCTAATGGACCGATTATGTTGAAAATTGGTACACATATGTATTTCTGTGACCCAAACACGGAAGTGTAACGTAAATAAATGAATTTTGAATATGAGGGTCACTTTTGGGGGCAAATAAGAAAATGTAAACAAAAGTTTTGCATACTATGACATATCAAATGAACATGTCACATACCAAATGAAAAGATATACCGTGTGACATAATTATCAAATGAAAAGGCTTGTTACGAGGATCTCAATTTTTTTTTATAATTTAAAAGCTTTGTATTTGCTCCGTGTTTAAAAGTAAATATATTTAAGAAAATAGATGAAAATTGACCATTCCCCTCTTATTTCCGAAACTACTGAGCCTAAAGTTTTGAAAAAAATACAGAGAATGGTTCTTCACTCATAGATAACAGGAAAACCTATAAGAAGTTTTATGGTCTTAAAATAACATGGTAAATCTATCAATATTGTGCGTACAAACTGATATTTGCAGTTGGAATGTATGGGAGAACATGTATTTCAACTATAATGTTAAGTTTGTGTTTGGGATAAATTCATGCCAATTATGAAACCCTTCATTATGCGTAGTCTAACACGCACTTGGCCGGTTTTGACAATGAGTGCCGCGAATTCATTAGCCGCCCGTAACGTAACCTCTTAGTTTTCCTCATCCGTAGTTTTATTAATACACAAAGGTAGGTATCTACTCGTTATATCACGTGCCAATTTGTGAAATCTGCCAAAACAAACATACGTGTCAGCGGTGAATGGGTTAATTTTAATTTAAAGATACGTTACACTCATCGTACTTTGGGGTTTAAATATTTTAATTGCATTCTAGAAGAGAAAGAATTTTACGGAAAACACGCGACCTGTCATACTTTTTGATGTGTAAAATCAAGATGTCTGATAAATATGTAGGAGTGATTTCGTGAAACCGAACCGACCGTCTATGGCGACCGCGTACCGGAAGACGTAGCGTTGGAAGGCCTCCCACAAGATGGACCGATGACCTTGTGAAGGCCGCAAGAATCCGCTGGATGCGGGAAGCACAGAATCGGTCGAAGTGGCGATGCTTGGGGGAAGCCTATGTCCAGCCGTGGACGTCTTTCGGCTGAAATGAATATTTGATGATGATGATGATGATCATCATCATCATCATCAAATAGCGCGCGCGGTGCTAGAGTTGACCGTCAGAAACGACCTTGAAGAAGTCCCGCTCCTTTAATTTTGCTTATTACCAAGGTGAGATGTCAGATATTACACATGATTGACATCATATGCGAGTACTGTACCTAAGGCTCGCTCGTTTTTTTAAAGTGAAATCTTCTTTAGGCGCGTTGGATATTTTTGAGATGGGAAAAAACAATTGAACTCACGACACCATTACCGACACCTCATTTTTGCTAACGCGATTGTGCTCTTTATTTATATTACGTTACGGATCAATGATCTATGCAAGTATTTTTACTTTAAAGATTTTGGAAGTTTTTTTTTTTTGTAAACGCGATTCTTCTCTTTATTTAAGCAAGGTTACGGATCAATGTTCTATACAAATATTTTTCTTTCACCAAGCCGATCTTGTTCAAGTTTTCACTTCTGTCGGCACTCCCGGAGTGCCACTGTTTTTTTTTTTTGCGAGAATACGTTTTTTTTTTGGTGGGATATTATCAAATAACTTCTCCCGCTCTGGGTGGAGCGGGAGGGCGTGTCAGACTCTTACTGACTAAAATCCACTCGTGCTCCTTCAGTTGCCATGTGGCCACGATTTCCCTTTCGGCCTTATTCACAACCCCGGCAGGCATCGGCCCTAGCGGACCCCGTCCATTCTGTTGACATCTCTTTGAGGCGCGCGTGGAACAGAACGCGCCGTCGACCGTTATCGGGCGGCGAGCTACCCTTTGCTCACTGTCCGCAAGCCCGCGCCCACGGTGGCCGGAAATCGGCTCGCGATTCCCGACGCCCTGGATGTCTCCTCCTGCGGCGGTTAGGGGCGTGAGGGCGCGAATTTTGCCTCTCAATCACGCGTTCCGCCTCCTCCTTCGCGAGCATTACTGCTTCGCAGAAGGAGGTGACGGCCTCCCATTTCCTCTCGCTCCGTACCATGGCTCGAATCAGGGCCGGTCGCGAGAGATCACCGTCGCCGATCGCCTCCATGAGGACACGGCGATGCTCCGCCCAAGCCGGGCAGACCTCCACCGTATGCTCCACCGTGTCTTCCGGGCGATCCACACAGTGGTGACACACGGGCGTTTCCTCCCGCCTTATCCTTGCAAGAATAGGACCTTGCTCAACATTGTCATCGCTTATTAGTAACTTCAAGCATATTTGCATAAAAGATTTGTGATGCTACCTTGATAAGCTATCTTGATAAGCATAATTTTCTCCAGCTCCTGATTCGCGTTTACTAGGTCACTAATACTTACAAAATATATTACTGACTCATTTCTTAGACTTGCCGGCTCATCAAACTCGGTTAGTGCCCAGACCACGTGCTGAGATGTACTAATGTGCCCCAGAATGTGCACCATCAAATACTTAAGTTTATTACCAAACCAGGGTAACCAGTGTTATTTTACATGGAATTTCTCGGTAATAGCCCGGAATCTGAATTTGGACTGCAAACCCTTAGGGAAAAATGGCGTGAATTTGTAATGTAACAAACCAATTTCTTCGCAGTTATAACGCAATAAAAACATGGATTCAAGGCGGGAACGCGCGTACCCCTCTCGGCCCCGGCTTGCACATGTTAGCTGCTGCAGAAGCTGGTGTGCTATCCCTCGTCATGACGAACCCCATCTGGGTGGTGAAGACCCGCCTCTGTCTCCAGTACAGCGAGGAAACCCTGACTGACAACAAACGGTACAAAGGCATGGTCGATGGCCTGATGAAGATCTACAGGACTGAAGGCATAAGGGGACTGTACAGGGTAAGTGCACAATATCACATTTGTTTTATTTTTTAATTTGATCCGATTTTAGATGTAACATCTTTTTGGCCTTAACTAATTTTGATTGACGTTACACGAATTCCATTTTAGACCTTTTTTCTCGTTGGAAAAACCTCCTTGTTACCTTCCATGTGGGGAAAACGTAAGGTTATGGCCTATGGGAAAGGCCCTGAAGGAGTATTAGGTACTTACCTACTCAATGTCTTTTTAGTCATCAACACGGTTGATTACATAATATAACCACAGTTTGTTTAATAATAACCAACGTAAATTTTCGCGATAATAGAAAATAATCTATCTAATCTAATACCTTTAATTAAACGAGCAATTCTTGTATATAAGGTCCCATTAAACTAGATGTACAAATTTTAACACAGCGTTCAGTTCGTCTAACCAAAGGTATCCATGTAAAAAAACCACTAATTGAAGTGATTTTATTTTGACCTAAAATAATTAACCGACATTAGTAACCAACATTTTTAGTGTATTTTCCTTAGCAGATTTTATTTCTTGTAAATATCTAATGCCTTTTTCTTTTTTTACCATTGTCCTTATTTTGGTGGTCTGAATGATTTCTAAAAGTTGGTCCATCTATTTTAATAGGACCTTTTATTATATAATCTGAATCTCGGAAACGGCTCCAACGATTTTCATGAAATTTAGTATGCAGGGCATTTCGGGAGCGATAAATAGATCTAGCTAGGTTTCATTTTTAGAACACGTTCAAAAATCCAGATATTAATATTTATGAGTTAGAATGAGAAAAACTATATTATAGTGTTGAAGAAGGAGGGAATTTATTTTTGAGAATTCCAATTTCAAGCAATTATAAAGTTGATGATGTTTTTAAATATATCTCTTTTTAATTGCCTTTTAGTTATTTGTTTATTCATTTTTACTTGACTTAAATAATTTAATCGCTTTAAAACGATATCCAATCACTTTGCAGCCTTTATTGTGTAATGTTTACAGTTACTTAATTGCATCAATTAGCTAAAAGATCATTAACCTTCTTAGAAGACGAGCCCACAAATTACTCAACTTAAACCTTCGATCAACAGTTGGTATTGTTGATTGAAGACTTAAACCGGTAAAATTAGGAAATATTAGGTACCTACCAAATTTTAAACTTAGAATTAATATACTATTTATTTAATCATGTATATATTACTACAAATCTTTTCTCTTTACAATATTAGTGTAGATTATATCGTGGACACGATATGATATTATTATTATGACATGACGTCATCATTAATTGGTATCGCCAGTCATGATAGCGTGGAGTGCTTGATAATGTAACAGATAGTCCTTTATTTATTTTGTGAATGATGTACCAAAATGAAGTTTAGTGTTCCAAGTTACGTAACTAATAGACCCGATTTAATTTAAACTAGCTTCCGCCCGCGGCTTCGCCCGCGTTTTACGTCGATAAAAATTAGCCTATGTCCTACCACAGGGTTTATAGTATTCCAATACCAAATTTCATCAGAATCGGTTTAGCCGTGAAAGCGTAACAAACGAACATACAAAAAATCTAATATTTTCTCTTTATAATATTCATTATAAAGAGTATACGGAGAGAGAATATTAATTTATAATATTATTGATAAGATAAACCAGTGTAACGTAAAATGTCTTGAAATACTTTGTTTAATAAACCTTGTGTTGCCATGTATGTGAAGTTAGAAATTAAAATAATGTTGTTTACTTTCTAAATAATCTTGGGTTTTTTCCTGCTACCCAAAGAAAATGTTATTATGTTCTCTGGTCCAACTTAATTAAAAATAACTTCTTATTTGCTTGAGGGTCCAAGAATTTCTGTTAAAACGCAAACTTTTAAGTTCTGAAATCAGCAATCTACAAAACTGGCCCGCAAGTAAAATACAATCGTTAAATCGTATGTACAAGTAAAATAAATCGATATTTGCAGAATAATCAGGTTCACCACATGACTGATAAGATTTGAGGTTGTCGGTGTGAACTACTTATATCACGTGCTGGTTGAAACAGCTGCGAATATTAGTTCAGTCTAGATATTATAGCTAGGGTTGCCAACTTAAAAAAAAAAAACAAAAAAGCATAGTATTTTCGAAGCCATTGCCTGTAAAAATATAGGTAGTACCTAGATGGCGAAAAAATATATAATATGTATGTTTCAAAAACATTTTTATTCTGCATTTTTTTTCTAGTTTTAACTTTTAGAAACAAATTTTTTTATACTCTAAATTAAGGTTACAAACTACCATTAATTCCGCTTTTATGAGATTAATGCTGACCCTTGCCATTTTATTTTTATTTATTTTTCGGTCGTTTCGCCTGCTATATTTTTTCTTTAGAAATACAGTATTTAGGTAATTTAGGCCACTAATATAGCACGATACTATATTATACACATAGTAGATTTTTTTTTCTTAGCCGTTATTGTCCCACTGCTGGGCAAAGGCCTCCCTACCCTCTTTCCACCTCTCTCTGTCCAGAGCTTCCAAGGACCAATCTTTCTTAAAGGAGTCCAGCTCATCATTTCAATAGAATTGGCAACCCTAAATATAGCTGACACAATCTAGACTGTTTTCCTGTTAATAATAGCTGTACATAGTCTCATTATGACTTAAAATAGCTATAAATATGCGGAACAGTTCACAGAAAATAAATAAACTGTATGGAAAATTCAAATATACAGGGTGGCAGGGACATCGACGTGAAAACTGTAACCATGGATGCAGTACATGATTCTGAACCCCCCAGCGTTGAAATTATTCATCGGTTATTAAAAAAAAAATCAGAATCATGTACTGAATCCATGGTAACAGTTTTCGCGTCGATGTCCCTGCCATCCTGTCATAGTATAAAGAGTTCAAGTAGGCTATCTCAGGCCCAATTCGCGATATAATTGCCTACCATACTTGCCTGTCTCAGGGTTGTCACTTTTAACTACTTAAATTTTAATTCAGTGCCTAGAAAATGGCTGATTGATTCACAATTCGTCAAATATTTGAAATTATGATTTTATAACTGTAAGTACTTAGTTACTTTACCTACAATACTGAGAAATCGGGCATATCAAGAGAGAGCATTAGCGGCATATCAATTGACAGATCAAAAGTAGGTACCTAATACATTTTAGTGGGAAAGTAGGCCTGCCTACTTCGTCTGTCTGATAGATGATAACTAACACAACAAAAAATAAGAAGGTATCTCATCATCAAGTAAAAATTATATGCGACTTACCTTTTCTGTTCAGTAGGTAATCTGAACAGAGACAACTTTGGAATCGATGAATTATTTAGACACCCAAACGCACAGCAATAATTTCTCCTGCGATTATCACTCATTTTTCATACATTTAGCAGTGCCAAAAAGCCGCGACGTGCAAACCTTGTGGCGTTAGCCCCGACTGGCGCACTCTAAAACAGCCGAGATTTTGTTAAGTGTGCGTGCGGCGACGCATAGATACAAGCCACGCACACATACAAGCCGCGCGCGGTGCGTTTCTATGAAGATAACTTACTTCCTCTCTTTATACTATGATCCTGTATTCATGAGTTTATTTTGTTGAAATATCTTGTTTGTGTCTTTGTGACGTCATTTACATAAGATAAATAATCGGATGGGATGATTGATTTGTTTATCGATTGTTACAAATAATGAAATCTGAAATAGTTATCGATTTAAAACTTTTATCTTTTATCCTGGAAATATTTTTGTTTCATAAATAGATTAGCTGCTATCTCCTCACGTTTATAATGGAAGAACTGCCTCTGTGGTCTAGAGGTTAGACCACCTGTCTCAGACCCAGAGGTCCCGGGGGTTCGATTCCCGATGTGGAGGTCAGATAGGCAGTCGCTCCATGTAAAATACTGTTATTCAGCTGCATCCGGTTAGACTGGAAGCCGACCCCAATATAGTTGGGAAAGGGCTAGGCAGATTGAGTGATTCCCACGGGATCGAGACTTCTGCAAGTGAAACCGAGGGACTCAGCTAGTATTTAATAATTCGTCTATCCAAAACTTAATAAACTTAATACTGGGCACAATGTCGGCTTAACATTATTATCTATCTAATAATAGATTTCGCAATTTTTTGCTCTGTAATGCTGATTCAGCATTTTTTATACATTGTAGAGTTTTAGTTTTTAACCGACTTCAAAAAAAAGGAGGAGGTTCTCAATTCGTCGGGATATAAATATTTTTTTATGTATTTTTCCCGATTAGTCGAAGACGGCTGGACCGATTTGAAAAATTATTTTTTGTTTGAAAGGGTATACTTTCAAATTGGTCCCATTGTCATTTCGTCACGATCTGATGATGGAATCTTGGAGAAATCGAGGGTTCCTTCAAATATTAAAGGCACGTCTATAGCGATTTGGGTATTTTTGATGAGCAGTTGACATAAGGCTATTGTAACTTAGATAAATTACAAATCAACCCACTAAAAAGTGAAAAAAAAAACTTTTTTATAAAATATACAACCGACTTCCAAACTACAAAGTGAAAAATAACTTTAATTTCGGGAGTCGGTGTCAAAAAACTTAAATACTGATCCAAAGACACTGACTCCCGAAATTAAAGTTATTTTTCACTTTGTAATTTGGAAGTCGGTTGTATTTTTTTGTAAAAAAGTTTTTTTATTCCATATAAATACGGCTACAAGAAAACTTAGTACTTAATAATATCAGGGACGAAAGAGGTTGAGGCCTATAAGATAATGTTATGAAACAATTGACGTCAGAGACAATAAACAAAACGCATGTTGTTACGCTTTTATCACGCACAGCAAATAGACCAATGAGATTAACTGTAGGTGGCTAGTGCTTACACATATTTTTGATATTACATTGGAGAACGACTTGATCATCAATCAAGAGAGACCTATGCTTATAGGCATAAGCAGTCTACTGCTGGAGATAGGTCTCCGTTATCACGCCATTCAACTTGATTCTCGGCAAATCTCTTAAGCATAATCAGCCTATAATGATTGCTAGGATAGGACACAGGCCTTCTCTCTTCGAGAGGAAGTGGACTGTAAGCTGTAATGTACCACACGTGACAAATGACATGATTACTTTGTAAAGTATTATATTATTTTAACTATTGTGAATGTGAGGACTAGGATATTATTTTTATTTCTCTTCTAGTTTTAGTGATAGTCTGGCAGTTTGAGTAGTTTTTGCGGCCTACCCAAATGTCCTTTCTTTGTTATTGCTCGTCGAGTTGAGCTCCTTAAGTTCTAAGTTGAGCTCCACGATTACTGACAAATGCTTGCACTGACTGGACAGGTCCACTCAAATCTGTGTGGTTCTTTCTTCAAAAGACCTTTTCAGACACTAATCTACATGGTCCTCATATGGCCTGACCAAGATTATGTCTGGACTTTAAAAGAGACTGCAATCTCTGAGTTTGTTTCGGCCTTTCTTCTCAGAGTAGTCAGATAGGAAACGCCGAACTCATCTAGCTTATTTTTAATAAAAAAAATTATATGACGTGTAAAAGTGATTCCGATATCCTATTTACAGAATAAACAATTTCATTTCATAACGTGCCCAGTGCGGGTTGGTAGATGTCACGTCTTCGAATTTTTAGTTCTAGTTCTAGGACATGCAAAATTCTCCACAATTGAACTCTATACATATTTAAGATTGAATTTAAAATCTCTTTAGAGATTCAATTGGCAATTGTACAAAAAATACGAATATTCGGTAAGCCATACAATCTCAAACGATTACGTAATTAAGTCATGATCATGACTCATGCCTCACCTACTTTATGGAAAAACCCGCAAAAGCTTTCCATAAACTTACATTAGCTGAAAAAAGTAGCGGTCGTTTCATAGATGGGTGACCATCCATTACATCGAGACCCCTCCGTGCCTCGGTAAGCACGTTAAGCCGTTGGTCCCGGATGTCATTCGTGGATCTTTGACAGTCGTTACGGGTAGTCAGAAGCCCAAAAGTCTGACAACCAAGTCTTAACAAAGGTGTATCGTGTTATCCAGTAACTGGGTTCTGGAGGTCAGACAGGCAGTTGCTCCATGTAAAATACTGGTATTCAGCCGCATCCGATTAGACTGGAAGCCGACCCCAATATAGTCGGGAGAAGGCTAGTAGGCAGATTAGATAAAAGTAGGAATAAAAGTCATAACAGATTGTTTCATGGACCTTAGAATGTTTTACGTCAAGTTGATAGATGATACTGGTGGCTTAGGCAATTTATCGATCGTGTGTGCTGTCAAGTCGAATAAAGCTTCCAATAATATTGCCTTGTAGTTTTGTCCTTCAGGTGGGAAAGGTTAGCTCAAAATTTGGTGAAAACATTTGGAGGACATACACATACATAGACTCGTTAAAGCTGTTGGTCCCGGCTGTCATTCGTGGGTCTTTGACAGTCGTTGCGGGTCGTCCGAAGCCCGAAAGTCTGACAACCAGTCTTACCAAGGGGTATCGTATTACCCAGTTACTGGGTTGTGTAGGTCAGACAGGCAGTCGCTCCATGTAAAATTGCAGTATTCAGCTGCATGCGGTTAGACTGGAAGTCGACACCAACTTGATTTTTGACACATAGGTACACAAACTGCAAAAACTACAGAACATCTGCTACAATCCTTACATATCCTTTAGCTTCGTTTACGTTCATACATCTGGTTATATACGCACGCCGGTCCCAGAAGACTTAGTTTTGAGAGACCAATTTAGAAATTCTACAGTGATTTGACTTCCTGTTGAGGATACAGCGGTCTTAAGACGCAGATATATGCCAGTGACCTTGAGTGGTTAGGTTGCGTGTTCTGTAGAAGTCGGTTATCGTCGCCTTAAGACGCAGATATATGACAGTGACCTTGAATGGTTAGCTTGCGTGTTCTCACGCTGAGCTCACGCAACGCGTCGTACGTCCAGCCAGTAATAGGACTCGCCCATCAAGGAGCGCTGTCCCAAATTAGACGCATTATTCATTTATTACACTTAAAACAAAAGGTATTTTAATAAAACACGTATACTAAAAGATCAATAATTTAATTATCTTTAAAATGGTGAAGTTTTCAGAAAAATGTGCTTGATAGATTTTGAGTCATTCTCAGTTTTTTATCCGCGTTAGACATGACTTTACAAATTAATTTCACTATGTCATATAAACATAATCAAAAATATGTCTATATTAAAATATTAAGAAAATGCTCTAATTTAACATATTATATTTTTTCCAAATCATTAACACTACTCGTTTAGACGTCATCTTCAGTATAAAATCATTAAAAGTCGGTTATCGTCCCCTTAAGCCATGAAATTTCGTCTGTAGCAAGGTTAACAAAGCTGCGCTGTAAAAATAATGAAGAGTGGGGCAAGAATTCGGAGTATTAAGGAAAAGTCAAACAAAAACATGACTCCTAACTAAACAACGACAAAGAAAAAACAAAATGATCAATAATTTTCCTTGAAATGGAAATAAGTTTCTCTTGGAAAGGTCACACAAACACTCACCATGGTATATCATTGTATGTAGGTCTTAGACCTTGGTGTTACCATCCAAGGCTACAAGGGCCGCCCATAAAATGAACAAATATCAGCTTTAACAAGGTCGACATGACATGGTATGTGAATGTCTCCAAGGTTGAAGAGAATAGAATTGGAAATGATGAATTATAGGAGCTGAATCATGTATGAATTAGGTTTATAAATGACTAGCTGCGCCCCGCAGTTTCACCCGCATAAGTATCGATCCCGTGGGAATATCGGGATAAAAAGGTGTCCTATATCCTTCTCCAGGTCATAGTCTACCTATGCGCTAAATTTAATCTAAATCTGTTCAGCCGTTTTAGCGTGAAAGCGTAACAAACTCACTTTCATTATTATAATATTAGTTTTTAATAATTGGTTACGCGTATTTAAGATAGAAAATCTGAATAGTCATACGCTTCTTATTACCTAATAAATGAATCATAATCAAATAAATCAAGTACCCACTTGAACTTGTTTCCGATATATTAGATGTAGAATTGTGGACTCAGCGATCTTAGTAGCTTTGCCTTAAGCTGGTTTCACAGCTGTCCGGGAGACCCGTTCGGGCCGCCCGTAGGGGCTCCCGGAACGGAGACACACGTGAGGCGCTAACACATTATTTCACAGCGACGCGGATTGGTCTGTAGGCTCCGGGTAAAGCCCGTACAATGCTAGCAACCATATCGTACTAACTCCCTCGTTTCAGAGCACTGCGGGCGCTACCCGTACGGGTCTCCCGTGTGCGGACGGCCCGTGCGGGTCTCCCGGACAGCTGTAAAACCAGCCTTAACCATCACCTGAAGATGCTTTTACTAGGTCATATGGGTCAATGAGATGGTCTTAAGCCCTTTTTTTTTGAGTGGGAAATTATCAAATAACTTCTCCCGCTCTGGGTGGAGCGGGAGGGCGTGTCAGACTCTTACTGACTAAAACCCACCCGTGTTCCTTCGGTTGCCCTGTTGCCGGGGGCCACGATGTCCCTATCGGTTTTCTTCGAACCCCCGGCAGGATGGTCTTAAGCCCTGACCGTATGTTTGCTGCTTGTACCATGTAAATGAACAATTTGGAATAATATTAAGTCTCCTTGTGCCAAAAAAGTTTAAAGATTATTCCTCGATGCTTATAAGTATAATTAATTGTAGAATCGAGTAGATAATATTTTAATAGGGTCTGTTTTGAATACGAAACGCGCTATCCAGTTTAAACCGGTCAGCTGATATTCACACCCGTTCACAGTTCAATGATATGGAATTCGGATTGCGATATGTCTTGTCAAACGTAATATATTCAGTTTATTAACTAATAATGAGCCGGGATCGCAAAATGCGGTTTATTCTGTAAGTGTGACAAGATTGAAAATTGATTGGCAGTTAAACTGGTGGATATTACAAGGAGCATGTGACGAGTAGTGTTGAATATGAATGGCTCTCAGAATAGACAGATCGAAGCAAAGATGGATGGGTTATGGAAAAGATGATTTATGGCTAGTTTGGAGTGTTGATGGCGATTATAGAGATGTATGGAAGAAAAGGACCCCAATTAAATTGAATTAAATTGGGATAAGGACAGGAGAAAAAATATTATTAAAAACAAAAAAAAAAAAAAATTAAATGACAAAAAAAGAAAAAAAATGTCAATTGTTGTTGTTGTGTAATCAGGAATGAAATTGTTTTTGGACCCTGGCCATGACATCAGGCAATAGGTAAAATTGTCAAACTTCTACTGCTTGAATACAAGGCTTTTTGCCACTTTGTATGTATGTATTTTATGTAAGTAATTTATTTTTTGTAATGTGCGTTTTTTTTTTGTGCAGAATAAACAATTTTTCTTTCTTTTTTTAAGCTATTGCATAGGTTTTATCGCGGGCTTTGAGCGCGACGACCGAATCAAGAAATTCCATAACGTAACGAAAATTCGCCTCCCATGTAATGACGGTTCCCATGACAATGTGATGTTGTCATGGGAACATAATTTTTGTTTTATGTCATCACGTCATCATTCCAAGTGTAGCGTTGACAAATAGGAAGTATGGAGGTTACAAATGCTATGCAATAGCTTTACCGCGGCAGTCCCTGAGTGCCACACGTTTCTTTTTCTTTCTTTTGAAGAAATGGTAGATCCGAGGCACTATGACTAGTGATATTGTTCTAAATCTAAACTAACCTCCGCCAAATGTTAAAGTGAATAATGACGAAATTCCGGTGGTCGTTGCAACAGCTATCTTTGCATATCGTTTTAAACCCGGTTTAAGTCGATGTGTGCCCATTTTGTTATCTCGAAGTTCATAATTGTTAGAATTGAATTACGTGCCAATGATATGTCAATGAATTACTTGCGTTGTTTTGATGTTAAAAAGTTCTTGTTATGCAATGAAAGAATGTTCGCTAAATAGTAATTTTTATTTAAGTACGTACTGAGATCAATACAGGGTAAGTTTTTATCCAGTGCGCAAACTTTAACACGTGACTTTACTCATCATTATGAACGACTTTTACTATGGGACGAAACCTGAAATCGCGAAAAAAAATCAGCTGTTCCCTACATTTTGACGAGATATGCGAACATAAATGTAGGGAACAGCTGATTTGTTTTTCGTGATTTCAGGTTTGGTCCCATAGTAAAAGTTGTTCATTATGATGAGTAAAGTCAAATGTTAAAGTTTGCGCACTGGATAAAACTTATCCTGTACCTATTAGGTGTGTGAATATGACTCCGCCCTTTCTCAACAGATGTCGTTTTTAGTATTGTTTACGTGTACTAATAAATGACCATACTTGTATTCGATAGTACTGAATGTCAGCTATCTAACGCATTTTATGATATTTGGTTGAAGTGTAAGCAACAATTGTTTTCACCTTTTCGAAAATGTCGGTTTTTATTCCAAATAAACGTCATTTGCGGGAAGTGTTATTACATTATTTTATTGCGAAGAAAACTGCAGCGGAAACTTATCGTTTGCTTGTGGAGATTTATGGTGAGCATGCTCCGTCTAATACAACTTGCAAGGAATGGTTTCGACGATTTCAAAATAACGATTTTAGTACTGAGGATAAAGAACATGGAAAACCACCAAAAAAATTTGAAGATGCTCAAACCCTCTGAAACTATTAATGGAGAAGTTTACCGACGACAACTAATGCGTTTGAAGCGATTTTTAATTTTGTAAGCGAACAAATGTGTTTTATTTTGACAAAAAGGGGCGGAGTCATATTCACACACCTAATATATCCCTTGATATTATGGCCTATCATCATCATGATCCATGTCCTGACCTCACCCACTGCTGAACATAGGTACGCTTCTCTTCTCTTTTGCCAATCCTCACGTTACTGTGCCGGCCTCATCCAATACCCCCAATTGCGTAATACACGAACAATCACAATTTGTTTTTATTTGAAACAGATTGCTAATCCATTGCTTCATAAGTTAAAAAACAACAGTGGCACTCCGGGAGTGCCGACAGAAGTGAAAATTTGAACAAGATCGCCTTGGTGGAAGAAAAATTCTTGTAAGAACATTGGTCCGTAACTTTATCTAAGTAAATAGCACAATCCTGCCCCACTACAACACTATACCTTTACTGTAAAAATACTTGCATAGAACATTGATCCGTAACATAATACAATATAAATAAAGAGCACACTTGCGTTTACAAAAAATGAGGTGTCGGTAACGGTGTCGCGAGTTCAATTGTTTTTTCCCATCTCAAAAATGCCCAACGCGCCTAAAAAACGTTTTCACTTAAAAAAAACTGAAGGCGTTATATTCATGATTTTCTTATAACTATAAGGTTGTAAAAATGAGCCATATATACATTTTTATACAAATATCATGACGCTGGTTATTTGAATAATTCTGAAGAGTAAAAATATAACCCTTCCTTGCCGACGGGTAAAAACGTGTTATGTTATGAATGACTTATCAATCTTATGATGCTATCACTCGACTGTTGTGTGTTTGTTTTAATCGTTGAATTGTTCAATGCGTATGACACATCACTGCTGACATAAGACATTATAAACAACTAGCTTCTGCCCGCGGCTTCGTCCGCGAGCCTATAACCTTCCTCAAAAATTGGGCTATCCAATGCAAAAAGAATTTTTCAAATCCGACCGGTAGTTCCGGAGATTACCCCCTACATACAAACTTACTAACAAATTTTACTTCTTCATAATATTAAGTACAGAAACCTAAACTGTTACGCTAAAAGGTTCCATTTTACAGTCACGTGTTTTAGTTTTGTTCTAAAAATAAGAAAATTCCGAAAGGTGTCATATGGACGATGATAATATGGAAAAAAATCGATTGATTGGTTGTGACGTTGTCGGAATCGATTGAGATAAGTGAGTCATCGATTTTATAAATCTGTTGAGATTGTATAACAGGTCGAATTACAAATATTAGTTTTGCCAGTCGCCCCACCCGCGATTGTATTATTTTACTTTTCCAAATACAACAATTACACGACACATACGATGTAGCTCTGGCTCCTAAACTAGGTTGGCCTGTATGTCAGGCCAAGAGCCAGAATTTTAAATTACCGTGGTGATGTACTCGGGCAGGTATCAAAAGGTACCTACCTAAGAAGGTTTTTACGATAATAATGTTGCTACCTCTCCCAAAATTGCGTAAAAACGTAAAAAATATACAGACAGTCACAAAAAATAACACTGCTGTCTCATTCATAAAACATCAATGCGAATATTTGCAACAATCAAGTCCTTTTGATGCGAGCAGTGATAGCCTAGTGGTGTGACCGTCAGACTGCCAAGTCATAGGTCTCGAGTTCGAACCCAAGGCACGCACCTCTGACTTTTCAGATTCATGTGCGTATTGTATAATTATCACTTGCTTCAAAAACGGTGAAGGAAAAGATCGTGAGGAAACCGACATGCCAGAGAGATATTTCTCCAAGTCATTTGAAGCCAAGTCAGAGGCCCATGGGTGGCTTTAAAACTGGCACCAGGTTAGTCAACAACCACACGAAAAGAAGAAGTCCTTTTGACAATATTATTATCAACTCATGTCCAGATGACGTTGGGTCTTTAGCAAACATCTAAAATTACTTGGTTTTTCCATAGTAATCATACTTTACTTCGAAAATATTTGTTTGGTGTAAGTAGTTACATGATTGTACACTTCTCATTTTTAAGTATGTGAAATCTACGTACATTGACATTTACTTTGTTAACAAAAACCTTAGAAGACATTAGAAAATAACAAGTGCGAGTCGGTTTCGCACGCGAAGGGTTTTGTACCACCCCGTACATTATTTAACACATTTTTTTTACACCTTTCTGGTATGGGGGACCCCTTTAATTTTTAACTCCATCGTATTTTTTTTATAGCGGTAATTTTTTTGTGTTCTACTATTAGAACACAAAAAAATTTCAATTGTCTATCTATTACGGTTCAAAAGACAGTCCTGTGAGGCTGTGACAGACGGACGGACAGTGGAGTCTTAGTAATAGAGTCCCGTTGGCACGCTTTGGGTACGGAATCCTAAAAAACCCAATATATTTTTCCAAGTTCTAATTTTTTTTAAACTAGGTAATAGTACTTCATCATTTCAGCCGAAAGACGTCCACTGCTGGGCATAGGCCTCCCCCAAGCACCGCCACTTCGACCGATTCTGTGCTTTCCGCATCCAGCGGATTCCTGCGGCCTTCACAAGGTCATCGGTCCTTAGTACTTACTTATAATAATTTAAGTCGTGCCCAGAATAGTCTGAATTTCGACTTTCAAACTGTCTGAACGTCGACAGCTATTTTTGTTCGAAGGCTGAAACTTTTAGGACTAAATTCCAGTTACCAAACTTAGGCATAGGGTAGTATAAAATTAGAATGCGACAACCTTCACTAACTTGAAGTACTTGACTGGTTGACGAAGCCTGCTAGACGGGCATGTTATCCTTTGTTGTCTGAAACTAACTTAATGCAATACTAAATCGTCTTTTCAAGTCTTTGAATGAAACCTGTAACTTATGTGTCTGAACTTAAGTTTCAGATTTGCATAGTGACGTCTCCATTTTCGACATTTTATATTTGACCGACCGCAAAGGTCTATTACATGACTGTTTTGTGCTATTAAATGTCTAGACTGAAGTACATTAAATAATAAATAATATTGCGTGCTTAGATTCACCGCGAAATCCGAAAACAAAATGGGGTCGTACATTACATTATGGGTATATTATGTTGTGTGTAGATTTGCTGCTATTTAAGGGGCCGTGTACGAAATCGACAGATTTTAATCAATTTTGTTCATTGATTGTGAGAAAATGAAAAAGAATTTAAACAAAACTATTTGTGATTTGAAAAATCGAGTTCTTTGTTTTGCATGTAGCTTAAAAGGCTTTTACAAATAAATTAAGTATTCATGGAAAATCACTAATATTCGCGACAAGTTTTCCTAAAAATGACGCGAGACTGACGTTTTGATCTATTTGTTACATGAAACTACGTATGATTTTAAAAATTAAAAAATTTCAGCATCATTCTACTTGCATGTGGCTGAACCACTTTTTTCAACTTCTATACAAAATATAGCAGAAAAATAATGTTGAAAAAACCAATCTTTTTTTAAACCCTGTCAGTAACGTATTTTTTCCTATTATTTAGCAAA
This sequence comes from Agrochola lychnidis, assembly GCA_963680765.1. NCBI lineage: Eukaryota > Metazoa > Arthropoda > Insecta > Lepidoptera > Noctuidae > Agrochola > Agrochola lychnidis. Next base: position 5,801,456 of record OY796849.1, on the reverse strand, counting down.
CCATATCAAGAAATTTTAAAATCACACATTAGTCTTCAGCTATCCTTGAGATAAAATCAAATTTTTATTTTATGATTATACAGTATCTTCATTAAGTAAATCAAAGGCGAAATAAACCATATTTTCGATAGCGCAAAAGTAATGCAACTATTAACAGACGCTGTCACGAATTATTTAGCACCACGAAAACTGTACTTTTATAGTCAGACCGACTTAATCTTTCAATTATTTTATGTTTTCTCACAATCAGATAAGTAATAAAGAAATAAGGGTTTTTTCGTGCACGGACCTTTAAGTGGCCAACCAAACTATGGTTTAACTGTCCTTCAACTTAATTATATTTTATCATCTTCAATGTATTGGGGTTGCGGCGTCTTCCCGCAGACCATGGTCGCACCTTTCCTCTTGCGCCGCATGCCTCTGTCACCTGTACACGTGGGAACCTTATAATATCTGCGTCAGCGAACGGTGTTAGCGTTGCTGATTTTTGGGCCAAACAGGAAATTTAAGTTACATTTGCCATCGACTGTTTCGACACACTAAGAAAAAGATTCTGTGAAAATATTCGGCATTCAAAAGTATAACGTAAAACGTTTTTATGAAATAAGTCCTTAATCTAGATGTAAATAAATCACATAACTTATCATCTGTTATGTATGACTGTGATGTCACTGATAAGGTGCTGAAAGTGTCCACAAATATTTACGTGAATTGCAACTAGAAATACACGATTTTATTGCAAAAATATTGTTATGAAAATAGTATTATTTTACACATTAGCTGCTGCCCGGCCCGCGGCTTCGCCCGCGTGGACCCTAATTATTTTTCTATAATAAAAGTAAGTGCCTAAGTTACTCCTTATGACACCAGCTATCTGCCAGTGCAAGTCCCTTCAAAATCGGTCCAGCCGTTTCGGAGATTAACCGGAAAAACAGATAGACAAACAAAATTTAAAAAAAGGTTTTTTGTTTTAAGTACCGTAGGATATACTTTCATAACTGCATTGAGTAAAAAACTGTTATTTTGACAATACAAACAGACACTTCAATTTTACTTATTTTTATGTAGATAAAACGTGCAGAATAACACGTGTACCTAACGTTATTTCAAGGTCGAACATATACTTCTTTAAAACAACTAGCAATACATATAAACATACAGCACACATAAAACATGAAACACGCTAAAACGGCTTAACGGATTTGGTTGAAATTTGGCACATGGGTAGACCATGACCTGAATTAGGAGATAGGATAGTTTTTGTCCCGATAGTACGTTCCCGTGGGATAATTTCCGACCTCCAAAAAAGCTAAAGGCAAAAGCTAATATGATATATTTTATGTTAAAACAAGCTAGTTCACGTAACCCAAACAGAAACATAAATGATATGCGCTGTATATTTAATTTTTCTCCCATTTATCATAAACAACAGGAACAAGCTAATTTTCATTAATTTCGAATGACGCACACACAATGCTATACAATATGGTGTCGTTTTTTTGAAGAGCACTAAGTATTTAAATAACAAATAATAGATGTGGCCTTGGCATCCTATGTAAGATCGAATTCGAGTCTGTTCGTATCAATTTTGAACCAGACACATATTAAAATAGATACAATAATTTATATTAATTATTAATGATAAGAACGAAATATAGATAAGTACTAATAGATAGGTAGGTAACTATTAAAAACACAAACTTATGTTAAGGGGGAAGCGTCAGGGTACTCGTAACCTGCGAAATTCAAATTTTCTTACGTTTTTTGCATTTTGCAGGTCAGTGTCAGGTTTTATGTTGATTAAAATATGATTCGCGGTCGTAACAAATATGGCTTTACTTAATTGTAATCATTATAATCAGCAATAGTGATTAAGAAGAAGATAAAGGTGTTAAATGTCATGATTTCATGAAATCATAACATTTGACACCTTTGCTAATTTATTGAGTTGCCCTCCCCCCTTATCTCCGAAACTACTGAGCATAAAAATTTGAAAAATACAGAGAATGGTTCTTTACAGGAAACCCTATAAGAAGTCCATGGTCTTAAAATAACATGGTAAATCTCTCAATATTGTGCGTACAAACTTACATTTGAAGTTGGAATGTATCGGAAAAAATGTTTTTTTAACCACAACGGTAAGTTTGTATTTGGGATAAATTGATCCCAACTACGGAATCATTCATTGTGCGTGGTCCGACACGCACTTGGCCGGTTTTTAATCAGAGACTAATTTGACATTTCAAGTGATTGTTGTTTGTTTTTTCAATTTGGAGTTTGACATTTATGCATCTGTCAAATTAATCTCTGGGATTAAAAAATCGAACTGTAAATCAAAGCATAAAAAAGTATGTATGTCAAAAAAGCATCCCTCAGTTTTGCTCAATGAATGACAGCTTGCAATAGTGGAACGGACGGGGTGCGGCTGAAAATCTATAATCTATGCCCTAACAATCATGGCGACCGCAGCTCAACGGGAGATAAAAGTCGATAGAAATGTGCATTTAAATGGTTAAATCAATCGTTTGTGCTTATAATATCGTGTAATGGATTACCCTGGATATACAGCAGGTTGTATATTGTTATCTAGACTTAGGGATATCGCTTTGATTATTGCTTTTTTGCGAGTCTGGGTACATTTTAGTTCGAGATCTTCCTTTTGTCTTGATGTTTTGTCAAATATAATGGTTTTCTTTTTGTGATGGAAGTAGGATGTTGAAAAACCTCAATAGATGATTTGAATACAGGTGAATTTCTTGTAGGTATTTTAGGGAACATAGTTGCGACGCCGTTTGCAGTAGGTACTCATAACCAAATCAGATTGTTTTCTTTTGGGCTACGATGGGACTGTCCTGTCTAATCACATTGATCATAAGCCTCTAAATAAAATTATAACTATTATTTTCAGCCGTCTCTCTTCCCTCATTCCACTTCTCCCTATGTACTGCTGTATGGCCAATCTAAAAAAAGTAAATAAAATAAAAACGTGATATTAATGTATAATGTTGTACGTTCCAGGGCTTCGTTCCCGGCATGTTCGGCGTGTCGCACGGCGCGCTGCAGTTTATGACGTACGAGGAAATGAAGAATAGGTACAACCAGTACAGGAATCTGCCGATTGATATCAAATTGGTAAGTCAGATATTGACATAATAAGTATAAAAATCATTGGTCAGTGGGTCGTCTTAGGGAAATTTTAAATCTACCAACGATTGGATAAAGTGATTAATAACAATAGATTAATAATTTAGTTTTGTTATTGGATTTCATTTAATTTATTTCAATAAATTTATTATTTTTACATTGTGATGTCTCACAATAAAAACTCAAACAATTTGACATGCTAAGTTGCCAAGTAAGTATCTTTTAAAACGAACAAAATTAAATAAAAATGTATTTCATTACCTGAATCTGTTTTTGAAATGAAAACTACCTGCAACTTTTCTTGTACTTATAGATATTATACAACTTATTTGTTCGGTTCAGAATTATGAAAATATTTAAAGCTGCTTCAATGCCAATGAAGTAATAAAATAAGTAATATTAATCATAGGTTATCATCAGTATCACAAGCAATGATATACCAACTGGTAAATGCCAACTTGTTTTCAACCTTGTCGTTTAGTAGTCATAATTTTAATGGATTTAGGGAAAATGTTTCAAAAGTGTGACATCAATACAATGACAATCAATAAATTACTTAGACATTTTGCAATAGACAGCTGAAATGAATCAGACGTTGAACATACGGACATCATAATAATTACGGTAGCTTGTTATCAATCAGAATCTTGCAACATAATCCATACCGAAAGGAATATTTCATTTAATTATTAAAGGAAATGTAGAAGAGCGATTCGTGGCTAAGTAATAACAGCCGCACGGGTCGGTCGATCAGGTTAAGCTGCGCTTGCCGCGGTCAGTCCGTTGATGGGTGACCATCTTAACATACCGAGATCCCTGCCTACCTCGGAAAGCACGTTAAGCCTTTGGTCCTGGCTATCGTTCTTGAATCTTTGACAGTCGTTACGTGTCGTCAGAAGCCCGAAAGTATGACAACCAGTGTTACCCAGTAACTGGGCTGTGTCAGATAGGCAGTCGCTCCATGTAAAAAACTGGTATTCAGCTGTATCCGGTTAGACTGGAAGCTGACCCCAACATAGTTGAGAAAAGGCTATGCAGATTTTGACTAAAGGAAATGTAGAATTTGCCAATAGTCCAGGGCTAACTGAATAAATTCCAAATAATTGCTTAGTAACCTGTCTTATCTAATCAACCAAATTATAAATACTTACATCAATTCCACGAGAAATTTAAAATTCAGTAGCAGCCCGGAGTCTGGATTTGTGCCCAGTTGATGGCAGTAGACTCGCCCCCTGTTACATGGAACTTAAACATAACTGGCGAAATGTGAGTGTACTTTAGGTACACCTCTGCCAAACCCTTTAGGATTACAGGCTTGATGTTGTTTTGTTTACTAAACGAAAGTAAATTAATAGCCCTTCGGTTAATAATCGTAATCTTAAACAGATTAGCATCGACCATGACTCACATCATACTTTCCACAAATCACGCCTTCAGTAGGCCGACCGCATAACTGAGTCCGTGCGCGGGGCGGGAGGGGTGACAGTTGTCACAAGTTGACGAATCACCGAGCTCTCGCATCACGACACCACACCCCTCCCGCACCGCGCAGCTACCTCAGGAACGAACTCAGTTAAGCGGTCGGCCTATAGATTAACGCTCATTAACACACTTAACAAATGTCGATCGTAAAGGAAAATTACCCGTAATCGCCACGCTTAAACTCACACAAGGTCAATGTCATTGTATTGCCATGATATTGTCCTCATTATGTCGGCTGACTATTGTAATATTGTTCTATACTAAATGCAAATTGATGTATCATGTTTATGATCGGTCTTAATTGTTCGGTCTATTGAGCAATTTTTTTGTTGTGTTGTTGTACAGTCGCCGTCAGATTATTGTAGCAGACAAGGTGACCAAATACTTCTGAACAATTTAAAATGTCAGTATGTTCCATACACTACAAGTTACCATTAATATCTGAGCAGATGCTTGTCAATAATTTATATACACACAACTAACCAAAAATATCTGAACACTTACAACGTCAAGTGTATCTATGCAGATGGGGTGATCTTAAATATCTGAGCAGTTGAGGAAAAATTTCAGTAGGGAGTGCTTCCAACTTTACTATAAATACAATTTAAATCGGAATTGTTTTTGCTAATTTTTATTCCTTTTTCATCGTATTTATACCACAGATAGTGTTTGTTTTTGGTTCGTCCTTTATATCACGCAGTAACGAATTAGGTAAGCTCAGTGTTTATCTGACAAGCATCTGCTCAGATATTAATGAAGTAACGAATGTTCAGATATTAATGGTAACTTGTAATGTATGGAACTTATTGACATTTTAAATTGTTCAGAAGTATTTGGTCACCTTGTCTGCTACAATACAGTGTGAGTCTTCATAATGTGCACATATCGAAATGAGGAAATCTATGCTTAATTTTAACGACAGAAAAAATATTTAAAAAATCTAAATATTGTTTTTTATACTTTTTATGAAATTAAAAAAAAAATTGTAACAAAACTGTGTAACTTTTAAACTGAATCAGCTATCGCGATGAAACAAACTCCATAATGATTGAAAGTAAGTAGCCGTCCACATAAAATTAAAATTGAGAAAAAAACTACCCTCAATTGAAAATAAACATGTTTTTTTAGTAAAAATCTGTATTTTTTTCTTCAATTTTTAATTGTAAAATTTATAAATAAGACAATAATAAAAAGAGAGCAAAAAAAAATTTTTTTAAAAAAAATTTTTTTGTAAAATTTTTTTTTTTTTTTAAACTAAAAAAAAAAATTACCATTTTTTCCGTCGATTAAATTAAGCATAGACTCCCTCATTTCGATATGTGCACATTATGAAGACTCACACTGTATATCTGACGGTGACTGTACATATTTACTGTTATTTGCACGTGGCATTATAATGTTGCAGTTTTTTCCTAATTTTTTTCTTTTCTTTTAATTTCCAGACATCGGTAGAGTACCTAACATTCGCCGCCATCTCTAAACTGATCGCCGCCGGCGCCACGTACCCGTACCAAGTGGTGCGCGCGCGCCTACAGGACCAGCACCGCTCGTACGACGGCACGTGGCATTGCATCAACGAGACATGGAGGTACGAACGAATCAGAGGCTTCTACAAAGGCCTAACGCCGTACCTGCTACATGTAACGCCTAACATATGCCTAGTTATGCTCATATGGGAAAAATTTACCAATAACGATTGAGTCAATGTCATCTGATGGGAAATCGCGTACAACACTATTTATTCTTTATTTAAATTGTTTTTTTTTCTGTTAATGTTTTGACAGTTCGCTCGCAGGGTTTATTATGCCGCTGGTTTTGTTTAGTCTTTTTTTTTCGGTTGTCTTGGAGTGTTAAGGTAAGCGTTTAGTTTTAAGCGGGATAATTTATTGTTTAGTATAGTCTATATTTGTATAATTATGCATTTTTTTTTGTTTGTATTGTATTATAACTAACATTGACGTGACTTTGACAGTTCGAAATGGATTTGCCAGTTTCCCCGCATTCTAGTAGAACTTACTATTAATAGTTATGACTTTACACCAGTTTTTGGCATAGTTGCCGCTAAAGGGACAGTAGTTGGCACGATTTCAAATCGAATTTCGTAATTTTAATAGTGACGGATATGTATTTCGAAGTAATATAATGACTGGAAATGTTCTGAGAAGTTGTAAACCTATGTATAGAAATTATAATAAAAACTTGAGTTTTTTTTTACTTTGTTTTACAGTCCGTAACGCAAACATAAAGTTATTTTATTCAGCGATGCAAATAAACAATGGCTCATAAATTAGAATTAAAAATGTTAGTTATAAAAAAAAACAATGTATAAATATAGTTAAGTTAGCAAGTTGATGATGCATGCAGATTGTGTTACTGACTGTACTATAATAATATATTTATTAACCTTTTAAGTACTGCAAAAAAAGCGTGCGACCATCCGTCAAGGACAAACACGTGCGGCTTATCGCGATGTAATCTGACACGCGTTGACCTCTCACACAAAAACTGCTATAGCTTCGTTTCTATTGCGTCATTTTACAATCTGTAAACAGATTCGAGTGTTTGAACAACGGGGGCCACTTATGATAATATCCATAACACTCATACGTTTAGTTATTATTGTAAACATCCTATTGAAAATAGAGAACTGGCCGTAAGCCGACTTGTTAATGTATTATGTTAGTTTCTGGCAAAAGTAATGAATTGATTTACGCAAAATTTTGGTAATAATATCATGAATACACAAGTAATCCAATTAGATTTTTTTCTTATTAGTCTTACATACAATATTTCCATAATATTCTAACTCAAACTTCATAGTGCGCGGTGCTGTCATTTTGAATCGCGTAGTCCAATTCGTGATATTGGAAAAGATCATACGAGTTATAATGAGCATTATATCATGTATTAAATCTTTCTAGAATATTACCTATACCTTCTTCGACTAATTGTTATCCATGAATCGTAAAAATATGATACGATAATTGGTAAAATACCAAGATGACCTTGACGGGTCATTTTATCCGGAAATTTATCTAGTCTAGTTAGAATCTTATTTGAAAGTAAACAAGAATGAAGTGTTTTATCAATTTCTGTACACACATTCCTTATTTATAACCCTTTTGATTAATTCATTAATGGTTACAAAACAAATCTAGTATTATTTCATAAAAATTCGGCATGATAATTTGACCCGTTTTACCTACACATCAAAATGCTTCGAAAAATCTTTGAAAAATGGATAAAAATGAATGAATACGCTTCGAATGCATGAAATAATTAATTAGAATTAGTTTTTGCATAGATAATTACCATTTATAGACACAAATTCATCGAAAAACAGTCAACAATAATATATTTATATGGCAAATGTGTAAGGCGAAATAACCTGAAAATTGATTGGCTCGAAAATCATTTTTACTATATTGTTTTACGCAAACGATTAGCCAAAAACTTGCACAAGCCACTATTGTTTCATTATTCATGTACTTACCTAAGTTTCAAACGAAAAATCCATCACAATAACTCACAATAAATAAAACAACAACACTAAGTCACGACAATAAACCATAGAATATCAATGTAAAAAAGGGCGCCTTCGTATTTTTTTTTTATAGTGTTGGGCACGAAGTTTTTAGTAACTTTTATCGTCTATGGCTTACAAATATTCTTGGCAGTGTAGGAAAAATATTAGCAATCGACTAAGTTCCGTACTTTACGCAAAAATAATATTTTAATGGTGTAGCCTATTGGCAACGCGCGCTGTCGCCCGGAGGCGTCACCGGTCCTAAACGGTTGCGCGCGAAACCGACCCCTCCGGGCGACAGCAGTCCTTAAAAGGTTAAAATGTAAAATCTGTCTCACGACATATGTTGTGTTTTTGTTTTTATTATTTATTTTTCTAACAATATTAGTAATCTCTTGTAAATAGTAGTCGTACTCTTTCCCATCAGATAGTGACTGACTTAATTTTAAATCTGGCAATACCTTGACAAGAAGTGTTGCCAGGCGTAGCACAATTTAGTTTTAATTTATCAATTTTTTGTGATAATAGGGTATGTACTTAAACTGTCGCGCTTCTCGAAGTATTTAACAATTTAAAAGTAAAAAGACAAGTTTTTCTTTGATGTAACGTTACATGTGTGGTGAGACGACGTTAGGTTCTTTATTATGTAAGATATTTTCGTTTCTGCTTGCTCATAAATATAATATAATGAAATAAAAAAATAGTAAATGTATTTTTCTCACAAATATTATGATGTAATGCAAGTATGAAGCTAATCTGTCTTAAATCTAAATATTAAATGTATTAAATACGCCTTTGTTGTAAGTCAAAAATCGTTCATCTCCGCAATAAAAAAATTACAAAAATCATTTTGATCATCCCCCTTTTGGTCATAGCAAAGTGTAGTACAATCACGCACAGCAGTCGCTCGTTCAAGTTTTATCATAAGTAGGACATTGTAATTTTAAATACTCTATTTCATGCAAGATTCACTTAGTGACGGCTATTACATAAAGTTAGACAACTTGAATAAATGGACGGCCCCCACGTATACTATCGAAATTTAAAAAAAAAGCCTTTTTTGTTTTATTGCACTAATAGCAAGTAGAGATAAAGATGTATGATTTGATATAAAAATTATGTACTAATTTTTATACCCTCAATTGTTTTTCAATTGAACAAAATCGAAATTGGCATATTCGGTAAAAAAGCAACCAGCAGTAACCAAGTAAACTATCGAATGTGTGATATTTGAAAAACTATAATAATTATCAAAAACTATAGTAGACAGTATAAAACGGTAAAATTTTCCACTTTAGATACATCGGTAATATAAAATATTCGAATTTCATGTTCGACAAAATCTAAACCTTAACTTAGAATCGCACTCCTGTAAAGTAGAGGTTTTGCAGTTTCGATACTTTACGTGGTGGCCGTCATATAACAGTTATAAAAAAAAATATATTAATAATATAAAAAAAGTTATATTACACGTGGATCGAAAGAATACATACACCAAATAAAATGTGATTAAATAAGTAATCTGAAATCATTAGATGTTTATTTATGTACGGTTTCAACGCTAGAGATTCGTAAAGGGATAGGCTTGCTATAATTTTTTTAGTATAGCTTGTGTCAAATTGGGATGCTCTGACAACGATGCGCTATGGCAAGTATAATTGTGTGCTCGGGACGGGATTGGGTGGGTGGGACACACGTCGCACCTTTGTTTCGATACGACATTACTGTTATAATGTGTGATCGACCAGAAGCCATAGTAGTTTGACACAAGTTGTATATTAGCAAATAATGCTCAAGGCAGCTAGGCAAATTGACTGACGTGCCTAAAATATGTTCGTGTACGTCAAATTGACAGCCGCAATGTGACTGCGACGACCTAACTGCCAAAAGTATTATGTGCTTAACTGTACACAAAAAATATCTTGCTTTTGTCCGTTTTTTGCCATGTATAATATTTTATATATTTGTAATTTATTATTTTCCATTTTAAAGTGAATTTAAAATGGAAAATAATAAATGCGTTTTTAAAGTGAATTTTATGTTGTGACGTCATTTGCTCAAAGCATAACTTAAGTTACAGAGGTGACTTCACAAAGTAGGATTTCTAAGCATATATTTTGGATAATATTTTCAGTATTTTATAAATGTACCTACCCGTTATTTTAAAGGCTCGAACGGTGGTAAATATTTATTTGAGTATCGTCAACATGAAATGGAGAAAATGCTTGGTAGATTTAAATAACATCACGACTTCTAAAGAAATAATGTAGGTAATAATTTAATCTCGAACTTATCTTTTACTATTGTTAAACCTATACAATACTTACTGCAAATGGCCAGGATTTGCTACTATTTCGGGCTTTTAAAGTAACAAATCCATATAATTTAAACAAAAAATGTACTATTTAGCGGTGTTCCTATCACATGCGTACCTGTAGCGTTGTAACCGATCTGTTATGTTATGATTATTGTCTTATTCGGTGGCTGGCCACATAGCAATTTGTAAGACATATAAAATAATCAATTATTATATTTTTATATAATTACTCAAGTTCAATTGTTTCAATTCGCCTATTCAATTTGTTAAATCAATAAATGATAACAAATTGACAATGAGTTTGTTATTTCATCAAACTTTTAACTTTCTTCAAAAATCGTTTCCATTCCTTTCGATTTTTATTCGAATGAATGATTTAATTTCAACCATTAACTCAAAATATTAAAATAATATTTCGCAATAAAATCATAAATCTCATAAATATAAATGCAGTACTTTAAAGGCGAAATATTTTTTTATTATTTCTTGAAATATGAACAAAAATAAAATTTGACAAAAAAAAAAAAATATTGTATCTACTTATTAAATTTAAATATTAGTTCTGGCTACATTGCCACCAATTTAGATGTACTTTCAATTCCTATACAATCATACTTTAAAAAGTGACACAAATAATTCAAAACGTAAGTTCAGTTAAAGGTAAGTTTCATGTATGTCATAAAACAGTATCAATATCAATTCTAATTATATTTTTTTCGCAATTTACAGGCACGAAGGTTGGCGTGGCTTCTACAAAGGACTCAAACCGAACATAGTTCGTGTGTTACCAGCTACAATGATCACATTCTTGACTTACGAGAACGTTTCACACTATATGTTGAGCAAGTCACGCGATATTAAGCTGCCTGTTTAAACAAATAAGGTTCATTTTTATTTTATAGGTTAGTTGGTTTTTTTTTTGCGTTATTTGGATTCGAGCAACTTGATTTTAGAATGGGTGATGTATATACAGTAGAACCCGTTTAAGACGATTTCACAGGGACCCAACTAAAAACGCGTCTTATACGGGATAGGGGGTGAGGGGATAGTGGAAAATAAAACGTAATACGCATACATGTATGATCTAATTTCGTATATTAACTGTGTTTGATTTTTGGTTTGTGATTTTTCATCAAAAACTTTCAATATTTTTTCTTGAAGTGACAATGCCTGTCGCTTAGTTGTAGATAGACATTTTGTATCAAAAAAATGATCAACGCCGCTGAGTAGTCGTATTAAACGGGATGACGAATCGTATTGAGCATTAAGAAATGTATGAGAACATGTCTCAAGTTGTAGGGACTGACGTAAAATGACGTATTATGCGAGAAATCGTTTTAAGCGTGATCGTGTTAAGCGGGTTCTACTGTATACAAAATAATGTTAGTCAATGAAGAACAGTTTCTTTAATTTGTCTAAAATAAGTGGCTTTCGCATTACCATTCTGCAAATTTTTTAATAATTTTAGTTGTTTTCATTCATAATGTAACTAGTTTCTGTATACTTATCGTGAACAAAGTTACAGCTTGAAATGAAATAATTACAGCAAATGGAAAAACATTATCAAAATAAAGCAACTTTGTTTAATTTGTCAAAAACTGTATGACCAGAGTATAGGGCATCTCTTTGGCAAAAAAAATTACTTATGACGTGGAGTGCAATTATTTTTTTTTTTCAAACCTCTTTCTACCCTCGTATGTAAATTATTATGCGACTTGTTACATAAAACAGTCGTCTACCGAATTATTAAAGACCGCAGGAAGTAGGTAGGTGTTTAAAATATTAACGAGAAGTACTATGAGTATTTAAATAGGATTATCTTTTAAGTTCAGTCGTTTAGTAGACGACAAAATATAAGACAATAAGACAACTAGCTTATAATTTACTCGTCAAAATTGCTTAAGTTGAGAAGTAATTATTTCCTTGACGAATTTTGCCGATTAAAATTCAAAATTGTGTCGTACAATACGACACTTTGTTAATTGGTGTTACAGTACGTGATCAAAATAATAATTATTTTTATTTTAATATCAATTTATATTTAAAAAAATTACTAATTATGATGTATGAAAGCACCCGTCTTAATCCAGCACAACGTGTTTAAAAAAAGTTTAAATAATATTAAGTACATAGATGATAAGTCTATAAATAAGGTTCTTAAATAAAGCTCGTGATATTTCTAGAATTAAGTGGGTGTACGATGTGCATCTCTGCCTATCCCTTCGGGGATTACAGGCGTAATGTTACGTTAAATAATAATAATAATTACAATAACGGCGAGATTTTTGGTTTGAATTAGAGTATTAAGTAATAGATATAGGTTAGTGGAGAATAACAGTACGTACACACGGCTACACATCAAGCTATACAGTTCCAGTTTATGCTGATCTCGCATTGCATAGGATTTCCGTACAATCCGAGGTCAGCTTATACTGGAAATGTATAGCTTTATGTATAGCCGTGTGTAAATGGTGATTTAGACTGCGTTTCCACCAGAGATGAGCGAGGATGCGTAGCGAGGGATGTGTTTATTAAGAACCAATAGAATCGCTTCATTTACCTAGCCTCGCTCAGCGCAGCGCCGCTGGAAACGGCTTAGCGGTGCGAGGTTTTTGTACGTACAAGCGAGGGATGGACGCGAGTGAGAAATCGTATCTGAAAAGAGCCCGCCACACATCCTCGCAGCGCTCATCTGCGCACCGTTTCACAGCGTCGCTACGCATCCTCGCACCGCTCAGCGGCCTAGCACATCTCTTGTGGAAACACTCACATCGTTTCACAGCTTCGTTACGCATCCTCGCACCGCTCAGCTACCTCGCACATCTCTGGTGGAAACGCAGCGTTATGCTCATTCACACGAAACTATATTAAAAAGTCTTCTAAATATATTAATAATAAATCTTCAACTAACCAAATAAAGTATTCTTCGTCGTTCGCTCAATGCTGAGGATCGCGACTGCAGTGCAGATATCGATACCATCAAGTCTACAGAGTTTTATTAGAACTGTATATGATGTAATTTTTTTTTTTTTTTTAAATATCGCATCATTATGCTGAGATATGGGCATTTTTGGCCACGCAGTTTAAAATGCTCTTTTTATTTTATTTTTTATTACTGTCTGTATTTCCTGTGCGTGTCCCAAATAAAATATTTTTCTTTCTTTCTTATTCTAAAAGATATGAATCCATATCGAATTTTCTCTCATTTTCTGCAGTAGTTTTGATGATTTTGAATAGTTAACGCTGATGAATTAAAACTTGTGTAAGTTTTGAATGTGTATTGGATTTGATTTATTAGATCAGTATGACGTATGTTCTATGGTTTGGTTTTCGTACTTAGTCCTTAGGTGGACCATTGTCCGTGGGCCACGGTGACCGTCGGTAGTTGTTCCAACCAGCCCACCTCCAGAAGTTGATTAAATCTCCTGGTCTGTTCAGAACATCGTTTAAATCTGGGTGACCCGAGGGTTTCCGTTCTAATCTGGGTGACGCCTGTGCTTTCAAAGAGCACATGCGTAAGGGTTTCCTCAGCCTCCATGCACGCCCTGCACAGAGGACTGTCCGTTATGCCTATTTGTATGGAAGAAAGTGTTTGTTTAGAGTAGTGTCCTGTGATGGTCCCGTCACCAGGCGTAGGCCGTTCTTGTCCAGAGGCTGCAGTCTCGACATAGATAGCGATCGCTTTACGACCGAATTCGGTCGCAAAGTCCTAATGGCGTCCCTAGAAGGTTAAAATTGCTTGACAGGCACGAAAAAATAACGTGCTTGTCAAGCACGTCACGCGCGTCTAAGGACGCCATCGGTCGCAAAGCGATCGCTATCTATGTCGAGACTGCAGCCCCTGGCGTAATAAAAGCCAGGTTAGGCTGTCATCTAAGGATGGCATAGCTTCCCTGGCCTGGCTGCAGCCCAGTGTCGAGGTCCACCAGTTCTCTGCTTGCGAGTGGGTGAACACTAGCCACCTATATGACGTAATAACCCGATTTATTAAAACTTTGTGGGTTGGTGTTGGTACGTTTTGGCATAACTGGTGTCCTGCATTAGGTTGCGTTTCCACCAGAGATGTGCGAGGATGCTTAGCGAGGGATATGTTTGTTAGGAACCAATAGAATCGCTTCATTTACCTAGCCTCGCTCAGCGCAGCTTCGTTGGAAACGGCTTAGCGGTGCGAGGTTTTTGTACGTACAAAACGAGCGAGGGATGTGTGAGGGATGGACGCGAGTGAGAAATCGTATCTGAAAAGAGCCCGCTACACATCCTCGCAGCGCTCATCTGCGCACCGTTTCACAGCTTCGTTACGCATCCTCGCACCGCTCAGCTACCTCGCACATCTCTGGTGGAAACGCAGCCTTAAGGTTGAAATTTAAATAACAAAGGTTCACTTGTCGCTAACATTCGCTTGTAACGTTCGCTTGCGAACACCTAAGCATGTAAATTAAGAACTTTTTGGCCAGCGTAAAAATGAAATTAATATAAGTTATGGAATTAAATAGGTTTATTCTAGAATATAATATATGAATGTCTAATAAGTTCTTGTTGTTAAGTCAATGCGTTCATTATAACTTGTGGTGTGACGCGATTGGTAGCACTGTTCTATCAGTCGCCATTTTGAACTCGTATTAGTATTGAAACTAAGCTTGACAAGCAATGGTGCCAACATGACGGTAAGGAACAAGTTATAGTGAACGGTCTGTAGCGACCCTTGGTAGGTCACTCTTGTCTAATTCACGAATATAATAAATAGGTTCGCATAAAGAGAGAAAGTAAGCGTTATCTTAGTAAGATACTTGGAATTCTGTAAGACAGTTTTAAGTTTCCCGCTGTGAACAAAGAGAAGGGAGGATTTTTGAAGACATTGAATAATACACTTTGTAATCAGTATCATAAAGTGCAAATTAGTACCAATATTGGCGCAGACATGAAACTGCTTCTTGGGCAACCGGAGCAAGCTCGCGCGGAGGCCGTTTGCACTTTGAGACACTAATGATAAGGTTTATTATTCAATGTGCTGCACGGAATCTGCTGCAAAAATATAAAATCAATCTAGTAAGTTAGCACACAGCCTTTAAACATAATACATTCAAGCACAATATCAGTTTCACTAGCAACCCGCCTGTGTCCGCACGTGTGTCATGGCGTCATGTCAATTGAGATTTCTGTGCTTTTTTTAAGTCTTATTTAAATGTGTTGTACGCATAAATCTTCCGGAATAATGCTCTAAATTATGGTGAAACTGAAAACCGCATCAAAATTCGTTGGGTATGTAGATCTAAGCCGTCACACAGATATGAAGTCTACTTTGTTTTATAATATCATAATTTCAGCCGAAAGACGTCCACTGCTGGACATAGGCCTCCCCCAAGCACACTGACCGGTTCTGTGCTTTCCGCATCCAGCGGATTCCTGCGGCCTTCACAAGATCATCGGTCCACCTTGTGGGAGGCCTTCCAACGTTAGTAAAATATATACATATATATATTATTATTTATTCGGCCAGAATTGACAAAAATAGCTTCTAAAATTCAAATAAACAAGTTCCCAGTTACACCAATGTTCACATAAAAAAATATTTTGGTAAAATTAGGTACCTTTAAAGAAACTAGGATGTAAACTATAAATTACGTATTTTATTTAGAGATTTGCTATGTAAGACAGGACACATGAGCAAGATTTTAACATAATAACTGAAATAAGATTGTATATATGTATTGATAGTTTATACTAAATAGGATAGGTGTTTTTTTAAACGCGAAATCTTGTAAATTTTATCTGCGTTAGAATGAGTATTCGGCACAAAATATTGTAGAATAATAAATTTAATAAGATTTTAGGATAAAACATTTAGTTTTTTAATTAAAAATGCGAATGTTTTGTGAATATTAACCGCGTTAGAATGCATATTATTCGGCACTAAATATTGTAGAATAATAAATTTAATAAGATTTTAGGATAAAACATTTAATTAGATTTTAGAATATTATACTAAATAAGATAGATCATATAGTCTATTTCTTTTCGTTTTTTAATTTAAAACGCGAATGTTTTGTATATATTAACCGCGTGCCGTCTAAGGTTATAAGATCGCCAAAAATAGGATTCTTGAATAGTAAATTGAATAAAATACATAGGTATAGTCTACATTATATTTTTTTTAGCACGCGAATTTCTTGTAAATATTAACCGCCGATCGACGACTGTACTGGCACATCTACGATTTTAACATAATAACTGAAATATGATATACAATCTTATTTCAGTTATATGTTATTGATAGTTATATGTTAAATAATACAGATAGGATATTTTTTAAACGCGAAGTTCTTGTAAATGTTAACCGCATTAGAATGCCCCAGGTGGCCGGCATAATTCATAATACTTATCTTAGAATAATAAATTTAATAAGATTTTAGGATAATAAAATAGATAGTATATAGTCTTTATTTCTTTTCTTTTATAAATTAAAAACGCGAATGTTTTGTAAATATTAACTGCGTGAGAATGACTCAATAGCTCAAAATAATTTATGATTGTAGAATAATCAATTTAATAAGATATTAGGATATTAAAATATAGTCTTTCTTTTCTTTTTAAATTAATTACGCGCATGTTTTGTAAATACTAACTGCATGTTTATAAGATATCGATTTATGTGGCTAGGATTTAAGAGGCCTGCGAACACGGCTCGCAACTACAAAACGAGATGTTTGTAAAATTCAAATCCAAGCACGTTGCGTTAGTGTGAGTGCCTGTCGGAGCGATATACAACTACAGTAAGCAATACTACCACGCACACATTGACAATTATTGCTTGACGCGAGAGTACTACTAGCTTTCGAAAATTTATGATGGATGTGTTCCGTAATACCAAAAATGATGAATGAAAACTTAATATTTTTACAATTTTTTTTTTTTTTTTTTCGATAATATGTAATTTGAAAATATAAGCTATGCTTCTGCAGAAACAATATTATAAATATTGTTGTTTATAATACAGAAAAAATAATATGTATATGTCATTTACGCTGTAAAAATGTGCGATTTGTTTAAACTTTAGGAAAGTTTTTTGAAAAAAAAAGATGTAGGAGCCTAGATAAACACTGTGTAAATCTGAATAACAACATAATATGGTGGAAATATGCCCAAATTGCAAATGATTAAGGTATTACGTTTGTATGGACAATTTATGCGTCGCCGCGTAGTCAAGTTCTTTGAGTTGTTAAGTGAGTACAGAGTGCTCATTATAACTTGTCCTGTGACGCGATTGGAAGCACTGTTCTGTCAGTCGCCATTTTGAACTCTATCAACCGATGTACGCAAGGACGTAATAAAATCGCGGCGGGATTTTATAGCGCACAGGATTTTCAACTCTCGGTGTTAAGCCGAGCGTTGAAAATCCAACGCTCTGGGACGCACTCTCGTCCCAGTGCGTTGAAAAAACACTGTTGGATTTCAACTCTCGGTGCTAAGCAGAGCGTTGAAAACTCAGTGCAAAAATCGCCGCGATTTTATTACGTCCGTGCGTACGTCGGCTTAGTATTGAAACTAAGCTTGACAAGCAATGGTGCCAACATGACGGCACGGGACAAGTTATAGTGAACGGTCTGTAACGACCCTTGGTAGGTCACTCTTGTATTGTCTAATCTATGCAATAAATAGGTTATCATAAAGAGATAAAGTAAGCGTTAAGTTCTTGTTAAGGTAATTACCAAAAGCTTTCAACAGTGAACATTTAAGTTTCAACTGTGATCACAAAGAGTATAAAGTGCAAATTGGTACCAATATTGGCGCGGACATGAAACGGCTTCTTAGGCAACCGGAGCAAGCTCGCGTGGAGGTCGTTTGCACTTTGAGACACTGATGATAAGGTTTATTATTCAATGTGCTGCACTGCGCTCATGTAGTTAGCACAGCCTTAAACATTCAGGTACAACAACAAAGTTGCATTTGTCGAAATCCATGGTCTGTAAAATCTATTTATGATTAACTAACGTCCCACCCTCTGCTTGGCACGGGTGTAATGACGTTATGTCAATTGGGATTTCTGTGCTTTATCCAAGTTATTTATGAATGTACTATACGCATTAACTTTCCGGAATAATGCTCTAACTTACAGTGAATTGGAATATCTAAGCGGTCACACCAATAGATATGAAAAGCGACTTTGTTTCATAATATGTATACAAGGTGTATCAGAAAGATGTGGTCAAATTAACCATCCAACATCAAAAAAATAATCAGTCGTCCCATACATTTGGGTCGAGTAGATATTAAGGTTTGTATGGGACAGCTGACGAAAATAAGCGTGGAAATATTTTTCTTTCTTTCAATAACAAGACAGGCCATACGGATATTTATTAATTACTTTTTAAATTTTATCCGAAATTCGGCGTTGCTCAAACTTCAAACGTCAATTAATTTATTTAAAAATAACTAAACTGGCAACATTTTTTTTTTCTTCGCGGTCAGTACCGTTCATAAAGGTGCTCCCTCAACGGGAGATTTCACCTGTTACCTGCGACCTAGCCGTGTTACTTCTACCTTTTTAAGGTGCAGATATATAACAGTGACCTTGGATGGTTAGCTTGCGTGTTCTGTACTGAGCTCACGAAACGCGTCGTACGACCAGCCAGTAATAGGACTCGCCCGTCAAGGAGCGCTGTCCCAAATTAGACGCATTATTAATTAATTACACGTAAAACAAAAGGTATTTTAATAAAACACGTATACTAAAAGATTAATAATTTAATTATCTTTAAAATGGTGAAGTTTTCAGAAAAATACGCTCGATAGATTTTGCGTCATTCTCAGTTTTTTATCCGCGTTAGACATAACTTTACAAATTAATTTCACTATGTAATATAATTATAATCAAAAATATGCCTATATTAAAATATTAGGAAAATGCTCTAATTTAACATATATTTTTTCCAAATCACTAACACAACTCGTTTAAACGTCATCTTCAGTATAAAATCATTAAAAGTCGGTTATCGTCCCCTTAACTATGGCTCTATGGCTGTTGCTAATTATATTTTTTATGTCACCGAGTTTTGTACTTACCCATATTTGCAAAATAAATATCTTATCTTAAATGTATAAAGGTACTCCCTCACTGCGAGCATTCGCCTGTAATGTAACAGTTCAGATTAGAGCATTACATCAATGAGGGAGCGAAACGAGCGTTAAAGTTCGCAATAATGTTCGAAATCGAATCTGAAATGTTACAAGCGAATGCTCGTCAGGCAGTGTCAGACTCTTTACTAAAACCCACCCGTGTTCCTTCAGTTGCCATATTGCCGGGGACCACGATCTCCCTTTCAGATTTCTTCGCGACCCCGGCAGGCATCGGCCCTAGCGGACCCCGTCAGTTCTGCTGACATCTCTTTGAGGCGCGCGTGGAACACAACGCGCCGTCGACCCGGGCCTGGTCCTTATCGGACGGCGAGCTACCCATTGCTCACCGTCCGAAAGCCCGCGCCTACGGTGACCGGAAATCGGCCTGCGATTCCCGACGCCAAGGGCGTGTCCTCCTGCATTACAAGTGAATGCTGTGAGTACCGGCCGGTTTTGATGGTCTTTTTACACTACCTAGCAGTTGACGGCCTGCGCAGTCTAGTAACAGTGGAAACTTGTTTTTTACATTACAAGCGAATGTTCCCAGTGAGAGAGCGCCTGTTGGCCCTTTATACACGCGTTTATTTGCCGTGTATAGGCACGGTCGTCAGCGTTTTATGGATCACTATGGAAACTTGTTAACAGACACGTTTTTTCTACGGCGCGGTTTATGCGCCATACCGTAAAGAAACCGTGCCGTGTCCAAAGGGCCTGAAACTTTCTTTCTGTGGAAACGCGAATGACTTATAAATAACTAGCGACCCGCCCCGGCTTCGCATGGGTATAAACCGGGTTATTATACATATAAACCTTCCTCTTCAATCACTCTATCTATTAAAAAAAACCGCAGCAAAATCCGTTGCGTAGTTTTAAAGATTTAAGCATACATAGGGATATAGGGACAGAAAAAGCGACTTTGTTTTATACTATGTAGTGATATCAAATACGTGACGTGCCACATGAACCGAAATACATGATGGTTTAAAATTTTTGTAAAATAAATTAAGTAAGATAGGGTAGACTATTTTTTGTTAAGAAGTCGAATATCTTGTAAATATTAACCGCCGTCTTCGCCGATATATGTGCTAGAAAGTCGAATATCTTGTAAATATTAACCGCCGTCTTCGCCGATACATGTGCTAGATTTTAACATAATAACTGAAATAAGATTGCAAATGTAATAAACATATACAATCTTATCAGGTCTCAGGTCTTAGTCTTCAGGTCTTAAATATCTAAGCAGTTGAGGAAAAATGTCAGTAGGGAGCGCTTCCAACTTTACTATAAATACAATTTTAATTGGAACTCTTGCTCATTTTTATTACCTTTTCATCGTATTTATAGCACAGATGGTTAGTGTTTGTTTTTGGTTCGTCGTTTATATCACGCAGTAACGAATTAGGTAAGCTCAGTGTTTATCTGCGTAGATACACTCGGCGTTGTAAGTGTTCAGGTATTTTTGGTTAGTTGTGTATAGAAATTATTGACAAGCATCTGCTCAGATATTAATGAAGTAATGTTCAGATATTAATGGTAACTTGTAATGTATGGAACTTATTGACATTTTAAATTGTTCAGAAGTATTTGATCACCTTGTCTGCTACAATACAGGGTGTCAGGGACATCATCGACGCAAAAAATGAAGCCATGGATTCAGTACATGATCCTAACCCTACTGCGTTGAAATTTTTAGTCGCCTATTAAAAAAAAAATCTGCTGATTCATAGAAAAGTGCAAAACCTACGCGGTCAAAATCTATGGAACAGCTGATTTTTTTTCAAATAACCGATGAAAAATTTCAATGCAGGGCCGGGCCTTCAGAATCATGTACTGAATCCATGGTTTCAGTATTCGCGTCGATGTCCCTGCCACCCTGTATATCTGACGGCGACTGTACAAAATATTGTAAAATAATAAATTTAATAAGATTTTAGGATAATAAAACAGATATAGATTGTACATGTATATATTGATAGTTTATACTAAATAAGATAGTTTTTTTTAAACGCGTAATCTTGTAAATTTTAACCGCGTTAGGTACATAATGGGTGCATAATATTGTAGAATAATAAATTTAATAAGATTTAAGAATAATAAAACAGGTATAGATTGTATATGTATATTGATAGTTTATACTAAATAAGATAGTTTTTTTTTTTTAAACGCGTAATCTTGTAAATGTTAACCGCGTTAGATATATAATGGTTTCGTAATATTGTAAAATAATAAATTTAACAAGATTTTAGGATAATTAAATAGATGTAACATTGTATCTGTATATTGATAGTTTATACTAAATAAGATAAATAGTTTTTGTTTTTAAACGCGTAATCTTGTAAATGTTAACCGCGTTAGGTGCATAATGGGTTAGTAATATTGTAGAATAATAAATTTAATAAGATTTTAGGATAATAAATCAGATAGTCTTTATATTCTTTTTTAAATAAAAAACGCGAATGTTTTGTAAATATTAACTGCGTGAGAATGTCCAGGTGGACCAATATGATTAATAAGATTGTAGAATAATAAATTTAATAAGATTTTAAGATAAAAACTTTAGTTAGATTTTAGAATAATAAACTAATTAAGATAGGATATAGTCCGTATTTGTTATCTTTTATTTTATTTAAAACGCGTATTTCTTATAAATATTAAGGGCGTGAGAATGTTCAAGATGTTCAAAATAATTAATGTGATTGTAGAATAATAAATAAAATAAGGTTTTAGTAGATAATTTAGTTCGTGAGGCCCATCTTTATCGAAGGCATTTTTAGTGAGCATTAGTTTATAAAAAAAACTAGTATAGTATGTAACAAAAGTTTTGTTATTAGAGTTCTGGATTTCTTAAAACTGTCACTACACTTACACGTATTTGTAAAATGAACTGTATCTTTACAGAAATATGATGTATTTTGTATTAGCGCAAATATTTTCATAAATACGCCTAGTCGAGTGGCCAGCATTAGACAAAAATATGCGAACAGGCTGTTAAAAATCCACCAATAAGATTGCTTAAGTTTTCCAATCCTTGAACCGCACAGCACAACTTTGCAGGAAAAATGAATCGAATCATATAAATGCTCCAGTTAAGGGGGATACGCTAGGGTAGCCCATTAAATAAAAATGTTCTTAAGTTTTTGATCAGTTTGATCAATAAGTCAGAATTGGCATCAAATGTCATGATTTCATGAAATAGTCATTCAATAGGTTTATTTGAACTTAAGGAGTTGTATTAATGATTTAAATGATTATAATTATGTAAATATATATTTGTAACAGTCGCGAATCATATTTTAATCAACATGCAACCTAATACTGACATGCAAATTGCAAAAAATTTAAGAAAATTTTAATTCTGCGGGCTACCCTGTCGCTTTCGCCTTAATTAGAACTTACAATATTCTGATAACGCAGCCACTTGCTTTCAAATAGTTGATGCTCAATTTATTAACATTTCAAATCCTCACTTATGAACGCTTTCGTGAGATTAGTTTAAGACTAGCGTAGACCTGGCAAACTACGGTTTTCACTGCCGAATAAATACAAACATTATGCTTCTTAAATTATAATCTAAAACAGGGCTGTCCAAACTACATACCTTCGCAGGCTAATTAAATTTACTACAAAAACTGGAGGAATGTTTTAACAAAGAATTCTATTATCCAAACTATTTTCTGATTAAAACATGTGTCGTAGGCCGCATGAAAACAAGCCGCGGGCCGTTGTCTGGACAGCCCTGGTCTAAAATATAAAATCTGAGACACGTACCTCCATCCGCGTGGATGCTCTCTCGGGCTAATGGAATTTTATTTATTTTCAACTTTATTTCAGGTAGTGCAAGGTTGATATCAGGTCTGCGGCGGTGCTAAGTATAGGATACCTAAAATATAGTGTACAATTAGATGTAGATGTTTTTTTTTCTTTTGTTTACATTTAGATGGTGCCCAGCAGGTTGAATTTGAACGGAACGTGAATAGATTATAAATGTTGTTCGCATTTCCCTCGTAACCACAATGCTCCGTACAAATATGATTTAATTGTTAATAAGTCAGATTATTAATCGCGTTTGGGCATTAAATAACTAATATTTAACCATTTAAAACTGCGAGAAATTAATTTCTCAAATACCTACTCACAATTATTGCTGTAAGCAGGTAGAAAGAACCAAGGAGAAAAACCAAATTTTACTACAAAAAACAGATAAAAAAGTATCTGGATATGGAAAGAGCATAGTAATCAGAATTTTAACTATAAAAGTTGATCATCATCTCAGCCGAATAACGTTTACTACTGGACATAGCCCTCCCCGAACATTGCCATATGGACCGGGCCTGTACCTTCAGCATCCAGCGGATACCCGCCACCTTCACCAGTCATTTATCAACAAAAATTCAAAAAGTCGTTTATTCAAACTAGGCTAAGAATAGCACTTTTCGAACGTCAAAATTACATAAGACAGTCCCCCAAAAACGCTCACCGTTCACCACTTCCTAGTGCCTTTAGCTGGGAAGAAGTGGCGTAACAAACTCCAGCAGCACAGCTGAAAAAATGATTCTATACAATAGTATGCAACTCAGCTTATCGCAGTTCACTGCTGGACATAGGCCTCTCCAAAGCTTCGCCACAACACCCTGTCCTCCGTCTTCCGCATCCAGTCTGTCCCTGCCACCTTTTTAAGGTCTTCGGTCCATCTAGCTGGGGGGCGTTCCACACTACGCTTGCCGATACGCGGTCTCCACTCCAGGACTTGTCTGCTCCACCGGCCATCGGTCCTGCCACTCCAGCTTGCAAGCTATGTCAGTAACTCCTAATTTTATACCACCAGCCCATAATGTCCACCTTGGTTGCATTTTTTTGTGAATAGAGCTACGTCTATGCTAAATGCAAAATATGGTTTAGTGAAAACAAATTTAATGTTAGTACTCTAAAATATCTTTTTTGTAATTAAAATTAAAGGGTAGAAATTTCCAAATCAAAATGTAAACTTTAATTTAGTTACAATAAGATTTTTAAAATAATGTACAAAACGCGGTTTTCTGTTAGTAAATAATGTTCGCGTTTCGTTTGGTGTGCACGGGTGACTATAGTTTTTAATCTAAGTAATTTAATTAAATTTAAGTAATTTAATTAAATTTAAGTAATTTAATTAAATTTAAGTAATTTAATTAAATTTAAGTAATTTAATTAAATTTAAGTAATTTAATTAAATTTAAGTAATTTAATTAAATTTAAGTAATTTAATTAAATTTAAGTAATTTAATTAAATTTAAGTAATTTAATTAGTATTACATAGTATAATGTTCAGCATTAGACACAGGCGCTAAGCGAAACTGGAAGCTTAGACTTACGGTAATTAACATCTACCAACCAAAGTTTCGCATTTATATTCTTATTTAAATAATTTAATTACTATTAACTGCGCCTTGTCAAAGCTATTTGGCCAAAAGGTTAAATAACATTTTTAAAAACCCTCCTTCCCATGACCCCCATGGGAAGGAGGGGAGGGCAGAAACTAAAGAAAGCGACATGCAACGATCCTTACATACTCCTTTTGCTTCGTTTACGATCACGTTTAATAAAAAAAATCAATTTAGTTTGATTGATTGAAAAACTAGTTTGATTGGTATGAATATAGGAGGCAGTCCCAGGAATTAATTCCTGGCAATTTTTTTTTTTGAACACTAATTAAATAGCTGTAAGAAGGCTCAATACAGATAGCCCTAGTTATAATATTGGTTTAAAATTGTTAGTTTAATTTGAGCATTTTATGTAAATTAAAAATTATTAGGTCACAAATGTAGTTTTTGCAAGTGGCAAGTGTGAAGGAGATTTTTCAAATAATATGAGCGGGTTTTGATTATTCCTGTGTTGAAATTTAAGATTGAATATCTGCTGCATTAGATTTTAATAAAAACTTTATCTAGTAGAAATATTTCCATATTTTCACCAAATGTAAATGTAATTTTAGGAACAAATGTCATGTCTTAGAAGTATTAGGTATGTTGTGAAATGAGGACCCCGATCAGCGGGTTCTCCAATTACTCATCACCAAATTTCACTCAACCAAAAAACCCACCACCACCACAAATACAAAATATCACATAGCCTAGTTGTTATTAATTTTAAATAATTAAATTGTAAAAAAAAAAAAACAAAATAAGTTCGTATTCCAATTTAAACATTTTGACCTAGTTAATAAGGTTAGTTTTAGAACTGGCTGTGTCCGCATCAAGTTCCTTTTAATTTATTTAAAATACATTTTATTTATATAAAGACATTTGTGTTAAACTTAAATTATGTTTTTCTTTAGGGTAATAATAATTTTGTGTTTAATAATAATTCTAAGAAAGTTTAGGCTAGATTTATAATATATATAATAATTTAATAAACATCAGAAATATTATAGAAATATAAAATCTTAGGGAATGTCATTTTCTGAATTATGCTTTGAACAAAATCTTTCTAATCGTGTCACAAAAACCTTTAAATACGTATGAACCTTTTTTATGTAGTAATTTATAAAAAAAAAAACTTCAACACAATGTTTATAATGGATCGAAGGATGGAGGCGATCACTGCCCGACAGTGGCATTATACTTGTGCAGTATGATGTTCGTTGGTTTAAATCCTACCCATTATGAATATTACCTCGTAAACCCTCCAGAATACCCTCGAAATTTCGCGTTGTTGCATAACTTTTTAATTAGTCGTGATTTTTTATTCATATTCTTTATGCACCTCTTTAGGTTATAAGCTATCTGAATATCATAAAAATATTTGGCCTGGGTATAGATTGTAAGGCCGGTTTTAAACCAAACCATTTAAAACGAAAAAAAAAAAACGTTTAAAACCGAAATAAACCATTTTTTTTTTTCGATTTCAAACAGTTGGTGTTGATGATTGTTTTTCTTAATTATAACTACATTTTCTTGATTTTACCGAGGTAGGGATATAACGGAGTACCTAAAAACTCTGTGCTGGTAAATAAATTTCTTTTTAATTGTTTTCAAACGATATAAATAATTAATTTGATTCGGTTTAAAACCAAACTCACACTCTCGTTGACGTCGTCACTCGTGACTCGATTCAACGTTGCCAGCTCGCCTACCCTACACACACATGCACCTACATAAACTGCCGCGCGCGGCCGCCGCTCCACACACGCACGTACTTTTATTTTTGTAGGCGAGTTTTCAACCGTTTAAAACGATTTATTAAAACTGCATTTTAGTAAAACGTTTTAAATCGGTTGTTTTATATCTATAGGCCTGGGTCTTAAAGGGTAGGCGTGAATATTGATTCGCTGTTACAATTAATAGATTCCTAAATAATAGAAACGAATATTAATACGAGCACTGTATAGCTACAGCACATCATTTCTAGTACCTGCCTTTTCTTTATAACTTAGCTTGTCGTAACCCACTGCTGGACCTACGCTTCTCCCAAAGAGATGGCCTATATTCTTTAATAGCATTACTGGTCTTATTATTCGGCAACGCAATCATAATCATTTGTTTCTGTTACAATAGCTTTTAGAATGTTGCCATATCACATTTGCTACTATGTTCAATGTTATGTATGTAGATTAGTTTGTTTTTGTTTCTTAATAAATGTATAAAAACTATTAATGTGTTGTTATTTCCCTTCAATACTAGACTGATTATGTGAGGTCGAATCCAACTCGAGTTAGATTCCACCTACAACCTTAAGGTGATTGTGTAAGGTCGCCTCCAACTGCGACCCCAGTCTGATTATGTGAGGTCGATTCCACCTTCAACCTTAGGCTGATTGTGTGAGGTTCACTCCAACTACAACCTCAGACTGATTATGTGAGGTCGATTCCACCTTCAACCCCAGACTAATTATGTGAGTGAGGTATACTCTTAACTGCAACCCCAGACTCATTGTGACGTCGATCCACCTTCAAACCGATGTTGGCAAACAGGCTGATGATACCACCCTCTACAACCAACATGGTTGCTGCCACTACCTATTTATTTATTTTACTTTAATATGGCATGCCCATCTGAAACCAGTGGAATTGCCGAGACGTAGTCTATCTTGGAGACCAAGTGTTAATACAAGTTTATAAAAGACTAATAAGCCTGTAATTGACCACCACGTATACCCTAAAACAACTAATGATAGAGTAAAGGAGGTAGTGAGGTCACACTGAGCTCTTCAATGTGATAAAATTACGGTCAAGTGCACGTCCATGGTAATTTTATAGCAGTAATGGTGTGTGACCGTCAGACTGCCAAGCCATAGGTCTCGAGTTCGAACCCAAAGTACGCACCTCTGACTTTTCGGAGTCATGTGCGTATTGTATAATTTTATTATCACTTGCTTCAAAAACAGTGTAGGAAAACATCGTGAGAAAACCTGCATGCCTGAGAGATATATTTCTCGACAGCATGTGAAGCCAAGTCAGAGGCCCATGGGCGGCTTTAAAACTCTGACACCAGTTTAGTCTCTAACCACACGAAAATAAGAAGATTGTAATAGGTAATTTGAGGTCAAGTGCACGTCCCCATGGTAATAATTTGACACTGACTATGTACAGTCAACCACATAACAGTGCTACGACAAAGGCGCTTCGCTTTCAATGTCAAATTGTTCTAATTGTTAATCTGCGATTGACTGAATTTGACTGTACCATGGCTGTATCTTTTATTTAAGCACTAGGTAGCTAGACTATACCCCGCTGTCACTACCTAATAAAACCGCACTGTTGAATTATCAACCCTCGGTTCAACGCCGAGAGTTGAAAATCCAACAGTGCGCGCCGAGGGCATTACCTACCCATTTATTTAATTCATAATTAATCTGCAACAGACAATTCACTAGTAGGAACTCAATCAACCTACTGGCTTATAGTACGTAGTGACCAAATTAATCTTTGTGTCCACAATAACTAGCATTGTTACGATTATCTTCAGCATTTGACTGACTGACATCGCTATTTTGAACCTTAACAGCGTGGAAATAAGGTTGAAATTGTGTTAGGCGGGTTCTTTTGTTGCAGTAAATAGGAACCTACTTTTTTCATAAGTAGGTACTCGTACTGTATGAAGTGGTTCTTCCATAATGGCGTGGTATTAAGTATAAATACACTGTTTTCTTGTAAGCTTGTGTTTATATCGGTCTGATATTGCTTCACAGAGTTTTAAAGATAATTCTCCGACAGTTAAACCTCTTCAGGAAACCTTTTTCCTGAATTTTAAACTTTTCGTGAGTGATCAACTACGTAGGTATCTAATATTTGAGATTTATTTGCTACCTTTCTGCATAAAATTGTCAGTAAGTACTTATCGGAAGTTAAGTACCTACGGAAGTTCCTACATAGTTATATGTATATCTACCTACTGAAGGCTGGGTGTCTGGTACTACTTCCCTATAAAACACGTAGGTAAGTACATTTTCTAAACCTGAAAGTGTCTGAATCTAAACTTACTTATTAATTTCCTTAATCCAAGTTTAATCTACTTCCTTGCAGTGTTTCCGGGGTATAAAACCACGATAAAAACCGCAGTAGCAGTGATAATACGAATCCAAGAACCACCGCGATCCCATAAACAAGTAATTAGAAACATAAACATAATCATAGCGTTATCTACGCGCAAAACATGTGCACCGCTGTCGCCCGCATCGCGGCAGTCACCTCGCGAGAACCGGACAGAAATTTACGTAAAGAACCTCCCGTGCCTTTAAAAAAACATAAACCGCATTGCCCTAAATACCGAACAACCAAGAAGTTTCGATTTACTACCATGGTAAGTACATTTAAAAAAAGTTTAATAAATTGTCTAGTTTTGTCATCGTAGTTCCGCATTTCGATCATAGATGGCGCTGTAATTAATTTCTTTTGTTTTTCCTAAGCGCGGCTAATGCTGCTTTCTTTAACTAAAGTGTGTCATCCAGTAGAGTAGCTATTTTAAGGATGGATGTTCAACAAATATGTCTGGTTGTGTTATAATTATGTCTATAAAGTTTCTAACACTTGTACAGTGTTGATAAACCTTGTACGGCTGTTATCTTGTTCTTTATCAGTAGTTGGTACTCTTTGGAATTAAAAACGTACCTATTTACCTATCTATTACTTTGTAGTATGTTATCTTGTCATTCATAGGAGTAATATAGATAAGAAAACACGACTTTATCGTGATGTTTTCTATTTAGAAAATTGTGTTTTTTAATTGAATTACTTAGGTACCTACGTTTTGCGATCTATTCTGTATTTTGTGTAGGTACCAGTTCTTTTAGGATATACATAATATAATAAAATTCTGTTTGGAAAATACTTGACCTACGCAAATACCCACAATAGTTATTTTCAACGCTTGTAGGTGGCGACACTGGCTACTATGACCCCATTAATTTCGAGATGTGCTAATTAGCTTTCAAGTAGGTACCATTGCTTAATAAAGATAGAAGAAGATAAACGCTTTACAGAAATGATAAAAAAAATCGTTCTGCATAAAATTTGCAGTCTCTTTTTCGTGCTACGGTAGTGCTACGAAAGTCTACGGGGCTGGTCTACAAAAAAAAAAATACAGCTACGTATCTATGTACTTCTGTTAGAGCGCTAGGCTACACAGTGAAATCACAATATGCCTTGATTAGAAAGAAAATAGATACTTAGTGGTCTTAGTGTACCTACTTACCTACATAATGTAATTCTTCTTTTTCGGCAGGGCTACGCTGCCAAACGCGGTTGGTCTACGACGAAATACAGGGTCAAATTAAACTAGCTAGCGAAATTTATTAGACGTGATGGATATCGACGTCTAAACATATGTATATGCATATAAATAATAAATATTATACATATTTATATAAATATTTAGGACTAAGTAAACAATTGTATTTATTTTATTTTTTCTTTTATTTCATTATTTACACATAAATTATATTTTTAAATATTAGAATAAAATTATATAAAAACATTTAAAAATATAAAAAATAGTATCTCCACCGGTATCGGGAACAGGGTCCAAGCTACCGGCGGTCAGGGCTCCAGAGAAAGGAACCTCCTAACAATGCGAGCCGTGTCCAGGAATACCGCTTTCTGAATCAAGCCCTTAATCCAGCTGCCCAACGAGAGCCTCCTTAGGTGTTGGTCGAGGCTCTTGGCAATTAAGCCATTGGCTGATACGACTATCGGCACAATGATTGCTGAGTCCACTATTTTTTATTATTTCATTATAATATGCTGTACCGGTTGACGTCGTCAGCTGTCGTAGGGTCGCAGCTAGGGCTTGTAATTCGAATAAACGAATATTCGAATAATGCGAATATTCGATCATTTTTGCTATTCGAATATTGACTGATGTTAAATTCGAATAATTTTTAGTTAAGTTTGAAAATACGAACTACGTCTGTCTTACAAGTTGTTACCTACAGACCGCGCTTCACACGTACACACACAGTGCCGGCCGGCGGCGCCACTCCACCCCGCACCCACCCGGTCGCGCCCTGCCGCCCGCGCCACGCGGCTCACTCAAGTCAGTTTTGCACAGCGCGTGGCAGAAGCAATACTATGTTTGTTTTGTGTTTGAAATTTGGCGAAGTTTTGAGTGTTTTTTGTTACAAAGTGTTATTTAAACCTCAGCCAGCATTAGTACTTTTCATGTAAGTAAATTTCGAATTCTTTATATTTGATAAATTATCTGATTTTAGTAATCTAAAACTATTGGACTAATTTTACTTTAACTTAGAATTTACGTGCTCTTAAATATTCGAAAGTGAACGAGATAATGTTTTGGTTGTTATTTGTTAAATCATATATTTAAACTAAAATCAGTAAATGCCTAATGTCTTTTTTAATAGTATTTTTTTTTTTTTTCAAATTATGCCCAATTCACCTGCACTTACTTTAAATTCATTTCGAGAAAATAATAAAATAACATTTCTAGGGTTACTCTTTAATGTAAAATTTAAAATAGTGATGTTGTTGTTGTCGATGGTCAATCAATAGATTTAATAAAAGATTTTTGACCATCATGATTTACGCATAACATTTCGGATATTTTTGAGCGTGATTAAGAGTCAATAGTGCCCATAACCTGGCAAGAAACCCAATCAATAGTAATTATTATTTTTTAATCCATTTTTAGTTGTTTACTATTTAATATTCTTAGAATAGAGTTTTGTTAGCCTGCACAAAAACAACAAGTTGAACTGGATTAGTGAAATAGTTTATTTTGTAAAAATGAAAAACTTAAAAAGTGTATCTTGTTATTACTGATTCATTAATTTTTTACAGGTGTATCATCATATCATAAAGTCATGGAGCAAGAAAAGCTAAATTTTAAAGAGTATACCAAAATTAAGTCGGACAAGTCTTCTGTTTGGAATTCTTTTTTGCGAACTGCTGATGGAGTATATGCCAAATGTAAATAATGGTTTGTTTAATTAATATTTTTGATTTGTTTTTTTTTTTTATTATAATGTCAAACTGTTGCTTATTGTTTCAATTTTATATAATAAAAATACTAAACTCAAACTTGTGTATTAATAGTTTATGCATGTTGTCCCTTCAAGGTTTTAACTTGGTTTCAAAGGAAAAAGCTAATATTCGAATAATTCGAATACTGCCTGTAAAAACATCGAATATTCGAATATCTAAAAACTTCGAATATTTACAAGCCCTAGTCGCAGCACTATGCTGAGCGATGGCCGTTTTGCGTGGATGTGACGCTTATTTTCCCCAAAATTGTTATTTTCGTGTTTTGTTCTTTCTTTGCGTCATGTTTACCGCAAATAAACGTATTTTCTTTTTTTTAACATGACAAAATAAAAAATAAACATTTGATGTTTTTTTTGAGGTCAACGAACGCTGTTGTTGTTACTTGAGGTATGAGTTGAGAATTTTTTTTTTTTTTTTTGTTTTATCGTGTTTAGATACTGATGCCTATCACGACTGTGAAGTTTACACAAATAAACTGATTATTTTAAGTGATATTTCACTTGTACAGACGCCAGCACATCAAGCTACTCGAAACTGTCAAATTTTCCCAATCAACTTTGAACCTTACACTTCAGGGATAAAGTTGAAAATCTATTAAATAAATTTGACAGATTGTAGTAGCCTGATGTGCTGTTGTCTGTAC
Source organism: Agrochola lychnidis (assembly GCA_963680765.1). Lineage (NCBI taxonomy): Eukaryota > Metazoa > Arthropoda > Insecta > Lepidoptera > Noctuidae > Agrochola > Agrochola lychnidis. Next base: position 5,768,761 of record OY796849.1, on the reverse strand, counting down.
ACTGCGATTGATGACAAAAAAAAAATTGTTTTATGAGTTTGGCTAGGTAATTTAAGCTGACCCAATATTGTTATAGAAAAAAAACAACAATGAGGCACGGAGGCACTACACTGCAGCTAGAGTGCTAGCTTTACGATATTCCGCCCCTGATCAGTACATTTTTTATTCATAATTAATGATTTTTGTTATCATTGTCGGCGCCGACGACAATCGTTAGGTTTCCGCGGGTCAGTTAAAATATTTGTGGCAACATTGTCATTATTACTCATTAAATATGTACTTACAATGTAATTATATCCGTTTATAGACACGTAGGGTGGGAGTGTCAGTAGATGCCCCATTTTTAGGACCCTGGGATCGATCATGAATAAATTCATCATTTGCCTATAGCTTTCAAAGATCAGCAGTGTAATTAGGGATAATAACAAAAAAAGGATTGTGTGGTTTTATGAAACCACGGTAAAAGTGAAACTTCTATAGGCGCCGCCATATTGGCCTTGGCTGCTCTGACGAGCGCCTTTCACTTTATCCCTACTCCGCGGACGACCGTCACGCGATATGCAACACACAGACGAAAAAGTTTGAGATAATGTAATAAAAGTTTCACTTTAAAAAAAAAAAACATCCCCATCTATTCGAAAAGGACGACTTGGTTCGCCTTTAAGTGCACCCAAAGCTGGTGTTTTCTATAAGAAACTTTTAGCGGGCAGTAATGAGTTTTTAACCGACTTCCAAAAAGGAGGAGGTTATATGTTCGTCGCGTATGTTTGTTTTTTTTTTTTTTTTATGTATGTCCACCGATTTCTCCGTCAATTGTGGACCGATTTTGAAAATTCTTTTTTTGTTTGAAAGGGTGTGCTCTCGAATTGGTCCCATATAAATTTTATTAACTTTGCTTGGATAGTTTTTGAGTTAGCTACAAAATACGTATTTTTTTCCCACTTAGTATGTAGATGATATGATAAGTTTCTGTCACTGGTAGCAGGTAGTGGTATTCGAATATGTGTGGTGTAGGTACCACAACTAAAAAGTGAAAAATAAAAACTTTTTACAAAAAAAAACAACCGACCTCCAAAAAAAACACTACAAAGTGAAAAATAACTTTAATTTCGGAAGTTGGTGGCAAAAAACGAAAATACAAAACCCAAGACACCGACTTCCGAAATTAAAGTTATTTTTCACTTTGTAGTGTTTTTTTTGGAGGTCGGTTGTTTTTTTTTGTAAAAAGTTTTTTAATTCTCTTTATAAGTGCGCCGCAATTATCTTTGCCGCGCACTTTTTGAATTTGGAACATCTTCATGTTCAGCGCCAAAGAAATCGAACGCAAATATTGTTTGAATAAAGACTGGCTGGTACGAGTACGACGGCCCATAGTCGCGCCGACGACGGCGACGGCTGAATAAAAAAAAGAAAACAAATTATAAATGCGCGAACTACAGCCCGCGTTTTTATCAATTTTCACGGATTTTTAGAAATTCATGGTTTTGTTTTGAAAAATGAATTCTTCAAGTGACAGTGAAAGTATGATGATAAATAAAGAACATGACTGCTGAGCACGAGGTTCTGGGTACGATTCCCGGGTCGGGCAAAGTGTTATTGTGGGTTTTTCCATTTGGAATTTCTCAGTAGCAACCCGAAGTCTGGATTTGTGCCCGGTTGATAGCAATAGGGTCGCCCCCTATTACATGGGACTTCAAAATAACTGGCAAAAGTGCCTGTACTATAGATGCACCTCTGCCTAACCCTTCGGCTCCAGTACTCCTACTGGCGTGATATTCAGTAATATTAAAAATGTATTAAAGTCTTTAAGTAACGATTTGTTCATATACTGACTTTTGTAATGATCAGTCAATGCTAGCCTGAGTAGCAGAAATATACCCTAGGGTTGAAACAATTGTCATTAAATAAAATAACTGTTGTCAATTGGTTATTCCACCCCAATCAACGAATAGATAAAAAAAACCGGCCGAGTGCGTGTCGGACTACACACAATGAAGGGTTCCGTAATTGGGATGAATTTATCCCAAATACAAACTTAACATTGTAGTTGAAATACATGGTCTCCCATACATTCCAACTGTAAGTTTGTACGCACAATATTGAGAGATTTACCATGTTATTTTAAGACCATAGACTTCTTATAGGTTTTCCTGTAATCTATGAGTAAAGAGCCATACTATGTATTTTTTTTTCAAAATTTTAGGTCCAGTAGTTTCGGAGATAAAGGGGGGAATAGTCAATTTTCATCGAATTTCTTAAATATCTTTAAAATTGTTTATTTTAAAATTATATAAAAAATACATTTAAGATCCTCGCAACAAGCCCTTTCATTTGATTGTCACACGTTACTGTTAGCAAAACTTTTTTTTTAAATTTTCTTGTTTACCCCCATAAGTGACCTCTATATTCAAAATTCATTTATTTACGTTACACGTTCGTGTTTGGGTTACAGAAATACATACATGCACCAAATTTCAACTTAATCGGTCTATTAGATTCGGAGCAAATTGGCTGTGACAGACGGACAGACAGACAGACACACGAGTGATCCTATAAGGGTTCCGTTTTTTCATTTGGGGTACGGAACCCTAAAAAAGAAAAAAAATCACGACTGCCGTACCAAAAAACGAAGTAAATAAAAAACAAGTTGTATGAGTTAATCTGTATATACAAAGCGAAAGATTTACTCGCTGGCTAAACATATAAATATAATTGTAATTGCTGTCGGGGGACCGTTCTGTGGAACATTTTTTTGTCTAAGTAGTCCCCCGAATGCTAAAATCTTTTTTTCATACTATTATAGCCTCTGTCACTCGGGATGATGTAAGGATTCTAACGACACCCCATACATACAAATCTGTTCAGGCATTTAAAAGTTATGGTGGAACAAAGAAACACATACAAACATACATACATGAACCCTGAAAACATTACACTCCTTTTTAGGCAATCGTGTAGTTATCAATATGTGTAATATACCCAATGAAAATGTGGAAAATAACTAGGTAATGTTTTCAATGGGATTAAGTGATAAATGCCACTTGTGTGTGTCACCTAGTTTCGTAGTAGGCTCAAATTAAATCTAGGTATTGATATAATATCGATAATAATGAAATTAGAAAATCTTGCTATGTTCACGCGTAACATGACAATCATAGAAACGGGTTTTCTACGGGTTTTGTCGACGGAAGAGTAGACAAAATGACAGATTGTTATTGTTTATCTGTCATTTTGTCTATTCTTCCGTCGACAAAAGCCCGTCTCTATTGTGGTCATAATTATACGCATATACGTGGTCCTGGTTATATTACGAAAACCTCCTACAGTAAAAAGGTATAAACAAGACATAGTAGGTAATAAAATAACACCAGTTTCGGTTTTCGTGCAACCGGAGTCACACGTAATCTATATTAATTATGCCATAGTTACATGAAATATTTAGTAATTACATGCGACTCCAGTGGACTTTATGTGACGTCATATACCCTATGACCAGCTGAACAACATGACGCTTCCAACGACACTTCGTTTGTCAAAATACGTCGAGTAGTTTAGGAGTCATGTTATGAGGGAACAGATACATACATGCCCTGTTAAATCATAACCCTCCTCTGACTTTACCGTAATCAGGTAAAAAAGAACTTCTCGCTCCTTTTACATTACCTACTTACTTAGGTACTACTTTCCAATAATTATTTTTAATTATTTCCTTTACCTATAATTATTTCATTGTATCTAGCTTGAAGTGCGGTGATTTAATTGGGTTATTTTACTTTGTTATTTCATCGCAGTTTCTAAAACTCCGTTTGTTTTCTAATTTACCTTGCAGGCTACAGAAACGATTTTTTTTTTTTGATAATGACACATTCATACTTTGTACAAGTAAGGTATGGCTATAATTCTCGGGAAAGTCTGAAAGGGATACCGTGGCCCCTGGCAACATACAGGTAACTGAAGGAACACGGGTGGGTTTTAGTCAGTAAGAGTCTGACATGCCCTCCCGCTCCGCCCAGAGCGGGAGAAGTTTTTGATAACTAGCCAACCAAGAAAAAAAAAAGATGCCTAAAATATACATTACAAGAAATCAAATCATTGACCTCGGTGAAAATAGTTATTTATGCAACTGTTGTATAATAAGGGGTATTAAAACACGATGTGATAAACATGAGTGTTATAATACCTAATTATAACAGTTGCATACAATACTTTATCTACACCCATGATATGAATCCTCTATAAAAGTTTCTGAAACCATTGGGTGTTTTTAATTCAAGATCAAGAATAAAGAAAGTCCCACGAAATTCAGTACAACTGCACGTATGTACGTCGTCTACAGCAGCACATCACACACACATGCGTGCAGCGAGTGCTGCTGTCCCGGCTTGAACGTTGAAACGAGTTGCGTAATGAAATTTAGTACAACATTGTAACACTCATTGGGATGAGGTAATGGTTACTATGACACTGGCTGTTATAATGGTGCCAATAAGCTAACTGTTCCAGAAACTTTTATAGAGATTTTATAGCATGGGTGTAGATAAAAGCTATTGCTTAAATCTCTGAATTAACTGTGTGTGATGATGAATTATTATCATTGAGTATCGTGTTACTCACTGGCAGTATAATTGGGTTGTGGATGACACAATATAGGCAGTTGCTACATTTAAAATACTGGTATCAGCTTAATCCCGTTAAACTGGAAACGGTCCCCGGATTCCAAGCTGGGAAAAGGCTGGGCAGACGACGGATTCTTATCGGTGAAAATTGTTTCATTGAGCTAGTTCATGGAGCTTTACTTATTAACAAAAGCACTAGACCCCGAACTCGCCAGCACGCTTAGCATAACCACAATAGAAACGGGTTTTGTCGACGGAAGAATGACAAAATGACAGATAAACAATCACAATCTGTCATTTTGTCTATTCTTCCGTCGACAAAACCCGTTTCTATTGTGGTTAATAGAGTGGTGGAAGAATAGACAAAATGACAGATTGTGATTGTTTATCTGTCATTTTGTCTATTCTTCCGTCGACAAAACCCGTAGAAAACCCGTTTCTATGTTTGTCATGCTACGTGTGCTGGTGGAAAGTGAATGATGAGGTCTCACGCAAATTGTTCTCGTCGTGACTGCAATAATTTTACTGTAGCTACCTACGAGATAACAGACTGAAGCAGGCGCAGATACTTTGCTAGACTAAATGAATTCATTAGGTAGGTACTACGCGTACCTATATTGCGAAATTTACTTACATCTAATTTTATTATCACAGAATTCGTCACTAGCCCACCCACTAAAAGAAGCGATTTAATTCAATGAATGATTTATAACGAGCTGCTAACAGCATTGTTATTGTTAGCTGCACGTTGACCCAAGTTGCTAACCGCGGTAAACAATCTTTTACTAAAAATTAATATTGTATTGCAAATAGGCATATAATGTATTCTCAGATAACTTCAGAGAGGGCAGACAATGATGTACGACGAAGCTTATTTCGCCGCGTTCGATAGATAAAGATACTTGTGCGTACTCCATTTTAATTTTATAGAGTTTGCCTTTCGCGCCATTATTTGACGTTTGCTTTTTTTTCTCGTAGTGTGCATAAACGGTAGTGTTGGCATTATCGAGATAAAAGATTGGAACTACTTACGTCACAAGTAGTGTTTCACGTTAGTGCATCAGAGTGCGCGTATCGAAATGCTAGCGGTGAATATTTTGTTCGTGTTATAAAGTGATTGTTTTAAATGTAAATTAAAATATGATAAAGCATCTGAATAAGGATACAGTACACGAGCATTTGTTACAAAAAGAGAAGCTGCTGGAATCTAAAACCAAGCCGAAGTACAGCGGCAGTATGTCGACCACGAGGAACGGGAGATGGCTGTCACAGGTGCGTTTTTACAACTACCCTTTTTTATTATTTTGTAATAAATTTTATTACGCACACAAAATAAGGGGCAATATTGTCACGGTTTCGTCGCAGCCGGAATCTAGCTTGTACTTGCATAAGGTTATTGTTGTTTTCTGAATTCCATGCGGACGGTGTTGCATGCATAGCTCTTCTATACTCTATTATAGAGTTTAGAATATAGTATAGAAGAGCTAAGCATAGAGTCTATACAAATAAATAAAATTGGTCTGTTATTTACATAAAAAAACAGCTTTCTACAAAAAAACATATTTTTCTTTTTTTCTTTTACAATGTGTTCATCTATTGACATTCAGTATCTTTTGTGTTGTTAGTTTTTAGTCATTCTTGATATGTGCCCACGTGACTGGCTCATCCACATGAATCTAAATATTAGGTATATAGTTGGTCGGTGTTCTTATCAAATGTTGTGGGGTCAATCGTTTAAGCCTTAATTTTAGTAGCCTAAATTTATTAGAATGGGTTGTATTGCTATTCTTGTAGGCACTGCATCTTTCTGTGATTTCTTCTTTAACCTTTGACATTTTGAAGTCCCGATGTAAGCTATCGTTAGTGATGTATTTTTACTAAATGCATATGAAATTATGCACGGTACCTACTTATAACAATAACGCAATTTTTTAAATGTTTGTCTGTCTGTCTGTTCCGGCTAATCTCCGAAACGGCTGGATCGATTTTGATGGGAACTTTTTTACTTTTCGGGCAGCACCTATACTTCATTTGAAATAAGATTAGACATTTAACTAAACCTTTTTTACAGTTTGTTCAACCGATTTTGACTTCTATTGCGTTAGTAGCATGACAAATGGCAGCTGCAGTAAACATTGGTATTGTAACCACTTTTTTTGCGTTTAATGCCATTCTTATATCTACGGCATAGAAGTCAAAATCGGTTGAACGGGCTGTAAAAAAGGTTTGTTTAAATGTCTAATCTTATTTTAAACGGAATATAGTTGAAAATAAAAATATTGATTAACCTCTCTTTACAGTCTGTGTCGTAAGAATGTATTTGAACTTTACGCTGCCTAGTTAAACATTGGATTTAAGATGGGCCATTCATATATTATTTGCTATGGATTGTTTAATAGCAGTGATAGCCTAGTGGTGTGACCATCAGACTGCCAAGTCATAGGTCTCGAGTTCGAACCCAAGACACGCACCTCTAACTTTTCGTATTCATGTGCGTATTGTATAAATATCACTTGCTTCAAAAACGGTAAAGGAAAACATCGTGAGGAGACTGGCATGCCTGAGAGATATTTCTCGACGGCATGTGAAACAAAGTCAGAGGCCTATGGGCGGCTTTAAAACTCTGACACCAGTACCCTAATTGCGTAACTTATTTTCGTAAACAATTTCGCCTAATTTGGTTCATTTTGACAGTTCAACAACATTCATTGCGTTATTTACGTTGTTGAGCAGATTTTTTTTTCTAACTTATGAAGCAATGGATTAGCAATCTGTTTCAAATCGAAACAAATTGTGATTGTGTTGCATTACGCAATTAGGGTACTGGTTAGTCACTAACCACACGAAAAGAAGAATTCGTTAAGCTTTCGTCCTTACCAGAGTAAGTACAGATAAGTACTTACCTTGACCTTGACTCAACTCAAACCATTTATTTCAATTAAACCATTTACAGGCACTTTTGAATTGTCAAGGAATCGGTCAGTCAGAAATAGGTATGAAGCTAGTTGCCCATTCCAAAGCGTAGTAGGTACCTATGGAGAAGAACGGGCAAGAAACTCCACGGACACTCTTTTAAATATTTTTTTTTTTCAAAATATTGGTTACATCATTCATATTGAAATTATACATATGAGAACAATGTAGAAAGACGTGCACATGTTTTTTTTTTTTTTTCTGTTGGGCTTCTCATAGCTGGCCTCTGAGGCCATGACTATTTAACCGAGCAAACCTGTGGGTGCCTAAAGATGCTACACTCAAAGCCTCCAGCCAGGGACTTACAAACTAAACTTATAAACTAGGTGAACGCTCGCTAAGGGCACCCCCTGTGGGGTACGAGCCTCGGCTTAGGGCGTTTACCGGAGGGAGGACATCAAAGATGGGACGGGCTGGATCAAAGTTTTGATCATGATTATTAATCGGGGAATTTAAAGCTACGTGCTCAGCTGCAACAACTGCTGGCACCTCGTTTTCGAGCAAGGGTCGGGGGGGAGTAACATTTACTCGGGGGCGCGGCGGTCGCGATCGCAAAGGACCTCGACGGCGAGGTCGGAATGACGGGAAGCGTCTGTACTTGTGTCCTACCGTACTCGTTTCCCTACTAGACTCCTGATGGATGGTAGTCGTGTCGTCTGGGTCGGTAAGAATATGCCTTGGTCGGCGAACATGACTGATTTTACTGGGGACATAATTGGCGGCCTCGACAACCAGAGGGTTGCGATGTTTGGCCGCGGACTCAAAGAAACGCTTCGAAGCGCGTTTGAGGAACTGATGGATGGTAGGGATTTTAAGATCGATATGGAGGCTCTCGTTCCTCACAAACCAAGGGGAGCCGGTAGCTCTACGGAGGAATCGATTTTGAAGGGTTTGTAACCTATGGATATGATGGGGTTTTGCATGAGCAAAGACGGAACCCGCATAAGTCATGATTGGGCGAATGCAAGCCGTATAGATCCGCAATTTGCACTTTAGTGACAATTTGCTACTTGCATTTAGGATGGAATGGAGCCTACCGAGAACGAAAGCGGCTCGCGAACGGGCCTGCTTTATGTGTTCTGCGAAAGAGAGATGGTGGTCTAGAACGACACCTAGATATTTGGCTCGCTTCTCCCAAGGGATAGGCTTGCCGAACATGGTGAGTGGTCGGGGGAGGGGATTTCTAAGAATCGTGAGCTGTTTCGTAAAGAGAACCGCTTGACTTTTATCGGGATTAACTTCGATCCGCCATTTTCGAAACCAATCGCCAAGTTTATTGACGATTCGTTGGAGAATGCGGGCTAAGTTATCGGGAGAAGTACCCCTAAGGTAGATGGCCGTATCGTCTGCGAACAGAGCCAACTGCGCCTTCACACTCTTAGGGATATCGCTGGTAAACAGCGTGAATAATAGGTAGCACGGAACCCTGAGGGACTCCTGCACGAATAGGACGGGCTGGCTTTGTTGAACTCATGGTTCCTTAAAGGCTTGTGCAGACCAGCGCGATATCGCGGGCGCGACACTGGTAGCGCTGCCTGTCGCGCCCGCGATATCGCGCTGGTCTGCACAAGCCTTTAAGCGTTTTTCTCTATAACCTGTAGTTTAGATAAGAACTCACACTTGCTAGAAAAAAAAATGTATATATCACAGGGCGGATTTTTGAGACGAGACATACAGGGCGTATAATACGGGGCGGATTTTTGAGACGGGACATACAGAGCGTATTATAACTGGGCGGCGGGACATACAGGGCGTATTATACGGGGCGGATTTTTTAGACGGGACATACAGGGCGTATTATACTGGGCGGATTTTTGGGACGGGTCAGGAAGAACAACTGAATTGACAGATTTTGTAAGAATGGTAGAGTCAGCTAGAAAAAAGTATGTAATTAAAAGACTTCGGACGAACTGAAGTTAGAGTACCTACTAGAAATGACACAAATCATTAAAAAACCTTTACGATACATTTCGTAACAAATAAACATAAAAAGGGTGATATAAATTCCGATTGTAATGCTGAAATCACTCAGAAAAGACAATACTGACACTTGAATCAGGAAAAGAGCTGTTGAGTAAAAAAATACCTATTGAAATCGGTCCATCCGTTTGGGAGCTATGTTGCCACAGACAGACAGACAGGCAACCAGAACGATAAAGGCTTAAAACTTAGAACGTCATTGCGCCGAAGGTTAAAAAAAACGTATTATTGCTATTTAGGAGTTGGCATCATGCAAAATTTGCAGACCTTATCGATATCTACTGATAAAAAGCGATAGCTAGATTAAAACATGTACCTACATAACAACGATTAGTATTGCGTTATACTCGGTATGGGAAAGGCACAGTATTACAAAAATATTATCACTTAAAATAATTTAAAAAAAAAATCCTTAATACTTTTTAGATATTATTATCGCCTCATATCCGCTTAAGACGATAATTTGATATAAATAAAGACATTTCAATGTCAATAACAGCTTCTTAGATAAACAACAACTAAAGGTCATCAACCTAATAAATAATAATTAATAAAATTACGTTCAGTGCTTCGTTGTGAAAAAAAAATCCGATAAAAAAAATTGTTTTTGATTTTCAAAATAGTGATGTGACATAGGACTTTCTGCATCGATATCGATTGTTTGATAATGTATGTGTGACGTGAATTATAGAAGACTGTTTTTAAATCTGTCATGATGTATGCTGAGGAGGCATATGAAGCTGAACTCAGTGGAAGTATAAGAGTAAGTGGTTTCATGATTAATTTTCATAGTCCATTGACAGATTTATCGTCTAAACGCCATAAAACGCTTTTTAGTTTCCGTTTCAGTTCCGTGTGTCTACAGTGTGATTCTTCATAATGTGCACATATGGAAATTATGGAATCTATGCTTAATTTTATCGACGGAAAAAAAATTAAAACAATTTTTTTCTTTTTTAATTTTTTTTTGGAAAAAAAATAAATTCAATTTTTGTAAAAATTGATGAAAAAAATTCAGATTTTTGCCACAAAAACATGTTTATTTTCAATTGAGGGTAGTTTTCTTTTCTCAATTTTTATTTTACGTGGACGCCTAATTACTTCCAATCATTATGGAGTTTGTTTCATCGCGATAGATGATTTAATTTAAAAGTTACACAGTTTTGTTATTTTTTTTAAATTCCATAAAAAGTATTAAAAAAAAATATTGATTATTGAAATATTGATATGAGATTTTTTTTAAATATTTTTTCAGTCGTTAAAATTAAGCATAGAATCCCTCATTTCGACATTATGAAGAATCACACTGTATAGAGTCTTCACAGTTCTAACTGTATCTTGCTAAATGTTAGAAAGTATTTCAATGATCCGAATCGAAGTTGTTTCACAAATCCCGTACGGAAAAAGCGCTCGCATAAAAACCTTACAAAAAAAAATCCACATCAAAGTTTCAGTGAACTGTGAAAAATTTCCACCGCACTAAACCGTCTGGCCTACATCATCATCTACCTAGCCTTTTCCCAACTGTGTCGGGGTCAGCTTCCAGACTTACCAGGTGCAGCTTACCAGTATTTTAAAATACAATAGATGTGGATATATTTAGTAACCTGTTCCGCTTAACTATTTCTAAGGAACCAAAAAACACCTGAAAGAAATCGCCACGTGTTTCACCTCTCAACGAGGCATTCTCAGGATGACGATTGATTTGTCGCGAACCCGAACACGGTATGTTGCCACACCGAGCGTTGAACGCAGACTACTAGTCTATTCACGAAACGAAACACGTGTCGATTTCTTTCAGGAGTTTTTTATGGCTCCTAAGAAATAGCTAAGCGGAACAGGTTACTAAATATATCCACGTCTATTGTATTTTATAATGGATTTCCGCAAGGTCACGCCTGAATCAATTAACTACCAGTATTTTTACATGGAGTGACTGCCTATCTAACCTCCACAACCCAGTTACTGGGTAACACAATACCCATTCCAAGTAGTTAGACTTTCGGGCTTCTGACTACTCGGAACAACTATCAAAGATCTATATCTAACGTCCTGTAACGTGTAATGGATGGTCACCCATCCATGGAGTGACCTCGTCAAGTGTAGCTTAACCTTCGATCGACCCATGCGGGATAGTACCTATAAGTATAATTAATCATCGATAAAAGATCCTACCTATCTAATTCCGCATATCGAAGGGCGAAAATGTGACTATTTAAATGTGCTGATCAAAAAAATATTAATCAAAACTTTATACAGTACTTATGTACAGTATTTTATAAGGTTTGTAAGGTTGGTATAAGGAGTTCGACACGTTGGACTCCTACCGCCTCCGTTCTCCCCAGACGGATGGTATCCAGGATTTCCCCTCAAAATAAAATTTATGTTCCTTTCGCTACTTGTAAATTCGCTGTACTTATGTACCTACATAATCATAGCCTATAATGTTCCCACTGCTGGGACATAAGCCTCATCTAGGTGAGAGGGAGTAGGCCGTAATTCACCACGCGGGCCCAATGCGGCTTGGTGGATGTCACATGTCTTCGAATTTTTGGTGTGGGTGGACATGCTAGTTTCCCCGCGATGTTTTTCGTTACCGTTTTGAGAGCAGTGGAGATGAAATAATTTACATAAAGTAAACCGCCTGTCTGGTTCGAATCTACGACGTACAACTCGGTTGACGGCACGGTTGGCGCAGTGGTTAAGCGGCTGACTGCTGCGCTGCGTGTCGCGGGTTCGATTCCCGAACGGAACAAATATTTGTATGACCTACCAGTAGTTGTTCCGGGTCTGGCTGTTTGTGTATGTGAGTTTATATGTTTGTAATCGCACCCACGATACAGGAGAAATTCCTAGTGTGGGGCAACGTTTTTAAAAAAAAAAAAAAAAAAAAAAAAAAAAAAAAAAAAAAAAAAAAAAAAAAAGTCGCGGCTGTTATCACTGGGCCACCACTGGTTCACTTATGTACTTACCTAGTACTTATAAATTCCCAATAAGTTCAGATAAAGTGACATAAATTGAGGTAATTTACCCAGAAAATCTAGAAATACTGGTTTGGCACATATTGGCACGATTCCTAAATGTCACCTTTGATAAAATGTCGTAGCAAGTACTAGTGAGCTTCCGGTTTTTTATGAACTTGATAAATACAGCGAGGTAATTGCGTAACACACATACAATTGAAATGCCTTTTATTTTGACATTTCGACAAAATTCGTTGCGTTGTCGAGCAGTTCCATTTTTCAAAGGTATGAAGCAATGGATTAGGAAGTTCCTTCAAAATGGTACGCAATTGACGTGAAAATATTATTTAAATCAAAAAGTCATTTGATTTGTTAAATATCAAATAGCTTCCTTTATGATTATGATACATAATTATGATAGAACCAAATCAATATCAAGCCTTGAATCAAAAATTCCAATCCCAACTAATATTATAAAAGCAAAAGTGAGTTTGTTTGTTTGTTACGCTTTCACGCTAAAACGGCTGAACGAATTTGCACAAAATTTGGCACATGGGTAGACCATGACCTGGGTTAGGACATAGAATACTTTTTGTCCCGATATTCACATGGGATCGAGACTTATGTGGATTAAACTGCGGGACTCAGCTAGTAACAAATTATAATCATTAAACATGCTATAGCCATGTTAATCTTTGTTAATACCTACCTATACTTACCTACCAATTTAGAGGGGCTCATGATTAAATGATAACAGCCGCACGTGTCGATCCATGGTTAAGCTGCTCTTGCCGCGGCCGGTTCTTGGATGGGTGTGACCGTCCATTACATATCGAGACCTCCGTGCCTCGCGGAAAACATGTTAAGCCTCGCCCAGCTGTCATTCGTAGATCTTTGTAGGTCGTTACGGGTCGTCAGAAGCCCAAAAATATATTATCGAAGAGTATCGTAAGCAGTAACTGGATTGTAGAGGTCAGATAGGCAGTCGCTCCATGTAAAATATTGTTATAGTTGAAATAGCAGAGGAAGATTGATTGACTTACTTACCTATTTAATTAAAATAATAAATCGAGTGACACACTTTAAACAGGGCGCCAAAAACTCATAATACGATTTTATTAACATTTCTCTACATGTCACTTAATTAGACAGGAAAAGATAAAAGTTAATGAAGTTTGATTGCATCATGTTGGCCCATACAACCTTCCACTTCAGTCTGAGTTCAGTGCGGGCAAATTAAGTACCTTCATACTAGCTTCCGCCAGCGGCTTCGCCCGCGTCTTTTTTTTTAAATTATACCGTATGCTACATTATTGGGCCGACTATACTCAAAAGTCTTACAGTGCCCTCCGAGTCCAATTTAATAATGCGTTCAGGGTGCTGATGGGGCTGCGGCGATTCTGTAGTGCATCAGGGATGTTTGCTGAACGTCGCGTAGACTGCTTTTACGCTACGATGCGTAAAAGGTGTGCATCCCTGGTGCGTAGAGTACGTGGCAGCTCCAACAGCATCCTTAGCATGATCGCTAGTCGGCTGGACTGTGGTTACATCAATCATTGCTGCGCCATTTGTCATGGAGTGGCGCAGTAGTGATTGAGTTAACTTTCTTTTAAATGTTTTGTTGTGGGTAGTTTTAAGTATTACTAACACTAGTCCGTAAGAACATTGTTACTAACAAAATGGACACATGGTCTGAAATAAACTCTTTAATTATTGCTCAAAAACGCCGACCCCAACACGGTTGGGAAAAGGCTAGACAAATGATGATGTAAGCCAGTCACACTTCACTGAAACTTTGGAAAGGTTTTTTGCGAGCGCTTTTTGCCGTACGTAGGGTTACCATCCGTTCAGATTTGTCCGGACATGTCCGGACTTCTAAACTTTTGTCCGGACTTTGTCTGGCTCTTTAATTTGTCCGGATTTTTGGCTTAGATGGAATCATCATCATCATCAGCCTATAAATGTTCCCACTGCTGGGACACAGGCCTCCTCTTTGTGAGGAGAGGGAGTGGGCCGTAATCCACCACGCGGGCCCAGTGCGGGTTGGTAGATGTCACATGTCTTCGAATTTTCGGTTCTAGGACATGCCGGTTTCCTCACGACGTTTTCCTTCACCGTTTTTGAGAGCAGTGGTGATGAAATAATTTACACAAAGTAAAGCGCCTGTCTAGGTTCGAACCTACGACCTACAACTCGTAAGTCGCGGCCGTTACCACTGGGCCACCACTGCTCTCAAGATGGAATAGGACTAATAAAACTTATTCAAGTAAGTCTCCAAATAAGTCTTTAATACAGGAAAAACAATTAACCAGTGCGCAAACTTAAATACGTGACTTTACTCATCATTATGAACAACTTTTACTATGGGACCAAACCTGAAATCGCGAAAAAAATATCTGCTGTTCTCTACATTCTGACGAGTTATGCGAACATAAATGTAGGGAGCAGCTGCGTAAATGGGGGAAATGATTAGACTGATGATGGTAGTGAGCTATACAGTGTGAGTCTTCATAATGTGCACATATCGAAATGAGGGAGTCTATGCTTAATTTTATCGACGGAAAAAATGGTAATTTTTTTTTTTAGTTTAAAAAAAAAAAAAAAAAATTACAAAAATTTTTTTTTTTTAAAAATTTTTTTTGCTCTCTTTTTATTATTATCTTATTTATAAATTTTACAATTAAAAATTGAAGAAAAAAATACAGATTTTTACTAAAAAAACATGTTTATTTTCAATTGAGGGTAGTTTTTTTCTCAATTTTAATTTTATGTGGACGGCTACTTACTTTCAATCATTATGGAGTTTGTTTCATCGCGATAGCTGATTCAGTTTAAAAGTTACACAGTTTTGTTACAATTTTTTTTTTAATTTCATAAAAAGTATAAAAAACAATATTTAGATTTTTTAAATATTTTTTCTGTCGTTAAAATTAAGCATAGATTTCCTCATTTCGATATGTGCACATTATGAAGACTCACACTGTATTGAGAACGTCTCCTTCCCTCCAGCCAGAAAGAACACCGTGTCTTTAAAGCCAGTAAGAATCTGACAGACACTCCGGAAGCCGCCTCAGGGAGGACATCTATGAAGATTTACAAACTAAATATAAAGCTGATGATGATATCTGAATAATTTACAGCACAGTAATGTTTAAAAAATGAACAACACGCGCTACTCTCGGCAGAAAAAGGCAATTTAAGTACATACTGTACTATTAAACGAGCAATATTTGTTTGTTTAAATATTTGAACTCACGTTCTCGAAATCGGCTCTAACGATTTCGATGAAAGTTGCAATACGGGTTAACGGGGGCGAAAAATTGATCTAGCTAGGACTTATTTCTGGGAAAATTAGTTTTCTCCGTATTTTCACCCGAGCAGAGCTCGGTCGCCCAAAGTTTAGAACAAGATAACGAATAATGACATGAGAACAATGACATTAGAATGATGATATGGCAGCATGGAATTAGTAAGTACCTACTATCATGGCAGCATGGATTAAGTAGGTACTATACATGGGTTAGTATGAACTTTCCTATACTATTAAATGAGTTTTCTCTATTTTCACCAGAGCAGAGCTCGGTCGCCCAGGGGGCCTACCACCAGCTCTAAAGCAGTATTATTTTAATATTACTTCAGTGGGAGAAAGAGATGGAGCTATACGTCCTGTAGAGCTTAATCTCTTTCCCACATTGAAGTAATATTAAAATAATACTGCTTTATGAGCTTGTGGTAGGTCCCCAGGTACTAATGTTTCTAAAGGGCTTGCAGTAATGGTCACCCTGTCTGTCGATACAACTTTCTGCAATCACCAATACAAGGAGGAAGGATTATAGAAAACCATAACGAGTCTAGTGAATAAGGTTAGGTAGAGTATGTTGGGGTTAGTTCGGCACTGGGATCGGAAGACCGTACTAATCAAATTCCCGGCAATGTTTTCAATTCTGACAATGTGTTCCGCGAATTACGAAGGTGACAGCCGGAGGACTTTAAAGAAAACCGAAATTATTTTAAATAAGATTTTAATTATGTATAAATTACAATATAAACTTATGCTAATTCCTAGGTCTAGATTTGGACGATGCTAGTACCGAAGTGCCGAAAATTAATTATCTCTTATACTACAATTATATCGATTCTAAGCGTGGATACAGTATCAGCAGATCTGAAAGTAGGTGAGCGTTCGACAACACAAGGCGTCGATTCGTTGTTTCAGCAAAATGGTGCATTGCGGTTTTGTCAAACATCCGATGAATGCAATTAAGTTGTCATTTCGCTATTCGGGTGATTTGGTGTAGGCAGGGCACGTAACACGCGCCACTATAATCTGCCCCGACCGTCGGGGTAGAACAAAATGGCACAGTATTTGATTTATACGGACTTTTCCCAGCGCCGAACTTACCCCAACATACGCAAAATCCTCTGTGACCGTTCGCTGTAGCATTAATTCTTAGGCACGTGGTCACTGGAGTTAAGCCACGTTTACAGGCGGATATGGTGATGGTACCTACAGTCTATCGTTCTTTAATTACTTCTACGCAATAAAATTATGTTCGACCTGATACGCGGGAATGAAGTCCGCAGTTAACAAAACTTCGTCACTAAGGTTATCGAGGTATTTCTAGCAGTTCTGCGCATTTATTTTTACAGCTCAGAAATTAACTTTTTATGACTCCTTACGTAATGAATTGTAGGTTAATTGTATAGTGTAAAATAAATACTAATCAATTAAATAAGACGTATATGAATATATAAGGTGGCATGACATCGACACGAACACTGTTACCATGGATTCAATACATGTTTCTGAACCCCACTGGGTTGAATTTATTTGTCGGTTATTTTAAAAAAAACTGCTGTTTCATAGAAAAGTGCAATATCTACACGGTCGAAATGTATTCATTTATGCATACAGTCTTGATACAGGTTCATGTTTGTTTTGTACTATTAAACCAGAAATGGTTTGTATTGGTACTCACATTCGCTTGGGTACTGTATTGGTACTTACACACGTACGTATGGAACAGCAGATTTTTTTTAAAATAACCGATAAATATATTCAACCCAGTGGGCTTCAGAATCATGTACTGAATCCATGGTAACAGTTTTCGCGTCGATGTCCGTGCCACCCTATAAATAGGATTCTATGCACTGTAAAGCCTCTATAAGACGTATCTTTCAATCCATTTGTAGTTCCGACTTGATCGCATACCTTAGCCTTGACTCATCATCATCATCATCAGCCTATAAATGTTCCCACTGCTGAGACACAGGCCTCCTCTCTGTGAGAGGGAGTGGGCTGTAATCCACCACGCGGGCCCAGTGCGGGTTGGTAGATGTCACATGTCTCCGAATTTTCGGTTCTAGGACATGCCGGTTTCCTCATGATGTTTTCCTTCACCGTTTTGAGAGCAGTGGTGATGAAATAATTTACACAAAGTAAAGCGCCTGTCTGGGTTCGAACCTACGACGCGGCCGTTACCACTGGGCCACCACTGCTCGTCCTCTAGCCTTGACTATGTAGATATATTAGGCAGATATCTACTCTTTTCATTCATGCCTAGGTATATAAAATTCCCATTCATCACAGAGTTCTGCGGTAGAAGTAACTAGCACATTACAAGTCGTTACGACAATCATTGATACTTCCTGTATCGTACTATCATTGAACGGGTTTCGACATCTTGGCTCATGTCTAAAATTGTTCCCTTTTAACTCGCTTGAGTGTGAGTTTCTAGGATTCTATTTATAGGATTATCTGATCAGTACATCAGTACATACAGATCGCCTTGTTTTCATTTCTTGACTCTCCCTCTTCCCCTAGTTATCTAGCCCCCACTTTCAGTACATTTGCGTCATCATCTGCCTAGCCTTTTCCCAATTATGTTGGGGTCGGCATACCAGTCTAACCGGATGCAGCTGAATATCAGTATTTTACATGGAGCGACTGCCTATCTGACCTTCACAACCTAGTTACTAGGTAACACGATACCCCTTGGTGAGACTGGTTGTCAGACTTTTGGGCTTCTAACTACCCGTAACGACTGTCAAAGATCTACAAATGGCAGCCGAGACCAACGGCTTAACGTGCTTTCCGAGGCACGGAGGGGTCTCGGTATGTAAAGATGGTCACCCATCCACGGACCAACCGCGGCAAGCGTAGCTTAACCTGATCGATCGACCCGTGCGGCTGTTATTACTTTGCCACAAGCCCCTCAGTACATTTGCGCAAACCACAATAAAAATCTACGTTCATCACACAATCGTCTTCTTCTATCTCCCACTCACCGCACTGACTTCATTCACTCTTCCTTCTGTCTCTCTGTGGAATGTGCTCCCCCAAAAAATCAGGATGGCAACCAACAGATTATCCTTTAAAGTTAAAGTTTGCGAGCTCATTCGTAAGAAGCTGGCAGTATCATCACAGCGGTAATGTTTTCCCATTGTTTGTCTTATTTGTTATATAAATATATTCGTGTATTTATTTGTTCTTATATTTATAATATATACAGGGTGTTTGGCAGAACGTTGAACATACGAAAATGGTGGATAGGTGGGGTCATCTGCTACTTACTCAGCCCTAATTTATTTGGCCCTGGCGCCCTGGATATTAAAAAAAAAATATTTTTTGCTGTCTTCTAGTTTCACAACTTTCTTAACTTTAAAGTGTAATTTTTATTAAAAAAAAACTGGGTAAAACAGGCTTTTTTTTTTAAATCTTTAATATTGGCAGATTCTTATAACAGAAAGATGTAAAAAATACTTAAATCCTAATTTCAACCTGCATTAAAAAAAAATATCCAGGGGGCCAGGGCTAAATAAATTAGGGCTGAGTAAGTAGCAGATGACCCCACCTATCCACCATTTTCGTATGTTCAACGTTCTGCCAAACACCCTGTATATTTATATTATATATTTTGTTTTAATAGGTATGTATATCCTTATATTTAAATAAATATATTCTACAATCTTCAACATTGCACCTACCACTGTTTGTCTCTGCATCACCCAAAGATTGACTGGTAAAAAATGCCTATGGCATTAAGTCCGCCTCTGTACATGTATCTGCTTAAAGTATTAAATAAATAAATAAATCAGTAAGGTAAGTAATTTCATTACGATTGTATCCGGCAACTTAATGAAAAATAGCTACTTTTTTCCGAAGTTAAAATGTCTGTCTTGCCTATCCATTAATGAGATCGCCCGATTATGACATCGTAGTACGTTTACGAAATAATTACAAATTATGTTTATTATTTACATTGATTCTTGACACTTTGTATAATTATCTCGTTAAAGATACTAAACTTATCTTTCAACGCGTCATTTGTTATGCGCGTCACAAATTCGTTAATAGTTATTCCATTGAATTATAGGAATTTATAAGTTATTTATCAGATAACAAAATCTACCAAAAATAGGCAAATTTAAATACTTAACGTCCGTCAATTTAATTTTTATAAATTAGATCGACGTCTTTCAATGTTCACGTAATTTAAGAATAGACAAAACAAGTTGATGTATTTATGTCGCAGTAAGATGGTTGAAGCCGCGATATAGTTATATCCCTAGGGATATTTAAGGATATAGGTATATACCGTAATGTAGTTGAAGCATAAGTATATTAAATGATGTTTTAGGACTTTTAGGACAAAACGTATATTTAGCTGCATCCGATTAGACTGGAAGCCGACCCGAACATAGTTGGGAAAAGGCTGGGCAGATTTATTCATTGTTTTAGGACCAATTGTAGAAAAAGAAGAAGTTTTAAATTTTTCGTGTCTATGTGGTGGTTCCACCGTTCCACGTAAACTAGAAAATGACGTTTAAAATTTTTACTTTTTTAATTTTCGGGTTGAAAACATCCTGCCTTAATTTTTCAGGAAGCTACAAGCAACATCAACATGATAGTTAGTTCAACCATACTTAACAACCAGACTATATCGTCTCGATATTTTTGGCATTTGTATCGATAGATCTTCGATCTACTACGCAAGGTACCAATAGGGATGCCTGAGTAAAAAAAAAACTATTTAGTTCGTCAGTCAGATTATTAAAAAAATATTAGACACGTATTTTTTGCTTTATCATAATTAATAAAAAATTACATAAATAAAAGCATTAAATTTGGGGAGTGGGGGTCGCTACGTCACAAGTATAAATCTACATACTCGTGACGTCATGGAACATTTTAACTCAATGTATCGCCGTAATCTTTAGATTAGGTAAAAAAAGAAAAAATACGTGTCCAAAAACAAAGCTCTCACAAAGGTTTGAATCTGCCTGTAACCTATATACCATGTACCGAATTTGTACCTTTTTGAGAGAAATGAAATTAACTATTACTATTACTATAATGTTTTTTAATAATCTACGTGACAGACAAAAAATATTTTTTGTCGTCATCCCTATTGCATAAATTATAGCATAATATTATTACCGTTCCCACTGCTGGGACATCGCCCTCCTCTCTGTGAGAGAGAGTAGGTCATAATCGACCATGCGGGCCCAGTGCAGGTTGGTGGGCACCAATCGGAGGGCGTCAAACAAACTACCAACTACTTGACAGCATTACTATAATCCCCAAAAAAATCCACAAAATAGACGCTACGTCTTCACAATTTGTGATCCGGCCGTCACGACTTGTTGAACCGTGTAGAGAGAACTATGCATTTGTAAGGACTCGCACTTAACGGACGAGAAACCCCACAAAACGGTGCCTTTGATATCGACTGACGACATTCAAACGATACCGAATATACGGTATTATATACCGAATAGAATGAGCCGGTAAGACCGGTTTGACGTAATTACGGAAGATTGTTGTTGAAATTTTCCGAAAGTTTCAGGAGTAGTTCTTTGCGTCTAAAATGTTTTGGAGATATGAGGTAGGTTTGAATTGTAACATTTTCTTTTATTTTTAATTTCCTACATAAATGTTTTGTGAATAAGCTTACGGTTGTGGTTACGGCAATGAAGGCTTCATTAGTTAAAAAATACGTAGGCGGAAATCATACCATAATTAACATATCTGTAGTTAATTGGCCTTCTAAAAAAACATTGCGTGCGTGTAACTAAAGTATTATTTTAATATTATTACGAAAGAAAAGATACTGATACTGATACGGCCTTCAGCATAGGCTACATACCAGAAAATGACAGAACTATGCCATGTTATGCCAGGTGTCTAATTTCGCGCGAATTATATTAACTTAGTATACATTTCGCCTTTCAATCATCAAGACGCATTGACAAACAAAAACTTAATCACACTAGTGACTGGAGCAAGGACCTGCGGTTCACGGCCTGCCGATATGCACTGGGTGAGATGACTCAATTTCTTATCATATTATTATTTTGACTACTCTTGCAGTGCACGTGCTAGTTCATATCGGAACTCGTTCAACAGACGTCCTGTCAAACGCTCTCCATAATTTCGGGAAAGTTAGAAGTGTTTGGGATCTTTCAATTAGTGAACTAATTAAGTTAATCAATCACGTCGTAGTAGAAGTTAGTGATCCGTAGCAGGTAGGTACCGGGAACAAGGCCGCGTCGCCGGCGGCAGGCTGGACGCCAGCCCGCGGCAGTCGTCGCGGCGCGCTCCGAGCACCACCATGCGGGACGAAGAGCCCCCCTTGCCGCCCCCCTCTCCGGGCCCCGCATGCCCCGCGCCCTCGCGCCTCCGTCGCACTCTACACACGCTACGAACGCCGTTCCGGCCTGGTTCGCCCTTCCACATCGGCTTGATCAAGCGCACAGGCTCCTCCAAATCTGTTGCCTCAGACGGCGAGATCGCCCGCGACGAACGCACGATGCGTAAGCGTAATAAGAAACAACGTGACGCGGCCAGCGACGCGTCGCGCAGCACCGACAGCTCGCCCAGTGTCGACAAAAAGAAGAAGGAGGCGAGCTTCATGCGCCGCATGGGCAGCTTCGGCAAGAAGAAGGCCGGCGAGTCATCTCAACCATCCTCAGAGTCGCAGCCAACAGACTCACAGCCAACGACCGCAGAATCAACCCTAGAGCACCCCCTAACACCACCCTCCGAACCGGAACCACCTACTCCGCAACCATCTACTCCAGAACTGCCTACTCCTGAGCAGCCCACCGTCGAGCCAGTGAGTCCCATCGCGGTAGAGCACCCTGTCGCTACGCGCCCCTTTTCCAAGGCCGCCTGGAAGCGCAACAGCGAGCCAGAGATGGAGAAGCCTGTGGAGGACCCCAGCCCGGAGAGTGCACTGAAGAGGCGAATTGCATTCGTAGCGCAGGCGTCGGCTTGCCTATCTGAGGACCACGATGACGGGGAGAGGGGAGCCGCCGAGGTGGGGTCGCTGGAAGAGGCAGTGGCGCTCGCGCGCGTGCGGCTGTCCGTGCCCACGCCGCCCTCGCCGACACAGTCGCGCGACGTCGACACGGAAGAGGAGGGGTACACGGACGCAATGCCTGCGTACGGAGACCTCATCGAGCCCGCCGACGCCAGCGGGACCGACGCTCCGGTGAGTGTGCTGTGTTACGAACCGCGCGCGCTCAGTGACCGAAGGGTCTCCGAGCGATGCGCGCGCGCCATGACCTTCGAGGAGGCGGGTGACGATTCTTACCTGACAGTGTGCGAGTGCTGCGGCTTCAGCGCCGAGACGGCCGTGTTTGTCCCAGTACGTTACATTTCACGCTAGTTTACAGCGGACGTCACGCGGCGCGATGCCCTTCGTGAGTACGATAGTTTGCTCGTGTGCGCTTCGCTTTACCAAATGTATCCTTCAAGCCGTGTTTTGTTTGAACAAGTGCACGCATTTTCTTTGTGTTGCAATGGTAGATACTCCGACTCAGTATAGTTAGACGTTGAAAACAAATAGTTCCTAACCTACAGCTGTACAGCATTCGCGTGTAGTCACTTTAACATAAACTTAAAACATTTTATTTCTAGAAAAGCAACATTTTAAGTTTTGTTTTTTATATATCAAGATTACATAACTATTTGTAACCCACTAAAACCGATAACCGCTTTAATATTAGACAAAAACGAGTTCTTGACATGCCTATATAACAGCTACCCTGATACCTACCTACTGATGTGTTTTAAATTAAATCAAACGTTTTGGTAAGTGTCTAGACTCTTCCAAGTATTTATGTAAATCAATTGCTTATTTATGTGCAACAGAAAACATAATTTATAAATAAAAATGCATCAATATGCAGTTTTTATTGATAAAATCCGTTAGGAATTATTTTAATGTTGTTATTAACACAAAGCAGTGTTTGACATTTACCAAAACATTTGTCACAATAATCGGTAAAATATTGTTAAAATTATTATGCTTTTGCACCTGATAAATGGGTACAATTTTGATGATGAAAATTGATACAGTAGTTTTTGCAATAATTAAGTG
Source organism: Agrochola lychnidis (assembly GCA_963680765.1). Taxonomy (NCBI): domain Eukaryota; kingdom Metazoa; phylum Arthropoda; class Insecta; order Lepidoptera; family Noctuidae; genus Agrochola; species Agrochola lychnidis. The sequence goes on along the minus strand of OY796849.1, from coordinate 5,744,842 downwards.
ATACCTACCTATAACGTTTCGGCTAGTGTTTGCCATAATATCGTATTACAGTTAACCCTGACCTATGTATGTCATATTACTAATGATTAATATTACCTATCTATATTTAACACAGCACAGGTGTAACTTTATCAGATAGCATATTGACCTTGATTAGGCTTTTAAACCTCTTCCGTGAACGTAACTGGCACAATGGATAGGTATATTCCCAGTCGCCACCACATGGATTGCTAAAATTCCCAGTTGCCACCGGGTGGCGGCTGCGTGGATCGCCAACCTGCCTCATCGTTACGGCCGCGATGAGGGGGTTGGCGGTCAGGCTTTTCCAATGTGGTTTTATTAGTAGATAAGTAATATTATTAGGGACATACGAACAAAATTTTCATCATCGTAGTTGCTTTTAATCACTTATTAATCATAAAAACCTGGTGTAAATTCGTATCACAGATAATCAAAGTATTTACAATAATAAAACTACCTAACAAAAGCTAATCAAATCACATATTTTCAATAACCATGTTTTACAATAAAATTACCTTTACCTACCTACATGTTATTAAAATTTTGTATCAAAAACGCTTAAAATGTAAGTAGTAAATAATAGTGTAATCTGTGAGACGAATTTACACCAAGTTTTTATGATTAAAAGCAACCACGATGTAAAAAATTTAGGTAAAGGTGGGTGTAGGTATAGTGGTGGTAGGTGCATCCCTTCCGTCCGTGTTCAAATGGAACAATGGATCCAAGGATCGTTGTTTTGTAGAACGATTCAAATTCAGAAGCTTCTTATTTTTGGGACGTATTTTCGCTAGCGGCAAGGAAATGTCAATTTTGACATTTGACCATCGAGTAGTCACGTCAACATATTGTTTTGGTATTTTGGTACAACATCTGACCATAGAGTTATCTGTCACGTTGTTAGATAAAAATGTATGACAAGCTAATATAAAACTTGTAAAAAATACGAAGTGCTTGCGTTGTTAGATACAAAATTGCCTTCGGTTTCCCCTTCACTAAATCTTGTATAACGCAAGATATTTCGATACCTTGACTCTTAACTAAATAATCGATTTCTAGTCAATGTCGTCACTGTAACAACTCGTTTGGTCACATTTTTTATACATTTTAATAGTTTCTGTAAAGCATGAAAGTAGATGGCTACAAGAGTAGGGGAAGACTGAAGAAACGATGAATGGATTTAGAGGAAGATGATATAGCTCGAAATGGACGGAAAACTAAATTGACGTCTGATAGAGATGAATGAATGAATGAATGAAAAGGTTAAGAATCGTCCGATAGGGACCAGGCCCGGGTCGACGGCGCGTTGTGTTCCACGCGCGCCTCAAAGAGATGTCAGCAGAATTGACGGGGTCCGCTAGGGCCGATGCCTGCCGGGGTTACGAATAAAACCGATAGGGAAATCGTGGCCCCCGGCAACATGGCAACTGAAGGAACATGGGTGGGTTTTAGGCAGTAAGAGTCTGACACGCCCTATAAGGCCCTAGAAGTTATATGATAATTTCCCACCCAAAAAAAAGAAGGGGGGGTTAAGATAACCCCACTACTAGCAAAACTCTTTGCACTTCAGCATTTATAAATACCTTTCAACCATGAACAAGACAGCCAACTTAGACAATACCGCATTTTAATTGTGGAAAAGTTTGGAAAACTATCAGGTAGTAATAACATCTACCATTATTAGATCATTAGCGATGCTGTCATAGAGTTTTGCATTTTTATTTATAAAACAAGTTCCTTAACGGTTATAGTTAATGGTTTAAGTTGTGGAGGATTGGTTGTGAAAATATTTTAATGATGACATGGTCGAGTGGGCCTTTAGGAACACGTAATATGGCCAAATAATCAATAATATTTAATCAAATAAAATCAATTAAATGGCAATTGGCTCGTTACGTGGGAATGGGACTTAAACATAACTGGCAAAATATCGGTTCAGGTAGGTACGATAGGTAACCTGCCTAACCCTTCGGGAAAACAACGCTTGGAGTTATGTTATGTCCCTATTCTAAGCCTCCGCTGTCCGTCCGTCCGTCTGCCTGTCAGCGGTCTGTATCTCATGAACCATATAGGTAGACAGTTGACACAGTTGAAAAAAAATATTTCTTTTTTCTTTACATTTTCACAGATTATTTCTATTGCCGCTATAACAACGAATACAAAAAAAAAGTTAATAATTAAAGGGGACAAGAAACATGTTTTTTTCTCGATTGCGTTTTTTGCTCGATCTTAATACGGTAGCTATGGAAGCGGAATCCTTCCTGTGCAAATTTGACTCGCACTTGGCTGGTTTTAACCAACGAAAGATTCTTCTTAGAACTTATTTTGACTGTTATTAACGACTAAAATGAAACTTGTTCCTTGTCATTTTCGAGACAAAAGTAATTTTTCAATTGAATTTTCAAAAGACTTATTTGCCTTGGGGGACAGCAAATACATAACTAGCGTCTAGGTATTTGTATTTTAAACTGACAACATTTTCGAGTTTCGAACACCAGAGAGAGCAGTGGTGGCCCAGTGGTAACGGCCGCGACTTACGAGTTGTAGGTCGTGGGTTCGAACCCAGACAGGCGCTTTACTTTGTGTAAATTATTTCATCACCACTGCTCTCAAAACGGTGAAGGAAAACATCGTGAGGAAACCGGCATGTCCTAGAACCGAAAATTCGATGACATGTGACATCTACCAACCCGCACTGGGCCCGCGTGGTGGATTACGGCCTACTCCCTCTCACAGAGAGGAGGCCTGTGTCCCAGCAGTGGGAACATTATAGGCTGATGATGATGATGATGAACACCATTTAGAGGACTTCTTCGATAACATTTTTTATTGATGATCGCATTCGACACGGAAGCGTATCGAATGGTTGTGAATAGCTATCCAGTTAGGAATTACTTTATACCCCTGCAAGCATAGGGCGTAGGTACTGACTTAAACTAACATAACAACAATGGTATAGTCGCTGGCACGTAACTTGGCAAGAATCGTAGATGCGCAGACGCTTGTTTTTCTTATGAGTGCGTACAACGGTACACTATAGCGCCACTCCTTTAAATAGTAGTATATGAAACTGTTGCATAATGAGGGGTATTAAAACATGAGTGTGTGTTTAAAAACCGAGCCGTAGGCGAGGTTTTTAATAGTATCACACGAATGTTTTAATACCTAGTTATGTGTAGTTTCAAACACTACTTTATCTACTCTCAAACATTGGGATTGAAACAAATACTAAATAAAAGATCAAAGTTAAAGATCAAGAATAAATTTAAAAATCCCACTAAATTCAGTAAGTACTACAAAACAAATGAATGTCGCCTGCACCAGCACATCACCGCACATGCGCTACAGCGGGTGCTGCTGTCCCCCGCCAAAAGTTGATGGAAACTTCTTGGATTAGCGCTGTATCGTAATAGAAAAAAATTTGTTTTATAGCATTATTTTGTTAGAGAAAAAATGTTATAATATGATTCTATTTTTAAATTTCGGTATTCTGTTTATAAAGTATGTCAATATAAACTCGTTTTGAAGTTTATAATTCGAATATTACGCTATGAGAGTAGATAAAAAATATTATCTCATCATGACTGAGAAGGAATTATCAATAACGGCTAATAAGAAAATTCTAGACACTTACCGATTCATAATTCCTTCTCAGTCTCGAGATAATATTTTTTAGGGTTCCGTTAAAAAACGGAACCCTTATAGATTCGTCATGTCTGTCTGTCTGTCTGTCTGTCTGTCTGTCTGTCCGTCCGTATGTCACAGCCACTTTTTTCCGAAACTATAAGAGCTATGCTGTTGAAACTTGGTAAGTAGATGTATTCTGTGAACCGCATTAAGATTTTCACACAAAAATAGAAAAAAAACAAATAATTTTGGAGTTCCCCATACTTAGAACTGAAACTCAAAAAAATTTTTTTCATCAATCCCATACGTGTGGGGTATCTATGAATAGGTCTTCAAAAATGGTATTGAGGTTTCTAATATCATTTTTTTCTAAATTGAATAGTTTGTGCGAGAGACACTTCCAAAGTGGTAAAATGTGTGTCCCCCCCCTGTAACTTCTAAAATAAGAGAATAATAAAACTAAAAAAATATATGATGTACATTACTATGTAAACTTCCACCGAAAATTGGTTTGAACGAGATCTAGCAAGTAGTTTTTTTTTAATACGTCATAAATCGTAAACTTATCGTTACTTGCTGCTACGGAACCCTTCATGGGCGAGTACGACTCGCACTTGGCCGCTTTTTTTTTAAAGGAGTGGCGCTAGTGTACAGTTGGTATGCCCTCTTAGTAGACATGTTTAAAAAAAAATATGGCAATAACCATGCAATGCAATAAAAGTGTAATTATTTTTGTTGTACTTAGTGTGCATGCGCAAACTTACTCCCAATACGCCAAAACCTTGCCAAGTTACGTGCTGTAGCTACTCGTATTGTGAATACCTGGCTGTCAATACCATAAAGAAAAAACTGCCGATACTTCGTTAAATTAACTGCCTAACAGCCAGTTGCAGAAACAAACTTTAAATTTTAAAGCTGTCATTAAATACTAATCTTCCATGAAATTATTTTAACTTGTTGCAGGAAGCAACATTATACTCGATTTTAATGGTTCTTTGGTGAAATTAATGAAATCATTAGCGTTAATGATCCATTACGTAATGGGGCATTAGTTTTTGTCTATGTGCAACTGGGTGTATACCTCATTGTTAGCTGACCATTGGTGTTTTTAACCGACTTCTTAAAAAAGGAGGAGGTTCTCAATTCCCTATATTAAAAAAAAAATGTATTTGTTCATCCATATTTTCGTCAATTGTGGACCTATACCCTAATTGCGTAATGCAACACAATCACAATTTGTTTCAATTTGAAACAGATTTTTAATCCATTGCTTCATAAGTTGGAAAAAAAATCTGCTCAACAACGTAATAATGCAATGAATGTTATTGAACTGTCAAAATGAAAACAAATTAGGCATAATTGTTTACGAAAATAAGTTACGCAATTAGGGTGCAGGGGGCCTACCACCAGCTCATAAACTAGTATTATTTTAAGATTACTTCAGTGTGGGAAAGAGATGAAGCTCTACAGGTCGTATAGCTCCATCTCTTTCTCCCACTAAAGTAATATTAAAATAATACTGTTTGTTTATGAGCTGGTGGTAGGCTGGTGTTTTGTTACTTTTTTTTATTTGTTAAAGGAAGTGTACGCGGTTGTCTCATATAAATTTTATTAACTTTACTTCGGTAGTTTTCAAGTTAGCTTTAATATTACGTGTTTTCTTCACTTAATGTATTCGGATAATGTTATAATAACTTCCTGATCTCCTGATCATCGTGTTCGTCACTGATATTTACATAGGAAGTAGTGGTATGCGAATTTGTATGGAGTAGGTACAGTAGGGTTGCCAATCGTACTATAATATATAGTATTGTACTATATTTCGAGTTTGCGTACTATATACTGTTGAAGAAATATATAGTACGCAAAAATACTGTATTTTCAACACTGAAATCTAACAAATCCTCCATAAAAAAAGTGAATGCTACTACTCTACTACTCTGAAATAACAATATTAAATTAAATCTTTGCAAAAGTAAAAGAATGTAGTGAGTTTACTGACAAAAAAAACTACAGGCCAAAAATGGCAGCATTTTTGAAAAAACGACTGAAAATAAGTTATTATCCCGCCACTTCACAGAAAGGATATTTTGGTTCATCATCAGCCTATAATGTTCCCACTGCTGGGACACAGGCCTCCTCTCTGTGAGAGGGAGTGGGCCGTAATCCACCACGCGGGCCCAGTGCGGGTTGGTTATGAATTCGAAATAGCGAGAAGAAAGAAACAGAAGCGTAGGTAACTCATTAATAAAAAATGAGTTTTTGATTTACATTAATTTAAACATTTAAGAAAATTGTCTAAAATTCAAGTTGTCGTAAAGCATTATAACACTTGAATTTTAGACACATATTTTTTTTAATGCAAGTAGTGCAAAAAATATAGTTTTTATAAAAATAAATAAGCAACAAATATGTCTTTGTTTATTTTTAGGATTTTCCTTAAAATACTATATTTTTTTGAAGTGTACTATATTTTTATAGCTTATTTTGAAAAATAATCTATTTCGCCGAAGAAATGTTGGCAACCCTAAGGTGTAGGTACCACAACAAAAAAGTGAAAAATTAAAACTTGCTTAATTTCGGAAGTCGGTTTTGGAAGCCGATATAACATAGTTGGGAAAAGGTTAAGGCAGATTAATTGATTAAGGTAATTTACATTCAACCTTAGGGTGATGACGTAATTAATTACTATACTTATTAAAATAAATATGAGCTCAGAGCTGTGACCCTCATCTAATTTCGGCGAAGTTTATCTTTATAGCAAATCCATATAAAGACTTCCTTCATCTCTGATGTTGATAACAAATACAGTTTCTTTTTTTTAAGTAAAGTATCTTCGGTTAGGTAAAAGTCATTAATATTATACAGGATGGCAGGGACCGAACCTTCTGATAATACACACACATCAACCACCTTAACGGGAAATGAAAGAGCGTGTTCTCAGTTGAAAGTTTACTGAACGACTGATGTTGTACACAGAGATTGAGAGGACTTAGAATTAACTTACGAGCTACGTCATACATTGGTACCGATTCCCTTGTTCACAAACTAAACTAAATTTAAGTTCAGTGCATCTTTTTCTTTCTATTTCATTAAGAAAAGGACAGAAGAAAATTTTAGTTTAGTCCTGTCAAATTAATCAGCGTTTGACGTAAATTGACGTAATTTTAGTTGGCAAGTTTTTAATCACGTCTAATCCCCAATAATACCAATTTATTTTCCTACATTTTTATTTAATTGTTTACTACTTCAAATAAGCTTAATAGAAACATGTTTGTGTGCATAAAAAGCTCGGTACCCTCTTAAGAAAAGGACAGAAGATAAATTTTAGTTTAGTCCTGTCAAATTAATCAGCGCCTGTCAGTCTCCATACAAGTTTAGACGTGATTAAAAACTTGCCAACTAAAATTACGTCAATTTACGTCAAGCGCTGATTAATTTGTCAGGACTAAACTAAAATTTTCTTCTGTCCTTTTCTTAATGAAATAGAAAGAAAAAGATGCACTGAACTTAAATTTAGTTTAGTTTGTGAACAAGGGAATCGGCACCATTGCCTAAGATTAAAGATATTTAATATGCCTACGCGCTACAGTATCTTCGTTATTTAAATTTCTCGTCGGTTATAAAAAAATCTGTTGTTTCATAGAAAAATGCAATACCTACGTGGTCAAAATGTATGGAACAGCAGATTTTGTTTTTAAATAACCGACGAAAATTTTCAACGCAGGGGGGTTCAGAATCATATACTGAATCCATGGTAACCGTTTTCGCGTCTATGTCCTGTCACCCTGTATGTTTAACCCCCGACGAAAACACAGGGGTGTTATAAGTTTAACGTGAGTATCTGTCTGTGGCACCGTAGCTCCCAAACGGCTGAACCGATTTAGATTGTTTTTGGTTTCGTTTGAAAGGTGACTTGTATTACTTGAGTAACTGCTTTTATGAATGTAAAATATTTCAGTAATTCCTAAGTTTATCTATGGTTACCGCAAGACAGTAGGAACTTGTATTATGTACATAACTTAAAGAGGTCGGTTTATAAACAAATGGTGATGTAATGTTGTTATCAGTCAGAAAATCAGAAACTTTAAAAACTGCTTTTGATAAAACAACTTAAGTAATTAATACTATCTTACTGCATCTCCTAAATGTGAACTGATAAGCATCCTAACACCTGCCATCTACTCTTCTTACATAAACACGTGTATCTCACAATTCCTCATGATTTTCGTGAGAACGTTTTGGCACAAAATTTTTTTAATTAAGAGGGTTATCCTAAAAGTTGGCAACGTCGTAAATAGCTGTCAAATATTTATCTGTTTTGATTAATTTGGCAATATTACTGTATAGAATTAAGAAATGTGGCTAACTAGTGCACTAAAATATTGATTATGAAATTAAATAATTAATATCGTAACACCGAATATTTAATTATAGATGTAAAAAAAAGTTTTTGGAAACTATCCAAGTGCCTTTTTAGGGTTCCGTAGTAAACAAGGAACCCTTATAGTTTTTTTTTTTTTTTAAAACGTTGCCCCACACTAGGAATTTCTCCTGTATTGTGGGTGCGTTTACAAACATTTAAACTCACATACACCAAACAGCCAGACCCGGAACAACTACTTGTAGGTCATACAAATATTTGTTCCGTGCGGGAATCGAACCCGCGACACGCAGCGCTGCAGTCAATCGCTTAACCACTGCGCCAACCATACCGTCATGTCCGTCTGTCTGTCTGTCCGCGGTCTAGCTCCGAGACTTTTAGTACTAGAAAACTGTAATTTGGCATGGGTATATATTTTAATTACGCCGACAAATTGGTAAAATAAAATTATGAAAAACATTTTTTTTAGGGTACATCTCATACACGTAAAGTGGTGATGTAATTTTTTTTCTTTTTTTTCCCATAATGAGGAGTATCATTGGAAAGGTCCTTTAAAAACATTGTGAGTTTGTGAAAACCATTTTTGGATTCAGGGATCCGTTTGCGAAATATTAAGCTTTAAAGTGCTAATTTTTGTTAGAGTCAAGTGTGTCTCCCCCCTGCCGGCTAAATGGTTGGTTTTGGGTATGTGAAAAAAATCACAACAGTAGTTTATATAACGAAATTAAAAGGAAAACTATCACAGCTAAGTAGGCTTTACAAGTTAACGAGTAATAATCGACCAACTTAACTTTGCAGTTGCAAAAACATGTTTTCCCATACATTCCGTATGGGAGAACATATTTTTCAACTACAAAGTTAAGTTTGTTTTTGGGATTAATTCATCCCAACTACGGAACCCTTCATTGTGCGTGGTCCGACATGCACTTGGCCGGTTTTTACACTTAAAACGGTTACAACATCAAATTCAGTGTTATATTTGCAATTCTAGTTCCCTAGTTAGCCACATTTCTTATTTCCATACAGTAATATTGCCAAATTAATCAAAACAGCGAAATATTTGACATCTATTTGCGACGTTGCCCACTTTCAGAATAAACGCTCTTAGTTTTAGCTTTGAATAAAATATTACTTTGTTTGTACAACTATTATCAGTAAATCTAATACGAAGCTTTATAATGGTTCCGGGTAGAAGAAGAATTTCTCCAACAATTTTTTTCCGTTTTATAAAGCATAATCAACGGCTTTAATTAATTTAAACATTCTAATTTATAAAGTTAAGTGGCTGTCTATTCTGTTAAAAATCACTTCCGTATCCGCATAGTTGCAATTTTTTTATCGTGTGGTTAGTGACTAACCTTGTGGTTAGTGAATTTTAGAGGCGCCCATGGGCCTCTGCCTAGGCTTCACATGCCGTCGAGAATAGTACATTATTGCAAAGGTCGTGAAATAGGCAATTGCAGGTCGAGTATGAGTTTGAAGGCCGAGCCGTGGGCGAGGGCTTCACTAATACGAGACAGGCAATTGCCATTTCCGCCGAGGCATGTATAGTGTTTTTCTCAAAAGAATGCAGGGAAATAAAATATATTTTTATATTATACATTTTATTTAATTAATATTAAAAGTTACATTAGTTATATTGGGGCAATTACTAAAAGAAAATGTTATTGATTTCCCCGGTACATTTACCTATGTTTGTTTGTTGAACTTCTGATGAGGTTTGCAGGTGGGCATTGGATGTAGTGGTAGATGGCTGAATATGCTATTTTGAGGTGGATGGCTGTGGACTTAGATGTTGGCAAGTGACCAGCGGGTGAGATTCTGTTTCCGAATTAGGTTGCAATGTAATGTTTTGATTTATTTTATTATTTATATCAGTTTTACTTTCAATTGAGTCTTCAATGTAGCCTTCAGCCACTTATTACAAATCAAGACAAATTTTCAGCTTTGCCGCCAATTTTCTATTTATCATCTGTGCCGAAAGGCAAACGCATTTATGGCTATACAGCCACGTGAACGCAATTTGTACTAAGCAAAGAGATTTACTTTGGTATACCAAGAATGATAAAAGAGATCCAACCAAATAGTATTTAATAACCCAAGCACGCCGTTTCATACAACATTGCTGGAGCGTTGTAATGTTCCAAATACAAAAAACGCGCCTGCAATGGATTTGATTTTCTTTGACCGTAAATTCGATACTTCGCGTGTAAAATAATGACAATATTTCCATGCATTTTTGAGAAAATATCTTTTACTCAAAAATGCATGTAATGTGGTCATTATTTTGACAACCTTGTTTGAGCAAAGTCGACTTTGCCGTTCTGTTTCAAGGAGCGGCCGGCAAAGTTTTGCTGGTCGCTCTAACAGGCCGGCAAAACATTGCCGGCCGCTATTTTGACGTTTCAACGTTTTAAAAATCAAATGCAAAAAGATTTTATTTAAAACACAGCTGTTTGTATTTATAGAGATAGGTACAAAAAGATTTTATTCCATAATTGGCTGTATAGTGCCAACAACCAATGTTAAAAAAAAAAAACAAAGAAGTAACAAATGCGCGGTTCAGCGAAAATTTTATTTTTAATTGTGACTTTTTTGCTAAAAATGAGCTATCAAAGCGAAAATTCTTTCGATTCAATGTGTTTAACACCGCCAGACATTAAAGATGAAGCTAAATTAGTGGTTGAAAATTTAATACCGCGAAACCCAAAGGAAAAATATGAGCTTGCATATGAAAAATTTGTGCAGTGGAAAATCAGTAGGAAATCTAAATCTTTACTTGCTGGTTTTATTTAGATTAGGTACTTGCATTTTTGAGTAAAGCACTATACAAGCCTTGGCCCACTATGACTGCTTCGCTGGTCACGCTAAGATTGCCTCGAGCTAGTCTAGCTACGCTCTAGGCCTTCCAGCTTGGCCATCATTGCAGCCCTTGCTGTCCTCGCTGTAAAGGCTTTATCTCAGCTCGTCCATCAAGTGCTGCACGCTGACCGCGCTGTGTCGGCCTGGAGCTGCGCTACGCTGCGCTGTCGGCCATCATCAGCGCGACCAGCAAAGTAGTCATTATAGACCGCGGCAGTAATGTACTATTAAGCATGCCGGTTTCCTCACGATGTGTACCTTCACCGTTTTTGAAGCAAGTTGTAAACATTGATACTTGTTGATAAACTACGGATTTAGAAGCGGGTTCTATCGTAAGATTTCACAGAATGGTCAGGCCCTAATTTTAGCACACATGTATCATAATTATTCAGTTGAGAACTATGTGGACATGGTCGTTGGTATGTTTCTCTGTTTTTAAATTAATTATTGTACACTTATGAGGTCGTAAGCGCCAGTATGACAAGCTGTCCTCTGTATACGAAGTGAAGCTGAACGAGGGTTAAGCATAACAATGGCACAGTACAACTATGTTGATGTCCCTCGGCAAACCTCGTGTTTCGTCAGTCGTCGGATTTCTATCAGTTGCCCTTTGCACTTGGTGCAGACCGGGCGCTCTCAATCGACTTTGATACTCTTTTAACTTAATGTAATTTATTTAAAAAATAGTAGGAAAGCTGCTAAAGTCGCAGGCACGACAGATAGGAAAATAAAGTCCCCGTCACGAGAAGCTATAAATTTTGTAAACACACATTCAGGGGTTTGCAATCTTTGGGTACTTAAAATAAAATAAAAACAGTTTTGTACTATTTTTTTACAGGGATATAATTATATTAACACACACATCTAATTACAAACAAACAATATAACCTAATCCGCGAAAACACCACAAACATACAGACGTATTCGAAACTCGAAAGACAGCAGAGACAACGTCAGCGTGAACTTACTTCAAAATCGTGGCTCAAATGTTTACGTTCCATGAATCAGATGCGTTCCAGTACCACAAAACCTTAGACGACAGCGCTTTATATCGCTAAAATATAACCCGATCAAGTGAAATTGCTCATTAGTTTCGTATAACACGTACGTTACTTTGACTTCATTGAATTTGGGATTATTCGTTGTTGATTAAATTGTCGCTACGTAACTTGGTAGAAGTTCTTTATTTACAAAAATTATAGCTTCTCGTGACGGGGACTTTAGTTTTACAGCTCTATATAGTTCACACGAAAATCAAAACAAAACAACAATAAAGTATTTAGTTCTAAATTCAAATTATTATTCAAGATAAATCTAATCATTGGTGAACATGGAAATTCGCATTCGTTTGTATTCGGAAATGCGATGATTCCCGAGGGATATTAAGAAAATTGAGATACAGTACCTACTTATCTGCTTGTGGGCGTTGGACCGAACTAGTAAACTCTTGTTATTGTGCTATATTACGGCTACTGACAGCTAATTGTAGGTATAACAAAAGTTCTAGGCATACAACTTGTATTAGCAAAGACAGCTCTGCGAACAATACAGTGAAGCATGCCTAAACTACACCTCCGACGCTCACACGCACACATTTACAATCAAACTACACCTCACTAAGTGCAAACATGTTTACGGAACCGGCCTCATTGTTGACAGCGCTCTGTCTTGTTTTTTTATTTGGTCTGAGGATCGGAACAAGATTATGTCTGGACTTTAAAAGAGACTGACCTCTGAGTTTGTTTTGCCATTTCTTCTTAGGGGTTAGATAGGAAATGTCGACTCCATCTGCTTTTCTTTATTTTTCAATATGGCTTAAAGTGATTCCGATATCCTATTTACAGTTCATTTATTGTATATTATTATATTTAGATGCTTTTGAAGTAATTTTCCCTCACAAAATTACCACCATCAAAAGTATCTAAACAACGTTTAGATGCTGAACAACCTAATTTATAGCGTCTTTCCATAGCAGTCAGCAAAATTTATCAATGCGCGAAGATAATGATTTTCTTTAAAAAAAGAATTTAAATATTCAAATTACGAACGTTTTACTTTGCCGCCAAGTGAAAGGAAGTGGGTCTATGTTGTTATTACGGAAAAGGAAGTGGGTCATAGAGAAACCTTATGAATGAGGTGAAAATATAAGTTAATGGGTTGGAAAATTTTATAGTACAATTAGTGGGTTTATAGGATACGGCTTCATGAAATTGATACGCATTTACCGACAGTTGGTGTGAACTATAAGTGTAGGGCTTAAAGGCTCCCGCAAACAGGCGCGATGCGACACCGATAGAATGATTACCGACAAGTTTTCATAGAAATTGTTCCATCTGAGTCGCGTAGCGCTGTCGCGTCGCGCTGGTGCATCGCGCCTGTCTGCGAAAGCATTAACTCACTTTAAAAAAAAAAGTACTTATATGATACCCACAGGATCGGTTTATGGCTAAACGGAGTTTTTCTCCAAGATAGATCTCATGGTACTGTAGAATACTTAGCTCTATTAGTTATGTACCTATATTTACGTGGTTTCGGGTCCTCGTCCAGTCTACATAATATGTACTTACATATCATTATTATTATCTATTTTTCTTAGGAAATTGGAGAAATACTGAACATACGTTGTAATTACTTTAAACACTGATTGTCGCTTTGATCTGCTTTTAAATTTAATTAAACCTCATTTGTGCGCTATTAGATACTGAGAACAATCATTAAGTTTTCCAAATGGATTTCGGTGATTCAATTTTTACAGATTATGGAATAGGATCATTAAAATTAATAACGGTTTTAGACGATTAGTAGACGACAAACTAACAAAAGATTTCAACAAATGCATTAACATTGCATAATAGAGCTATTATGTTATTGCACTGACATGCATAGAAAATTAATAACGGCATTTGAAAACAACACCTACATTCCCTCCAATACTTTCTATTGTTATTTTAGTATATTTGAAAAAAGAATAGCCCAGTTATGAATTGAAAGTTACTCTACCTTTCAAAACATCGCAACATGAAAGTAGCTCTACTTCGTTGTTCTATTTTCACTATGCCCAAAACTTTAAACCCTTCAAATCTCCAACTGTCATGCGTTGCCATATTTATATGCCATTCCCTGTGGCAGTGCCAGTCGGTCGGAGGTCGTCGCTGATGCGTGTACGTAACCTAATACCTGGGCTAGACTTACCGCGGCCGCGTCGCGGTTCCAACGGTTGTGCAATGTGCATTCGCTGACAATATGTGACTGCGGCAGTATCGAGTTTATTGTCTATGAATCGAAAATAATTTATTGGGGATTGTTTAGAAAAAGCAATAGACACACTCTTATTACATGGAACTTTTAAACATAAGTTCTATATATAGTTATACCTCTGCAAGTACATACTAATTCCATGCTGCCATGATAGTAGGTACTTACTAATTCCATGTTACCATGTCATTAATCTTGTTCTAAATTTTGGGCGACCGAGCTCTGCTTGGGTCAAAATACGGAAAAAAAGAATTTTCCCAGATATGAGACCTAGCTAGATCGATTTTCGCCCCCGTAAACCCCTATATTGCAACTTTCACCGAAATCGTTAGAGCCGATTTCGAGAACGTGAGTATAAATATATATTTAAACAAATACATTACAAATATTGCTCGTTTAATAGTATAGGATTAAGTAAATACCCACCTAACAACTCAATAATACCTACCTATCGATACATATGAACTGTATTTACCGATAAAGAAACTGCTACATTGTAAGCGAAGTACTCGTAACTAGATCCGTGAAAGGTGTCTATTAAAAAACCTTGACGATCAAAAAAACTGATATTAATATGGCAAATACAGGCAATAAAAACAAAATCAGCATTCTATTACATTCTATCGAATATTATCTTCGGTCCACGGGGTAACACAAAGAGAATGGCATTTATCTATCTAGTTTATATAAAAATCAATTGCCGTGCATTAGTCTCGCCTAAACTCGGAAATGGCTCGACCGATTTAAATATATATTTTTTGTTTTTTCGCCTGTATCCTGGGGTGATTTAGGAAAAAAGAAAATTAGGAAAAATCCAAAGGAACAGCCGAAAAACCGAAATCAAAATTTTGTCAGGACAACGTCTGACGGATTTGCTAGTCTCAAATAAAACCTATCTATACTTATCTAGTAAAATATAAAATACCTATCAATCTATCATCTATTATTGAAAACCTGATAATTTTATATACGTCTCAGGAAAACAGCGGTCCTTGTAGGTTTGCCAGGCTATCTTCCGAGATCTGCATTTACATTCATTTCATACAAGTTAAAATATAATCAGATGTTAGGCAATCATATTTCTCAAAAGGTGACACAGATCATAAATAGCTTCAAAATAACCATAAATAAAAAATATTGCAAATGTTGTTTTTTTTAAAGTTCCAGGTGTCCTTGCCCCGGTCAAGGGAAAAAAACCGGAAAGTAAAGTGTCGTTATTTATCAAATCGACACAAATATTTGATCGGTTACTGGCCAAGGAGTGCAAATGACAAATACTTGTCGTTATCAGGTGGCCGATAAGCGCTATCTTTCCACTCCAAGCGACTTCATAAATAGCTGGTCATCGGACCGACTCGATAGTTTGTATTCGAAGGTTGAACGATTAGGTCCGTGATCCGATTCAAATAAAATAAAAATTGTCTATTAGCGCTCCAAATTCAAATGATAGCCGCGCCCAATTTTGTGCATTCTTTTAATTTTTTTAAATAAAATAATAATAATTGAGTACATCTGAATATTTTATTGCATTTATTTACTTAATGGAGGATGAGTGAAGATAGTTAAAGTATAATACATAGTGAGATGTGGTATAAACATAACGAAATCGAGAATATTCTGTATCGTGCGTGTGATTTACTTTATCGGACTTACTTTTGTGTTTCTTGACGACTTGCGTATTCATCGAGGATTTCTGATTGAAGATGTCTCCTAAACAGAAAGCCAGCAGTAGCGTGAGTTTTTAATACGAATGTTAATACTAGCTGTGCCAGCGGCTTCGCTCACGTGTCTGTGTATTCTATTAGCATTAAACGTGAAGTTTTAAATAGTAAATTCGTAATATCTTCTTTATCATCAGCATACTTGTATACCGATTTGCACAAGCATACCGGTGTTTAATATTATAAAAAAATATGTTTCTAATTAGAATATTCTTTTTTGTGCTCTGTGGCTATCGATGAGCATAATAACTCCATTTGCATATTTACTTATATCTACAGATAATCAATTATCGTTGGGTCATTCTCATTATCTCATGAAATGTCAAATTCAAAGCCTTGCATGATGATTAATTTTAAAATTACTCATCCTAGTGTACTTTTGTCGATAGTTAACATTGGCACTATTATTAACTAATTATGTCGTGTATCGAACATTAAGAAACGGATTAAGGAATAATAGTATAAAGTGTTTTACAAGGCTGCAGCGTCCTCAATGTAGCAATGATACATTTTAATTTAGATTAGCTTTTGCCCGCGGCTTCATCCGTGTAGAGGTCGGAAATAATTCCTCGGGAACATACTACCGGGATAAAAACTAATCTACCTATGACCTAATTAATCCAGTACCCTAATTGCGTAACTTATTTTCGTAAACGATTATGGCAAATTTGTTTCATTTTGACAGTTCAACAACATTCATTGCGATATTTACGTTGTTGAGCAGATTTTTTTCCAACTTATGAAGCAATGGATTGGCAATTAGCAATCTGTTTCAAATCGAAACAAATTGTGATTGATCGTGCATTTCGCAATTAGGGTATAGGTCGAGATTAGTTTCTAGTATAGATTTTTGATTGAGCGTTTACCATACTCAACTAGTACAAAAATAAGCACCCGTAACTTGGCCTGGCGTCCAATTTTATTTATTCCATTTTTTTTTTATTGTATCTGAGTTTTCAAAGAGAGCTTTAAGTTTCGATTGCCATACCTACAAGTAAAATGAAAAGGTGTTACATCTTTTTCATTATAGGCAAACATAGGGCGCCAGGCGAAGTTAGGGCAGTTGACGGACTTGACGGTACCTAATATTTTTATCCATGCGGAATTCTTTTGGTATTATTTCTTCCAGATTTTTAACAGTTATTAATATAGATAAAGGCAATATCAATAATCCTTGTGCAACTAACATACCTATACATCATTTGATATTTCCAGCCTTATTATAAAACATTTAAACATGATTCATAAGAACGATATTTAAGTCCATTTTTTTAAAATTTACATTATAATGTCGTTATCTTTGGTGGTAAATTAAACAAATGTCAACAATGACCTCTTGTGAAGTCATAACTGTAATAAAGTAGTTATAATTAGGTTATATTTAAAAATTGTAGACGATAATAATTAGTTAGAATGACATAAAATTATTTCGAGTAGTAACAACCAGTTGAATTTTAATTTACGCACGTAACTGTTGAAACTGAAATCTTATTTGTGTCCTAAAAGGAACTGAACTATACCCGAATCGCTTTAACGTGGCAATAACGGTCATTGCCCTTACCCTGATATCTATCTGTAGGAACCCAAACAATAAACTACGTATAGTTTTTCGTTATTGGAACATGTTGAAGATCACGATAGTTATTGATTTAGGACGTTATCGTACTTTATTTCAATTTTTGAAATAAAGAACGCTTGAAAATGTAGGTGGGTCAATGACCGCTGTTGCCACGCAAAAGTGAGTCTTAACTCTATATGTATATGTCGGAGACGGGTATGTGACTTTCGTTATCATCAGCTATATTTTAACTACTGTGGGCGTAGTGTTGGTTAATGCGCAATAGAAAAGCAGTTTACAGTTCAGATCACATTATAATTTACTATCAAATAAATCATACTAACTAAATTATACACACACTGGGTGCGACGGCGTTTATTAAAATCACCAATTAACAAAATGATCACAAATTACAACTAACACAATAACTGAGCACCACGCATCGAGAACAGTTCCGCGACGTCTTGACTCCAATGCGACCAAAGGCTGAATGTCCTCCTCGCCTTAGCCTTAAAACATCACGCCTCTGTAGAAGCGCGCCTTTTTTGGTGTCGATAGATCTCTCTTGATGTCACCAGTGGCGCGCTTGCGATTCGTTTCGTATCCATACTAATGACCGGATCCGACATAGATACTAAAATAATCAAAGCTGAAGAGTTTGTTTTTTTGATTGATCTCGCTAATCTCTGGAACTACCAATCGTATTTGATGAAATTCTTGTTGCATTTGATAGGCTAATTCTTGAGGAAGGTTATAATAGGCTATTTAACATCACGCAGAAAGAACGCTAAGCGTAAACAAACTAATAGCTAAAGGATATATTGAATTATTTCTCGTAAATAAAAAACATGAAATTTCTTGCGAGTCGCGAGCAGAAGCTAGCAGTTTTTATAAGTTGCTCACCATAGCAAAGTACGAAATAATCTTGTTACCGGATTAGTAGATTAAGTTAAGCTGAGGAGTTACCGCTCCTATAAAGCCTTAAACATTCTGTCATTGGAAATTAAAAACACATAGAAAAACCTAGTTACCTACCAGGTTTTTCTTTCTGATAGTTGGCAACGTCGCAAATAGCTGTCAAATATTTCGCTGTTTTGATTAATTTGGCAATATTACTGTATGGAAATATGAAATATCGCTAACTAGTGAACTAAAATACTGATTATGTAATGCAATAATTAATATCGTAACACCGAATATTTAGTTTTAATGTAAAATAAGTATTTGGAAATTTTCCTAATTCCCTTTTTACACCTAAAAAATAAAAATCCTAAAAATTTTGCGTGCTACCTTAACGAAAAAATTTTACATAAGGGGGTCCCCCTTATGTAAAATTTCTACGCTAAATTCATGGTTGCTCGCGACTTCGTCTACGTAAACTGTGTATTTCAACATAAATTTTTAGAATGAAAAGTACCCTATGTGCTTCTCCAAGTACCTGGCTTTCTTTTTTATCAAGTTTCATAACTATTGGTTAAGTGGTGTAGTCGTGATGAGGTAACAAACAAACAAACAGACAGACAGTACTTTCGCATTTGTAGGTAATATCAGTGTGATTGCAGTGTAGGTACACACGGCTACATATCAAGCTATACAGATTAAGTATAAGCTGATCTCGCATTGTATAGGATTTCCGTACAATGAGAGTTCAGCTTATACTGGAAATGTACAGCTTGATGTGTAGACGTGTGTACAAGTACATTTTACAATAATTATAAAAATGGGCCTCGAAGATAGTGTCAATGAATCATGACTTATTTTTCTCACATTATCAATATTGTTAACAAAACAATACGTTGAATTGTTTACTCTCTTATAACCGGTAAATGTAACTCCGTTGTTATCTTATACTACAAAAGATAGCGTTCCTCAGACCTAGATTTTACGCAATAGTAAGAGAAACACTTGAACACAATAACAACAGCTGGGGTATATGTATGTTACTCAATTCAGCTCTTCAACTGGTTTTGTGAAACAAATGGGTAGCAGTGCTATTCTGCAATAATACGTCTTGGAACTCAGTTCTGTATTTAGTCAAAAACTGAAAGCCAGTTAATAGATTACAAATCCCTTTTTTGCTATATTTCAATTTTCAGTGACGGTATATCAGTTACTGCTGAGTATGAGGTCCTGGGTTCAATTCCCGGTTCGGGCAAAGTGTTATTGGGTTTTTCTATCTGAAATTGCTCAGTAGCAGCTCGGAGTCTGGATTTGTGCCCGGTTGATGGCAATAGGCTCGCCCCCTATTACATGGGAATTAAACATAACTGGCGAAGTGTGGGTGTACTTGCTACAAGGACACCTCTGCCCAACCCTTCGGGGAAACAAGGCGAGATATTATGTTATGTTATATCTGTTTTCTAGCTTGTTAATCTAGATAAGTATTCGATTTATCGGTCTATTTACCTGTTTTGTTTTTATTATCTTCAATGCTCCAAGAAGATTTCCCTTCTTGTTTTGATCGATCTGTAATTATGTTATCATTTCTGAATTGACATTAGTAGTGGAGTCTCGAGGTTTCTCTCTTATCAGTGAGAAATTACTACAGGGGTACACTGATATCACCGTGTTGCAACTCTATGTCGTCATGAAAACAAACTTATTCATATATTTATTCAAGTAAACATAGCTGGCTTCTGATAAAATTCTAGAAATTGTTTGCGTTTTGTCTGGTAACAAATTTTCCTGTAGGGTAGTGTATACCTACTTGTATACTTACTGATGAAAATAGATCCTTATTAAAAAAACAACGAAATGGGTAGAAACGAAAAAAACATGCTCTAATAAGAAAAATCATAAACTCCTTTAAAACTCGTTACTCTTCGTACAATTGTACCGAGTTCTTATATTGTACACACGGCTACACATCAAGCTATATTTTCTAGTATAAGCTGACCTCGCATTGTACGGAAATCCTATGCAATGCGAGATCAGCATCAGTAAAACTTGATGTGTAGCCGTGTGTACCAATAATATCTGCAATAGACCTAACCGTAGTAAGAGTACCTACGTAGGTAAATAGCATGTGGATAAATATGGCTGCTAGACCTAACCTTGGCTAATTTATAGCCAATTGAACTGATGAGCGCTTCATAATTGCAACAGTGACTTGCATACGCCATAAGCATACTGCTTTTACTAACTAAGCTGTAAATATAGTTAGGTACATTTTCGAATTTAAT
This sequence comes from Agrochola lychnidis, assembly GCA_963680765.1. Taxonomy (NCBI): domain Eukaryota; kingdom Metazoa; phylum Arthropoda; class Insecta; order Lepidoptera; family Noctuidae; genus Agrochola; species Agrochola lychnidis. The sequence continues at coordinate 5,724,235 of OY796849.1, read as the reverse complement.
TATTGAGCATCACTACTTGAAGGATCATAGCATGGAGCACGCATGGGTTATAAAGACGCCGTCTACATTCTAACAACAACGTTTGTAGAGAATCTGGGATAGATTGCTCTTGCACTATCGCTTCATGGGCATTTATTTTGTAAATGGAATTTCCCTTTAGAAAATTCTCATCACCCAGCAGCTTGAATGGCCTTATGACATGGTACAGACCGTTCACTATAACTTGTCCCTTACCGTCATGTTGACACGATTGCTTGTCAAGCTTAGTTTCAATACCAATAGAGTTCAAAATGGCGACCGACATTACAGTTCTATCAATCGCGTCACGGGACAAGATAAAATGAACGCACTGTACTGACAACATATCTAACTGGCATATAGCCATTTGTGGAAAACAAAATATGTGCCATGTTATCAACGTTACTAGAGTCAATTTCACCAATCAGGTGTCACACATTCCACAACAATGATGACCCGGCCAGTTCTTGAACGTGGCTTAATGTGCTGATTGCGTTCAGTTTCATTGGTAAAATGACCTTTGCCGTCACCAGCACTTTCTAATCCAACCTAAACCTTAACGTCCTCCTTTCTTCTCTCTTCCAGTCACACGCTTCCCCCAGCGCTGAGCGTAGGGAGCACCTGTACAAGATCCTGGTAATCGGAGAGCTGGGCACGGGGAAGACGTCTATCATCAAACGATATGTGCACCAGTTCTTCAGCCAACACTACAGAGCCACCATCGGCGTGGATTTCGCGCTCAAAGTGTTGAACTGGGACGCGAATACCATCATACGTTTGCAGCTATGGGATATTGCGGGTGAGTTTTTTTTAAAAGTGGATTTGTGTTAATATAGTCCCAAGAATTATTCAGATTGAGAGCATAGAGAATTCTGCATTATTTTTGACTAGATTGAATGTGAGAATCCCTTTTTTCTGATTGGATAAATGTCTCAAAGTTACCGATTAGAACAACAGATGTAAAAAAGATTTTGTTAACATTCACGTTTATTTCTTTAGAAAAGATTCTTGTGGATCTATCGCCTTAACCCCCTCTTAGCTCAATATGACAGTACTTACTACCACAAAGTACCTACCTATCCAAATGTTCAGGAACCATTTGTTACAAGTACCAACTCGTAAGAATGGACCTGTGCCCTCCTATTGAGTTACTTCCTCCTATTATCAGATAGATATTGGTTAATAAAGGTCTATTGTTGTTGAATAAGATGTTCAGTTGGTCACAGAATATGACGTTGACTTCGTTATTTACAGACATTTTTGTGACGAAAATGTTTTGCAATTAAATGCGGATAAAATATGGCGCCAGTAACTTTGACCTAAACGGTTCAACTATATACACCGTGACATTCTAGTCATCTTACAAAGGGCCACTCATGTAGGTACCCGACATAAAATACTTACCTCTAGGAGCAATCAAAAATTGTTACGATTTTTTTTTAAATTAATGTTTTAAGTCTAGCAACGAAAGTAGAGACTGAAAAAGCGCGGCAATTTAAAAAAAAATATCAGTATGGCAACTCCAAAATTAGTATGACATAACTGGAATAACCTAATTTGATACTTTAGAATTATTTGTTTAAAATCATGATAACTAATATGATCCAAATCAAAGACACGTTTCTTGACATTTCGAAAAATCAGTTTGCTTCATCTGAATAAAAATACGTCTTTAGGTATTATGCAGCAATTCGAATAAAAAAAAAACGACGATATTCTATTTAATAATTTTGGTTAATATTCACTAACATAATCAAATCTGAATCTAAAAGCTCCATGTGAAAAGATTCATTAGAGTCACTGTTTTGTCATTTTTGATTTAGTAAATGCTTTATGTATCAAGATTACAACAAACAACAACACTCCATCTTGTTTTGGCAAATTGAGGTTGACATAGTATACATTGCCCTATAAAAAGTTTGCAAATAATTCGAGTGTCTACTTTCGTTTTCCAGACTGGCCCAAACTCTAGTAGTCATTGGATACATGAAGTGGGCTGCTTTTGTAAAACGACTAAAATGTCACGGTGTATAATATTAATAACTCAAATAATAATAAATTCGATAACATATCATTACGTTATTTTTATCGGGGGTTAGGTTGTGTCGTTGTAATAGAATTTCAAGAACAACATATGCGTTCTTTGAATTATTTATCATCTTTGACTTTCATGCTGTTTTGTTATCCATTGTTTGCGACCTTTCGCCGCTTTTTTGCACGTCATTGGGCATTTTCATAATTTCTAACTTGACGATATTATCTTGGACGTTGATGGGCGGGTTGTGCGACGCGGGAGAACTAGCGGTGCCGCTCATATCTCTTCACTGCGCGCCGTCGCCAACTTGCGAGGCACAGCTCACATCTCCGCTTTTTTACCGCGCCGCCCAGCTCAATCTCGGCGAGGCACGGCTCACATCTCCACTTCGATCGCGCCATACAAATATGGATCTCCGCTTAGTATCTATCCACTGAAGTTGAGTGGAGGCGAGATGTGTGAATAACGAAATTCGATTGGCTGTTTAAAACATCTCCTCACCTCTTGTCTCGTTTCTGCTTTGGTAGAGTCCGGGCCTTAAAGGCACATGAAAGCAATAGTATAATACAACGTGTAACGTTAAATGTGCAAAACCTGAAAATAGTTTGATTAGAATAACGAGCAGAATCAATTGAACCACTTTTTAATATAGGTCAAATTTTTCAAAAACTCTTCATTAAAAACGTTGCCGTATCTATTTATAAGTAGGTCAAACCATCACATGTGCAAACCAGCCAAAATAGGTAAACAAACACAAATTGTTGTCGACCAATTTAAATTTTCTCATACGCTGGATAATAATAGCTTTTATTTCAATGCAAATACGAATCTTACGAACTAAAACAGCACATAAAAACTTTACAATTTTTTTTCTCTCTGAAATAGGTCAATTGAATTTAAAATCAGTTGGGGTGTCTGAGGTTTTGCGCATTTAACGTTACACTTTGTGTAGTATTATCTACCACAAAGGTTTTAATATATTTCTGAAGGCCAAACTTTTCATCTAAATTCAAATGTCATTTTGTATCTGATAAAGAACTATTGTCTTTCAGTGCTTTCAATATTTTCACACGTTTTTCGTTTTATTATTATTATCGTGTGAGGGAGTCGATCGTCTAAGTGAGTTCGTCAGTTAAACCGTTATTCCGTTGTAGCAGTGAATTTATCAAAATGATAGATGAAGATTGTGAAGCTTTTAACATCGTGTTTACAATGTCTTTAGTAACGATATGCTTATTGTTCATGCTGCTAATATTTATAATATAAATCCATTGATTATAAATCTAATTTAAATAACGATATGATAAGTGAGGAGTTTTTAAAGTTAAGTGGGTAGGTTAGTTACTTCTTCATATTTGTTTTTGTAAGCGTTTGCTACCTTGTAGTGCAAGCAAAGTTGGCTATTGTCACGTCTGTTACGTGGAAAAGTGTTAGATTGTCGTGGAAAAAGTTGGGGGTTAAATTTTACAAACGATGCTACTTCAAAAATAGTAAAGTTAATCATTTGTATTTTTAAACAATGTTCTGCAGCTTTCTGTCGATTGTAACTTAAACAGCTCGAATACACCTCTTTTGGGGCTTTTAAACGCTATTTCCTTGTTCGTAGTTTTGTAGTAGCTTAGTTTCAAAGTCTTATGCCCAGGCTGGAGGCTCTAATTTATTGAGGCAGCCACAGGAAAGTCCGGTTAAGAGGGGCTTGTGGCCAAGTAACAACAGCTGCACGGGTCGATCGATCAGGTTAAGCTACGCTTGCCGCGGTTGGTCTGTGGATGGGTGATCTTTACATACCAAGACCCCTCCGTGCCTCGGAAAGCACGTTAAGCCGTTGGTCCCGGCTGTCATTTGTAGATCTTTGACAGTCGTTACGGGTAGGTAGAAGCCCAAAAAGTCTGACAACCAGTCTTACCAAGGGGTATCGTGTTACCTAGTAACTAGGTTGTGGAGGTCAGATAGGCAGTCGCTCCATGTAAAATACTGGTATTCAGCTGCATCCGGTTAGACTGGAAGCCGACCCCAACATAGTTGGGAAAAAGGCTAGGCAGATGATGAGGAAAGTCCGGTTAAGAAGGCGACAACCTCCTAGGTTGACATGCGAGATGCCAATAAAAAAAATATTTCCTTTTGTCAGGTCAAGAGCGCTTCGGCAACATGACCCGGGTGTACTACAAGGAGGCTGTGGGTGCATTCATAGTGTTTGACGTTTCGAGGGTTGCGACCTTCGACGCCGTGGTCAAGTGGAAGAACGACCTGGACGCCAAGGTCCAGCTGCCAGATGGATCGCCCATACCCTGTATATTGCTGGCGAATAAGGTAATTACTTCTTCTAAATACTTTTGGCTTTTCCCTATGAACTGAACTCCTAATTTAAATTCAATTCAAAATTCTATAACTTGGTGCAGAAAATAGTTTTCAACGCTATTCGTAATTTGTTGAATTTTTCATGCGTGTGTTTGTGTGTGTATATTATGTCTATCAATTTGATCTACAGTCTTATTAATGTATATAGGTATGTGTTTATTTAACTACAAAAGCATTACCAAATCTATCGACGGAACACGATGATACACAATAGATTTTTAACTCACAGGGTTACAACACAATCAGATTCGTCTCGCATATTTTGTCTCAAGCGTAGTAATAGTAAATTATTTTCGTCATCAAGTCTTCCATATTTTATTTTGACTATTTCAACACCCCGTGCATGATATCCTTTTCATTTCCTCAGTGTGACCAACAAAAGGAAGGTATTGTGAACTCTCAAGCCAAGATGGAGGAGTTCTGTCGCGAGAAAGGGTTCGCCGGTTGGTTTGAGACGTCGGCCAAAGAAAACATCAACATTGAGGAAGCAGCCAGGTCACTAGTTAATAAGGTAAGATTATAAACAAAAAAATTTTTGTGGTCCTAAGATATCTCCTTGGAGTACCCCAAGCGTTATTGCTTAGCGATTTTGTCTAATCTAAGACTTTTGAAGGTCTAGATTTGTGTTTAGTTGTAGGGAACAAATAGGAAAATATGCATTCTTATTAAAATCTTCTAGAGCCTTTGTTATTAATTTCTTACAAACAAGTTTCATGTAAATGCTTTACAAGACCTTCGAATTTGAGCTACAAATTCCACATTCTATCATTTTAATCAATAAAATTATTGTATTTTTGTTAACGTAAATAATAATTTCTTTAAACGCTTTCACTTTCTTTAAATATGTAAATAAATCAATAAGCAAACACTAATGAAATAACTACCATATATCAGAAAGGATTACCATAAAGCTAAATCGGCCGTCACAATAATGTTATTATAATTGATAGCATTTTAGTTGCCTACACAAATGAATGAACACTATAAATAAATACTCCGTCAATTCGTTCTACCATAAACCCGTTCGAGAGTTTTTTAAAACATTAGTTTATAGTTTATGGTTACCTTGTCGCATACCAAACTTACGGAAAGTTTCGGCGGTAGAGCATAATGTTTATAAGTAGGAAGAAGTGGTTTAATAAAGGTTGTGTAATATGTATGCTGTCCAAGAACATCACGTTTCTCATAAATTTTACCGTTTTTGTAAGGTACAGCTTGTCAAAATTGGATACAGGAAGAGATTAGTGTTCAGTAACAATCTCCACGCAAAGATATAAATGTTGGCAGTAGATTCATTTCTTTTCATACTTGAGACGGTTCTTAGTTTTGGATTACCGCAGTTATTATTGTTAAGGATCTTGATCATTAATAACATTGTCGTCCACATTGTGGGTTCCAAGTTAAATCTAAAAATCTTTTTTGGGTTATTTATTTCTGAACAGATCCATATCCAGTCATGAGCATAAATATATGACTATGGACAACTCGGCAATAATATCTGATTCAAGATTCATCCATTAATATATATGACAGCAAATATATGTCATCATTTGTGGATATACAAGTGGCAACAACCTCTTTTAATCCCTCACAATCCAGTTTAAAAAATTCTACTGGCATGAATTACTTATTTTATTTTAAATTAATTAATCTTAAGGAATTTGGACCGTTCATAATAATATTCATATTTAGAGGTCTGGTCAGTTCTTTTTTAATGTTGCGCAATATTACACTGTAGTCAAACACGCTTGTTTTTTATACCATAGAGCCGCCTCCGTCCACTGTAGGCGGGAAAATTAATGTTAGCTGCGGCCGATATAAATGTCTGTGTATCTTTTAATGACTGCTGTATACGATGACAAATTCTTAACCCATTTTGGAGTCTGTGATAGATTAGGTATCAGTTGCTTTGATGATCGGCGTGAGAATAGAAAAATCTTTACTAGATTAAAATTGTCCATCATGTGTGGCAACCTTCTTATTTTCCTATATTTATTTATCTTTAACCATTTTTTATTCGACTCCCATCTACTTGAGGTATTCCACAGCCTTCACGTTGGTTAACATTGCCTTTATGTACGGCAACCCTCCTTCTTTTCCATAATTTTATTTAAATAATTTCCTTACATATTTTTTTCTTTCAAGTTTCCATCATTCGCAGCCAACAGTACTTTCTATTCGACAGTTCTCCATACAGAACCCTTACCATTTCTGCAGTTGTTATTATATTTGTCTTTCCATCATTCATAGTTGAAGTTAACACATTATATATGTAAAAGGTCATGACTGATGATATTCTGGGCCTCTATGAACCTATAAATGTCTTAAACAAGAATATTAATTCAGAGAATCAAATTTTTGTTCAAAGTCACATTTTACTATACAGCGGTGACGCATTTTAAGTAACTTTAGCACATTCAATGGCGTTTTATAGCTCGTTGACAAGAATCAACATTTTTCAACTGTAGCTTATTTTTTAACATGGTGCAACATATTCTTCTAGACCAGTTACGTAGGTGACCAAATATTTTAAACTACGCATTACACTACTAAATTATGCATGCCGTCTTTAAAAACTCGTTTAATCATAATTATTATACTAAGCCTAATGATCTAAAACATACATACCTAAACTATGGTTCTGGAATCGACAAAAACATAAGTTGTTATACGTGTAATTTTGCAACCTTGAATTAATCTGGTTGATTATCGTGTTAATTACTTTGGTATAAGTTAAATTTAGGAATGTCTTGGATGTCTCTAGTCAGTAGTTTTTATGCAGATCTTGTCGTGATATCTACAAATTCATAGCTTAGTAGTGCAGCACTGTAATTGTGTAACACACTTTTAATCACAATGTGAATGATTTTGAAGGTTATTGCTAATCCATTGCTTCATAATGTAGTATGTGCTAAATACCGCAATGAATGTTGTTGATCTGTCAAAAATGAAAGCAATGGCTACTGCCCGCAGATTAAGCTTTTTGCGCTTGAACTGTATCTATGCGTTGGTTTCAAAGATCTATGATAAGATGAATATGTATTTAATTAGTATTGGTCGTAATAAAGTCTTGGAGATAGTGAGAAACATCTAATTCCTGAAAATCTTAATCATCTTCCTAATATTTCGTAAGAACACACTGGCTCATTTATGTTCGAGGGAAGAATGACGTGCGATCAGAAAGATGTCCTGCACAGGACTTTTATACAAAGTTCACTAATACGGTATTCCATATATGGGATTTTGTGCTGTTTACATTTTCAGACCTTCAATGTATATGTCTAGTTCTTACTAACCGATAATATTTTCTCCTTTCCAGATACTTTTAAACGACAAACTACTCCAGAGCAATGACAACAGAGATGGTGAAAAATTTGCGCTTGACCACAAGATTGCCAACGGCGAGAACAGTCGGGAAGGAACAACCAAGTCCTGCTCGTGCTGACCAATCACCGACCGTCATTTGTAAAATGGCCCAATCACAACGCGTCACACAAACGCTCCTTAACCCAAGGACCAATCACGTTTGATTCTAAATTTTTACTCTCTATTTTTAAAATGCACTATTTGTTTGATTGACGTTATTGAAATTTTTTGAATCAATTTAGAGATTATTGGACATTCGATTTTGGATTTATTTTTCGAATTTATAATTTCAAATACCAATCTGTTACTTCGTTATTTGACCACTGACTTTGCCGTGAACTTATTTTTTGTTATAAGAATAAATCTATATTTTTCTGTTCAATCCTTTTAGGTTTCGTCTTCCTTCTAAACTTTTTTATAAACTAATTCTGTATACTTTAACGACTAGTTATTATTTTTGTAATAGGCCGCCATATCTCGAGAATTTGAAGAGGTTGATCAAAGTGCCTATAATCGAATTTATTTTGTTTAAGTCTGTATTTGACTCTGAAGAAAGCTGTATAGAGTCACTAGTGCCATTAGGCTGAAGTCATAAATATATGATATATTATGATAGTGTACTATACGGTTATTGTAATAAGTATTATCTACTTATTGTATGAGAGTGTGAGAGTTGTTACTGTAAAATAAAATGTTTAGTGATGGACAGCAGTTTGTTTTATTGCATCTTAGATATAATAGGTACAGTCACGAGAATAAATATGTTACTATTGACAGCTCGGCAATAATATCTGACTTCATGATTCTTCCATTAATATCTGTGGTCAAGATGACGGCAAATATGTGATCATTTGTGGAAGGCGAGATGACAGTACAAATATGTGACATTGAAGGAACACCAAAACTGTCTGACGAGACAAGCGGTGCTAAAATATAGGATGCTACATCGGCTTCAAAAAGATGTATCACCTTAAGCTTAATGCTGAAAACTAAGCCAATGTCGCTCATTCTGCCAGTGTCAATTACTCATCTTAAAGTAAATGAGTATCAATTTCTTACTTGATAGGTAATGGTAGAATAGCCGACATCGGGTCAGTTGCCAAAAATACAAATAAATCTTATTATTGAAATTTCTACTGGCAAACATTACCGTCAGATATATAAGCTGCCAGTGGGATATCACAATTTTTCGCAATATGAGTGGCATTGCGATATAGAAGTAACCTTGAAACCTTGAATTGTCATATTTTTATGATGCCTAAGTGATGTCAGATATTTTTGATCACGAGGTATTACATTCTTCTGAATTTAACTGAGTAGTTAGGTAATACATCTTTTTGAAGCCGATGTAGCAATCTATATTTTGGATTTGCTTGTCTCGTCAGATCATTTTTCTGGTGGTCCTTCGATGGCACATATTTGTGCTGCCATATCTGTCGTCATCTTGACGACAGATATTACTGGATGAATCATGAAATCAGATATTATTGACGCACTAATCATAGTAATATATTTATGCTCGTGACTGTACCTACTACAAATAATATATCAGACGGCTACGAGGTAAACTAACTTTTTAATGGAATGCTACTCTTGAGACGTCAAAAGAATTTCGAATTTACGATTAGTTTATATGAATAGACAGCAGAGTATTCGAAATCCAGTTTGCGTACAGGCCACAAGTCAGTAGGGCCGGCCCGTTCATATAGGCGAACTAGGCGTCGGCCTAGGGCGCTCGTATTAGGGGGGCGGCAATCGGCGGCATCGAAATTAAAAATAATACTGTACATTAATTTTTATTTACCTACAACTTGAAAATACTCCCAATCTTTTACCAAATTTTCTACCAAAATGCGCTCATGGACATTTACGAAACCATCGGTACGGAAATCAAAAGCGAGTTTAGTTGATAGCCTCAACTCGCTCCATTGCTAAAAAAATCGCGATTTCAAATTTATTGCTTCTCTTGTTGTATGTTATAATGTTTTGTTCAAAATTAATTTGACTATTATAGTTTGATCGCGATCGGTGTACCGATCGCGCCTGAGAGATATTTCGCGACGGCATGTGAAGCCAAGTCAGAGGCCCATGGGCGGCTTTAAAACTCTGACACCAGGTTAGTCACTAACCACACGAAAATGAAAGAACATAGTTTTATTTTGTCACGAATTTTCTTAAAAGGGCGCCGTTTCAGCCTTTCGCCTAGGGTGCCAGGAATTCTCGGGCCGGCGCTGCAAGTCAGGGAAAATAATTGCTATGCAAATACATAACTACTATCTTAAATTGTCCGTAGTGTATTCAAATCGCAACTGTAATTCGTAGACAGTTTTATGAAATGGCTATTACGCGGCAAATTGACGTAGGGTGTCAATTTGCTTAAGGGTTATTAATAGGTAAACGTTGCTTAACGTCAAAAATGTATGGTTGACCACCGAGACGTCAATCATTACTTAACTTTCAGTAACGTTTATAAATATACCCCTAATTCCCCTGATTGCGGAGATAATAAAAAAAAATTGTGGATGTTTAAAACACAGCGGTTACATCATGATGTCCAAACGAAAAACTTACAATAAAAAAACCGACATCAAATGAATTCATAATTGGCGGAGTAATCGCGTAACAAACATACAAAAAACCAGGGATGTTATGGACATGAAATTTCGGTTCTGGATACGGATACGGATATAGAAATGATATTATACCGGAATCGGATACGGTTACGGATATAAGATTGTTTCGGATTATCCGTTAGTTTCGGATAGTTTCGGTTACGGATTGTTAGATTTTTAAGAAATTGTAACGTTATAATATTATCCCGCAATGACTGACTAGTAATGACTAAGTAATAGCAATAATAAAAAAACATGCAAGTGACACGCGCGGCTATTGTATCAACTCAGCCGGGCAGAAAAATCTGTCATAACGTGTTTCATTTAGACTCCGCCCCAATCCGAATTAACCGAAACGTTTATAGCGGATTCGGTTACGGTTACGGATAGATTTTCATTTCGGATATCCGATAGTGTCGGTTACGGTTACGGAGCTCCTTAACATCCCTGCAAAAAACATACAGTCGAATTGAGTACCTCCTCCTTTTTGAAGTCGAGTAAATCCAAATGAGTGACACTTTTAAAAAAGTTCTGTGAAAGTAAAACGCGGAGAGTTAAATCCCGTATCAAAACCTGCTCGTATACCTTCGGGACACATGTTGGATTAACATAACACATCTAGAGGAACTTAAATAAATAGCAGTTATCTTATAATGCGTGAGTGATAAGTGCGGCCTACGTAAATAGTTTTTGTCTACTTAATATTTGTTTTATTTTTATATAATATTGTGGGCGATAGCTCAGAACGGAGAATTATTTTGGTGTTTTATTCTGGGAACGGACTACATGGCAAATATACAGGAGAAATAAAAAAATGTAAAACAAGGAGGCTTTTTCCACAATACTAGATGAATCAAATCACAATCAATCAATCTGCCTAGCCTTTTCTCAACTATGTTGGGGTCGGTTTCCAGTCTAACCTGATGCAGCTGAATGCCAGTATTTTACATGGATCTGACTCCACAACCCAGTAACTGGGTAATACGATACCCCTTGGTAAGACTGGTTGTCAGACTTTCGGGCTTCTGACGACCCGTAACGACTGTCAAAGATCCACGAATAACAGCTGGAACCAACGGCTTAACGTGTTTTCCGAGGCATGGAGGAGTCTCGGTATGTAAAGATGGTTACCCATCCACGGACCAACCCCGGCACGCGTAGCTTAACCTGCCGGATTAACCCATGCCGCTGTTATTACTTAGCCACGAGCTCCTCAATGAATCAAAACACAGCTTCTAGTTTATTTAGTAATCAGCAGATCTTGAGGTATTTTAAAATAAATACTGGCGCAAGTATACTTTCACCAGTATAACGTTTTTGTGGCATAAGAATCAAACCCTGAAATGGAACTGAATCATCCTCATCGTCGTCATCAGCTTTTAGCAACCCATTGCTGGACACTGTAGTCCAGCTGCTACCCGCAGCCCCGCGGAGATCATTGCTCTACATTGTAGATATATTTATAGTCTATTTGGTAAATTAAAGGAAATTAACTGAATTTGACTGCCTCGTTGGCCTAGTGGTCGCAAGCGCTACTGCTGCGTACGAGGTCCTTTTTTAGGGTTCCGTAGTAAACAAGGAACCCTTATAGTTTCGTCATGTCCGTCTGTCTGTCTGTCTGTCTGTCTGTCCGCGGTCTAGCTCCGAGAACCTTAGTACTAGAAAGCTGTAATTTGGCATAGGTATATATTTTAATTACGCCGACAAAGTAGTAAAATAAAATTATGAAAAACATTTTTTTTTAGGGTACCTCTCATACACGTAAAGTGGTAATGTTATTTTTTTCTTTTTTTAACTCATAGTGAGGGGTATCATTGGAAAGGTCCTTTAAAAACATTGTGAGTTTGTGAAAACCATTTTTGGATTCAGGGATCCGTTTGCGAAATATTAAGCTTTAAAGTGCTAATTTTTGTTAGTGTCAAGTGTCCCCCCCCCCTGCCGGCTAAATGGTTGGTTTTGGGTGTGTGAAAAAAATCACAACAGTAGTTTATATAACGAAATTAAAAGGAAAACTATCACAGCTAAGTAGGCTCTACAAGTTAACGAGTAATAATCGACCAACTTAACTTTGCAGTTGTAAAAACATGTTTTCCCATACATTCCGTATGGGAGAACATATTTTTCAACTACAAAGTTAAGTTTTTGGGATTAACTCATCCCAACTACGGAACCCTTCATTGTGCGTGGTCCGACACGCACTTGGCTGGTTTTTTTGGGTGGGAAATTATCAAATATCTTCTCCCGCTCTGGGCGGAGCGGGAGGGCGTGTCAGATTCTTACTGACAATACCCACCCGTGTTCCTTCAGTTGCCATGTTGCCGGTGGCCACGATTTCCCTTTCAGCCTTATTCGCAACCCCGGCAGGGAGAGTATGAGGTCCTGGGTTCGATTCCCGGGTCGAGCAAAGTGTTATTGGGTTTTTCCATCTGGAATTTCTCAGAAGCAGCCCGGAGTCTGGATTTGTGCCCGGTTGATGGCTATAGGCTCGCCCCCTATTACATGGGACTTTTAAACATAACTGGCGAAATGTAGGTGTACTATAGGTACACCTCTGCCTAACTCTTCGGGGATTTCAGGCGTGATGTTATGTGAGTTAAAGGAAATTAATTAATTAATGGTTGCCAAGAAACGGTAGAACGAGCCTTGCCAGACCAATGACCAGTACCTTAATTGCGTAATGCAACACAATCAGAATCTGTTTCGATTTGAAACAGATTGCTAATCCATTGCTTCATAAGATGGAAAAAAAATCTGCTCAACAACGTAAATAACGCAATGAATGTTGTTGAACTGTCAAAATGAAACAAATTAGGCAAAATTGTTTACGAAAATAAGTTACGCAATTAGGGTACTGGTGGGTGGACGACCTACAGAAGATCACGGGGAAGATCTGGATTAGACTCGCACAGACCAGGGAAGCATGGCACAAAAGAGGCCTACTCAGCAGTCGGTGGCAAGACTGCCAATGATGATGATGATGATGAATAGTCCTCCAGACCGAATTCCGGCCATGGCGACCAACCTTCAGCGGAGACCAACCTGAAGCGTGGGAGATATCTAAGGCGTGCACTCTCTCTTCTCTCACTCTCATAGTCCGATGGGACTGTGGTGGCATCTACATCGCCACATGCGAACTACGCATCAAAAACATGACGTCACACAAAATCCTACATCGCGCAAGCAAAGTTTACCACGCGATCGGCATATACAGGGTGGCAGGGACATCGACGCGAAAACTGTTACCATCGATTCAGTACATGATTCTGAATGAAAACGAAAAATTTTAGCGCAGGGGCGTTGAAATTTTTCGTCGGTTATTTAAAAAAATCTGCTGTTCCATACATTTTGACTGCGTAGGTATTGCACTTTTCTATGAAACAGTTGTTTATTTTTTTTTAATACATTCATATTTTGCAATAAATTACAAGCGTTGTGTCATCGCGTTTTTCTTTCTTTTCTATGAAGTCCGACAGTGACCGCGGTTTAGCTGTTGTTAGCGTCTTAAGAGCGTTTACGCCATCCGCGCGCTGTTTAGCTGAAAAACAGTACTTTTCGATCCAGTTAATATCCATCAAACATTATTTTAAAAACATATTAATTACTAATCATTTTAGGAAATATTGTTGTCTAAACACTTAGTTAGGAAAATTTTTAGATTATTAGAGTATTTGTGAATTATATCAAGATTACTGAACAGAGGTTTTGTTAATTTTACTTCGAGCGTCAACTTTGACGCTTAAAATATCTTAAATCACTGATCACCCTAACAAACAATATTTTTTATCTAACTGCAAAGATTCTTAGGAAAAAAGTTAGTTAAAAGAAATTTTCAGTTTAGGTTCCCTACATGAGAAATAAAAATCCAAACAATGCGAAATTATAATGAAATTTTGGTGAATAAAATGTTTTTTTTTACCAATATATCTTCCTTAATTTAATATAATAAAGGATTACTGTAATAGAAAAACATCTTCTTAAAAATTTGCAATCAAAATTTTTAACTATATGAGTTTGGTTATTTTTCTAGAATTTTTTTAAAACTACTCTAAAATTACTATAAAACTCCACGCGCAAACCGTTTCAAATTAGTCCGCCGTGAGGCCTATTAGAGAGTGGACGCGTCGCTCGGCGCTCTGCCTGACCGCTGTTGACCTTTGTCGTGCGTACAACCATAGTATAAAGAGTTCATACTATGGTACAACGATAATGCACGAATATAGCATGATCGCCACATCTTAGTACTTTAGTAAGTAAAATATTTTATTGAAGTGAAAACTAATTTAGGGTGCTAAAGTTGATATCGGTGCCGATTCTCATGTCACAAATGCCTTCTGTTGTCACAAATGACTAGACAAAAAATCACCATTTAGTTTGGGTAGTAATAAAAGTTCCAAAAAAAGTTAAAATATGAGCATACTTAAAATTTGAAATTTACTGCTATAAATGCTAATTTTCCGACAACTTATATGCGAATACAAATAAAGAAAGGACCGAATAAAATACTGAAAATTCCGAAAAATCAATACAGCATTTGCTGACGTAATATTTTTCATATAAACAAACAAGCATGCACCAAAGTATTAACTCAGTGCCATCTTAGGCCCGTATTACAGAACGACACTCAATACTCAAGCATTACTTAAAACTAGTTTCAACCAATCAAATGGCTTGAATCTAGTTTTAAGTAATGCTTGAGTATTGAGTGACGTTCTGTAATACGGGCCTTAGTGAAAGATGACACTGAGTTAATACTTTAGTGAAAATGGCAATTTTGCTATTCTGAATTTGACGTTTTTCTTGAAAAATTTTGTTTGCCTAACTAAATCTGACTACTTTTAATCGCCATTAAAAAAGTGTGGAATTAAATTAGTTGTCATGAACTAAAATTCATACCCACACCTCGACTTCAGCTGCAAAAATAGTACTGTATTTTTTTTCTTTTCTTTTGCTTATATTTCGAAAATGGTGTGATCTATCGCAAAAGTAATGAAAATTTCGACCCCCTTTATAAAGCCCATAAATCCATAAAACTCAACATATAGGTAATAATTTTTCATGATCTCCATACAAAAAGTGAAAAATTCTATATAAAACACGGCTGCTTCGTGAGGTTCCTGTTCAGGATAAGGCGGGAGGAAACATCCGGGTGTCACCATTGTGTGGATCGGCCTGAGGACACGGCAGAGCATACGGTGGAGGTCTGCCCGGCTTGGGCGGAGCAACACCGTGTCTTCGTTGAGGTGATCGGCGGCGGTGTACTCTCGCGTCCGGCCCTGGTTCAGGCCATGGTACGGAGCGAGAAGAAATGGCAGGCCGTCACCTCCTTCTGCGAAGCGGTAATGCTCGCGAAGGAGGAGACGGAACGCGTGAGGGAGAGGCAAATTTCGCGCCTTCACGCCCCTAACCGCCGCAGGAGGAGACACCCGGGGCGGGAATCGCGAGCCAATTCCAGCAATGGGTAGCTCGCCGTCCGATAAGGACCAAGCCCGGGTCGACGGCGCGTTGTGTTCCACGCGCGCCTCAACGAGATGTCAGCAGAATTGACGGGGTCCGCTTGGGCCAATGCCTGCCGGGAGTTCGAAGAAAACCGATAGGGAAATCGTGGCCCCCGGCAACAGGGCAACCGAAAGAACACGGGTGGGTTTTACTCAGTAAGAGTCTAACACGCCCTCCCGCTCCGCCCAGAGCGGGAGAATTCATCATGGGTGTCGTTTTCATATACCCCGTTTACATTCAGCTCACTTCCACAGCAATGAGCAGGAAAGTGGGCAGGATGAGTATGTAAACACGATACTTCTTATACTGCTGCCACTGCTACTCGCGTTGCCCTACGCTCCCCAAATGAGCGGTTTTTTTATGCGGAAGTCAAAGAACGAGCAGCACGAGTGGCAGGGCGTGTTTACGTTCAGCTCTGCAACTCACTTCTTACCGAGCGCCTGGACGAATCGGACGTGCGTACCGCCTATTTATACGATCTGTGAAAATGCCCTTCGAGTGGAATAATAAAAACACTATAACATTTTTGGAACTATTGGAATCCAAAAAAAGTATGTAGGATTTAAATGACAAAAACCACAAATTAAAACTAAGTTCACGACGTCTGGACACGTAGCATGATCACAATAGAAACGGGTTTTGTCGACGGAAGAATAGACAAAATGACAGATTGTGATTGTTTATCTGTCATTTTGTCTATTGTTCTATTATCTATGGTGGTCATGCTACGCGTGCTGGAAGAGAATTAGTGAAGCTTTAGAAGATACTCCTTCCTATTGACGAATTGAAATCAAAGAAGTCACTGATGGTCACGTTTAGGCCTCTTTTGAAAATAAAAATTCATCTAGCCGATCTGTACCCCAATAATTGCGTAATAGAAAAGAGGACCACGCTCGAGGTTTGCCAGAGAGCTATGGAACGGAGTATTCTTGGTATTAAACTTGTGGACCGGGTTAAGAATACAACAATCCGTTCCATCACTAAAATATCTGATGTCACTCGGAAAGCTGCCACGCTTAAATGGAATTGGGCTGGACACATCTGCCGCATGTTAAACAATCAATGGGCCGAACTTACGACCCAGTGGGTCCCGCTTAATGGCAAACGACATCGCGGCAGGCTCAGACGGAGATGGCGGGATGAGCTGGACTCCTTTAAGAAAGATTGGTTCTTGGAAGCTCTAGACAGAGAGAGGTGGAAAGAGGGTAGGGAGGCCTTTGCCCAGCAGTGGGACAATAAAGGCTAAGAAAAAAAAAATAGCGTAATGCACGATCAATCACAATTGTTTCGATTTGAAACAGATTGCTAATCCATTGCTTCATAAGTTGGAGTAAAAATCTGCTCAATAACGTAAATAATGCAATGAATGTTGTTGAACTGTCAAAATGAAATAAATTTGTTATAATCGTTTATGAAAATAAGTTATGCAATTAGGGTACCTACTGGAGCAGATGCAGACGATATATTTCATCCGATATGGTTTGTATTCGATGTTATGGAGAGGATCCACCATCTTCTACGAAGATAATTTTCTTTTTTTAAATTTGTTTTTTTTTTAAATAAAGAACATAATTATGTATTGTGTTTTCTACACAGCGACGCTGTAATTATTTCGACGTCT
Source organism: Agrochola lychnidis (assembly GCA_963680765.1). Classification (NCBI taxonomy): domain Eukaryota; kingdom Metazoa; phylum Arthropoda; class Insecta; order Lepidoptera; family Noctuidae; genus Agrochola; species Agrochola lychnidis. The sequence continues at coordinate 5,706,729 of OY796849.1, read as the reverse complement.
ACCATTGTTGAAAGTCGAAAGCGATATGAGTGGTAGGGCAGTTCTTTCGATCCTACTACGGCAGTATTTAGAGAATTATGGCTGGCAGCGCGAACAGTAGCGGCAGGGGCAGAATGTAAATGAGGCATTAGTTTTTGAGGGTACTAAAGTCGATAGTGAGGTCAAAATGTAAATCCAAGATGGCGGCTGCGAAAATTTTGTTTTTGTTTTAAATGATACGTGAGAAGGAACTTTATTCCTGAGTGGGTTCTCACAAACGCACACGTTTTTTTTCAGGTGAAAGCTTCTTTAGGCGCGATGAGCGATTATTGGTAAAGGAAAATCTTATGGGTTTGCGACACCGACATGCTAATATTAACAGTACCCATAATGTAACTATGAGTATGACATGTTGCGCTTGTTGTTACTCGGAGTGATAATAAGATAAGATGTTTAAAAGAAATAAATATGATTCATCAAATTGTTATGCCTAATATAAAATAAACACGAAAAGAAGCGTATAAATATGTAAACTGTTCCAATAAAATATTGTAAAATTATTTATTTAATTCGTTTTTTTTAATAATATTAATCATAGGTGTAACAATAAATTGAAGTTGGATTTAAATTCCAATTAAATATTTACTAAAACAATTATTGCTCTAAATCGAACGGATCAACGTGTGTTAGTCTGACTATAAAGATAGCGAACGCGCCAACTCTACGCACACATGTACGCGCGCTTCTGTGTGAGTGAATTTTGCGAAGAATTTACCTAAACTTGACTTCTCGCGCTAGACGTAAACGCTCTTAAGAGGCCGGCGACACGGCTCGCAACTACAAATCGAGATGTTTGCAAAATTCAATTCCAAGTACGTTGCGCTAGTGTGAGTGCCTGTCGGAGCGATATACACCTACAGTGAGCAATACTACCACGCACACATTGACAATTATTGCTTGACGCGATAGTACTACTAGCTTTCGAAAATTTATAATAAATTTGGATGTGTTCCGTAATACAAAAACCGGCCAAGTGCGTGTCGGACTACGCACAATGAAGGGTTCCGTAGTTGAGATGAATTTATTTATCCCAAGAACAAACTTAACATTGTAGTTGAAAAACATGTTCTCCCATACATTCCAACTACAAATCGTCGGTCGGCATCCAATACCGCGGATGTGACATTTTTTTACGTTTTTTTTTTTTAATTGCAAGATCACTTATTTGATTGTGTAGAATGAAATAAAACAAAAATCTGATGTTCGTTAAAAATTTCACATTCGCGGTATTAATATAAAAATAATATAAATCTAACACCTTTAAACGAGCAATTCTTGTATATATGTATATATATAATCTGAATCTCGAAAACGGCTCAAAGAATTTTTATGAACTTTATTTAGTACGCAGGGCGTTTCGGGAGTGATAAATCGATCTAGCTAGGTTTAATTTTTAGAAAACGTCGTTGAAAAAGAAAAATGGTCACGATATTTTTCTTTATTCAAGTAACAAGGACTCATTGTGTTAGTAAACTTATGAACTATGTTAGCTTATTTTACCATGTCACTCAGAAAGTTTTGCGACTAACAGTTTTTGTGTATGGGATACTGGCTGGTTTTGATATCGATAAAAAATATGACTATTTATTACAAAAAAAAACATAACCCTATGACGGCTGTTACATAACAAAACGTGCTGGCTGTGAACATTTAATTCAAGAGAATATGCGAATTACATATGAAATGGTTCACCATATACTGCAGATTTGACCGGGAAGTGTGCATGAAATTCTACATGGACATCTTCGGGTAAGGAAGATAGTTTCACGCTGGTAACGCAAAATCCAACGCAGGCTCAGAAGGAGGTTCGGATAGAATGGTGCCGAGACATGATAAAAAATTTGAAGCAGGCTCGTCTCGGCACGTTTAAGATATCATTACGGCTGACGAATCTTGGTTTTATCAGAATGATCCAGAAATGAAGCGTCAGTCGACCATGTGGCTGTTTCAAAATGAACCAACGCCTACCTAAGTGAAGCGAGCCAGTGTGCAACCAAGTGCAGGCAAAATTTTGATCGCAAGTTTTTTTTCTTTGACGGTTTATCTGGTGTCAGTACCCTTTCGAGATCAAAGGAGCATCAATACTAAATTGTATGTTACCAAATGTTTGCCCGAAGTTTTTACTGCTGCAAGCAGCAAGCGACCGAACACTGGCCTCCGTGGGCTACTGCTTCACCATGACAACGCGCTGACTCACTCGGCGCTCAAAACAAGGGAATTTTTGGACAGCACACCGGTCAAATTTATAGGTCATCCTCCTTACAGTCCTGATTTGGCTCCGTGCGACTATTTCTTGTTCCCCAAAATAAAAAACCAACTCAAAGGAAAACAGTTTTCATCACCGGAAGCTGCACTGGCTGCATTTGAGAAGGAGATTGAAGAGGTGTTTGATGTGGACTGGAAAATGTGTTATGAAAATTGGTTTAGACGTATGAAAGTGTGTATTAAAGATATAATAAAAAAATATATAACCTGTAGTTTATTTTTTTCTAGTATCGCAATACTTTCCGAGTGCCCCACGTAATCTAGTTTCAATTTATTTCACCCCATGGGAGATGGCACTGCAGTGATTGATGTACATGCAATCCAGCCTGCTAGTGATCATTTTTAGGATATTGTTGGAGCTGGCCCGCACTCTGCGCACCAGGGATGCACTCCCATTCGCATCGTTGCGTAAAAGCAATTAATATGTGCGTCTGCGAACATTCCCGATGCGCAACAAAAACGGGGCAGCCCCACCAATAGGTACCCTGAAAGCGTTGTTGTATTGGACACGAAGGGTGTTGCACGACCTTTGGGTATATCTAGCCCATAGGCTGCACGTGTAAAACGTTGTACAATAAGCTCAAAACAGAGTAATTTTCTTTTTAAGTGAGCAGCGTGTGCAAACCTGCGAGCCAGCATGTTCGCCCTTACCGACAAGACCCTTCGTTCCCGCCAATATCGAGTCCGTCATTGAGGTCAGGGGTCAATATATGACCAAGATATTTAAACGTAAATACTATTTGTAGTGGAGTCTCATTGAGTAATACAGGTGGTACATAACCTGGTCTACCCCAAGCCTCAAAGACCATGATCTCCGACTTATTGGAGTTATACATCAAACCATGTATTTGCATGTATTTGCTCACATTTAGCGACCAACTTTCTGAGACCACAGATTGACGCGCTCAGAAGCACCATATCGTCTGCATAGCTAATATTATTTACACAAATACCATCTATATAGTTACCTACTCTGGTGCTGTTGAGCTCGCCAATCAGCTCGCTCGAAAAGCGAGGGTGAGCTCAACCCTCCCTGCCTCACCCCGCATTCCAACCTGTATGGCCTGGAAAAATTCCAGCCCATCATACACTATTGATCTTGTTACCATACCAATATTTAAAGATGTTTATAAGCTCCGTTGGCAATCTATCCTTCTCCATCTTTCTCCGCAATACGTCATAAGCAACCAGATCGAAAGCCTTGAATAAGTCGAGGAAGCTAACATAAATCTGCGTCCTACGCTGTGTATATAGTATGTGACAGTATGCTTAAGACACAACACTGCACTTTCTGTTGACAAACCACGCCGAAACCCGAATTGGTTGTCATGAACATTTACAGTTTTATTTTTTAGTTGTGTATTAAGCAGACTGTCAAACACTTTTGATATTTTGTTGTTGATATTATAATAGCTAGAGAGATGGGCCCATCTCTCTAGCTATTATAATATCAACAATTGTATTGGATGCCGAGCGACGAAATGTAAGTTTGCGCGCACAATATTGAGAGATTTACCATGTTATTTTAAGACTATGGACTTCTTATAGGTTTTCCTGTTATTTATGAGTAAAGAGCCATACTATGTATTTTTTTCAAAATTTTTGGTCCAGTAGTTTCGGAGATAAGGGCGGGGGAATGGTCAATTTTCATTGAATTTCTTAAATATCTTTAAAAGTGTTTATTTTAAAATGATATAAAAAATATGGTTAAGATCCTCATAACAAGTCCTTTCATTTGATATGTCACACGGTACTGTTAGTAAAACTTTTTTTTTTAATTTTCTTGTTTGCCCCCTAAAAGTGACCCCTATATTCAAAATTCATTTATTTACGTTACACATTCGTGTTTGGGTTATAGAAATACATATGTGTACCAAATTTCAACTTAATCGGTCCATTAGATTCGGAGTCAATTGGCTGTGACAGACGGACAGACAGACAGACAGACAGACAGACAGACAGACAGACAGCCAGACAGACAGACAGACACACGAGTGATCCTATAAGGGTTCCTTTTTTTCCTTTTGAGGTACGGAACCCTAAAAATTATGAATGAAAACTTAATGTACTTCCATTTTTTTTTCTATAATTTGTAACTTGATAACATAAACTATGCTTCTGCGGAAACAATATTACAAATATTGTTGTTTATAATACAGAAAAAACAATATGAAAACATGTCATTTACGCTGTAAAAATGTACGAAATGCAATTTGCTTACACTTCATTTAAAGGTATGTTTTTGTAAATAAAAAGACGTAGGAGCCTAGATAAATACTATCTCAATCCGAATATCAACATAATATGGTGGAAATATGCTCAAATTGCAAATGATTTATGTACTACGTTTGTATGGACAATTCATGCGTCACCGCATTCTTAATCCCAATCAAATTAATATAATTGCCTTTTTATATCTATCAGTTTTCTTAAGCCAAATGTAAGCATGTGAATGATAAATCACTATTACTTTAGTGGACAGGTGCCTTTGACAAACGAGGTGTCGTCGGTGGTCTTGACAAATACATACAAGGTAGTGGGCGCGTTAGCGATCTTGTCGGAAATGAATGATGGGATGTTTTTAACTGATTCGTGATTGAGATTAAAACTTATAAAGATACTCGGGTTGCATTTCTTCGCGAAATTAAGAGCGTTCATTCTAAAAGTTGTCAACTTTGCAAATAGCTGTCAAATATTTAGCTGTTTTGATTAATTTGACAATTAGGTTACTGTATGGCAATATGAAATGTCGCTAACTAACTAGAATATAAATAATGAATTGCAATTATAACACTGAATTTGAAGTTGTGACCGTTTTACGTGTAAAAAGGCATTTGGATTTCTAAATACTCTTTTTTTTTCCGGTGTTACGATATTAAATAGGTATTGCGTTTTTTATTCAATATTTTAGTTCACTAGTTAGCCATATTTCGTATTTCCATACAGTATGTTCTATGTTCTATGTTATGGGGTTTGGTTTCCGCACTTAGTCCGTCAGGTGGACCATTGTGCGTGGGCCATGGCGGCCGTTTGGTGGTTATTCCAACCAGCCCACCTCCCTCCAGAAGTTAATTAAAACTCCTGGTCTGTTCAGAACGTCAGTGAAAGATCTGGGTGACCCGAGGGTTTCTGTTCTAATCTTAGTAACACCTGTGCATTCGAAGAGTACGTGCGCGACGGTTTCCTCAGCCTCCATGCACGCCCTGCACAGAGGACTGTCCGTTATGCCTATTGTGTGGAAGTGTTTGTTTAGCGAGCAGTGACCCGTGATGGTCCCCGTCATCAGGCTCAGGCCATTTCTGTCAAGGCTTTATAAACGCCTCGTTAGCCTGCTATCCAAGGATGGCATTGCTTCCTTGGACTGCCTACAGCCCGGTGTCGAGGTCCACCAATTCTCCGCTTGGGTTTGGGTGAACTCCTGTAGCCACCTGCGTATCTGGTTGAATGGAATTGGCACGATAGGCTCGGGTCCACAGACTGCTGTGCTAGATCCTCTTCTAGCAAGTTCGTCAGCAGCGTCGTTACCCAGCGATCCGCTATGTTCCATACAGTAATATTGCCAAATTAATCAAAACAGCGAAATATTTGATATCTATTTATAACGTTGCCACACTTTCAGAATGCACGGTCTTAAATTCTTAATAATCAAAAAGTAAATTACATAATTAATATAGGGGTCGTGTAGACAATAAGTAAGTAAGTACATAGGTATCTATTTTGTTGACAATGAGATATTAATGTTCTTTTCTGTTAAAAAAAAGCTGTACGCCTATCAAAACGCACCAATGTGTCACCATGCCGTGAAGAAAACTTAAAGTAAAGTAAAGTAAAAATTTATTTGCATAGATTGCAGGTACAGTAAATAAGATGTAACAGTTAAAATATGGGTGATCCTTGTACAATCTACCTTATATTAGGCATGCAACATTATATAACACGAATGAATTAATATAAAATGAATAGCAATTATGATATAGATAAACTGTTTTAAGGTAGACATTACACATGAACAATAGTCGGCACCGGGTACCTACATTCATTTAATAAAACTTTAATTTACATAATTATCTGTAATACAATAAACACAATAGGAATTTTAAATAAACACAATAGGAATAAACTTAAATAAATTGAAACAATGTCATAATTAGGTAGGTATGTCAAAAAAAAAAAAAAATCAGTGGATCGCTTATCTACGAGCGCCTACGTGAATTAAACTTTCAACTTTTAGTAAGCTAGCTGGAGTTAGCTGTTACTTAGAATCTAAAAAAAAAAGTTATAAAACCTAAAATTCTATTACGACAAAAGAGCCAACTAAAAAGGTATAAACAAGATATCACAGACAGACAAATTAAAAATCCAGAGTCAGTCGTCGTGTTATAAATCGAACAGATCACGTGTGACTCTGGATTTTTAATTTGTTTGTCTGTGAGGTCTTGTTGAAATGCTTTAATGTCCTCTAGAGGTCGCCTTATTCAATTTAATGTAAGAACACATAGCCTATAACCAGCGAACGATGAAGACGCTTCCAACGATAACTCATTTGTCAAATTACGATAAGTAGTTTAGAAATTATGAGAGAACAGATGAATATACATACCCACATACATACCAATAAACTGCCCTAACTTTGCCCGGCGTCCTATGTTTGCCAATAATAATCAAAAAGCTGTAATATCTTTTTCATTTTACTTGTATGACAATCGAAACTTAAAGCTCTCTTTGAAAACTCAAAGTTTCGATTGTCATACAAATAAAATGAAAGTAGAATAAAAAAGTTATTACATCATGTACATATTTTCATTATGGGCAAACATAGGACGCTAGGCGAAGTTAGGGCATTTGACGGTACCGGTCAAAATAATAACCCTTCGCCGTAGTAATAATACATAATTACACCCACATAGACAAGAATAGAAAAGAACCTCAAAACAAGCCCTGTCCAAGGAGTGCATGGTCCTTTTGCTGTCACATGATTGTTGATTATTTAGGTGACACAATACCGAATCCAAGTTATAAGTAACACAATATGGGACAAGGGCAAGCAGTAGAAAAAATTGTCTTACTTAGATTTTGTAATAATTGATGAGTCAATTAATATCTAAAGCACTTTAATGATATCAAACAAGTTTTCCAAAATCGTTACATTTCTAATTACATTTTGTTTCATCATTAACTCATATTTTTATTACGATTTAAATTACTTAAACAAACTCAAGTATACAATACTAGCTTCTGCCCGCGACTTCGTCCACGTGTTTCTAGTTGTAACATAAAATATATCCTATGACACTCGACAATACTGTAGCTTCCTATTACTGAAAGAATTTACGAAATCAGATCAGTCAGCAAATTAAAAAAAAAGTGGTGGCACTCCGGGTGCCGCCAGAAGTGAAAACTTGAACAAGAAAAATACTTGTATAGAACATTGGTCCGTAACCTCATCTAAATAAAGAGCACAATCGCGTTTACAAAAAAAAAAAATACTTCCAAAACCTTTACCTACTGTAAAGTTACTTGTATAGAATATTGATCTGTAACTTAATATAAATAAAGAGCACAATCACGTTTACAAAAATGAGATGTCAGTAACGGTGTCGGGAGTTCAATTGTTTTTATCCATCTCAAAAATGCCCAACGCGCCTAAAGGAAGTTTTCACTTCAAAACAAAAACCTTTTATTCCTTGCATTTTACAGGATTTTCTTATTTCTAGTAGGTAAATTGTTTGGTTAATTAACTTAGATTAATTGTTAGTTTGATTAATTTATATTTAAAATCTATTTATCTAATTTATGCAAGAACCCAAATTCAAAAAGAAGTAAAATAGACGATGCACATGGAGATCCCTAAATGGTGAAATCAAAAACAAGATATAATACAGGTTTTTTTTTTACCAGTGCATAAACTTAAACTCGTGACTTTACTCATCATTATGAACAACTTTTACTATGGGACCAAACCTGAAATCGCGAAAAAATCGCGTCACTGGTTAAAAATTTTCCCTGTATTGTGCTGTGCAACCAATCGAGAATATTCCATAACATCGGCACTATAAATCTAAACTATCCCCTCGGACCATAGGTTACTTAGAGCAACCCCCTTTTTTTTTGGGTGGGAAATTTTCAAATAACTTCTCCCGCTCTGGGTGGAGCGGGAGGGCGTGTCAGACTCTTACTGACTAAAGCCCACCCGTGTTCCTTCGGTTGCCCTGTTGCCGGGGGCCACGATGTCCCTATCGGTTTTCTTCGAACCCGCGGCAGGCATTGGCCCTAGCGGACCCCGTCAATTCTGCTAACATCTCTTTGAGGCGCGCGTGGAACACAACGCGCCGTCGACCCGGGCTTGGTCCTTATCGGACGGCGAGCTACCCAGTGCTCACCGTCCGCAAACCCGCGCCTACGGTGGCCGGAATTCGGCTCGCGATTCCCGCCCCGGGCGTCTCCTCCTGCGGCTAGAGCAACCCCCTACAAACTAACTCACAAATTTTACCTCTTTATAATATTATTATTAAGTTTATAATAATATAAACTAATATAATGAATTAATCTTTACTTATATTATAAAATATAAGTAAAGATTAATTCATTAGCGTAACATAAATAAGATTTAACTTTTCAGCTAAGCCTTCCTTGTATGTTACTTAATACTTAAATCAATGATAATAACCTAATAAATGGTTATTAGGACAAATAAATAAACGATTATGTTTGGATTATTTTGGAAAATTAGAACTAGGTTTTTATTTTTAGCAAAATATAGAAAGGTTAAGTTATTCTATTGAAGATATAATCATTAATTTAAGTCATAATTTCCAGTACATTAGACGAAAACTGATGAAATTATGTAGGTATTATTTTTTTCATCAAAAACAATGATGTAAGTTACATTATGATTACATTAACTCAATAAATCGATATCTTAAGTCTCGATCTTGACATCCATATTAACTGTATGCTTGACAAGCCAACGATTTTAATAAGCTTTTAATTTGGACACCACAAAAAATGAAACTGAGTACCTACTTCACATTGTTAATAATGTTACAGAGGTGCGAGGAACTACCAAACAATATCACCAACCAACAATTATTGCTGTGAGCATTTATCTAATAAATGTAATGATGGAACTTTTATAAAAGTTAAAGGGGTATTTCAGAAAGTGCGCAGTGCAATGGCATGAGTCTCTTTTTTTATGTGGTGCAGCATTACACTGCATTATCAACCTTTTTTACGCGAACATAGGCCGTCTTATTTTTTCCTTTTTCATTTTGACACCAATTCAAAATTTTTGCAATGGAAGAGAAATATTTAATTTTTTCTTGGTTGACAACCGTCAGTCGTCAGCAGAGCGTAGAGCTGTGAATATAGCAATCTGATTGTTTCGCTGTGTGTGAAATTTCTACGACTTGATTGTGGCAGTTCTCGGGAGCAGTCGGGGATATTGTCCCCTAATACCCAATTGTTGATTCATTTGTGAGTATACCAATTATCTGTCGTATAACCCCCTATATAATTTGGCCTTACTTTCTGGACTAAAATGCGACTTATCTTAGATCCAGATACAAAAGGCCGATTTTCGGCCCCACCCCCTGGGCCGGAGCCAGACTGCCGGTCCCACTCCTCACCAGGGTCCTCGGCGTCCGAGTTCGGTCAGCGGTCTAGGCCGAGTTAGCGGTCCAGGACGAGTTAGCGGTCCAGGCCGAGTTAGCGGTCCAGGCCGAGTTAGCGGTCCAGGCCGAGTTAGCGGTCCAGGCCGAGTTAGCGGTCCAGGCCGAGTTAACGGTCCAGGACGAGTTAGCGGTCCAGGCTGAGTTAGCGGTCCAGGCGAGGCGTCCCTGGCACGATTACGCGATCGTGCTTAGCCGGGCGCCGGGACGGCGAACGGCTGTAAGCGGTCCTCGGCGAAGAGCCACCCTCCAGCGGACGTAGTTTTTGGTTTTTTTTGGTTACTCTTAGACTATAGTCTTTCAAAATTCAACAAAAATACTTTCTCTAGTATATAACAGTTGGACATAATTTCATGGCTTTAACCTCACCACACACTCATTTTTAAACTAATATACCTTCAGAAGGACATGAGTTACGTGTTACGTTTATCTTAAAACCTTAAAATCTTAATCTTCTTAAATTTCTAATTCGTAGGTTTAGTATACACCATTTAACCGTTTGTACCAAATCTGGGAATTAGTTTCTTCGTGACTTCTTTTGGTACCCGTGCTCACTCATTGCGACGGCTCGGTGTTTGACGAATAGCTATTGGTCGGAAATCCGCGTCGTATCGCCTAACGCCTAAATTACGTTTGTCGATGGGCCCAAGCCTCCCCTGACTTTGGCTACTTAATTCCCTAATTCCTGTTTTATTTTTTATCTTTGTTACCGTGTTCTTTTTTGTCTACCTTTTGAATATACAGTGTTGTTTTACCGCAATCATACCTTTCATTTCTTATCCTTACAACGCCCCGGGTTCGATTCCCGCGTAGCGTTGGACTAGTGGCAAGAAGACATAATATTTTTTGCTACAAACTGGCGCCCGACAGGAAGTTATCAAATAACTTCTCTTCTTCTCAAATAACTTCTCTCCACCCAGAGGTGGAGCAGGAGGGCGTGTCAGACTCTTACTGAGTAAAACCCACCCGTGTTCCTTCAGTTGCCATGTTGCCGGGGGCCACGATTTCCCTTTCGGCCTTATTCGCAACCCCGGCAGGGCATGAGTCTCCTAACTTTGCTTTATCTGTGTTACTAGAAGGTCGTCTTAGCTACTATTTGCTTATAGTTAAATTTCAAATTCGCACATCAAATTAACTGGATTGAACAAATCGGCTTTCTGTTGGTAAAGTTATTATACCTAATATAAGGTTTTTAGTTTGCACACGTAGTAGCGACCTGTGCATGAACGAATTTCATCTTCTTTCAAACCATGTGCACTCCTAAACCTAAGCCTAAAAAGAACTAATATAATGTTCAAAGTCACGTAACATCACTTTAAATCTTTAGAAAAACATGAACAGTTGACGCATAAGTAATTATGCATCATATAGCGTGTTTGGTGTTGGTCCGGAGCAAACTCCACGCCAACACCATTAAAAACAGTTTTTTTACATCCATCAATCAGCCTTGGGTAGGTAATCTAATCTTGCATAACAAAAAACCTTCCGGTTCTTGAACCCTTCGCGCTATTTTAAGATCGGAGTTACTTAAAAATAGCCATCATATTCATATCTTGAAGGTGTAAAAATGGCTTAAAGTTAACGAACAATTACGGAATCTGTACCTGGGCACAGCAAATAATATAAAAATAATTCTAATAAAAATAAATATAAAAACAATTTTAAATATATTATTAACATTAATTAAGTATAATTTTATTTTTAATGAGATCAGTTACCTTATAAGTTGTGGTACATAATAATTATTATTTGGTAAGATCAGTTAAAAATATAATCATATTATACTATTTATCTATGTACGTATGAATTATGGTAATTATATGCCTAAGTACTTATTTATAGTTTTGAACGTCTAAGGTAATGCCTTAGCATCTGTTTCGATCAACTCAGCCTGCAGCAGACTGCTGGGCACAGGTTCTAAGTTGCACCTCAACACCCAGTTCTTCGCCAACCTTTTTTTATTTTATTATTATTCCCTTTGGTCCAGTTGGTCCAGTGGTCGCAAGCGCTACTGCTGAGCATGAGGTCCTGGATTCGATTCTCGGGTCGGGCAAAGTGCTATTGGGTTTTTCTATCTGAAATTTCTCAGTAGCAGCTCGGAGTCAGGATTTGTGTCCGGTTGATGGCAATAGGCTCGCCCCCTGTTACATGGGACTTAAAACATAATTGGCGAAATGTGGGTGGATTTGCTACAGGGACACCTCTGCCCAACCCTTTGGGGAAACAAGGCGTGATGTTATATTATGTATTCCCTTTATTTCATTTTTAAACATATTATTTACATTTTTAAATATTCATATAAAAACAAAAAAAATATACTATTATTATCATTATTTATTTATTTCATTAACAATTTTTACATTGCATCGAAATGTAATTCTAATTAATTATAAAATAACACAACATTTTAAAAATACAACATACCGCATCCTGTCTGCCCGAGTCACCTTTTTCGTCGGCCTTTGGCCATTGTTCTAAATAGATGAATGTTCGAGATATCTCAAATCGGACGAATGAATATTCGAGATATCATAAATCGGTTTACCAACTACCTAGACAAGCTATTCGAAAACGCTTTTCGAATATACACAATAATAAACACATCTATAAAATTCACTTCTTTTACCTTCGAGCTCTTAAAAAATGCAGAGCTCTTAGATATTCGTTGACAAGAAGGCAACAGGTACATTATAACATTTGTTTTTTTGTATATTTTCTTCAAATTCGGGTCAGGTGAATAGCCTCCGATTTAATAAAGATAAGTAGCAAAGTGTCGCAACGTCAGTCTGTTATAAAATGAATTATTTATGAATCTTACGTTGACTTGTTTGGGCAATGATTAAGGGCGTCAAATGATAATTAGATCATTTAAATTTCGATAACGAACGTTTTTAGGGTTCTGTACCCGAAAGGTGCCAAACGGAACCCGCTAATAAGCCTCCGCTGTTCGTCTGTCTGTCAGCGGGCTGTATCTCCTGAACCGTAATAGGTAAATAGTTGAAATTTTCACAGATTGTGTATTTCTATTGTCGATATAAGAATAAAAATAAAATAAAGTTAAAAATTAAAGATCGAGAAAAAAACACGTTTATTGTATGGGGACCATACAATAAACGTGTTTTTTTCTCGATCTTAATACGTTTATATAATCTCATATACAGTGTGATTCTTCATAATGTGCACATATCGAAATTAGGGGAATCTATGCTTAATTTTATCGACGGTAAAAATATTAAAACAACTTTCTCTTTGTTTTTTTTTAAATTTTAAGTAAAAAAAAAATTATTTTCTTCTCTTTGCCATCTTATTTATAAATTTTACAATTTTTGTAAAAAACGTACCTCCTCTTATTTTTTATGTTTATCTTGTGATGTCTCTCCATTTGAGATAATAATTATGTTTTACTCTCATTAAATTACATTCGTGATCAATTAAACTAAATTGGTTGGTACTATATATTTTTTGCAACTGCTAAATGCTGTTTTATTCATTCATTCCTTTTTATATGTATCTGATAAATATCTATGCATCTTTAACCTTTTTCATAAAGGTCTTCTGTATCGATTTCAACTACGCTATCAATTTCGTTATCGGTTATATTAAAACTTATCTTATGATCGACCATAAGACTTGTTTGCAGAAATCATCATCATTAGTCAAAATCAAAATATTTTATTTCACATAAACCTACATGGGCACTTATGAAACGTCAGAAGCTAGGTGCACGGTTCCAATTGGTCGCTTCCTATGGAGAAGAGCCGGCAAGAAACTCCACGGTTACTCTTTTCAAAATAAATGATTTCTACAATGTTTTCAAATAACAGTGTTAATAGGTATGAGAGGACAGTGTAGACCTATCAACAAGTACCAGGTACTTAGTAAAATAGAAAATGGTCCACAAGTCTACAGCCTACAATGTTCTCACATTCACAAAATCTAAACGAAAAGAATCTGTATAAAAGATAAACAAAATAATAAAATTATGGACCTATTTAAACCAAATGACATGATTGATGATTGTCACTACAGCTGTAACCAATCAAATTTAAAAAAAAAAAATTGAAAATTGTAGGTATAAATTGTTAAATAATGAAAAGATTATGTCAAGGAAGAATGTAGACTACATAGCAGTCCACTGATGGACTCTGGCCTCTTTCATCTTACGCTATTTAACTCGACCCTCGGTTACCAGAGCAATGTTGGCCCAGGGTATCGGCCCCGCCTTAAAAGTTGAAATGAAATGAAATTGTTTATTCTGAAAATAGGATATCGGGAATCACTTTTACACGTCATTAAAAAAAAAAAAATAAGCTAGATGAGTTCGGCGTTTCCTATCTGATTACACTGAGAAGAAAAGCCGAAACAAACTCAGAGGTCGCAGTCTCTTTTAAAGTTCCGATATAATCTTGGTCAGGCCATATGAGGAACATGTAGATTAGTATCTGAAATGGCATTTTGAGTTGTGGTCATGAATTCGAACCTAGGCAGGCACTTTACTTTGTGTATTTCATCACCACTGCTCTCAAAACGGTGAAGGAAAATATCGTGAAGAATCCGGTATGTCATAGATCCAAAAATCCGAAGATATGTGACATCCACCAACCCGCACGGCCCGGTCCCTTTCACAGAGAGGAGGCCTGTGTCCCAGCAGTGGGAGCATTTTAGGCTGGTTAATGATAATGTTTCCGGTTTCCTACTCAAATCCAGCTGATCTATTTTATAAAAAAAAACTTAGGTGAATTGTGACGGGGATACTGTCAACGCTTGCATCAAATGGACAGACAACTCGCTTCAAGTTCACTTCAGCTAAGTTTTCTCAGTGAGATTTTTACGGAATAGATGCGAAGCATGTGTGGCCTGACTATGAATGATAGGCTGAGGAATGATGTGATAAGACAGCGGTGTGATTTAAAAGAAGATATAGTGACAAAAATTGAAAAGGGTATGCTGAGATGGTTTGGGCATGTTGAGAGAATGAATGAAAGGCGACTAACAACATGTATTTACAAGGCTGATGTAAAGGGAAAGGCCGGGCGGGGACGCCCTAGGAGGACATATACTGACCTTATTGGTGATGTTCTTCAGAAAGGCCAGGTGCGTAGTACTCGCAACCGGCGTGCGTGTATGACCAGATGTATGAACGTAAACGAGGCAAAAGGACTATGTAAGGATCGTAGCAGATGGCGTTCTGTAGTTTCTGCCTACCCCCATGGGAAGAAGGCGTGAGTTTATGTATGTATGTATGTAGATCGATAGGTGACCACTTGACTTGCCACCTGCCATGATTGTTGTTCCACATAGCCAGCGGGCGTCCTACCCTACGTTGGTGGGTTTACCGATTCGCTAAGAGAGATGGATATTAGCAATGTTTATCGTGGAGAAATCCTCGAAGAACTCTTAGCTAAGTAATAACAGCCGCACGGGTCGATTCATCAGGTTTAAACTACACTTGCCAGGGTTGGTCTATGGATGGGTGACCATCTTTACATACCGAGACTCCTCCGTGCTTCGGAAAGCACGTTAAGCCGTTGGTCGCGGCTGTCATTCGCGGATCTTTGACAGTCGTTACGGGTCGTCAGAAGCCTGAAACAACCAGTCTTACCAAGGAGTATCGTATTACCCAGTTACTGGGTTGTGGAGGTCAGATAGGCAGTCGCTCCATGTGAAATACTGATATTCAGCTGCATCCGGTTAGACTGGAAGCCGACCCCAATATCATGGTTGGGAAAAAGCTAGGCAGATTGATAGTGGAGAAATCCTAATATTGTATGCTGTAAGGTAATTTTTCAGTCACAAGTCTGTCTCCGACCTGTCTCCGAGGCTGGCAAGAACGCTGGATGCGAGAAGCACAGGACCAGTCGATGTGGCGATGCTTAGGGGAAGGCATATGTCCAGCAGTGGACGTCTTTCGGCTGAAATGATGAAGTCTGTCTCTATCTATGCTAAGCTTTAAAGATTTACTAAACTAGCTTCAACTTTCTGACTAACTGACCGATTCTTTGACAGTTCAAAAGTGCCTATAAATGGTTTAATTGAAAAAAAAAAAAAAAAAATTTAGAAATGGGTACAGTTCTGTAACTTACTGTGGCATGGATGTCAAGTTTTTGCATTATAAAAAAAATAACAGATTGTTTTTTTTTTTTTGTAAAAATGTTTTATTTTTCACTTTTTTGCTATGGTGTATCACAAATTTTAATACCACTACCTGCTCTGTTAATTATAGTGACAGGAAGTTATTATAACATTATCCACATAGATAGACTAAGTGGGAGAAATACGTATTATTGAAGTTAATTCAAGAGCTTGGGTAGGCCAAGTAATAAAAAAAAATATAGGACCACCTAGGAAGTACCCTTTAACAAAATATAATTTTCAAAATCGGTCCAGCCATCTTAGGGAACATACATTTAAAAAAGATTCCGACAAACTGAGAACCTCTTCCTGTGTGTTCAATTCTTTCTTCATTGAAGTCGGCCGGTTGTAACATTTTTCCCGTCACTAATGACGAAAATGTTACATAAAATACCTGTAGGTACTAAAGTAGTACATTTTAGTAGAGTAACATATATTTGCGCATTCTGTCTCATGTCTCTCAAAGATACAGAGAGCAAGATGTCACATTTAATGCGTTTTCGCTAGCATAGAATACTTAGAGCTTTGAATAACATAATGTAGGTACAAAGTATTATTATTTATCAAAACTGGAAATTACTTGATACGTATTTCTACTAATTAGCATACATTATGTATTACGAAAGTCTTTGTTAGAGGGCATGCAACAAATAAAGTTATTTGTCTTTTTTTTATCAATGTTATCTGTTTGAAGAATGATTTCTGTATTAACTGAGTCAGTCTGGTTCATTTCTCCGTGCTTCTCATTAATTTTCGTCGCAATTTGTGGTTATATTTTTTATAATGATGTTAATTAGTGTTTCTTAGTAGTACATCAGTGTATTTTTGTGTTTCCTGTGAGTGAAATGGAGTTGGGCTTGGTATGTAGACGTTTTTGTTTTCGAAAGTGATTTTAAATTTAGTATTTGTGTGATTCGTATTATTGAAGTCTGCT
Source organism: Agrochola lychnidis (assembly GCA_963680765.1). Lineage (NCBI taxonomy): Eukaryota > Metazoa > Arthropoda > Insecta > Lepidoptera > Noctuidae > Agrochola > Agrochola lychnidis. Next base: position 5,689,692 of record OY796849.1, on the reverse strand, counting down.
ATAAGTAATCTTCTTTATAATGTGGGTTCATGGTTCAAGTATTTCTACATCATTACATGTTAGAGTTTTTAAAGATACATGTATCTACAGTATCTGCGAGTCCAGGAATCCGCAATTTTTAAGCGAAGTGAAGGGAACCCGAAAGTTACATCTTGATTAATCAGATATAACTTTTACAACAACAATTATTACTAACCATGGATGTAGTAAGTGTTGGTTTTTTTATAAACAAATGAAGGCCGAACTTCAAATTTTATTTAACATTGTGAATGACAACGAAATTAAAGTTTTTTAAATCTGAATTTGTGTAGTCAACATCAAAAGTAAATTACGGTTGTTTTTCATTCCAAGTGTATTATCAATTAAATACCTATTATTAATTTGTTGTTCTCCCTCTACGATAGAATATAATTACACAGTAGAATATACAGCATCACTTTTGCTCTTGACAACAAGCGACGTCGGGGGCCTACCACAAGCTCATAAAGCAGTATTATTTTAATATTACTTCAGTGTGGGAAAGAGATGAAGCTCTACAGGACGTATAGCTCCATCTCTTTCTCTCACTGAAGTAATATTAAAATAATACTGCTTTTGAGCTGGTGGTAGGCCCCCTGTACTCACATTACTACTACGGATCACATGATCATGTAAGAAAAAAAATGTTTTTATTTCGTCCCTCTCTACTTTTTGTAACATTCGAAACCAATATACAGCGTGTAACGGAAAGGGTATATCTATCCGAAAGGGGTGAAGAGTACATCTGGTATAGAATCTATATGCATAGTTTCAGCTCAAAATAAATTACTCAAATAATTCACACCAAATTTTTGGTTTCCTAAGTTTATTAAATTCAAATCATAACAAACGTGTCACCGCACTACGACGGTCATTAGCATTTCACGTCACTTGCTAATATTAAGATACATCTCTCTGCTATCTGTGCGCCTAGTACACGGTTTAGGTAGCCTGTCGCCGCGGTCGCCCTTTGTCGGCGCGAACTGACGGGATCAAACGAGCCGACAATGGCGGCAAGCGCGTGTGCGCATTCACACATTAGGTAGTACATTAGTTAACATTACACATACTTTATTAATTATTTATTTACTTAATCACGGTTTACACGTTAATATCGATCGAGAATGACTGATGTTTGTGATGTAAAAAACTTACGATAAAATTCAGAACAAGGTTTAGGTAGGTAGCTACTTAGCTATTGTTATCCCTTATTAATTACCGAGTAAACAGTAAAATCTAAGAGCCATGCTTAATTAAGTACATTAACTCACATGTTTAAAGATGGGGTTCGATGTGGTGACCTTGGTATTGTATGCACAAGGCCGCTCGCTTGTTCATGGACACCTGAACATTGCGCAGCATCTCTGGTGTTACTGTCCTGAAAGCGGCCTTGATCCGCAACTTCATTTCTTGCACTGTATCACACTGCACTGCGTACACTACGTTTTTTATGTAGCCCCACAAAAAAAAAATTTTTTTTCTGGATCGTTTATGCTCAGGCGACCCTCCGAAGCAGATGCGTGGAAGGAACCAGTTTGGTGCAGACGATGTACCATCCGACTGAAGCAGGACAACGAAGGCAGCTGCCGACGCTCAGCATCTGGTCTGCCCTGGATAAATCGCTGACGATACAGCTCTCGAGCAGCTCGCAGATTACCATGTTCTGCTCCGACACACAACATCATCTCATAATATTCGCTATTACTTAACGACATTTTTAACAATCACGAAAACACAAACACTGATACAGATGGAGAGCGACTGAAGCACACGTCACAAGTGATAGTTTACGACTGACGATGACGTGACCGCCGAACGGTGCGGAAAAATAAAACTTCTACTTTTCTACTATCCTAGTAATAGGGTACCTAGCATTGTAGATAGCCCAACTATTGTAAAATACTATTTTAAAATTATTAACAATAATTTGAAATAAAATAGTATTTTATTGTTATAATTAATTGACTACCTAATAAAAATTTCAAGAAACATGTACAATAGTTATCAGTGAATAAATTCAATTCAACCTGAAAACTCCGATCAATTTAATACCTAGGTACTTACATCGCCAAGGTAGGTAGGTACTAGTTAATTACGTAATACGTAGGTACGTCAGAATCTGAACCCAAGAGCTGAGTTGGCAAAGTAAACCGATAAGATCACTTGTGGACTGTGGTGGTGGTACCTACTCTACATACCTACATAAATCCATAGAATTAATTTGTAAGTATTGATTAAGAACCAAGATTGCGATGAATAAGTTGAGTATTGTTTCAATTTATTTATTGAACTAGGTTGCCGGAGATCAAAATTAAAAGATAATAATAATAAATATTTTTGGGACCGTAATCTGCAACTGGTGTATTTACTCTAAATATCATTGTGTGTGTAACTTTGACTAGTTTAGGGTTCAGTTATTATTGTGCGCAAACGCTGTCCGAACAACTCACGTTACTCATGAGGTCCTAGTACTTTTTTAACTAGTTTTAGCAATTATTTCCATAGTTACAACAGTATTTTCACATTTTGGTCTGAGTGTGAAGTTCGGTACTGCGCATGTATCCTACCTCCCGCCTCCAACTGACACCAAGTGATTACTACGATGCCGATGATTTTGTGATAACTTCACTCCGGCCAAGTTAGATTGTGCGTACTGTAAATTCATTTTTACGGTTTAATTTTTATTGTGATTAAACATAAATAAAGACTGAAACCAAAACTGTCTCATTCAAAATGGGCGTCGAGGCGCCGACAAAATGTAAATGTTTCATTGTAGTGTTGTTAGTTGTTACTTAGCGGTGTACGTGTTAGTAATTTTGCCAAAAACCTAGGTACTAAAATAATATTTAAATTAAAAGCGGAACCCACTGGCATTTAATTTGTACCAGGAGACACATAAGTTGCATAGAGGAAAGTTATTTAGGGTTCATTTTGAAATAAAGTATGTAACAAAATCTTTTTTCTCTTAATTAGTATTAAATATTAAATAACATTTCCAATTTCGCAGTCTTTAGCTTTTAATTTCAAGTAGGTAGGTATGTACTATGGTAATCAAAAATTCATAATAAAAAAGTTGGTTTTCTGTAAAGTCGGTTTACGGATGATAATTTTACGTGATAACGTCACATGCCGAACGCTTAGCTTGTCTCTCTATCGCTTGTTCCGCGCTCTCGCTTGCACGCTCGGCTCAGGCGGAACGTGACACTTTTTCGTGTGTGCAGCCAGCGTTCATCGATTATAAAACCTTATCACGTCAAAAAGGATAACGTTAAAAGAAATTCACAGGAATATTTTTGTTAATACCTACTATGACGTAAACAAATGTGAGAAAATTACTATGTACATAATTATCAGGCACCTACATTTGCACGTCCATCAAAAGTCGTGAGCTAGGTAAACTTTCTTACATACAATACTAGATTTTTTTAAATCTAGTTTAACTGAAAACAGAACCCTTTAGCATTATTAATGTACCAGGACACACATAAGTTGCGTAGGAAAGTTATTTAGGGTTCATTTTGATTTGGATATTATGTTACAAAACCCTTTTTCTGTTCTAAACTTCTAAGTTCCAATCTAACGTACAAACATTCGCAGTATTAACCTGGGGAATTAATATCTGGGACAGTATGTAGGTATGGCAATTAACTTAAAAAAATATTACGTAAGGTACCTAATTTACAGGAATAATGTTATTAGGTAGTTACTATGTTGTTCCCAAATTTTGTGGTAGAGAATTACTATGTAGATAATTGTTTCGTTTACTCTTTTACACATTACATACCTACTCCGTTATGTTTGTTATAAGATTGTTTTACGTAGGTAGGTAATTAGGTTTCCCAGTCCGTACAGGGGGTACGGACTGGGAAACCTAATTACCTTTACCTAAGTTAAAACATTTTAAATTTGCAAATGAATATTTGTATTTTAGCATGTATTTTAGCACAAACATAATCATAGTTTTTGTAAAAGTCGGTAATATTATTTTGCAAAGCAAAAATAAACATCCAGAACCCAATTATCCAAAAATACCAGGAGCAAGCTGGAAAAGAGGTTTGTTTTTACTTATGAATAGTTCACTGACACTGACCAGCTGACTTGGTGCTAGTGATGTGTCCGTTTCAATTTGAAATGTTTGGTTTTTTGGTTTCATGTATTGGAAATTCTCATATGTTCCTAACATGAAGACATAGAATTTAAAAACCCTTGCCGTATAGTCTGATATCATCCAAAGAAGCCGTGCACTCGATATGTATATACCCTTTCCGTTACACGCTGTATAAGAAAAATAGGTAACTACTTACAATGTAATAAAAATGACGGCACATGGCAACATGCAAGTACAACTATTGTTAGGTTGGTACTTACACACGCAGCGACTTTGAACTGTGCTTTGAACTTCGCCGACTCGCTAGCAATGTCAAACTCTGCTGTCAAAATATGTGTGTGGATATTTGAGGAAGTAGTCCACTTAGAGCACCCGTCCGAATAGCACCTGCGACTCAGCAGCCTACTGCTGGGATGTGTTTGTTTTACAGAACGTTATTAAATGAAAGATATCGATAAAACAAATTTCGTATATATCTAAGTATGTGTAATTAATAAACATTCTATTGATTTTCATCGATATCTTTCATTTAATAACGTTCTGTAAAACAAATACATCCCAGCAGTAGGCTGCTGAGTCGCAGGTGCTATTCGGATGGGTGCTCTAAGTGGACTACTTCATTTTGAGAGTCGCAGCATGTGTAGGTACCTGTGGAGGTACCTAGTAGGTATAAAATATAAACCTCAACATCAGTTTCATTATTTTCAGTATGATAAAGAGGAAAACGATGTGGTCATCAGAATTAAAGGTCTCAGGGTTTGGACGCCGGAAGAAAAGTCATGGTGGAGACGGAAACCTACGAAGAGTAAAACTGTGATTCTTAATAATGGTATGAAGATTCCTTGATTAGGTTAGACTGGCGGTGACGTAACATATATTCGTGACGCCATTGTTTATTCGGATTTTTTGTTGAGTTCGTTTTTCCGATTTGTTAACCCAATTTTAGTACTAAGTAAAGAAAATAAAGAAAGAAAATACATTTATTTAGCACATACAAAAAAAACACATAATATAATTAACAGCAGATATAAAAACACATTAATATTATAAAAGCGAAAGTTTGTGAGTGTGTGTGTGTATGTTTGTCTCTTCTTCATGCTCAAACGGCTGGACAGATTTGGATGAAATTTGGCACACAGATAGTTTATAACCTGGATTAACACATAGGACATTTCATCCCGATATTCCCACACTCGATCGATACTTACGCGGGTGAAACCGCGGGGCGCAGCTAGTAAAAAATAAAAATCAAATAAAAAGTGTAAAGAGCGATGTAAGAGATTAGCAGGGGAGTGTGCCTCACGGCTGCGCCAAAAAGGCCTAGTTCAGCAAAAATGCCAGTAGATTAGTAGATTCTTAGCCTGATCTGCAAACTGGTAATACTGTTGATCGAAGTCTTGATCACGCTTCGATGCATCGGGAGAATTTATCAATCTGCCTATCCTTTTCCCAACTATGTTGGGGTCGGCTTCCAGTCTAACCGGATGCAGCCGAATACCAGTATTTTATATAGAGCGACTGCCTATCTGACTTCCACAATCCAGTTACTGGGTAACACGATACCCATTTGTAAGACTGGTTGTCAGACTTTCGGGCTTCTGACGACCAGTAATGACTGTCAAAGATCCAAGAACACAGCCGGGACCAACGGTTTAACGTGCTTACCGAGGCACGGAGAGGTCTCGGTATGTTAAGATGGTTACCCATCCATGGACTGACCGCGGCAAGTGTAGTTTAACCTGATCGATCGACCCGTGCGGCTGTTATTACTTAGCTACGAGCCCCTCGGGGAATTTATCGGAAATCGGGAGAAACCGAAAATGTCAAACATATCGGGGTTTATTTTTATAAACGTTGCATAAAGTGACGTTCAAACGTCAAAAATGTATGGTTAAGTTAAACAGTCGTAAGAAGATGTGTAAGATCCTTCACGGAAAAACAGATTGCTCCTGAACTGCATGACGAACTGTCCCATCTTTTTGCTCCAATAAACTATAACCGTGGCAGGAGCTTGCTTGGAGCGTGGAGGGGCTTGTGGCTAAGTTACAACAGCTGCACGGGTCGATCGATCAGGTTAAGCTACGCTTGCCGCGGTTGGTCTGTGAATGGGTGACCATCTTTACTTACCAAGACCCCTCCGTGCCTCGGAAAGCACGCTAAGCCGTTGGTCCCGGCTGTCATTTGTAGATCTTTGACAGTCGTTACGGGTAGTTAGAAGCCCTAAATGTCTGACAACCAGTACTAGGTAACACGATACCCCTTGGTAAGCCAAGGGGTATCGTGTTACCTAGTTACTAGGTTGTAGAGGTCAGATAGGCAGTCGCTCCATGTAAAATACTGATATTCAGCTGCATCCGGTTAGACTGGAAGCCGACCCCTTTTCCCAACCATGTTGGGGTCGGCTCTATGTTCTATGTTCTATGTTATGGGGTTTGGTTTCCGCACTTAGTCCGTCAGGTGGACCATTGTGCGTGGGCCATGGCGGCCGTTTGGTGGTTATTCCAACCAGCCCACCTCCCTCCAGAAGTTAATCAAAACTCCTGGTTTGTTCAGAACATCTGTAAACGATCTGGGTGACCCGAGGGTTTCTGTTCTAATCTGGGTGACGCCTGTGCATTCGAAGAGCACGTGCGCGACGGTTTCCTCAGCCTCCATGCATGCCCTGCACAGAGGGCTGTCCGTTATGCCTATTGTGTGGAAGTGCTTGTTTAGCGAGCAGTGTCCCGTGATGGTTCCCGTCACCAGGCGCAGGCCGTTCCTGTCCAGGCGTAATAAACGCCTGGTTAGCCTGCTATCCAGGGATGGCATAGCTTCCTTGGACTGCCTGCAGCCCGGTGTCGAGGTCCACCAGTACTCCGCTTGTGTGAGGGTGAACTCCTGTAGCCACCTGCGTATTTGGTTGAACGGGATTGGTACGATAGGTTCGGGTCCACAGACTGCCGTGCCAGAACCTCTTCTAGCAAGTTCGTCAGCTGCGTCGTTACCTAGCGAACCGCTGTGTCCTTTTATCCATTGTAGCGTCACCGTGTTGCGACTAGATACCGTTACTTGTTCTAGTGCATTGTGACATTCTAGTATTAACTTCGAGGTAATATATTTTTTCTTCAAGGATTGGAGAACTGAGGCGCTGTCAGAGAGTATACGTATGTGAGTGTCCGTAACTCTCCTGGCTTCAATGGCATGGACCGCTTGTATGATGCCCACACACTCCGCCTGATAGACGGTGTTGAACATTCCTAGCGGTCGGGATATCTTAATGTTGAGGTCGTATGAGAAGACTCCGACCCCGGTACCGGAATCGGTCTTCGATCCGTCAGTGTAAACCCTCAGCTCTTCCGAGCCAGAGTAGTCACACTGTTCTTCTGTAAGTATTATGTTGTAGTGCCTTTGAAAATGGTGTGATTTCGGGGCTTTGTCGCAGGGTGATGCCATCATTGGCCGACGTTTGATTACATCTTCCTTTATGCGTGTGTGCTTAATTCTAGAATCTCTGCTTAGAGTTCCTGATAAATGCAGCCTAAAGGCGGCCAGAGCCGCCTCTTCCCGCACAATGAGGTGCAGAGGCGGCAGTCCAAGCATTGCTTGTAGGGCGGCTGTGGGTGTAGTTCTCATACTGCTAGTGATTGCAACACAAGCAAATCGCTGCAGTTTTTCGAGATCTCTTTGGGCTGTACTCAGGTCTGTCCTGGGCCACCAGACCAGTGAGCCGTATGTGATAAGCGGTCGAATGACTGTAGTGTATAACCAGTGGGTGACCTTGGGGCTAATCCCCCAATTCCTGCCAAGCAGTCGCTTACACTGCCACAGGGATATGCTGGCTTTAGTTGTGACATAGTTCGTGTGTTTTGCCCAGTTCAGTTGTTTGTCCAAAAAGATGCCCAAGTATTTGGTTTCAGTTGAGAGGCTTAGGGTTGTTCCAAAGAATCGTGGTAGCTGTAGTGTCATCAATTTTCTCTTTTTTGTGAAGAGAAGGGGTCGGCTCAACATCTGATGAAACTATAACCGTGGCAGGAGGCATAGATTGTTCGCCGTGCCTCGGAGTCGAACTGTCGTCGCTCTCGCACACTCTCTGCGCTCAACGCTCTCTTAGACGCTAAGCCTGAATGTGATGTGTTCGCAGATGAATAGAAGATTTTGTCAATATGCCTGGAGGAATGTGAGATAAGCGTATTTACTGTACCTTAATAATGTGTTTATGTCTTTCTCTTTGTCTTTAACTAATGCAATTGGCCTTGACCGTTTTATGGTAAAAATAAATAATCATTTCTTAACTTTAAGCAACGGTTATAAATAAACCCCATAAAGTACAGAGATTAGAAATACCTATAAACAAGTTTTCTACAGACAACACAATGCAGTATGTTTAGAAGACGTTATTTATTTTTAACGAACATTTGTTTCCCGGTAGGAAACAGTCATACGAGCCAATTATCACCCTCAATGGCCAACCCCTGCAAAAGGTGAAACAAACCAAATATCTGGGGCACTACGTAACGGAGGACCTTAAGGATCATGAAGATGTCGAACGCGAGCGCCGGGCTCTTGCTTTGAGAAGCAATATGCTGGTTCGCAGGTTTGCTTGTTGTAGTAAGGAGGTTAAGATAACGTTGTTTAAGGCTTACTGCCAGACCTTCTACACGAGCGGCCTGTGGGCCAGCTACACGCAGAAAACAATGGACGCCCTGAGCGTCCAATATAATAACAGCTTCAGAATGCTTTTGGGACTGCCGCGCTTTTGCAGTGCCTCTGGCATGTTCGCGCAGGCGCGTGTTCACGATTTCCACGCAATGGTGAGAAGAAAAACGGCGTCGCTGCTAGAGAGAACGCGGTCAAGTCCTAACAGCATTCTGAAGATGTTAGTGGACAAATTTGACTCGCCGATAATGAATCACTTCATGCAGGTGTTGGTTAGGCAGGAGTGATTCATTACATTCGGTGAATGTATGTAAATATTGTTTGTACTTAGTTATAATTGTAACACACTAACATAGTTTTTAAGTTTTCTTTTTGTATCTAACTAACTAACATATGGATCATTGTTGTCTAAGCCAATAAATAAATTTAAATTTATTTTATAGTTACAGGATGTATAAGACGAAGCGAATTTGTTGCCATCATTGGACCAAGGTAAACAAAACAATAATATTTTTTTATATGTAACATCTCCCTCTCGCTTTCCTGCAATCAAAATCGAAATGTAAATATAAATAATCAAATCTGTGAGAGTGATTTCGTCAAAAGGGACGGAAGTGTGTAACAGGAAGCCGGGGAAGCGCGCGCTATTTGATTTGACCAATGAGCGCGCGCGGTGCTAGAGTTAACTGTCAAAAACGACCTTGACAAGTTGACCTTTAATGTTGCTTATTACCTAGGTGAGATGTCAGATGTCAGATCATATGCGACTACTGTAAGGCTTTTTTCCATTGGATACCCACATTATTGAATACATTAAGAGGGTTTATCCTAAAAGTTGCGTAAAATTCGTAAATAGCTGTCAAATATTTACCTGTTTTGATTAATTTGGCAATATTACTGTATGGAATTAAAAAATGTGGCTAACTAGGGAACTAAAATATTGATTATGAAATGCAATCGTAACACCGAATATTTAGTTTTAGATGTAAAAAAAAGTATTTGGAAAGTTTTCAAATGCATTTTTTACATCTAAAATGGTTACAACATCAAATCCAGTGTTATAATTGCAATTCATTATTAATATTCTAATTCGCTAGTTAGCCACATTTATTATTTCCATACAGTAATATTGCCAAATTAATCAAAACAGCGAAATATTTAACATCTATTTGTGGCGTTGCCCATTTTCAGAATAAACGCTCTTAAGCAAAAAAGAATATTGTAGATAACAGATCATAACTGAAATTTATGAATTTCATAAGAGTTAAAATGTTTTATAAATGATGCATCGGCTTATCTTTTGGCTTTTAAAGCAAATATTTCTTATTTAGTTTCAAAAGTTTATCTTTTGCTAAATCTGACACCACTGGAATTCGTTATCTGGAAAATATAAGTTTAAATAAAACGAACATCAATTTTATATGGCAATGCTACACAATCACAAACAATATAAGTTTTGTCAAAGTATGTCTTCCTAGTACCCAATTTAAAACTTTCCCCTAAAAATTACGTAATTTAATTTATTTTCTTTTTTTTTTGCTGGTCTAGTGGTCGCAAGCGCTACTGCTGAGTATGAAGTCCTGGGTTCGATTCCCGGGTCGGGCAGTGTTATTGGGATTTTCTATCTGAAATTTCTCAGTAGCAAGCAGCTCGGAGTCTGGATTTGTGCCCGGTTGATGGCAATAGACTCGCCCCCTATTACATGGAACTTGAACATAACTGGCGAAATGTGGGTGTACCTACTACAGGGACATCTCTGCCCAACCCTTCGGGGAAACAAGGCGTGATGTTATGTTATGTTCTTTATTTTTCCAGTGGCGCCGGAAAAACAACTTTCCTAGTTTCCCTAGCTGGAAAATGTACGCTACCTTCGGAGGGATCGGTGACCTTATGGACGCGAAATGTCAAGGAGTGCCCGGGAGCCGTAGAGATCGTCCCACAGCATGAAGTGTTTATGGACGGGCTCAGCGTCAGGGAACATTTGGTGTTTATGGTCAGTTTGACTTTATAGTGTCTATAGGCTTCCTGGTTTGAATGTCAGGATTTAGGGTTGATAACACAGGGTGTTTATGGGTGGAATACGCTGGTATTGGGTCCGTGGGGAAATGATAGGGATGGTTAAAGAGTATCTCGTCGTGATTTGGTTTCGGTTATAGAAGTTATATTATGTATTCTCATTTATTCATTTTTTTACATATTTAATACATTTTTAAATATTTTTATAAAAATATTATATTATTTTTATTATGATAGGTAATACTTAGATTATCAAGTCTAATAAATACTAATCCATAGAATCAAATATTTACCGTAAATAACCATTTATTCGAAAACAACCATAAAGTACTTATTAATATCATGTGTGCGAGTGAATTATGAAAAATATGATTTGATCGATCCTTTCGTAAAAACTGAAAAGAAACCGATCTAAATCTATTATTTTATTACACTTTTACATATCGATCATTTAAAAAAGATCATAATTTGAATTCACCAATGAATTCAAATGTTCATCTTTTTAGGGTTCCGTAGTAAACAGGAACCCTTATAGTTTCGACATGTCCGTCTGTCTGTCCGCGGTCTAGCTCCGAGACTCTAGTACTAGAAAGCTGTAATTTGGCATGGGTATACATATTAATTACGCCAATGAAGTGGTAAAATAAAATTACAAAATATGCACGTAAAGTGGGGCTGTTTTTTTTCTATACTTTGGTGCGGGGTATCATTGGAAAGTTCCTTCAAAAACATTATGATTGTGTCAGAACCATTTTTGGATTCAGGGATCAGTTTGCGAAATATTAAGCTTTAAAGTGCTAATTTTTGTTAAGAGTCGTGTCCCCTCCCCGCCAGCTAAATGGTTGGTTTTGGATATGTGAAATAAAATCATGGCAGTAGTTTATATAACGAAATTAAAAGGAAAACTATCACAGCTAAGTAGGCTCTACAAGTTAACGAGTAATAATCGACCAACTTAATTTGCAGTTACAAAAACATGTTTTCCCATACATTCCGTATGGGAGACCATGTTTTTCAGCTACAAAGTTAAGTTTGTTTTTGGGATAAATTCATCCCAAGTACGGAACCCTTCATTGTGCGTGGTCCGACACGCCCTTGGTCGGTTTTTTGATGATATTTATACAATCGAAATGTAAAATGTAATAAAATAATAAATTTTGATACAAGATGTTCAAATTAAAACAATGCTTTTATTATGATAATTAATAACACTCTGCTTAAATAATCATGGCTATTATCAAGTTATGTAAATGTTGAAAACATATTGTAAATCAAACCATATCCTGTTTCTATTATAAAACGTTCTAGATTCGATAAAATCTTTATGTCGTGATGGAAAGATGAATCTATGCGTTGATAAAAAACAATAAAATGAAAACTTATTAATCCGTGATGGCGGCCGTTGACATATTCAAATTTAAAATAAAACAGACCCATTTCGCTCCTCATCATCTGCCTAGCCTTTTCCCAACTATGTTAGGGTCGGCTTCCAGTCTAACCGGATGCAGCTGAATACCAGTATTTTACATGGAGCGACTGCCTATCTGACCTCCACAACCTAGTGACTAGGTAACACGATACCCCTTGGTAAGACTGGTTGTCAGACTTTTTGGGCTTCTAACTACCCGTAATGACTGTCAAAGATCTACAAATGACAGCCGGGACCAACGGCTTAACGTGCTTTCCGAGGTACGGAGGGGACTTGGTATGTAAAGATGGTCACCCATCCACGAACCAACCGCGGCAAGCGTAGCTTAACCTGATCGATCGAGCCGTGCAGTTGTTATTACTTACCCATTTCGCTCCTAAGCCACGTATATAAGTTGTTTTCAAGAGTCGTCACGAATCGTCTACCGCGAAGACCCGACAGGTTTCAACCACCAAGAGGTTTTCACCAGCCGGGTTTCGAGGAGGATAAAGCATTATACATCACATCCACATAGGCGGCAAATTATACAGAAGTTCGAAGAGTATAATCGACCACTATATCTTGCGTTTGTGGACTATGAGAAGGCTTTTGACTCTATCGAGACTTAGTTTGTTTTGGAGTCTCTGCAGCGATCCCAAGTCGACTGGCGATACATCCAAATGCTGAGATGTCTTTATGAAAACGTGATAATGACCGTCCAAACTCAGGACCAGTGGACTGAACATATCCCCCTGCGTCGAAGGGTGAGACAAGGGGATGTAACTTCCCCGAAATTGTGCTCTAACGCATTGGAGGATGTGTTTAAGACGCTGAACTGGGAAGGACGCGGCATTAACATCAACGGCGAGTACATCTCACACTTGAGATTTTCAAATGACATCGTCATACTGGCTGAATTGCTGCAGGACTTGCAGCAGATGCTGGACGGCCTAGTTGATTCTTCTGTACGCATTGGTCTCCGGATGAACTTGGACAAAACCCAGATTATGTTCAACGAACACGTCACTCCGGGGTCGACTGCTGTTAATGGCGGTGTTCTCAAGGTTGTTCGAGAATACGTTTACCTCGGGCAAACTCTGCAGTTTAGTAAGAGCAACTTTGCTGGGCAGCATTTGGAAGCTAAGTCGAGTCTTCTCGTCGCGTATTCCGCAGAGCCTAAAGGCATTTTAAACATTTCTAAGAGAAGTAGGTACTAGGTACAGTTTTATTAACCGACTTCCAAAAGGAGGAGGTTCTCAATTCGACAGTATATTTTTTTTTTCTTGTTTGTTACGCGATTACTCCGCCAATTATGAATTAATTTTGACGATTCTTTTTTGTTTAGTAGGTCATACTTCAAAAGTGGTTCCACATAAATTTTATTAACTTTGCTTGGGTAGTTTTTGAGTTAGCTTTAATCATCATCTGCCTAGCCTTTTCCCAACTATGTTGGGGTCGGCTTCCAGTCTAACCGGATGCAGCTGAATACCAGTATTTTACATGGAGCGACTGCCTATCTGACCTCCACAACCTAGGACTAGTTAACACGATACCCCTTGGTAAGACTGGTTGTCAGACTTTTTGGGCTTCTAACTCCCCGTAACGACTGTCAAAGATCTACAAATGACAGCCGGGACCAACGGCTTAACGTGCTTTCCGAGGCACGGAGGGGACTTGGTATGTAGTGGTATTCGAATTTGTGTGAGGTAACGTAAGTGCCACAGCTAAAAGTCAAAAATAAAAACTTTTTACAAAAAAAAACCGACATCCAAAGAAAACACTGCAAAATAAAAATAACTTTAATTTCGGAAGTCGGTGGCAAAAAACGAAAATTCAAAATCAAAGACTTCCAAAATTAAAGTTATTTTTCACTTTGCAGTGTTTTTTTCGGAAGCCTTTTTTTTTTTTGGAAAAGTTTTTAAGCAAAAAAAGTACTTAAAAAAAAATCCTCTGAATTGGACTGTCAGTGTTTACAATTGATATATTATTATCAGAAATTAATCTTTTTAACATTTTATTTTCCAGACAGAGATGAAGCTAGGCAGCTGCAAGGACTCTCGGAACCAGGCTACACTGGACAGCTTGGTGGAGGAGTTCAAGTTGAAACCTCACATTAATACACCTGTCGGTGGACTGTCGGGAGGAGAGAAGAGGTTGCTGTCTCTGGCGACCACGGTGAGATAACTAATTAAATATACCTTAGTCCAGTGGTCGGCAAACCGCGGCTCGCGAGTCGCATACGACTCTTTGGCCTATAAAGTGCGGCTCTGTACAAATGTCGATGAGTGCGAACGTCCTTAAACAAGATATCAAGTTTTATTCAACATTCTAACTGTTTCAAAGATTTATTTCCGAAGTATTTTCACCAAAAATTAACAGGACATTGAAAATTAATCATTTACTGTACTTTTTCAAAGTTTTCCAAGTTTACTTGTTAATAAGTAAGATGCCTTCATCATATTATTATCAGCCGATATGATGATGATGATGATGGCATCCTACTTCTTAGCAAATTAATTTTAGGAAGCGTTGTGGAGTGAAAGAGGATGGTAGTTTTAAGGATTAAGAATAGTGTATTGAGATAGTTTGGATACACAGAAAGGATTGGCTCTCATAAGTTTTAATTGATATAGTATTTGACTCTATTGAATAATCAGGTTGCCGACCATTGCTTTAGTCCATCAATAGTCATTTTAAAATGGTATCCTCATCAAGCTATACAAATACTACATACAGTTTAAGCTGAACTCGCATTGTACGGAAATCCTATACAATGTGAGATCAGCATAAACTGGTAATGTATAGCTTGATGTGTAGCCGTGTGTACCTACACTGCTGGACATAGGCGATTCCAACCGTACGCCATTTAACTCGATCCCCGGCTTCAGCTCTCATCCAACTGCCAACCAGCCTTTACCTTGACCCCTGATTTTAAAGGAAGCCCTACTTTTGATGACCTCTTATAAGATGTAATGCTTTTAATGTTATATCAACTTCATTTTGGATGTTCCATATAAGTCATTATTAAGCTCATACAGTTACACAGCTGCAAAAATAAATCTCTCTATTTGCCAATTGGAATTGGAACTAAATAGGTGACACAACAAGCAAAAACTTGATAAATCTATTCCTTCCACAGCTCCTCTCAGATCCTCAAATCCTGATCTGCGATGAGCCCACCACGGGCTTGGACAGCTACAATGCACTCCTCGTAGTAGGCGTTCTGAAGAAACTCTCGACGACAGGTAGAGTGGTCATCTGCTCCGTGCACCAGCCGTCCTGTGACCTGTTTAAGGAATTCAACTCGGTACTGCTGATGGCTGAGGGGAAGCTGCTGTTCCATGGCTCACAGGATGAGTGTAAGGAAGTTTTTGAAAGGTAAGAAGGTGTTGCTTTTGTTTATTTTTGGGTTTGTTGGAACTGGTAATGAGCAAAGGGTAGCTCACCAACCGATAAGGACCAAGCCCGGGTCGACGGCGCGTTGTGTTCCACGCGCGCCTCAAAGAGATGTCAGAATAACTGAAGGGGTCCGCTAGGGGCGATGCCAGCCGGGGTTTCGGGTTTGTCCGAAAGGGTTACCGTGGTCCCTGGCAACATACAGGCAATTGAAGGAACACGGGTGGGTTTTAGTCAGTAAGAGTTTGACACGCCCTCCCGCTCTAAGTTATTTGATAAATAGGTACCAAATCAAAAAAAAAATAGTACTGGTAATAGAAGTTGCTGGAATGATGTCACAGAACCATAATCTATCTTTCGTGATTATGGAAACTTAGTGTTAAAATGGGCAAGCAAGAACAATTATGTCCTAATTTACGATTGAATGCAGGCAACACTATTTATCTATGGTTTTGAGAATAGTTGATAGTGCAAACAGTTTTGAGCCATTGCGTGAGTTTCTATTAATTGTCTTCAAGTCTGTTTAATATTTTATGTCAATGTATAATATAATGTATTAATAATATTATGTCATTTTATTTTTTAATCACTAAAATTCACTAAATATCATTAGAATACAAAAAAGTTTGCCACATTCTTAAATTACTTAAGTGTAGTACCTTGTAGTAATGTCTAATCAGCTTAGTAATGGCTACCAAGAAAACCCTAATAAGGTTTGTAACGATGTTTGGGTCAGTAATAATCCCACGTAAACTATGATTACCGTTTGTGATTGTTTTTACATTCTAAAAAAAAACATAGCCACCATATATGGAAGGTTGCTCATAGCAACCGACTACCTTTTTGTAAAGGCCAAAACCATCAAATAAATTATACACTAAGCCTACAACAATTTGTTGGTCGACAAGAACATTATATTTCATCTTTCAAACATTATGTCATTATTAGTTCGGAATCGAATTTATTTATAAATTTTTGTTTCTCCACAATAAAATTTATTACCGTGTAAGTAATAAAATATTTAAAGGCTAAGGAAGTATTTTAAATAATTTTTAGATACTGTTGCAATCAAAAATGGTGTGGAAATATTAACATAACCAACACATTCAGTTGCTAATGCCCTTTGTGACTTATTCTAACACCCAATGTCCATGACTCAGCAACTATTAAAATAAAATATTTATTTGTTTGCTTGCATATTTAAGCAAACCTTTAAAAACTACTGAATTTATTGCTATATACAGCTTTTAAGGCTATCAAAAACGCCATTTGGGGTGGATATAATGCAATATTTTGTCATTATGCATGCTAATTGCTGAACCGCCCGGCGAGCTGTCGGTCGTAAATTGATTCTTTTCTAACTTTTATGAGTAACATTTAAAACATAAATGTAATTAAGCTGTTGTTTCTAATTCTAGACAACTAAATATCAACGGGGTGTGGATAGTAAAATATAATAAATGCGAAAAATTGGTCTGAATATCCATATTTTGCATATAAAGCGGTCTTACGCGATATTTTATTTTTCGTAGCGGCGTAGACCCTAAATAATTATAAAATCTATTGTTCATATACAATTCTAATGTTTTTATATTGTCTATAAGTCTATATTTTTCAATCTTAAAAACTTTAATAGGAACATTTATACACGCATCGCATAAACAAGTTATTTTTTTATAAACCACATTTTTTCCGTAGGCACGCCGCGCCGCTCAACCAATTTAAAATTCATTTTTATCGTAATGAACAAGTTTGATAACTAACCTTGGAAAGTATATTATAGTATTAATTTATATCTGCAGCTACTGATAAATTTCTCGTTTCCAGCGTAGGCCTGCGGTGCCCTCTTAACTACAATCCAGCCGAATTTTACATCAGAGCGGTGTCTAAGCCAAATGGTAATGTACAGAAACTTGTGGAAATTTCCGACAACCGGTTGGAGTACTGTGACGGTGCCGGTCCGGTGCGACCCGATTTGGTTCACGGTTATAATAGAACGTGAGTATGTTTTGAGTAATTTTATGAAGATGGGCTGTGTGAGATTGCTTTTTTATAAAGTGTTGCGTGTGGCAACTGATTATATGAATTCCTGAACATATTTGTTTTTCTGTTACTCTTAATATTCTTAAAATATAATATGGTTGCAAGTAGTTGGATTTGGTATTCACGAAGTTTGAAATGACCTCCACAATTTTAGTTGTCAATTTAAAAAAAAGTGCTGATTAGTATTTTTTTTTAAATTATATATGTTTACAAGCCTCGTCGTGGAAAATGCGTGGCCATAAATATAAAGTGAGTGCTACAAGAATCTTATATATTTGTACTACGAATAAATAGATCTGGGGGCCAACCACCACCTCTCTTAGTTTATAGTGAGAAAGAGATGGAGGTATACGTCCTGCATATTAACTAAGATTAAAATAATAATGCTATAAGTCCACGTACGCACGGACGTAATAAAATCGCGGCGGGATTTTATCGCGCACTGGATTTTCAATTGCGTTGAGAATCCAACGCGTTAAGACGCACTCGTCCCAGCGCGTTGAAAAAATACACTGTTTGATTTTCAACTTTCGGCGCTAAGCAGAGCGTTGAAAATCAAGTGCATGAAAAAAAATCGCCGTGATTTTATTATGTCCGTGCGAACGTGGGCTAAGAGCTGGTGGTTGGCCCCCAGATAGGTGCGCGTAGGTACTGGCTACTTAGGTCGCGTTGACTATATGCAGAACTGGTCATGTCTTTGTCAACTAGAGTCAATATGATTCATTATAAATTAGCTTTTATGAACACAAGTCAAATAAAGACCTTTTTAATAGCAAAGATTTATGACTACGTTTTGCATATGCACAAACAAATATTTTGGTTCTTATGATAATCAGACACGTGTAGTCGTAGCAAAGCGTAGCATGCTAATTTCCATAGACCCGAGATTTTCGTTATGAACCGGACATCAAAGTATTTTGCTGTGCCTACCATGTGTATATGCAAATTATAGAACATAAATATTTAATAAATTCCCAGTTGTCTCGTATACTAGATAGGCAGATCCTATTTCTACTAAAAACGTCTTAAATCAATCTAAAAACCGCCTAAATGCGAGTCGGACTCGCACACGAATGGTTCCGTACCATCGTATAATATATAGCACAAGAACGTCGAAAAAAATATAGTGATAATATTTAATTTAATTTAATTTTTATTTTTTGTTGTTATAGTGACAATAGAAATACACAATCTGTGAAAATTTCAACTGTCTAGCTATTATGGTTCATGAGATACAGCCCGCTGATAAACAGATGGACGGACGGATGGACGGACAGCGGAGGCTTAGTGATAGGATTCCGTTAATCCGTTTGGCATCCTTCGGGTACGGAATCCTAAAAAGTGCTGATATTTTATATTCCTTTTTAATTAAATGCTGCTTTAAAATGTACATGTACTAGAAAATTATAATACAGTGAAACGACTCTTGCTATTGTTGTTATGATAATGTTTTGAATTAATAACGTGTTAAGTAGATTATGTTTATTAAATATTGAGAGCGTGTAGTACGAGGCAGAGAAAAGGTCACCCACGTAAGTTAGTGTTTGTACCATAACGTGACTTAAGTTCATGACCTGGAGGCTTACTAGCACCAATCTGTCTGCCAACAGTATAATTATTTTTATTAATTATAATGTCAGCTTTTTGAGTGCTCACGTGGTGAGTGATTGGAATATACTGGGTGCCAAATGCGCAATACATTAGGATTATACTTATGACAGAACCTCTCACGCTCTTAGCCGCCGCAGGAGACGCCTTGGGCGTCGGGAATCCCAGGCCCATTCCCGGCTACCGTAAGCGCGGGCTTGCGGACGGTGAGCAATGGGTGGCTCGCCTTCTGATAAGGACTAGGCCCAGGTCGACGGCGCGTTGTGTTCCACGCACACCTCAAAGAGATGTCAGCACAACTGACGTGGTCCATTACGACCGATGCCTGCCGGGATCGCGGGAAAGTCCGAAAGGGATACCGTGGCCTTTTTAAAGTTACCAGATAAATAGATTCTCAGTACGATACTTAACACGGATCGGACAGGGTTTTTTTTTTACATGTTGTATTTAAACTTCAAAAGCCAATCGTTTTGTGTCTAGAATAGATAAACTATAGAGAAATGTGTCTAATACCTGTGTCTTTCTTACAGCATTCAACGGAACTGGTTCAAGCAAGTGCATCTATTGTTATGGCGGCTATCTTTGACACTGAAGAGAGAAATTAGGAACCAATTATTACAATTGTTTATATCCGTGGTAAGTTTATGATTTTTTTAAACGTAACATCACGACTCTAATCCCCGACGGATAAGGCAGAGGTGTACCCGTACATCCACATTTCGCCAGCTATGTTTAAGTCCCATGTAATAAGAGATGAGCATATTGCCATCAACCGGACACAAATCCAGACTCCGGGCTGCTACTAAGAAATTTCTAATAGAAAAACCCAACGACATTTTGCCCGACCTGGAAGTCAAACCCAAAACCTCATACTCAGTAGTAGTGCTTGCGACCACTAGACCAACGAGGCAGTCTAGTTTATGATAATAAGTAGTTGGTACCTATGTCGCAGCCATCTGGTTAACTTAGCCAGCTAATTGGACGCCTATAGGCCGTTCATTAAACGCCTAGGCCGATAGTTAATTGAACTAGAATCATTCAACGTTTAACAACTTGGCGTATTGAAAGTCAGCCCCTTGCAGATGACTGACCAAGTGATTCAAACGGTAAAAAAATTGGCCAGCTATCTGGTTAAAAGTTGCGCTCAATGTCTTGGCTAGTCGTCCTTCAGCTATTTAATTGGGTTTAATGAATGGCCTAGGCGTCCAATAAGCTGGCTTATTTAACCAGATGGCTGCAATACCTACACCACGTTGTGGTGGTGGTGGTGGTGGTTCTTTGCCTCATGTTTTCCGCAAATAAACGTATTTTCTTTCTTTATTTTCCTTCTTTTCTTTTACACAAGCTTGCACCCCACCTGATGATAGGTGCTAAATTTAAAGATACAGTTAAAATGTCTCACCTGCATATAATTTATTTATTTATCATCTGGGTTTTTTAAATTATGTACGTCGGCATAAAAACCTCTTTGACTTCTTTGACCACCCATGACTGTCCATGGCCAGGTGTTTACACCTGCAAAACACCAACTGGTTTGTTTGGTTGTTTATCTTCAACACAAATATCAAATTTGTAATTTGGTTTCTAATGTGTCTAGAATTTCGGTTGGCTATATTTATTTATTATTATTATTATACTACTAGAATCGTAAAAATATTATAATAACATTAGTGACCCGGATGAACTAAATCTTTCATAAGAACCATCTGAATTATGGTGAATACCGAATCAAAATCTATTAAAGACTTTTCCGATATCACAGACAGACGCGACTTCATGATATGTATTTCGAAATCTTCAGAACATAATCATGTCTTTATTCCCTGACGGCTTGTGCAAAGGAGTAGATATTAGTACATATTTTAATTTTTGAATTGTTTTTATATTTTTATTACGGACGCTTTTAACGTGCACGTCTTTCTACATTGTTCTCATATGTATAATTTCAACATGAATGATGTAACCAATATTTTCTAACAATATTTTGATTTAAAAGAGTGTCCGTGGAGTTTCTTGCCCGTTCTTCTCCTTACTTTACTTACTTTACTTTACGCTTTGGAATGGGCAACTAGCTTCATATTTCTGACTGACCGACCCCTTAACAATTCAAAAGTACCTGTAATTGGTTTATTTGAAACTAGCTTCTGCCCGCGACTTCGTTCACGTGAAAGTCGTAAGATACCACAATATACTATAATAACAGCCACATTTTTATAAAACATCCTTGTATACCTACTACATTTGTAGTTTTATTCTCAGCAGTCAAAATATGCAGAGTCAGGAATGGTGACTCGGGAGCAAGCGACGTACAGTTGTCCGTGTGAAAAGCAGCTTGTCCTGAGGTTGACACCCGCAGCTTTCAACCTTCGGTGTCGGATCCTGTGACTTGTTGATCGCAAAGCATACGTTCCCAGAGAACTGCATGCGCTTGAACTGATAATTTTGGGGAATTAGTGGTATACGCGCTATAAACACTGTCTTACCATCGCCATTACCTGTTAGAATTTCCACCTCGATGACGTTTCTCTGCAAAGACGTGACTTTGAGCCGGGTTCCGTTACACAGATGTACAACCGGAAGACCACTTGCCATTTACGAATTGAGAAATTCTACGGGGTAATGTGCGGCATCATCTTCATCCACATCAGTATTAATGGAGGTGTATATCACTTCACTCAATTTGTGAGAGAATACTGTGGTTGATCGCTGCAGCTTGATCATTTTCGGAGTTAAAATGGAAACACGCCCAAGAATTCTCTTGGTACGGTATTTGACTGATGTCCCCGTATATCAGACGAATAAGTTTTTCTTAAGTGGGATCTACTTTACCAAGAGTCTCTGGTAGAGTGCCTCGAACAACTTTTAGAAGAACATCGGAGAATTCTTGAGCATTTGAATTCCCGCCAAGCCGAGCTCGTATGATGATGGTCAAGCGCAGTCTATGAACTCTCGACCGTAGAGTCGACCTTTTCAACGAAGTATTCACTTTGTCAGTCAGGACTGCAATACCACCCATCATGTCTTGGTTCCTGCGGATGTCCTGCAGGGTTCTGTTTACAGCTTCCACTGCTTTCCTTTTTGCCATAATACATTCATCCCATACGATGAAGCGCAATCCCTAAGCACACATCCCTTGTTACTGTTGCGTGACACCCCACAAACAGGCGTTTCGTTGCTCTTTAAATTGATGGGAATCTTAAACATGGCGTGCGCTGTTTTGTCACCAGAAAGCAGTGTGGCAACGATTCCAGAAGATCCACACACAGATTTTAAAATCGCTAGGACAAATCTGCTGTCAAAATCTGTAAAATTCCTTTTATTCCTATAGTCTTCAGCTCTAAAATGATCAGAACACAACCTTGAATGTTTTGTGACTGTAAAGTACTTGTAACGTAGCAGTTTCCCATAGCTTACGAAGTTTTTCTTTTTAACCAACTTCAAAAAAAGGAGTTTTCTCAATTCGACCGTATATATATTTTTTTTTTATGTGTGTTCGCGGATAAATTCGTCATTTTTGAACCGATTTTGATGATTCTTTTTTTGTTGGAAAAGAAATATTTCAAAAGTGGTACCATGATAAGGAAACCAGGATCTGATGATGGCATCCCAGAGAAATAGAGGGAACTCTTCAAATATTATAGGCAAACCTATAGCAATTTGGGTATTTTTTATAGTAACTCGTGCAGTTGCTCTTGGAAAGCACTATTTGGTTAAGTGGAACTGATGATGATGACCACAAATAGCCACCGGAACTACTAAATAATAAGTATTTCACGGGTTGCGATTCGATTACTTTAATAGGTTGCAATGCAATTTATGCTCGTCACAATGCATATGGAGAAGTGGAGTTGATGGTGAAGTACCAGGAGAACTTTCAATGATGAACGTCCCTGCATCGGGAAAAGCAATATTTTGTAAAAAGTGATGAGCAGTTGGCATTAAGCTAATGTAACTTAGACAAATTACAAATTGACCCACTAAAAAGCGAGAAATAAAAACTTAAAAAAAAAAAAAACAATCGACTCGTATTACAAAATGTAAAAAAAAGAAAAACAAAAATAAACCGTAGTTGGGAATCGATCTTACAACTCCATGTTTACGAAGCAATCGTCCAACCGCTGAGTTAATTGCTTCGTTGAAATTTACCTAAAATAGCCGTTCCTATATATTTCATGATTGACTGCTTAGTTCCATAAAGGTATAGTGTGATGATAATCATTTAAAAAGTTAAATCAAAAACCATCTACAGTATCCTAATCTTTTGGCGCGTTTTTTTCCAAAAATACGAACATAATATAATATTGCTCATCCCCCATAGTAAATAGCGTGATCGTTTATACCCTACAATTTGACCAGACTTATAGGGAATACCTATGCAAAATTTTAACATAATCTATCCGGTAGAATTTGCGTCACGTTAGAACATACAAATACGATATAATGTAATATTGCTCATCCCCATAGAAAATAGCGTGATAGTCTATACCCTACAGTTGAAATAGACAAACATTTTGAAAACTAAATTTTCTGCATAAGAATCGATCCCAGACCTCGTAGCAATAACTTTCTTTCAAAATATTCAATGTACAATTTTAAATTCGCTACGATTTTATTATATGTATGGATACATAATCAAAAAAAAAATAGTAGTACAAAATGTGAAAAAAAAAGAAAAACAAAAAACCGCAGTTGGGAATCGAACTTACAACCCCATGTTTGCAAAGCAACCGTCCAACCGCTGAGTTAATTGCTTCGTTGAAACTTCCCTAAAATAGCCATTCCTATATATTTCATGATTGACTGCTTAGTTCCATAAAGGTATAGCGTGATGATAATAATTTAAAAAGTTAAATCGATAATCATCTGCAATATCCTAATATTTCGGCGCGTTTTTTTCCAAAAATACGAACATAATATAATATTGCTCGTCCGTCCCCCATAGTAAATAGCGTGATTGTTTATACCCTATAGTTTGACCAGACTTATAGGGAATACCTATGTAAAATTTTAACAGAATCTATCCGGTAGAATTTGCGTCATGCTGGAACATACAAATACGACATAATGTAATATTGCTCGTCCCCCATAGTAAATAGCGTGATAGTTTATACCCTATAGTTTGACCAGACACACAGGGAATATCTGTGTAAAATTTTATCAGAATCTGTCTGGTAGAATTTGCGCCATGCTGGAACATACATACAGACAAACAGACAAACAGACAAAAATTCTAAAAAAAATATTTTCGGCATTAGAATCGATCCCCGACCTCGTAGCAATTACTTTTTTTCAAAAATATTCAATGTACAGTTTTGACATCGCTACGATTTTATTATATGTATAGATAAAGTAAAAATGACACATGATGAAAAATGTAATGTAAATGTATTGTAATGTAATGAAATGTATTATTATTTATTTTATTTTGTTTTGCAGTGCCCTTACAAGGAGCATGTTAAAAACTTCTAATAACCTCATTCCAATCTCTGTACAACATGTTTGCAATAAACTGATTTGATTGATTTGTGATTTATGTTTAAGTCCTATGTAATAGAGGGCGAGCCTATTGCAATCAACTGGGAACAAATCCAAACTCCGGGCTGTTACTGAAAAAATTCTTGTGGAAAAACTCAATAACACTTTGCCACCCGAGAATTGAACCCAGCACGTCACGCTCAGCAGTCGCTTGCGAATCTTGCGACTACTGGACTAACGAGACAGCAAAAGCTGTAAATTTGTACGCTTATACGACTGTTAAGCAAAAACATGTATGCTCTTGTTATTTTTATACCATTTTTTTATACCATGTTTTTAAGCAAATAAATATTATTCTATTCTATTTAAAAATTGCAAGAACCTTCTAAGAAAACTAACAATTCTGAAAAACCCTTACAAATTAAATTTTATGAATACAGTACATCGATATTTTAAATTTCGAAGATCAGCGGGTCTAAAACGGCCACATCAAGCAATTCCTCTAAAAGCAATTTATTTTCTGAATTCCCAGCAATTCCTCTATGGTGAATGAATTGGTGACATAATTTTAGCTGAATCTTATTCAATTCAATTCATATTAGAATCATATTGCCGCATGAAAAAATCAAGACCGTAATTTTACCGGAAAATTATTCTTTACAGTTTTTGTTAATCAAATGAGATTTTTATTTTTTATTTCTACAGTTTAAATATTATTTAATTATAATACAAAACTGTCAAACAGATGAATTGCGTAATATTGAATTGAACACAGATAATATTATGAATTGTCAGTTTGTGACAATTTGTGTGATTCATAATATTATCATTTATGATTCTGCCAAAGCGGCCGTTTTAGGCCCCCTGTAGTACAGTCAAATACATGACATCCCCTCTTGTTCCACAGGTAGTAACCTCAATGGTCCTCGGAGTAGCATACGTAGGAGCTTCAGGCACCACTCAGCGAGGAGTCCAGGAGATCCGGGGCTTCCTCTGGCTGATCACGAGTGAGGTATCCTTCGGGGTGTCATACAGTGCCCTGTACGCGTTTGAGTATGAGATCGCGCTGTTCAAGAGAGAAACTGGGGTCTATAAGTGTTCGGCGTACTTTGTGTCTCGGTTGTTGAGTTTTGTGAGTATTTTCTTTTATGTTGCCTTAAGTGTTTTTTTGTAGTAAATTGCGCAATAGTATAGAGGTATGAGGAACAGGGTGTAAAGTTCACTCATCCTCTATAGAAAAAAAAAACAACCGACCTCCAAAAAAAAACACTACAAAGTGAAAAATAACTTTAATTTCGGAAGTCGGTGTCTTGGGTTTTGTATTTTCGTTTTTTGCCACCGACTTTATTTTTCACTTTTTAGTTGTGGTACCTTTTTAGTTGTGGTACACATTCGAATACCACTATCTGCTACCAATGACAGAAACTTAACATATCATCTACATACTAAGTGGGAAAAAATACGTATTTTGTAGCTAACTCAAAAACTATCCAAGCAAAGTTAATAAAATTTATATGGGACCAATTCGAGAGCACACCCTTTCAAACAAAAAAAGAATTTTCAAAATCGGTCCACAATTGACGGAGAAATCGGTGGACATACATAAAAAAAAAAAACAAACATACGCGACGAACATATAACCTCCTCCTTTTTGGAAGTCGGTTAAAAAGGAGGATGCTCCGACCAGACGGGTGTCGTGTCTGGTGGGCAACTGCCCAACGATTCGTCGTAATCGTCTCTGCGTTCCCGAAGGGAGCGCGAGGAGTCGGTTTGAAGGCTTTTTGGCCCCTTGCCCGAGAAATTTTTCTCTCAGTCCTCAGAATCAAGGGCCGGTCGTTGGGTTACCCTCCCCCTCCAGGAGGGGGTGGGAGTGCTTAATGCACAACTACTCGTCGAGAGGTTATTGCCCAATGATTGATGTCGGGAATTTATATATATATGCTGATCGCGCGATAAACCCTGCTTGCGCAATGCAGGATTTGGATTAACGTCAGTGTGATGCGTAGTTCATATGTTGCGATATAGATGCCATCACAACAATAAGTAGTAAATAGCTGGTTAAAAAGACAAAAGACTGCCAGAAATCACTGTTACAACAAATGGCCAAGGTAGAAGCCTGCTGGAGTTAAAATTATAGACAACGTTAAAAAATACAATAGGCATGGATATATTTAGTAACCTGTTCCGCTTAGCTATTTCTAAAGAGCCAAAAAATACCCTGAAAGAAATCGACACGTGTTTCACCTCTCAACGAGGCATCCTCAGGATGACGATTGACTTGTCGCAAACCCGAATACGGCGTACTGCCACACCGAGCGCTGAACGTAGAGTACGTGCTGCGTTCAGCACTCAATTTTCTGTTTACTGTATTTTATGGATTTCCGCAAGGTCACACCTGAATCAATTAACTACAAGACAATGATGCCGATTCCCTTGTTCACAAACTAAACTAAATTTAAATTCAGTGCATCTTTTTCTTTCTATTTTATAAAAGGACAGAAGATAAATTTTAGTTTAGTCCTGTCAAATTAATCAGCGCCTGTCACTACTCCATACAAGTTTAGACGTGATTAAAAACTTGCCTACTAAAATTACGTCAATTTACGTCAAGCGCTGATTAAATTAACAGGACTAAACTAAAATTTATCTTCTGTCCTTTTCTTAATGAAATAGAAAGAAAAAGATGCACTGAACTTAAATTTAGTTTAGTTTGTGAACAAGGGAATCGGCACCAATGTTTTAAACATGCTCATGATAACAAACGAGTAAGCATTTTACAATCTATTGTAACCGCGTCTTGATATTTAATTTTTTTCCTGCAGATACCACGTTGTATAATATGGCCGATCATGCTGGTGTCCATAGCGACTTTGGCGGTAGATCTTCCTCACTACATCATGACTGCTACGGAATTTACCATCCTCTTGATTCTTAGCGCAATACCTGCGGTTGCTTATGGTAATTATATTATATCATATCTAGTATATTTATATCTTAAATAATATAACATTTTTTTTTACATTCTGTGAATACACACACTGACTAATTAGTATCACTTGTATTTTTTTTTAGGAATATCGTATAGGTACCTACTTTTACAATGCTTGTAAATATGTGAACACCACGTATCCATTACATAATTATTATTTTTTCTGTCATTGCTTCATTTTTAATTATTTTTACCTATTGTGGTATAGTAATCTTATTCCAGGTGCATCGTCTTCACATATAATTGTATAATTAATGTATACAAAATATTGTAAAACATTTTAAAAGAGTAACGGTGGAGTTTTTTGCCCATTCTTCTCCATACGAAAACTACCTTTTGGAAGGGGCGACTAGAATCAATTCTATTTTTTGTTTTTGACGTTCAAAAGTGCCTTTTTGTGCCTAATCGAAATAAATTATTTGACTTTGACTTAAGAGGGATGCGCTAAGGTAGCCCGCGAAATTCAAATTTTCAATAGTTTTTTGCAATTTGCATGTCAGTGTCAAGTTGTATGTTGATTAAAATATGATTCGCAACCGTAACAAATATGGCTTTACAGAATTAGAATCAGCAATACAACTCCATAAGTTAGCATAATCCTCAAATGTCATGATTTCATGAAATAGTTATTCAATACTCAATATCTTTATTGCTTTACCATACTTAGGTGGGAATTATAAAATTTAGATCATTATGGACCCTGTAGGGCACAGCAAAAAGGGTAGTAGAGAGGGGAAGCCCTGTTTTAGGAGATCATTGTTTTTGTGGGAACAAGTATTAACTTACATATAATCAAATAAGAATAAGATACCTACTAACATTTCGCTTAACTAATTCAATAGGATTACATGAACTTAGAGAGTTGTATTGATAATTTTTATGATTATAATTCTACTAGCGGACGTCACGCGGTTTCACCCGCATATTTCCCGTTCCCGTGAGAGTACGGGGATAAAATATAGCCTATGTTACTCGGTGATAATGTAGCTATCCATTACTGAAAGAATTTTTCAAATCGGGCCAGTAGTTTTTCAGTTTATTCGTTACATACAAAAATACAAATCTTTCCTCTTTATAGTATAGAAGATAAATAAACATTTGATACGGCCGCGAATTATATTTAGATCAACATACAACCTGACACTGACATGTAAATTGCAAAAAACTAAAGAAAATTTGAATTTCGCGGGCTACCTTGACGCTTTCGCCTTAAGGCCGCATTCCGAGTTATGCTAAAAGTGATAATATCGCGAATCCGACCAAATTGAACAGTCAGAAAATATAAGGGTTATTGAGTGATAATTGTGACTTTGGTCGGATTCGCGATATTATCACTTTTGGCGTAACTCGGAATGCGGCCTAAGATGGTCTAATCCTTGGTTACTTACCTACTGTATGCTATACTTTAGCAACTCTGTAATGTCCACTAGTTGGGTCATTGCCATGGCCTAGATTTCTTCAAAGAATTGTCGAAAAAAATTGCTATAATCTCTGTGAGCTTGAACGAAACGTTTTCATGATCGTATTATGCATGTCATGTAGCATCAGTCCAAGATATGGTAAAGGTACATAGGAATATATTTAGTCAGACCTGTAAGATGTTCCTAACTCATGTCTTATACGTAGTTGTGCATATGCATCTATAGTGTACATGTTGCAGTAACAATACGACCCAGTTCCCATAATTGACTCTTACAACGGAACATTATTCATGAAGTACCTACGCAAAGAGAATGGTACCTTTATGAATAGAAACTAAGTACCTGCTTAGATTTTTTTCACCTACACATTCGTATCCAAACCTGTATGATACAACAACGATAAATCTGGCATTATCTGAAACACGTATTTTATGGTTTTGGGATCCTTTTTGATATGAGATAAAAATGATCTCTGGGATTACAATGGCATGGTCTTTGACAGTCGTTGCGTATAGTCTGAAGCCCGAAAATCTGACAATCAGTCTTACCAAGGGGTATCGTGGTAGGGAGATCAGATATGCCATAGTATCCAGGTAGATGGGATGCCGACATAGTTGGGAAAAAGCTAGGAAGATGAAGAGGATAATTGTAAATAGAAGCATCATACCCTAATTCGTTATTATACTTGTTGTTTCCACCTGCAGGTCTCGGCATGGCAGCCCTCTTCACCTCCACAGGCATCATAAGCGATGTGATGCCGTGTGTCGATCTTCCACTGCTTCTCATGTCAGGAGCATTCCTGCGACTATCATCCTTGCCACCCTGGATGAACCCAGTCAAATACATATCGCATTTCTACTACGCTATGGATGCCATCAGTAATATTTATTGGAGACAGATTGAATTTATCGGTAAGTGAGGATTATAATTAATATACTCTATTTTAAAAGACTTTCAAGATTAAGGATACCTTAAGGATTAAGGACTAGGGGCCTTTTTTTTTTTTTTTTTTTTTTTTTTTTTTGGGTGGGAAATCATCAAATAACTTCTCCCGCTCTGGGTGGAGCGGGAGGGCGTGTCGGACTCTTACTGACTAAAACCCACCCGTGCCGTCAGTTGCCGTGTTGCCAGGGGGCCACGATGTCCCTATCGGTTCTCTTCGAACCCCCGGCAGGAAGGACTAGGGGGCCTAAAACCGCCACTTCGGCAGAATCATTTTATGATAATATTATGAATCATACAAACTGTCACAAACTGACAATTCATAATAATTATTATCAGCGTTCAATTCATCTGTTTGACAGTTTTGTATTATGTTGAAATAACATTTAAACTGTAGAAATAAAAAATAAAAATCTTATTTGATTAATAAAAACTGTAATGAAAAATTATCCGGTAAAATTACGGTCTTAATTTTTTCATGCGGCTGTATTTACACCAAATATGATTCTGATATGAATTGAATTGAATGTGATTCAGCTAAAATATGTGTCACCATAGAGGAATTGCTGGGAATTCAGAAAATGAATTGCTTTTAGAGGAATTGCTTTATGTGGCCGTTTTAGACCTGCAGAATAGTGTTTTGAATCTCGTCCTGATAGTGGCGTTAAAAACAACTTCAGGCCAAAATTCACGACTGTGTGGAAATTGGTCCTCAACTTTCTTAATGGAAGGATTAATATTAGAACTAATTTCCACTTAAGTGTGGATACTCGTGCTCAACACGAGATTGTGGGTAATGGATGCCGTCTTCATAGGTCCTCCTATATTGATATACAGGGTGGCAGGGACATCGACGGGAAAACTGTTGCCATGGATTCAGTACATGATTCTGAACTCCCGCGTTGAAATTTTTCCTCGGTTATAAAAAAAATCTGCTTATTCATAGAAAAGTTAGTACCTACGCAGTCAAAATGTATGGAACAGCAGATTTTTTTTTTAATAACCGGCGATCAATTTCAACGCAGGGGTTCAGAATCATATCCTCATATGGCCTGACCAAGATTATGTCTGGACTTTAAAAGAGATTGCGACCTCTGAGTTTATTTCGGCCTTTCTTCTCAGAGTAGTCAGATAGGAAACGCTGAACTCATCTAGCTTATTTTTAATAAAAAAAATTATGACGTGTAAAAGTGATTTCGGTATCCTATTTACAGAATGAACAATTTTATTTCATTTCATTTGTACTGAATCCATGGTAACAGTTTTCGCGTCGATGTCCCTGCCACCCTGTATATGATTAAGTATTTCTTGGTTTGCATGATATTATACATACCATGTGACTTCTAAGAACTGTGGCCGATTATATTAATCGTAAAATAATATCAATTAATAGCCTCTATATTGTCTTTCACATGCTTTAAACATCTTCCAAGTACTTCACGGCTTTTATAAAACAAACCAAAGAATTTAAACGTTCAAAGAACGTTGAAGCGTTTCTCAGTAAAACAAAAGATTAATGATGAGAGATACTTGTGCTGATAATAATATATTATAGCAACCTTTTATAACACCAAAAGCATATTATACGGACAACTTAAGGGCCGATTCATCATTCCATGGTTGGGCCATCATTTTATCGTGAAGTAGTTACGATGCGACTTCGGTCGGTCGTAAATTATTTTGAACCATAAATTATACGCCTACTTTAATTCACTTATTAGATTTTAATCTACTATTTTCCATATTCACAAGTATGTGCTAAATGTTGGAAGATTATAAGTATTATCTATCAGAGAAATAGCGATTTCTGAGCCCGAAACACATCTGACGAATTTACGTAATTTATGTTTGTGTAACGCATATTCAGTCAAATGTGTACAGTGTGAGATGTTGTATGAAATTATGTGTACCCGTGGTGAGCGACGTAATATCGGCGACGTAATTCAAACCCAAACTCAAAGCATTTACAGGCACTTTTGAATTGTCAAAAAATCGGTCAGTTAGTCAGAATGTTGAAGCTAGTTGCCCATTCCAAAACGTAGATCTCTATGGAGAAGAATGGGCAAGAAACTCCAAGGACACTCTTTTAAATATAGATATTACAAAATCCTGGGTACATTATTCTTGTTACTTCTATATGTGAGAACAATGTACAACAAAATAATCAAAGCAATTGAAAATATAAGATTAAAAATAATGGCAGATCAGTTTCAACCGACGGTGCCCGTTCACGAACATGACACGTGGATCAGCACTATCCAGCTCAACCATTTTGTAGAGAACCGAATGATCCAACACAATTCCAATTACAAAATTTTTCAATTTTTGGAGCCGTTTATTCTGTTATTAAGATGTAATGTTCGTCAGATGTGTCTTGCTCCGACTCTCGGTCCTTCGTCTTTCGCACAAGAGTCTTGCTACCCACCACATGAGGTCTTCCTCCACTATTTTCCCAAAGCTGTTTTTTCTTGTGGCCTAATTTTTTATTTATTGGGGATCTCGCGCACTAGACGGCCACGACTCCTGCCAGTCGTAGCCGTCTAGAGGTATTGTATGGTGTGCGGCTAGTTGGCCATTGCGACCAAGTGCACGATTCGTATCGGTTTCTATTGTTTACCTGCTGCGACCACTAGTCGTGGTCGTGGCCGTCTAGTGTATGAGATCTCTTATAGCCTTTTAAGTCGTTGTATCTTCTCCTTTGTTATTCAATTTGATGTTAGTCTCGCCAAGCGTCATCGAGCATTGGTTTACGTCAACGATTGAATTCGGTAGTTGCCTAGGTAAAAAAAAAAATCTATTTAGTCTTTCTTTCAGATAATACAAAAATATTAGACACGTATTTTTTGTTTTATCATATTAATCAAAAATAACTTAGAAGACACGCATTAAAGTTGGGGAGTGGGGGCTCGCTGCGTCACAACGTCGTATTAAATCTAGCAAGGCGTGACGACATGTCACATTTTAACTCAATGTATCGCCGTAATCTTTTGATTACGTCAAAAAAGAAAAAATACGTGTTCAATATTTTTTAATAATCTACAAGACGGACAAAAAATCTTGGACACAGGCCTATACACGTTTAACTTCTTTTTTTTTCTAGATTGCCCAACAAACGAGACTTTAACCTGCGTAAAAGATGGAGCAGCAGTGTTACTAGAAAATGGTTACGTTAAAGACTTCATTCTTCAAGATTCCTTAGGTTTTCTTTTATTAACTTTGTTCTGGTGTGTTCTGGGGTATCTAGGGTTGAAGAGGGAGGAAAGGAAAGGCTATGCTTATTAGAATAAGGTTTATTTTTATGTAGATTAAATTGTTAATAATACCTGTTTGGTTTTATTGTATTTTCGTAGAAGTAAAAAACACTAGAAAGTCTTATAAAGTTATGACACACTTGTGTGATAATGGCGGCGCCACAATATAGTGTCAAAAGCCGTATAAATGAATATATTATTCATTTGCAGTATATTAGAGGCAATAAATGCAACTTCCGAAGTGGATTTTCGAGTAAAATATTGCAAAATGATGGAGATTATTATGTTATGGTAAGTATCGAGTTTCATTTTATGCACTGAATATAGAAGACAAAGCTAAATTATCGGTCGTTAAATAAAACTGGTTTTTTAATTAGGAAGTGATTTATATGTATATACAATAACATTCATTGGAAAAATATTTTCTACAGAGGTAGTTTCTTACAAATACAATACACGATAATACAAAATAATTATTACCTAACTCTTACTAAATATTTTCTTAATAATAATTATAAAATACATTTTCAACTTTAATTGAAACCATTCATTGTCAAAATTGATTATTTACTAGTAAATTCTATCTATGTATATAGCCCGTTATGTCCGAGCAACACAAGTACATACGTAGCCCAATTACAAAGTACCTCGGTATAACATAATTTGGGCAGCTCAATCAAGTAATAAAAAAGCCGCTTCCAGTTTTTTTTCTCCGTTTGAACTTGAATCACTGGCCGGTTCTACTAACTATGTAGGTTTTATTTTTTTTATTTGTATCACAGTGCCTTGCCGTATAAAGCATCCCACGCAGTCGACCTTGTCTATGATGATTACCTTATTTAATTTAGAGAGCTTTGTTCCATTTGAACTTCAGATTCAAGTCTACTTAGCTGTTTTATTCATCGAAAGGACTTTTAAATGGAAAGTAAAAAAATTAAGTTAAGTAGGTTTAGTACGGATAGCAACACGAGTCGATTATGTTAAATTCAGAAACTATTACAAGAAATGCTGAAATTGTATATCGAATAATTTTGGGTCTGATTAGATCTAAATAATTATGTAAAAGTCAGTGTGAGTCTACTTCCGTTGATGACCGTACCTATTATTGAGAAGCTACCTATTTGATATGCAATTAATTTCTACCTACTTAATTCTAAATTCCTGACTCCAATAATTGTATAATTCGTTTATTTTTGTATAAGTATCGTCGTTTCGTGTCGTAGGCGTCTTTCCAAAATATACGTTCTGTAATGTTTTTATAGACTGTAATTGATTTAAATGGCTTATCTTACACGGCTCTAGCATAACCAATCATTTCAACACTTGGGTGGTAGTATAATGATTAATGTTATTATTCTCTCCGGTTATCATACATCTATTTATCAGTATAATTTGTCACCCAATCATTGTCGATATTCAAAGGTTAATACGACCACAGTTATTATCTTATACTATTTAACGAGCAATATTTTTATATATTAAATATATATAAATCACGTTCTCGAAAACATCTCTAACAGTTTTGATGAAAGTTGCAACATAGAGTTTTACGGAGGCGAAAAATCGATCTAGCTAGGTCTCATATCTGGGAAAATTCGTTTTCTCTAAGTATTTTCACAGTCTCGGGAATGTGATACAACGTTGGTATACCTGAACAATATGTTTATCTATTTTCAACCGAGCAGAGCTCGGTCGACCAGGTCCTAATAAACTATACGATAATACGACTAACTTTTACACCTGACCATAGATAATAACTTCTATATACTAAATTGAATATCTGGATAACCTTTTTGACATTTTATTTTTGAACGACTTTTTTTAAAAATGAAACCAAGTTAGATCGATTTATCGCCCCCGAAACCCCCTGCATACTAAATTTCATGAAAATCGTTGGAGCCGTTTCCGAGATTCAGATTATATTTAGACAAGAATTGCTCGTTTATAGGTATTAGATAAAGTAGCTATTATCTGTGGTCGGGTATAAAAGGCGTCTCTGCATTATGGTCACTAATAAAAAGTCTGTGAACAAAAAGTTTAGGCTACCTATGTTGTATTATTAGGCAACTTATTTTTATGGTGAATGAACTCTTCTTTGTTCAAGGATGTTGCAAATAACATATGTTAATTTTCGTCATGACACTTAACTAGATTAATTAGTAATGAATTTATTAGTTGGGACTCCAATTTATTTAAAAGTTTTTTTAGGACCCATGCATAAGACGTGACACCTGCAGCTTATAATTATAAAGCTGGCCTTTTCAAAATGATTTGTTTTCAAATAAATAGTAAGATTATCCATTTTTAGGGTTCCTTATCCGAGGGATGCCAAACGGAACCCTATTACTAAGCCTCCGCTGTCCGTCTGTCTGTCAGCGGGCTGTATCTCATGAACCGTAATAGGTAAGACAGTTGAGATTCTCACAGATGGTGTTTCTATTGCCGTTATAACAAAAAATAATTAAAATTAATAATTAAAAGGGGTCCCCATACAAGAAACGTGTTTTTTTCGGCGTTTTTTGCTCGATCTTAATACGGTACTGAACTCTTTGTGTACGAGTCCGATTCGCACGTGGCTGATTCTTATTTTTTTGGGAAATCTCATTTACTATATTATACTATGAATTATTACGTAGCTCAACAATGTTTAGTCATGAATCTGTCTGGTAATCTAGACACAAATCTAGTTTTAAATCTATGTCTGAGCATCTTTTTAGTATTCCGGCAACGCAAAAACACATTTCTGCAATAATTAACAAAAAACACTGTCTTCTATAACATTTATTCTTACCATTAAAATATGAAGAAATCTTTTTACATAAGTACTTAGGTGTCTAAAATCAATACACCGGCGTCCCGCGACTCCTCTTCACCACCATAGCAAAACTCACAATATTTCCTACAAAGTACATCACTACCAAACAGACACAGTTTCGCCAGAAGTTCCTCTCATCATATCCAAACCTGGTCAGCACTCCAGCCCCAGTTCTGATACAAGGCAAGCCTTCTGTGTTCACACAATTAATGGAGTCAACTAGGTTCCATTGTAAAACGGAGATGCATTCGGTTCCATAGTAAAATCCTGAGATGTACCGAAGCCAGGAGAAGTATGCAGGTGCAGTGGCTAAGTTCAGGTAGATTCCAGAAAACATGAGCCCTATTAAGTCGTAAGGAACTGAGATTAGAGCTGCGGTTTCCATTTTGTCGAATGTCGCTGATAGGAATGAGCCTGGAATGATAAAATGTAAAAGTTCCATTTGTAAAATGGACTCTATGGGTAGCAGGAAGTATCATTACGTATTCCATTTTTAAAATGGACTTGGTTTTGACGTCTTTTTTGTCAATTACAAAAAATAAACCAATCAAGTTAGTAGTTAGACCAAAGTACTCATCAAAAGTAGATTTACATAGTAGTAATTGCTTTAATAAAGGCATTTTTTTTTTGTACAGGTACTGAAAATTTAGTTGTCAAGTCTACGATTATCTTGTATGAACAGTAAAGATAAAAAAAAAACTAATGACAAAAAATACCACAAAAGAGTGTAGAATGATGCCAAGAATAGCCAAGTCATTACGTCCACATTAAATTGAATTGCATTTAACTGCGGAGCAGAACACGGATATAAACAGTTGTCTAGTAATGAAGCTTATCAATTCATCATCAGCCAGCATGTTTGCATTCAAGCTGTTAGCAGGCTAGGAACCATAGAAATATAAATTATATCTATGCTAGGAGCTAAGGCATCTATCCCACCGCCGCGCCA
This sequence comes from Agrochola lychnidis, assembly GCA_963680765.1. NCBI lineage: Eukaryota > Metazoa > Arthropoda > Insecta > Lepidoptera > Noctuidae > Agrochola > Agrochola lychnidis. Next base: position 5,652,618 of record OY796849.1, on the reverse strand, counting down.
GCATTAGCAACTTAAGGGGGAAGCGTCAGGGTAGCCCGCGAAATTCAAATTTTCTTACGTTTTTTGCATTTTGCAGGTCAGGGTCAGGTTTTATGTTGATTAAAATATGATTCGCGGTCGTAACAAATATGGCTTTACTCAATTTTAACCATTACAATTAGTAATACAACTCCATAAGTTAGCATCTTCTTCTTAATCACTATTGCTGATTGTGATGATTATAATTGAGTTAAGCCATATTTGTTACGACCGCGAATCTATTTTAATCAACATAAAACCTGACACTGACCTGCAAAATGCAAAAAAACGTAAGAAAATTTTAATTTCGCGGGCTACCTTATCGCATCCCCCTTAAGGACAACGAGCAGCGAGTGCGCGACAGCGAGAAGCGATTATATATCTCTTTTACTTAAACGGGATCTAAAATTTTTTGTACTTTTCTGGGGCGGGTAAAAGTTGTTAGTCGCTTCTTCGTCGGGGCGGTGGGACAGGTGCCTAAAACAGTGTTGTGTGTGTAGGCATAGGCACAGATAAGTACAGATGGGACACTCCGTAAAATCAACTCTTGCGACGACACAATAAAGAGCAATTCAGGTCGCACAGCGCTAATTACCTAGAACTTGCCTCTCTTTCTATCTCGTAACTCTTACTTCTGACTACGTTACGCCCACTGATTTCGACAAGTCGAGCCCGCCGCATACTTACTTGTAGCTTCATACCTAAAATGCGAAGTGTCCCATCTGTATTCATCTGTGGCGTAGGTAACGGTACATTGTAGTTATTTATTCCAGGTACAAGGGATTTTCGTGCATAATGGGTAAGGGATAAGGTAGGGTATAGGGTAAATAAAGCAAACAACAAACACGTATAAAACTTCATAAAGTTTATTGAGCCAGTTCATCAGATCTCTAAAATTATTGTCAATTCATAAAAACTTTTAAGTTATAAAAGTTGAGTTTTATCAATAAGATTTTTGTATTACGTAACTCCTCTTTAAAAATAAGGCCACAATTATACTTAAACTTATTTATCTAAGTCACCCTGTTCACCTTTATGGCACGGGTAAGATTCCGAGCAGCAAAACAAAATGATGCTATTGTTGAAAGCTATGTACAATTGAACAATTTTTTAATATACAGGTGTGCCCCTACTCCTCTTCATAACCATGAGGAAAGCGATGAAGTGAGCTATGCAGTACATACTTAACAAACAGAGACAGTTACGCCAAAAGTGTTCTTCTGCGTACCCAAATCTTCTTAGCACATCGGGTCCTGTTCTTATACAAGGCATGCCATCGATTTCTACACATCCAATTGTTGCAATCGAATCCCATTGGAGTATAGAAATGCTTTCGACACCGTAGTAGAACCCTGATACGTATCTAAGCCAAGATAAGTAAGGTGAGACGCTCGCTAAGTTCAGGTAAAGGCCAGAGAACATAGTGCCAATGAGGTCGAATGGTACGGATACCAGTGCAGCGGTCTCCATTGAGTTGAACGTCGATGATAGGAACGAGCCTGGAATTTTGAAAATAGAATTGCAATGCCAATTATAAAATGGATAATATTCCAGTAAACTGGAATATTATGATTTTGAATTTGGAATTTTGGTGATACTTAGGATTTTCCACCTAATACGTGGATCATTTATTCCTTCGAATGCCGAACGTGGATCCACGCGAGACCATGTTTTAATTGTTTCTGTAATTACGGTATTCAACCGGTTAATCGATAATTAAATTTATAATTTTTGATGATTTTATTAATTAACATATTCCTACCCATCTTTTGGGACCTATAGATTCTGAAACTGAGACACAAATGGCTGATATGTCGACTGTAATTAGTATCTTAGTACAGGCAAGGTCAACTACTGAGGACTAGACAAAGGGGGTAAGCTATGTACAAATAAAAGTGTTTGGACTTACCATAAGCGTTCGCATAGTTAGCGCACAGGATACAGACGAAGTTGAAGCCCAGCCAGCCCATGAACCCTCCGTGGAGACCAGCCACCAAGAATATGAGGGTCGTGAAGAGTGTTGGCTCTATCACTGCTCGGGGGATCTGGAAGTTGAAGGAATATACATATCATGTTGGGGTTCAAGTTAATAAACACTTTGGTAGGCAAACTTTTTAAGTGTCATTATCAACACTTTCTTTTGAAGCATTCTATTGTTATAGAGGGTTCAGTACAAAGTCAGTCGAGGTTGTTTTCTGAATTTTTATCATTATTATCACAAAAGGCTTTTTTTTTTCAACTAGTTTATTTAACTGTTCGTAGCACGAAGTAAATATACCATATTTTACTAGAAAATCTTTCTTTCTTTCATTTAGACTACTGGGTTTGGAGAATTGGGAGAGAATTGGGTTAACATAATGGATTTAGTACATAGTGTTACTACTGCATTAAGCAAAACTCGATCTACAAAAGCTATTAAAAATCATATTGCTTAAAACGACTTTCGAACATATTCGAAAATATTTTGAAAATCACGAGTTTAATTGACAACTCTTTCTTTGACAACAAACTTGAAAACGATAAAGTAGATAGAAAATAAATATTCCAAAACCACTAGACACAATTTAATGATGTGAGCCGTACAACAAACTGGTTTGACTATGCTCGATCACCGGTGTCACAATTTAAAGGGTTTCGTTATAAAAATAAAAACTTTTTAGCTCATTATATTTACATCAAAATTATTCTTAATCGCTTCTGTAGACATACAAAGACTAATGAGTAATAAATAATAGATTTAGACACCCCATATAGAAAAAGGTAATATATGTTGGAACTTATTACATGAAGCAATAAATTGTGTACGAATTATACATTAAGATGACCTCATGATGATGATGATGATCTGATGATGTCATTCTCTTGGTTTAAACTTAATGTACTCAAAAACCTCAAAGGCTATTTTGTGTCTTCAGAGTATGATTTAGTCGTACATCTGAAATGAACTTAATTAGGGCAAAGACCTTACCACTTAAAACGACAGAAACTCAAAACTTACCCAAAAGATCATCTTCGACAAATAGTAAGGTAACGGCGAGTACAATCCACTAGCCGTTTCTCTCAACAATATGGGAACCTCACTAGGGAACGTGATAAAGACAGCATATATGAAGAGGAATATTGTCTCCGCTATCGTGAGGTAGAGAAGACCTTCCACATTCTGTATGTCACGTTGGTCTAGCTCGTCAAAGTGCCCGTTGTAGGGGACTGAGATTATCAGACCCACGAACTAAGGAGAAAAAAAAATCGGTTAAAAACTGCCAGATCGACAGAATATTTTTTATTATATACATAAATACACCATCAAAATACTATATCTAAATGTAGAAATTTTCCATAGGGTGACACAATGGGCAGTCCTGTCGCTAAAAGCGATCTTATAAAGACATCCTGACAGAAGCCAGAAGAAATCAAGAAGAAAACTTTTTGAAGATTCAGACAAAACAAAGTTGTCATAATATTAATAGAAATAAAAATTATATAGCTATAGAACCATTGGTACATAAAAGTGACATATTTGAAACTTACCATGAGCAGTAAGAACTCGGCTATCCAAATGCTGTAGTTTCGCTTTAGCGCTTGTAGGTTTCTCCACATCAACCAGTGAAATTGTACGAAGTAATTCACTTTGACTCTGCAATACAACATACAATTAAAACATCCCTTTATGGAATATTTGATGAAGAGGACCTAACGTGTGAAATCTCTGAAGGATTATTAAATTAAATTCTAAATAGCCTGGTTCACGAAATCACAATAGACGATGGATCAGTAAACATACACAACTTAGAGATGAATCCCATAGTTTGAGAATTCTTGAAATATTTGGACGAGGTAAATGATGATTTTAATAATCTCTCATAATCTCTCTAAATAATTATGCAAGAACTGAATGATGCAACGATTCTATTATTAGCAAGAAATGAAACTAAAACCAATGAAATACTTACAGAGTTAAGTATCGCTCATAATATTGATCCTGTAACAAAATATATTAAAGTTAATGAAGTCATAAATATTTACTTGCTAGGTCTAGCAATAAATGTTAGTGTTTTACAAATCAAACCTAAATTCAAATGTTCGACACTGATGTACATAATCTATGTGTTTTATATTGGCGTGAGAACTTTATAGACATTAGACCAATAAATTCATGATTTATTTTAGTATTACCATATTTCTAGTTTAACAAACACATGATAGCATAATATTGCTAATATGTATAGAATTTATGAATAATATTTTGGCGGATGTCAATTTTTTTAAGACTTGTAATTCATTTGGCATTTATTAAAAAGTTTATATCTTAACGATCAGAGATTAAACCGTAGATTAGTACAAGTTTAGATCGTGAGAATAACAAGAACTTTATTATCATTGATTTGACTCCTATTTCAGATAAGAATTTTAATTACTAGTTTGGTTTATATCTGAATCCTGTTTTAAGCGTAAAACGATCTGTCAATTTGATGGTATACCCAAATATTAAATCCATTAATACTAATTAGAATACGGATAAGAACAGCTTATCTTCAAAAGATAATTAAAATATTTCAGAAAAACACCAGCAAGAAAAAGGAAAAAAGCAAGTAGAATAAGAAGAAGAAGCAAAAACGACAGGAGAAATCAGTCATTCTAGGAATTAAAACTTTAAAAAGTTATTGAAGAAGAATTAAGTATATCTACTTAATCAATTTGTAAGAAATTCTAAAAACTACTTTACTTCACCTACCTTTTCATTAATATCGCCATTAAAATACTCAGTTTCATCTTTAACCTGTCCAACTTGGTTGTCAACCTCAGCAGCGATGTCAGATCGTGAGAATTCATCACATATACGTCGGATTCGATCCCGACTCTCCATCTCCTTGTCAGCTTGGATACCCAGCAGGGATATGTAGTACTCTGCTGCGTTGAAACCGAGCGGACATTTGAAGCCGAGACTGTGGAGAAAACCTCAAGATGTGATATGGTTTCATAGTTAAGATTATGATGAAACTTTGGGTTACGTTCTTAAGTCTATAGAAGTTAAATTCTGGTCTTCAATTAAAAAATAAGTCAACATGCAATCTAGTGGATTAGTATTGAAAGGATTTTTTAGGATATGATAGTGATGAATGATAGCCTGACGGTTGACAGGGGAGAATGGAAATAGAAAACGTGTTGCGCCAACCCCACGTAACATGGGATAAGGGCAGAAAGGTGATAATGGTAATACAGTCCCTCAATTCAACACTGTCTACGGTAGTACCTTGCCTGAGTAAGAGTTTCATAAGTTAAGTTTCAATTAAGCTAGTGAATTGGGGCTAATACGGTAGTTGTCCAGGTAAAAAAAAAGAAATTCTATTTAGTCCGTCTTTTAGATAATAAAAAACTTTTTACAAAAAAAAAAAACACAAAACCAAAGACACCGACTTCCGAAATTAAAGTTATTTTTCACTTTGTAGTGTTTTTTTTTTGAAGTCGGTTGTTTTTTTTTTTGTAAAAAGTTTTTATTTTTCACTTTTTAGTTGTGGTACCTACCCCACACAAATTCGAATACCACTACCTGCTATGTAAATAACAGTGATAGGAAGTTATCATAATATCATCCACATACTATGTGGGAAAAAATACGTATTATTGAAGCTAACTCAAAAACTACCCAAGCAAAGTTAATAAAATTTATATGAGACCACCTCTGAAGTATGATCTACCAAACAAAAAAAGAATCATCAAAATCAATTCATAATTGGCGGAGTAATCGCGTAACAAACATACAAAAAAAAAACATACAGTCGAATTGAGAACATCCTCCTTTTGGAAGTCGGTTAAAAAATATTAGACACGTATTTTTTGCTTTATCATATTAATCAAAAATAACGTAGAAAACACGCATTAAAGTTGGGGAGGGGAGCTCGCTACGTGACAACGCAGTATTAAATCTAGCAAGGCGTGACGTCATGCCAAATTTTAACTCCATGTATCGCCGTAATCTTTTCATCATCATCTTCATTTCAGCCGAAAGACGTCAACTGCTGAACATAGGCCTCCCCCAAGCACCTCCACTTCGACCGATTCTGTGCTTTCCTCATCCAGCGCATTCCTGCGGCCTTCACAAGGTCATCGGTCAATCTTGTGGGAGGCCTTCCAACGCTACGTCTTCCGGTACGTGGTCGCCACTCCAGAACCTTTCGGCCCCATCGGTCATCCGTTCTGCGAATGTGCCCTGCCCATTGCCACTTAAGTTTGGCAATTCTTCTGGCTATGTCGGTTACCTTGGTTCTCCTGCGGATCTCCTCATTTCTGAACTCCAAACATAGCCCTCTCCATTGCCCTTTGGGTGACTTTAAGCCTCTGATAAGGCCCATTGTGAGCGATCACGTTTCAGTACCATAGGTCATCACTGGTAACACGCACTGCTGAAAGACTTTCGTCTTGAGACATTGTGGTAGGTGGGACGAAAAGATATTGCGTAGCTTCCCGAACGCTGCCCAGCCGAGTCGGATTCGACGATTGTCCTCTTTCTCGAAGTTGAACCTACCTAGCTGGACAGTTTGTCCTAGGTAAACATACTCGTCCACAACTTCGAGCGTAGCGTCTCCGATCTTCATGAGAGTGGGTGTCACATGGGCATTTGAATGATCTTTGTCTTGTCCATATTTATTTTAAGACCCACTCTTTCAGAGGTTCTACTGAGGTCATCGAGCATTGTACTGAGGTCCTCCATGGTCTCAGCCATGATACCTATGTCATCGGCAAACCGAAGGTTAGTGATACACTCGCCATTGATGTTGATGCCTAGCCCTTTCCAATCCAGAACCTTAAAGACATCCTCCAGTGCAGCGGTGAACAGTTTCGGAGAGACAACGTCTCCTTGTCTCACACCTCTTTGCAGAAGGATAGGTTTCGAGGTCTGGTCCTGGAGTCGGACTGACATAGTGGCGTTTTCGTATAGACACTTTAGCACCTCGATGTACCGATAGTCGATCTGGCACCGTTGAAGAGACTGCAGCACGGCCCATGTCTCGTTCGAATCGAAGGCTTTCTCGTAGTCCACAAACGCTAAGCAGAGAGGCAGGTTATACTCTTCGGTCTTCTGTATAACCTGCCGCAGCGTATGTATGTGATCTACGGTGCTAAAGCCTTTACGGAATCTGGCTTATTCGGGAGGCTGGAAGTCGTCAAACCTACGCGCGAGACGGTTCGTGATAACTCTTGAAAACAGCTTGTAGACATGGCTCAGAAGTGTGATCGTAATCTTTTGATATATTCAAAAAAGAAAAAAAACGTGTTCGATATTTTTTAATAATCTACAAGATGGACAAAAATAATTTTTGGACATAGGCCTATTCATGGGTAATGCCCCGTGAGTTAGTGAATGAGGGTCAGGGTGATTTCCGCCCCTTATGCATATTCCATTTTCTAAAGATGTTTGCTTGGTGTGAAATCAATAGAACGGCAGTAGATAAAAGCATTAAGGCGTGTGAAAAAAATAAGTGATAAAGATTTAAGAAAAAAAGATCTTAACATCTGTTTTATTGATGTTTTAAACAAGTATTTTATCATTATCAGGTTTTTTAAATGGTCAAACGAGTATCAAAAATGTCCGCTGAGCAATAACTAAAGATTTTCATGGATAAAAATTATAGTTCTAACATTATTATCTGGATGAAATCTTATCAGTATTACCGAATATATTAGCACTAAATTATAGTTTATTCAATCATGACTTTGTAGTCTCCGTAAATGGTTTTGTTTGATTTCTTAATTTGGTGAGGGGAGCCTTGCATCAGCTATTTTAAACTAAAGCTGTAGAGTGAAGGCCGTACCTCTTCGAAAATGTTGTTTTGTCAAAGATCTCACCCACTCTGGCAGTCACGAATTCAAGCTCAAATAACCGACCAATAACATAGCCTCATAGTACCTAAATGTGTTTCTTAAAATATGTTTTGTATACATTCATATTTGCTTTACTAAGAAAACTTAAGTAAAAGATAATTTCTTCCCTTACAGCTTTCTCCAAGATCTTGAGCTGGGAGGGTTAAAAGGTGTGTCCAAAAATTGAGCGGCAAGAGCGCGGCAGCAACACGCGGCGTTTGCAGGACACATTTCTGGTACGCTCTAGTTAGGACTTAAACCGACGAATGTTTGCGGTAGACGGAAACGTTCGCGTGCCGCAGTCGTCCAATCACAGCGCAGCGCGGCAAGCCGCGCGTGGCAGCCGCGCACGATTGCCGCTCAATGTTTGGACACACCTTTAGGACAAAATTCTGGTTCAATAATCTACATGGACAGTTTACGTTATACCTAAAAATACAAAGTGATATCTCACTGGTAGTAGGTAGATACTTACTCCCATACTTAGAGCACAGAGTGCGTTTAGGCCAATAACCTTTAACTTATTCATGAGTTATAAATATAAGTAGCTATGTACCTATTAAAAGAAAAAAAAAGAGACGAAAATAACCCAACAATATCTATCACAAAACCTGCTAAAAAGCTCTATTTTTCGGTGGCAAATTGGTCCGTGTCACATAGATTCGACCAAGAGTCCGGTTTGAAACGGCTAAATAAAATCTTCAGAATTACCTAAAACTTAAAAGCTATCCGTATCTCAGATTTTTTTTATTAAAAAAAAAACAATGACATTAAATTGATTAATCTCTTACTAGCTTTTGCCCGCGGCTTCGCCCGCGTCGAGGTCAGAAATTATCCCACGGAAACTCACTTCCGGGATAAAAAGTATTCTATGTCCTAATTCAGGTCATGGTCTACCCATGTGCCAAATTTCATCCAAATCCGTTCAGCCGTTTTAGCGTGAAAGCGTATCAAAACAACAAACAAATAAACTCACTTTCGCATTAATTATAATATTAACATTAGGATTCCATTGGGGTTACGGCTTGACCTACACACAAAAACATAATGTACACATTTATGCAGTTTCTGACATCCTTGTTTCATATTTGTGGAAATATGCACGTGTTTTTTATTGTCATCTGCTAAAAGCTTTAGGTAGTTTCTAGAAATAATCCTTATATTTATGAGTCGAAACACGGAATATTTTCGGTAGCAGAAGACTTGCGCGAGAAGCCAGAATTTGCCCAAATGTCTTTGGTGCAAGTGTACACACGGCTACACATGAAGCTATACATTTCCAGTGTAAGCTGGCCTCGCATTATACGGAAATCCTATACAATGCGAGATCAGCGTAAACAGGAAATGTATGCAGGAATGCTTCATGTGTAGCCGTGTGTACCTATCATTGTCAACCGTCATTCTCCATTGTAATTTATTTGTTTTTTATTTATTTTCTTCCATACATATTATACCGTCTGACATTTCATCTCACAGTGGCTCAAGTGTATCAGTTTCTGTAACCTATTTCAAGAGGACAGTAACACGTTCCTTTATCTCTAAAAGCGGACTTGCAACGTTTGTTTGTAATGTATAATTCGAGACGAGCTTGGTTACATACAATACGGCGATACACAAGACGCGAGGCGAATGATCACTTCGAGCACATGAAATTTTCGAGTGAAGGATCCAGCGCTCGCATCGAGCGGTTCGGCTCGCTGCACTGACTACTGAAAAGCGTAAAGGGTCCCAGGCGCAATGCGACTCTAATAAAACAATTTCTAAGAAAACTTCACGGTGGAACAATGACCGGTGTCGCGTCGCGCACGTTTGTGCGAGCATTTACAAAAACTCGATACATTGCAAACAAACGTTGCAAGTCAGTCTCCGCACTTAGGCCGCGTCCTAATAGAAAGTGATCGACGCGTTCATATATATTTTTTTGCCCGAAACTTTTTACATTTCTTCGATTTGGGAATTGTTTAAATTTTATTTTAATTTTTTAAATAGTACTTAAGTGTCATTTGTAAGTGTTGTTACTTCAAATATGCATGCTAGATTCACATCTAGTAGATGTCAATCAGACTTATAGTTTTGTAGCTATTCTACTGCATTTTGTGATTGTAGATCAGTTTTGTGAAATATAAGAAAAAAAAATTACACTTTTTGTTCGGTTAATCGGAACTCATGGTCGCGCTGATAGAGGGCGCCTTTCAGTTTTCCAAACAAAAAGTGAACTAAGAACGCGACGATTGCGTCGGACGGTCGCATTCTATTAGGACACGGGGTATCTGTGAATAAACATTTGTTTTCCGAACTTGTTAATATCCTTAACAAATATAAATTTTCTCGGTCTATCTATGGACAGTAGGTAACAAGTTTACCAGTGGAATTCACGATGATGCTGGCCTTCAAATTAACAAATTCAAGATGGTTAATCAATATGAATCTCACTGTTAAATCTTAAGTGGTTTAAGATTACAGAGATAACACTTATTTAAATAATATTATGGATTCTTATCAATTTCGTTAACGGATCCTCTGGCGACAAACACGTGGTCTATTGACTGAAGTTGGCTTATTTAAATTAAGCAAGTATCTTGCCACAATCGGTCCGTGGATGGTCGACAGCGTTGCCAGATTTTTTTTTCGGGCAATCCGCGATTTTTAACCCTTTTGAGTAAAAAAGCGGGATTATTTCGTCGAAAGCGGGACATAATAATAAAACGTAAATTATGTCATTATTATTATTTATTTGTATTATTTTTTACTACTTTTCCTTTTATTTTTGTTTCAAATTAAGGTTACAATGATAATATAAAGCAGTATAAAATGTATTTTAATAAAAATACGTTACTTTACTATAGGTACTAATAACCAATAACTATTAGTTTGCCCTGTAAGGCAGTTAAATCTTCAGAGGAATATAATATTAAATAAGTTATACATTACTTATGAATTACTTATTTATTTTTCTATCCCCGAAAATCGGGACTGAACCTGTCCCGCGCGGGACATTTAATTTTGGGCAAAAAATCGGGACGTCCCGCCAAAATCGGGACGTCTGGCAACGCTGATGGGAACCATCCATTACATATTGAGACGTCCGTGCTTCAGAAAGCACGATAGGCCGTTGGTCCCGGCTGTCATTTGTAGATCTATGACAGTCGTTACGGGTAGGTAGTCAGTAGCCTAAAAGTCTGACAGCCAGTCCTATCAAGGGGTATCGTGTACTCAGTTACTGGGTTGTGGAGGTCAGATAGGCAGTCGCTCCATGTAAAATACTGGTAATTAAATGAAAAGATTTTATTTTTTGTAAATAGACACAAACACTGTCTTTTAAACGTCAATATATTCACGTGTGTCCGGTTAGACTGGAAGCCGACCCCAACATAGTTGGGAAGGCAGATTGAGATATGGGGATTGTGAAAATAAGAAACTGGCAGCTAGATATAGTCGTTGTAAAATTAAAATATAATTCTTATTATCTTCTTAAATATTATGGCGTTTTAGGAAAATCCCGTATAAATTCGTGCAACGACCTTTATTTGACCCCAGTCGAAAGTTGATATTCTTTTCTAAAAGTATTGTTATGTATAATGTAAATTGATTTCTTAAAATACTTTCCATTTGCATACAAATGTATTTTCTTGTAGTAATGAAGCATTAATTTCTCAGACAAAATTTATTATCAAGTAAAAATTCAAACTCAAAATTTATTTTAATCAAACCATTTTCAGGCACTTTTGTATTGTCAAGGAGTTGGTCAGTCAGAAGTTGATGTTAGTTGCCCATTCCAAATATTAGGTTCCAATGAAAAAAAACGGGCAAGGACACTCCTTGGACACTCTTTTTAATAAAAGTAAGCATATTACAAAATGTTATACAGGCTGGCAGGGACATCGACGCGAAAACTGTTACCCTGGATTCAGTACATGATTTTGAACCCCTGCGTTGAAATTATTCGGCGGTCAAAATGTATGGAACAGCAAATTTTTTTTTTTTAAATAACCGACGAATAATTTCAACGCATGGGGGATCTGAACCATGTACTGAATCTATGGTAACCGTTTTCGAGTCGGATGTCCCTGCCACCCTGTATAGCGTTCATTTTTTAACCGACTTCCAAAAAGGAGGAGGTTATATGTTCGTCGCGTATGTTTGTTTTTTTTTTTTTATGTATGTCCACCGATTTCTCCGTCAATTGTGGACCGATTTTGAAAATTCTTGTTTTGTTTGAAAGGGTGTGCTCTCGAATTGGTCCCATATAAATTTTATTAACTTTGCTTGGATAGTTTTTGAGTTAGCTATAAAATACGTATTTTTTTCCCACTTAGTATGTAGATGATATGATAAGTTTCTGTCACTGGTAGCAGGTAGTGGTATTCGAATGTGTGTGGGGTAGGTACCACAACTAAAAAGTGAACAATAAAAACTTTTTACAAAAAAAAACAACCGACCTCCAAAAAAAAACATTAAAAAGTGAAAAATAACTTTAATTTCGGAAGTCGGTGTCTTGGGTTTTGTATTTTCGTTTTTTGTCGGTTGTTTTTTTTTGTAAAAAGTTTTTTAGTCTCGAACTTTTGAAACTCAACAAATATGTAAATCATGCAAGGTCAGGAGTCGATCACTAGCTTTAAAACTAATTTAATTCAAATAAAGGGCAACCTTAACAGCCATCATGTTGGTTTACCATTGAACATAATATTTACATTCAAGGGCCAAGTTCATAAAAACTTAATAGCTTATGGTAATTTGTTTAGTTTCATCAAAGTTTCTCAAGTGCAGCAATCATCTTGATTGCCAAGAGATTATTTACAACACTAATTAAAGACATCAAGAAATTACTATCAACAAAAAAAAAAAAACTGGCTCTCCAGGAGTGCCCGCAGAAGTGAAAACTTGAATAAGATCGCCTTGGTGGAAGAAAAATACTTGTATAGAACATTGGTCCGTAACTTTATCTAAATAAAGAGCACAATCGCGTTTACAAAAATGAGGTGTCGGTAACGGTGTCGCGAGTTCAATTGTTTTTTCCCATCTCAAAAATGCCCAACGCGCCTAAAGAAGTTTTCTCTTCAAAAAACAATTACGATGCAAAACTTTTCCTGGTGCCAGTTTTGGACCAGACAGACTGACTATGTTTGCTATAATATGACTTTAGAAACCAGTTTGTACAAAATCAAAATAAAATGCATAATTAATCAACTTAATTTTTAAATTATTAACTAACAAGGCGTATTATTCTGTTAATGAATATCTCAATGACAAATTTAAATAATATTTTTATAATTTTACATCTGTCTGTTTAAAATGTTCCTATTTAATTTATTATTGTATACGAAATTGTGACTAAATACTACCTATTTGTATAAGTGACGTCTTAATTTATTGACATTTTATGTGTTTGCATATCTCGGGACCATGGGGTCCCGGTCCTTTGGAAGGCGTACGAGGGGCCGAAGCCAACTCGCAGAGGCCCCTTGGACAATTTTAAATGGAATGAGACACCAACCGACGATTATCCCCGTATGCACTATGCAAGTACACCCAAGGACAACCCCCGGTTGGTGCAGGGCTATTGCAGAACATGGAAACAAAACATATTGGGCTATGGGTTTGGGTGGCTATAGTGGATTGGTTACTTAAAACTATGGAAAGCCTATGTCCCCTGCCTGATCAATGTTGTGGTATACACGGATAAAATGGCAGGGGGTGACTTGCACACTCAATAATGGGCCCCCAAAAACGGTCGCTAGCACAAAGTGTCGTAGCGACAAGGGGGCAACATGTCCTGAGGTGCTTGTGAGGAGTGGAGAGGTATTCCACGGCTATCAGGACAATCCCGGAAGTACGGTCAAGATCCCTACCAGCATCTTACTGGAATACTTCCTTCCTCCGAGCACGTTTGCTCTTGCGAATCTCCACTCAAGCCAGCCAATTAAGGCAAGAATGAGGCAGGAGCTCTGTTCCTCGTCAGTGTTCACTCCAACCGGCCAATAAAGGCAAGCCAGAGGTGAGGAACAAGACTTCTCCCGGGAGATAGGGTCCGTGGGGTCGCTACTGCCCAACAGCTCGCCACATGCTGCCCTGCGGGTTTTGTATCTCTCTTGGTCTGGCTCCTCATCCCAGACCTGTTCCGGCAAAGTAAACTCTACCGGCACAGTCCTAGAGTTTGGAGCGCGCAAGCCCCACCACGACGTCAACGTAGAGATACGGCGGTGGGGTGACATTTTATTATTATTATTAGCCTAGTGTTTGGCATGAAAGTGTGACATGTAATTTTCTTGACTTTATATTTTATTTTTTAATTTTATTAATGCGACATTATGACTACCACAACAATTTTGTATGCCTTCTGGCGGGACGTAGTATGGACCAATATTTCTTTGTAAAACATCTGTACAATTTTTACCCTATGTTCACAAAATTAATAAATGAATTGAATTGAATTAAAAACGCAAATTAACAAAATCTGCCTAACCTACTCCCAACTATGTTGGGGTCCCAGTGTAACCGGATGGAGCTGAGTACCAGTATTTTACATAGAGTGACTGCCTATCGGACCTCCACAACCCAGTAACTAGGTAATACGATACCACTTGGTAAGACTGGTTTCAAACTAAAATGCAAATGACTAAAAACAGCTAGACAGCTTGGTGCGAAAAATATGGATGAAGGTTAGTCGCCAAATGCCGTATATAAATAGACAGCAGCTTGGGCGTCGGGAGTCACGAGAGGATTTCCGGCCACCGTAGGCGCGGGCTTGCGGACGGTGAGCAATGGGTAGCTCGCCGTCCGATAAGGACCAAGCCCGGGTCGACGGCGCGTTGTGTTCCACGCGCGCCTCAAAGAGATGTCAGCAGAATTGACGGGGTCCGCTAGGGCCAATGCCTGCCGGGGGTTCGAAGAAAACCGATAGGGAAATCGTGGCCCCCTGGCAACACGGCAACTGAAGGAACACGGGTGGGTTTTAGTCAGTAAGAGTCTGACACGCCCTCCCGCTCCGCCCAGAGCGGGAGAAGTTATTTGATAATTTCCCACCCAAAAAAAAAAAAAAAAAAAAGCTGCACATGTTGGTAATTATTTAGAAGATCTAGCTAGAGACACAACAATCTCAGATTATAAGGATACATAGAGCGAAAAAGGCAACACGAGTATGAGTAATGGAGCCGTCTCTACGAAGCTCTAGCATGTCTAAAAAAGAAAAAAAAAAACTTGCGAACTTTTTCTAAAGCTTGATGAGCCATATTTACCGCTTAGTACTATTTAAACATACGTAGGTATCAGGGAGAAATATCGCTTTACCCCAAACGCTGATTGGAGCTCTAACATATGGCCAATGTTTTTCCTTCAATGTCCTTCTATCTTTCAAAGAAATTGGTGGTACAAAAAAATTGGTACATTCATACAGTAAATTGGAATGACGATTGACAATGATAGGTACACACGGCTACACATCAAGCTATACAATTCCAATTTATGCTGATCTCGCATCGTATATGTTTTCCGTACAATGCGCGGTCAGTTTAACCGTTGTGTAGCCGTGTGTACAAAAAAAATCTTCAAAGATATTGTACTTACGAAGCAAAAAAATGTTTAGTCTGCTCAATAGTGCCCTGAAAGGCTATCAGCTCGAAGACTTCAGAAGCCGGTTGGTGTACCTATCATACGACCAGTTTTCCTCCTATGGCCAATTTTCTAAGAAACACAGCAGAATTTATTAAAGATAAATTATATTACTTACGATGCAAAGAACTGGTCAGCCTGTTCAATAGTGCCCTGGAAGGCTATCCTCCCATTAGTCAATAGCACAACTTGATGGAACAGCTCGAAGACTCCGGAAGCCGGTTGGTGCACTGAGCAAACCACTAATTTTCCTCCTATGGCAAGTTTTCTTAGACGGGCTACGACGGCAGCAGCTGCCCAGCTGTCCAGGCCTGTTGTTGGTTCATCGCAGAATAAGATTGGAGGGTCGTTTAGGAGCTGTGGAAGAGAGTCTGTTTTAGATTTTATTGTGAGCGCTCATAAAGTAAGAAAATTCTCAATATCACTTTACTTTAGATTTTTTTTTTTTTTTTATTGCTCTTAAGGGGGATGCACTAAGGTAGCCCGCTGATTTCATGAAATCATCGCATTTGACAGTTATGCTAACATAAGTCAACATAAAATCTGACACTGACTTACAAAAAACTAAAGAAAATTTGAATTTCGCTGGCTACCTTAGCGCATTCCCCTTAACACACAATACTCGAAATCTGTCAGTTTTTCGTCACTTACCTGTACAGCCAAAGAGACTCTTTTCCTCTCTCCGCCAGACAGAGCCTTCAGCTTAGTTTTATTACAGTTGCTGACTCCGAGTTCACTCAAAAGAAGCTGAACACGCCTCGCTCGTACTAGTTTTGTCGATCGCTTGTCCATCATCATACGCGCCTGAAAGAAAATATTTTCTGTTACTAATATCAAAAGAATTATAGGATAAGGTTTTAAGGTTCCGCTAGTTAATACGCAGATATATGACAGTGACCTTGAGTGGTTAGCTTGCATGTTCTGTACTGAGCTCACGCAATGCGTCGTACATCCAGCCAGTAATAGGACTCGCCCATCAAGGAGCGCTGTCCCAAATTAGACGCATTTTTAATTTATTATACGTAAAACAAAAAGTATTTTAATAAAACACGTATACTAAAAGATCAATAATTAAATTATCTTTAAAATGGTTTTTTATCCGCGTTAGACATAACTTTACAAATTTGGCTATATTAAAATATTTAAAAAATGCTCTAATTTAACATATATTTTTTCCAAATCATTAACACTACTCGTTTAGACGTCATCTTCAGTATAAAATCATTAAAAGTCAGTTATCGTCCCCTTAACGGCTCGAACTCGTTGGTGACAAGGCTAATATGCATACTATTTAGCAAAGTTATTTATTTATTTAGTTTTTATTTATTTATTTATTGAGTGAAATAAACGATGATTTATAACGAACACGAGCGCGTAATATTTCATGAACGTACCTTTGGATAGATATTACAAGAAAGAAAGAAAAATAGGTTTATTTGTCACAGAAACACGTGCATACATAAAAGACAAGAGTAATCAGAGAACAACACAAAGTACATAACAAATCACGAGCATAGAACAGAAATTACTTAGGCGGCAGCTGCACGACATGACTGTGACAAGAAGGCTTCCACTCAGCATGATGCAGTGCTATGGGGGACCCACAGCACAGCGCTGATTTTCAGTAGTCACCCGAAAAAAAAAGATGTACGGAAATCAAGTCAGGTTCAGTGATTTTTCTATTAAATATGTAACAAAATAAAATAAACGGTGCTTAGAATATAAGACAACTATACAACGAATTATAAGAATAGGTAAAAATTATTAAAAACATGACTGCCTCGTTGGTCTAGTGGTCGCAAGCGCTACTGCTGAGCATGAGGTCCTGGGTTCGATTCCCGGGTCGGGCAAAATGTTATTGGGTTTTTCTATCTGAAATTTCTCAGTAGCATCTCGGAGTCTGGATTTGTGCCCGGTTGATGGCAATAGGCTCGCCCCCTATTACATGGGACTTAAACATAACTGGCGAAATGTGGGTGTACCTGACACAGGTACACCTCTGCCCAACCCTTCAGGGAAACAAGGCGTGATGTTATGTTATGTTATGTATGTTATTAAAAACATAAAATTAATCCGCAGGCATCACCATACGTGCATAAATAATGCAGATACCTAACCATAAAGTATTATTATTACACAAGGATATACAAGTATTTTGTCTCGCTCCCACTCTATTATGGAAAAACTAGTGGATGTATATACTCAAAATAAAATAATTTGAACTTTTCTAATTATCTATCCCTGTACAATTTCTATTTTGCCATTTTCATACTACATAAGTTATTTATTCACGCCAAAAGCTGAGTTAAAATTAGTGTTGAAATATGGAAGTTTCGACGCTCATAACTTCCAAACCAATACTTTTTCCCAATTCTGCTTCCATACAGGGCTAGATAATGATAAGGCAAATTGATATAATTTTTAGTTTTGAAGTACGCCGTCAAATAAACGAGTAATAGCTATACTAGTAGTTGTAGTAAACTCTTAAGCTAGCCAGACTTTTTTTTTTCGTAGCTACTTGGTACTTTAAGTTTTCTATATGGGCCTTTTTGGCGAAGCCGTGAGGCACACTCCCCTGCCAATTTCTTACATCGCACTTTACACTTTTATTTGATTTTTATTTTTAATTTTTATCAGCAGATAAAAGCAGTAAACAGCAGCAGCAGCAGCAGCAGCAGTTAATTATATTGTGTGCTTTTGGTCTGTGCTAAATAAATATATTTTCTTTGTTTCTTTTCTTCTATATAAACTTATCCAAAAGCCATAACACAATTTCCTGGTTAAGACCCTTAAAAGGTAATTTGAACTTCGAAATGGACAAGAAAATAGAATTTATTCTAGTTGCCCCTTCCAAAAGATAGTTTCGTATGGAAAGAAAGAAAGAAAAAGTATTTATTGAGACTCGCACAGGAAATCACAGATTAGACTAAAACACACTCATTAAAACATTAATAAAAATAAAACAAAGTAAAATTAAAATAAAAGCAGAAAGTCCTGTATGAGGCCAAAAGGCTCCTATCTCAGCATATACTGCGATATTTAAAAACAAAATAACGCAGCGCTGGTATTCTGATAGGGCCCGCAGTGATGTCACGGATAGATAGATACAGAAATAAATACAAAAAAAAAACGTGTGGTACTCGGGGACAGCCGCGGTAAAGCTATTGCATAGCATTTGTAACCTCCATACTTCCTATTTGTCAACGCTACACTTGGGGTGATGACGTGATGACATAAAACAAAAATTGATTCAACGAGATGTTGTCATGGGAAACGTCATTACATGGTAGGCGGAGTGGGGGGTGTTAGGTTTTATTTTCGTTACGTTACGGAATTTCTTGATTCGGTGGCCGCGCTCAAAGCCCGCGATAAAAGCTATGCAATAGCTTAAAAAATGATGTGTGAATACATTAAAAAATAAAATATATGAAGTCCGCGTGTCAGAACCCGACGTAACATCAGGTATAGAGAAAGGGCAAGGAACTCCATAGTTACTGTTTTAAAATGTTTTACAGTTCATCAGATAAGATAGTAGTCAAATAGTCTTGTTGAAGTAGTAGGTAAAAATTGTGGTTAATTTTAATTGGCACAAAGAATTCATCAAGTTAAACTACTTAGTAATACAAGACGTTGGAATTTAAGCACGTTATTCCTTAATCTTACCTTTGACCTAAACAAAACAGATAATTTGTTAGATTGTATCGTGAAATGTCAAATTATTATGATGTAAATAACGTATCAAAAAAACATCAAATCGCTGCCAGTACCTCATAAGGCGATGAATAATATTAATCAATTATTTTATCGATCTCCTTTTTGGTTCAATGTTTATAACCAAATGTGAATAGGGCAAAGTAATATTGGATTTTCTGCTAGTGCAGGTTCCAGACAAAGTCTTGGAAAATTTTCATGCAACAATGGGCTTTCTAGATCAGTGAGTGAACTTCATTGAAGTTTTAACTACCCTTTAGGCAGTGTTTTTTTTAAAGAATTATTGGAAAGTAATCCACTCTACGAATTGATGTACCTAATAAACATACTAAATTGTTTCATTATATAAATATTTACTTAGGAATGTGACATTTCCGAGTCATCTGAAATTCTTTGTTATGTAATTTTTAAATGTCATTCTTTTTTTTAAATAATGGAATGGTAGAATTAACATTTCAATGCATGCAGACTCTTCCGCATTCTCTTCACGTTAAAGACAAAATTAATCTGTCCCTAATCAACTCAAAAAATCCAAAGTAATTTATTTAAATTAGGCTGAGAATCAGTACTTTTTGAACGTCAAAATAACTTAAGGTCCCTAAAACGCCGCCCACTTCCTAAGGCTAGGAAGAAAAATTGACGCAACAAACTCAAGTTAGACAGATGTACTGCTGGGGCCAGCAGTACATCTGTCTAACTTGAGTTTACACAAAATGGTAGCGGTAGGTACCATCGGGGTAACGCATATCTTGCCACTTTAAAAA
The DNA here is from genome assembly GCA_963680765.1 of Agrochola lychnidis. NCBI lineage: Eukaryota > Metazoa > Arthropoda > Insecta > Lepidoptera > Noctuidae > Agrochola > Agrochola lychnidis. The sequence goes on along the minus strand of OY796849.1, from coordinate 5,632,657 downwards.
CAAAATCCCGTGCACACGACTTCAAAAAAAGGAGGACGTTCTCAATTCGACTGTATTTTTTACCTCAGAACTTTCGACTGGGAGAACCGATTTTGATGATTCTTTTTATTTGAAAGCTGGTGCTTCCCGTGTGGTCCCATATTAATTTTATTAACTTTGCTTGGATGGTTTTTGAGTTGGATTCAATAATACGTATTTTTTTCCCACATGGATGATATCTTAAGTTCCTGCCACTGTTATTTACATAGCAGGTAGTGGTATACGAATTTGTGTGGGGGAAGTCGGTTGATTTTTTTTTTGTAAAAAGTTTTTTTTCGTAGGTAAGCGTTACTATAGCGGCCGAAGCTGCAAGCAAGAATAGTCCTTACAGTACACAAATATGCATTTCTTCGATAGTACCTATGCAAAAATAGTAAATTACCATAAACTCCATATGTTCAGAGACAGTCAGGTCTTCAATAGCCAAGTCTTCTTGCGGCACGAAGCCAGATATCCTGGAGATGAGGTCTGCGCCAGCCAATCTGCCGTTCAGCATCAGGTAGCCAGTCATCGCACTTTTGTCTCGACGGCTGATGGCGGCAAGCAATGTGGTCTTGCCGGCACCACTGCGGAGGAACAGCTTTGTTTGAATACCTACGTAAAATATGTAAAAAAAACCCTGTCCAATCCGAAAGGGGCTCGTAGATACAGCAATAACATTACAAAAAGTAATAAAAAAACCAATTATTATTGAAAAACAAAAATATTACTATTTAAAAATCACATTTTTGGTACCAAAATTACCCCAAAATTCATTATAAATCAGCAAATTTTCTACAGAGGTCATAAGTTATGAGTTGTTGACACTCGCTAAGCGTCGGCTGACCTGCGCCCCATGTAATGAACCGGTAAAATTCCCGATTAAAAAAAAAATTACGATTTTTTTTTTCGATTTTTCTGAAAATTACCACATAAATAGATTCTCAGTACGATACCCAATAACAACAGGGTTCACGGATCGGACAGGTTTTTTTTACATGTTGTATATCCCATCATCTGTTACGACGCCTCATTAAGGTGGATAACAATTAAAATTCTATTGTGTCTCGTTAATGACAGTTGAAAGGATAACGTGTAGTACAAGAATACCAGCAGGGTAATTGCCTAACACACTTACTTTCATTTTGACAGTACAACAACATCATTGCGTTATTTACGTTGCCGCGTTGTCGAGCAGTCGAATTGTTCAAACATAGGAAGCAATGGATTAGCAATTTCTATCAATATCTCTAAAATTGTGACACACAAAAATTGCACACGTAACTGCAAGCATGACAAGCCTGCTTGAACAATCATTTTGTGCAAGCGTGCACAACTTCCCTATAGGTTGTACAAGCAAGCTGGAGCAGCATCAGTTTTTGGTTGACTGATGAACAATGACGACACGACACGACGCGCTTGTTTTGGATATGTTGACCATTCGCCACATTAGCTATTTCATCGCTATCTCTAATAGGTCACATTCACTAATATGTGCATCTGGTCAGGGCCTCAAGTCTGCTATTACAATAGTGTCAGAATGGTCTATCATTGATCTCATAATTGTTGATTTTGACAAGTTTGGTAATCTACTAATATAATGGCGTCATTATGACTTTCCAATGGTCAGCCACTGACACTCCATTGAAAGAAATGGCTCTTATTGGTAATCTCGTACATAATGACAAATGCATGACTGACTTAGGCGGTATCATTGGTCGTATTGTACGACAATGCCATTGTAACACAATTCTATTACGAGACCATTGACCGACCAGTGATCGACCATTATGAATTTAGCAGATTACGAACTTTTAGCAAAATGACAATAGGATCGTGTTGGAATGACGAATTTATAAAAATAGCAGACTTGAGCCCCAGTTTTCTTACTCGTTTCATGATGTAGGTATTTCAACTCATTCGCAACTCGTCCGATGCATATGTCGTAGGATTGCGCAAGCTTAATCTGCATATACACGTTCAATCATGGTTGCACAAGCGTGGCTTGTTCAAGCCACATAATGAAAATTCTAACAATCTTCATCCCGCTTGCACAAAACCATCATACAGCGCTCAAGCACGCTTGCACAAAATGATTATACATGCAGGTTTGTCATGCTTGCAGTTACGTGTGCGGCCTTCTTTAGTGTGCAGACGGTCTAGACAAGTGGCAATCGATATCAAAGCTAAAAAAAATCAGCTGTTTCCTACATTTCAACGAGTTATGAGAACATGAATGTAGGGAACAGCTGATTTTTTCTCGCGGTTTCAGGTTGGTTCCATAATAAAAATTGTTCATAATGATGAGTAAAGTCACGTGTTTAATTATCGGTCACTAATTACAATTCACCCTACATACAGCGATTTTTAACATGATTGACTTAATTATGCTTTTCGGTAGCTTACGTCGATACATATTTTACTTTACCATCACCGTAACCGCTGCGCTGATAGAATGTCGCCTTGTCTAGCATCTCAGGTTATGAATAGTGTACAATAAGTACACTAGTATTAGAGCAATTTTTGAATGTGTAAACTTACCTAGAGCCCATTATAGCGACTAAGTTACCCGACGACACGATGCCATTGACTGAAAAGAAAAAGTTCTATGAAAACTTGAACAAAAACTGAGCTATTTACAAGTAAATAAAGTATCAAGCTGGTTTTCATTCCGTGGATGTCGTAGAGATCCGACTTGCGGCTGTTAAGACGCAGATATATGCCAGTGACCTTGAGTGGTTAGCTTGGGTGTTCTGTGCTGAGCTCACGCAACGCGTCGTACGTCCAGCCAGTAATAGGACTCGCCCATCAAGGAGCGCTGTCCCAAATTAGACGCATTATTAATTTATTATACGTAAAAAAAGGTATTCTAATAAAACACTTATACTAAAATATACATAATTAAATTATCTTAAAATTGGTGCAGGCTTCAGAAAAATACGCTTGATAGTTTTTGCGTGATCTTCAGTTTTTTATCCGCGTTAGATATAACTTTACAAATTAATTACACTATGTAATATAAACATAATCTAAAATATTCATATATTAAGTTATTAAAAAAATGCTCTAATTTAACATATATTTTTTCCAAATCATTAACACCACTCGTTTAGACGTGATCTTCAGTTTAAAATATTAAAAGTCGATTATCGTCGCCTAAAACCCAAAACGGCAGGTTAGCCCCGCGGGGTACGTGCCATCTACGAATACGCGCCCCACTCTTCTTCCTATCACCCTATCACTATCTATAACACACTTACAGTAGCAATGACTTTCATTTTAAGTTCAACAACTTTCATTGCGTTATTTACGTTATTGAGCAGACAAATTTTTCGAACTTATGAAGCAATGGATTAGCAATATCCTTCAAAATCATTAAAATTATGATTAAAAGTGTATTACGCTATTAGGGTGCTGGTGGATGTAAAACGACAATTGAAAAATAACCCATACAAAATTACTGGTCAACACAATCGTAACACCAACTCAATGCCTAATATAATCTTTAGTTTCAGGACTAACCGTTGGAATAAATAACTAATTTAAAAAAAAAACAACCGACTTCCAAAAAAAGCACTACAAAGTGAAAAAAAAACTTTAATTTCGGAAATCGGTGTCAAAAAACGAACATTTTAAACCAAAGACACCGACTTCCGTAATTGAAGTAATTTTTCACTTATTGATAAAACGGGAAGGTGTATGCTATTAGTGGCCTTTTCTAACTGGTGGCAAGGAATCCGGTACAAGAACATAATTAATAATTTATGTCACCTACATGCTCATTTGCATATATTACAACATTTACACCAAATATACGAACAAGCTGAGGCTTCGAGCAGTTTGAGCCCACTTAAAAAACTATTTTAAATAAGTGGACTCCACCTTAATTGGTTGGATTATGTAGTAATTTATTTAATGACCGGTTCTAAGTTTTTGAATGACTAAGTAACTTCTTATTAAAAACATTTTAATTGTTTCGTAAATTATGTTCGTGTAAAAGCATTTCAACTCCATAAAAGTAAAGGGTAAGTGATACTTTTAAGAAAAGTAGAATCATAAAGAATTTGTGTCTATATATTCTATCTGTTATATTTTGTTGGCGAAATGTGGTACTATGGGTAGGTACACCTCTGCCTAACCCTTCGGGGTATGCTGGCGTGATGTTATGTATTTGTCTATCTACACTGACGTGCAATATAAAAAATCCACATGCAAACTGCCAAAAAATTTAAATATCTCCTAAACCACACAAGTTAGCTACCTACAAATCTTGGAAACAGATTTATCTTTGTCCCTTGTCGTCATGTTGGCGCCATAGCTTGTCAAGCCATTTTGAACTCTATTGGCTTAGAAACTAAGCTTGACAAGCAATGGTGCCAACATGACGGCAAGGCAAGGGACAAGTTAAAGGTGTTTTTATGATAAGTTAGTAGCTTTTTTATATTGCTCGTCAGTGTATCATATTAAAGTCAAGTTGACTGCCTCGTTGGTCTTGTGGTCGCAAGCGCTATTGCTGAGCATGACGTCCTAGGTTCGATTCCCGGGTCAAGCAGTATTATTAGATTTTTCCATCTGTGCCGTCTATACCTGATTGATGGCAATAGACTCGCCGCCTATTACATGGGGGACTTAAACATAACTTGCGAAATGTAGGTGTACTATGAGTACACCTCTGCCTAACCCTTCGGGATTACAGGTGTGATGTTATGTAATATAAAGGGTAAGCCCACGTTTGCACGGATGTAAAAACATCACGACGGGATATTTGCGCGTTGGGAATTTTTGAGATGGGACCAAACAATTGATTTCGCGACATTGTTACGACACCAGCTTTTGACCATTAAAAAGACATCAACGCGTTGATTACCGCGGTGCCGATTTTTTTTCAAGTTTTCACCTCTGTCGGCACTCCCGGAGTACCACTGTTTTTTTTTTGTGTTGGATATTATCAAGTAACTTCTCCCACTCTGGGCGGAACGGGAGGGCGTGTCAGACTCTTACTGACTAAAACCCGTGTTCCTTCAGTTGCCATGTTGCCAGGGGCCACGGTACCCCTTTCGGACTTTCCCGCGATTTTCAACTTTGGATATTGAGCCGAGCGTTGAGAATCCAACGCACTGGGTCGCACTCTCGTCCCAGCGCGCTGGGACGTGACTGCGACCCAGCGCGTCGTTGTGTTTTTTCAACGCGCTGCAGCGCTGAAACTGTTGAATTTTCAACTCTCGGCGCTAAACAGAGCGTTGAAAATGCAGTGCATGAATGAAAATCGCTGCGGGAAAAAATCTCCCGTGCGTACCTGGGTTAAGTGATCCTTTTAACAAAACTGGAAACATAATGTGTGTTGTGCGTTGGTTTGCTGTTTTTGTCTATATATTAAGGTCAGGTATCTATTGTTAGAAAAATGAATTATTTATTCATGATCTTTAATTGGTATTATTTATGTATTGCATTATTATGTTTTTTAAAGGTTGACTGAAAGAGATGGCTTTTAGCTAAAATGTGAGATCCTGTTCTTAATGGTACTATTTGTTCAAATTAAGTGCTTATTGTGTGCAAAGTTGTTTAATTAATTATATAAAAGTGCATTATAAAACACAGACTCGATACCGTTGAAAAGTTTTACGACGATGATGATCTACAAATTTTTGAAAACAAAAAAAATAAGGTAGTATAACTTTTTAATGCATAAATCAGCATGACATAAATTATATTGAGAAACTAGCTGCGCCCCGCGGTTTTACGGCATAAGTCTCGATCCCGTGGGAATATCGGAATAAAAAGTATCCTATATTCCAACCCAGATCATGGTCTACTCATGTGTCAAATTTCATTCAAATCCGTTCCACCGTTTAAAGGTAAATATCACACATATCAACTCTGAAAGGGATCGTCATCGTATCGCCGCGGTTCGTGAGCTTGTCCCGAGGCGAGGCGATTACGTTACGATTCCGATTAGTGTGCGTTGCAGTAGGGAGTTTCATACAAAGAATACTGAATGGCTCGAGTTGATACGGTGACGATCCCTTTCCGAGTTGATATGTGTGCTAGGACATTTAGTGTGAAAGCGTAACAAACAAACAAAAAATCAAATCTTTTGTCTAGGTATATAATATTAGTTTAGAATAGAAAGAAGACAAGAATAAGTGAAGTAGGTAAAAGTGATCATTGGAACGGTTGACAGTTCAGTAAATGCAGAATACTTTTGTTTAGATATATTCCTTACGTTGCTCGTTGTGACGGTAATAAAAAATATTAGCACAACCAGTGGTGTGTACTTAATTAGATTTTTTGCATTTTCCAGAATTGCATAGGTATAATATTTTAAATCTATGACCTCAATGCTCTGCTGCAGCCAAGGCAAGCTATGAACTAGGGTCAAGAAAACATGTGGTCGCAAGCAGAAAGCAACTTCGGAAAAAAATACATTTAAAAAAGTGATAGTGGGCTAGTGGATAAACTGCACGTGCCAGTTGAAATGGCTATTAATATTTTATTTTAAAAAGTCACACAAATGTTTTGCATAATAAATAGATATATTAAAGTCACACATTATAATACATTTTAGTCATGTCAGAGAACACAGTTTATCTCAGCATGCGTCCTATTTCTTTCTGTTTTTGAATGATGCCATTATAATGTTATGATATCTGATCTAACATATCATAAAATAACTAAATACACCACCGTAAGGAGGCAGGGACAACGACGCGAAAATTGTTACCATGGATTCAGTACATGATTCTGAACTCCCCTGAGTTGAAAGTTTTCGTCGGTTATTTAAAACAAAAGCAGCTGTTTCATAGAAAAGTGCATACCTACGCGGTCATCAAAATGTATGAAATAGTAGATTTAAAAAAAAATACCGTCGAAAAATTTCAACGCTGGAGGGTTCATAATCATGTACTGAACCATGGTAACAGTTTTCGCGTCGATGTCCCTGCCACCTTGTATACAACATGTAAAAAAAAAACCCTATTCGATCCGTGAGGGTGTTGTTTAGGTATCTTACCGAGAGTCTATTTATGTGGTAATTTTCAGGAAAAAAGAAAAATATTTTCGTCACATTTTTTTTAAATTAGGAATTTTACCGGGTCATTATTACATGAGGTGCGGGCGGCCGTCGTTTATCGGGTGTCTAAAAGTTATAACTTATGACCCCTGTTGAAAATTTGCTAATTTTTTATGGATTTGGGGTAATTTTGGTACTAAAAATGTGATTTAAATAGCAATAACTTTTTATTTTTAATAATAATAAGATTTTTATTACTTTTAGCTAATTTTATTGCAGTACCTTTTTTTTGGTGGGAAATTATCAAATAACTCCTCCCAGAGAACACAGGTGGGAACACGGGAGGGTTTTAGTCAGTAAGAGCAGACTCTTACTGACTAAAACCCACCCGTTTTCCTTCGGTTGCCCTGTTGCCGGAGGCCACGATGTCCCTTTCGGCCCGTATTCGCAGCCCCGGCAGACATTGGCCCTAGGCGTCAATTCTGCTGACATCTTTTTGAGGCGCGCGTGGAACACAACGCGCCGTCGACTCGGGCTTGGTCCTTATCGGACGGCGAGCTACCCATTGCTCACCGTCCGCAAGACCGCGCCTACGGTGGCCGGAAATCGGCTCGCGACAGGGGCGTGAGGGTGCGAAATTTGCCTCTCCCTCACGCGTTCCGCCTCCTCCTTCGCGAGCATTACCGCTTCGCAGAAGGAGGTGATGGCCTGTCATTTCCTCTCGCTCCGTACCATGGCCTGAACCAGGGCCGGATGTGAGAGATCACCGCCGCCGATCGCCTCTACGAGGACACGGCGTTGCTCCGCCCAAGCCGAGCAGACCTCCACCACCGTGTCCTCAGGCCGATCCACACAATGGTGACACCCGGGTGTTTCCTCCCGCCTTATCCTGAACAGGAACCTCCCGAAGCAGCCGTGTTCGGTGAGGACCTGCGTCAGGTGTAAGGTGAGGGCGCCGTGGCACCTCAAAGAGGGGTCTTATTGCCGCAATTGTAGCGTGCCCAACGCTGGGTTGCGACAATCGCACTCTCCATGACGCCATGAGATCCCGCCGGAGCTCTGTCCGCTGTGCCTGCCGCAATTTCTTGCAGCATCGGAGTTAAGCCCCGGCGTTTCGCCTCCTCGCGGCACTCCCAAATGTGCGCGAGGACCTTTGCCTCCAGATCCCATGGCGGTAATCCGGCAAGCAGGCTCGCCGCCTCGCAGGAGACCGTGCGGTATCCTCGGGCCAGCCGAATGGCCATGACCCTCTGGGGCGCGTTCAACCGGCCGGCGGGCTGGCCACAGCCTCAATGAACGCGCCCATACCGGCGCCCCGTAGAGAGCCATGGGCCGCACGATCCCCGCGTAGAGCCTCCGGCAGGAGGCGTTTGGATCCCCTAGATTGGGCAGGAGCCGCTTCAAGGCAGCCCCGGCCCGCTCCAGTCTCGGAGCCAAACGTCGGAAGTGTTCTACGAAATTCCACCGGCTGTCGAGGACGAGTCCCAGATACTTCATCGTCGACTCGACACCGATGTGAACCCCTCCCGCCATCACCTGAGACCCCGACGGTGGCGCATTTCGAGGACCATGAAAACCCATGGCCTCGGACTTGTACCTATGTGCTCCTTTCGGATCGGCCAAGGTTTTTTTTACATATTGTATATAGTTTGGGTGTACGAAGAATACTGGCGTGAAGTTATGTGTTATGTTAAATAAATATATGAAATAAGAAGACTTTCGGGGTTTCCTACACAATACTTAGAAATAGGATCTCCTTGTTCTACAAAATCATAGACAAATTTATTCACTAGTACTGTACACATAAATCCTAAATAAAGATTACCGGTTTAATGACCTTGATGAATATGCATTGTTATGCTTTTTTAATATATAGGTTCCAGGTGCACTTCATTACCAGGCTAATATTATTTATTGATTATTAATATTAATTATGTGGTTACGAAGCCACCTGTTCCATATTTAAAAATAGAACACCGATAATTTATTTTCTTTGGATTAAAAGCTTTATGTACACAGTTCCGGGTAATAGCACAGATGGTTCACTCCACAAAATCATTTAAATAAAAAGCGACTCTTGCTACGCCACAATATAGTGCAATTCAGGTCGCACAGCGCTAATTAGGTAAGTACCTTTAGTTATATAAACCTAGAAGTTGCCTCTCTTTCTATCGCGCGACTCTTAGTCTTCTGACTACGTTACACTCACTGAATTGGCCCGACAAGACGGGCCCGCCGTGTACTTGTAGCTTCATATCTAAAATGCGGAGTGAACCATCTAAATTCATATGTGGTATGAGGTAGGCAATACACTATAAACAAATGAAGCTGCAATGGATTTAAATATCCTTCAAAATGATTCTTAAAATTATTGATCGTCTGTTACGCAAATAGGGTGCAAATTGAAAAAATACATACCTCCATGTAATACCCTAATTTCGTCATAAACAGGAGACCTCCATATACTTGTTTGTGTTTTCTTCTTCCTATATACGGATAGGTCTTTCCATGACAGCGTCAGGTTGTTGGGGCTGTCCCCGAACCCCATCTCGTCATCCTCCCAGTTCACAACAGCGCCAGTCAGCACATTGCGCGTGGGCAACTTCAGATCTGTTTCCTTCATTTTGATGTTACGTCATTGGCACTAGAACAAAAAACAAATGAAGTTGTACATTTTTTAAATTTAATCAGTTTTATGTTTCATTATTAATAATTGGGTGGTATCAGATTGAGAGATACGGAGCATCGGTGGCCCAGTGGTTACGACCCCGACTTAAGCCTCGTGCAAACTGGCGCGACGCGACTCTAACAAAACAATTTCTAAGAAAACTGTCGCGCTAGTCTGCACGAGCCTTTACGAGTTGTAGGTCGCGGGTTGGAACCCAATCTTTACTTTGTGTAAATATTTTCATCACCACTGGTCTCAAAATCAGTGAAGGAAGGAAATCATCGTGAGAAAACATGTCTTAGAACCAAAAATTCGAAGACATGTGACATCTACCAACTCGCACTGGGCTCGCGTGGTAGACTATGGCCCACTCCCTCTCCAAAAGAGGAGGCCTGTGTCCCAGCAGTGGGAACATTATAGGCTGATTATGGTATCAGATTTTATAGCTGTCATTTCGTTTTAACAGCTGTGCATTGATTGTTAGTTAGAGCTAATTTTAAATCTTTAATCGATGCATACAATTAATCGATGCACACGATTATTTAGTCAATAGTTTGCCAAGCAGGCCAGTTTGTACACGGTACACCGTGTACAAATTGGCGAATTTTACCAACCACACGTACTGTGTTCCGTGTACAAACCGGCGGTAATTAATTTTATAAAATCATTAACAAAATCTGATAACACAATGTCAACCTCTACGTATTGCTTCCGCTACGCCAGAACAAACACAGACAGGTGGGCGAATTTGGGGAAATTGTAACCATGACTCAACATTATTTAAAAATCTCTCATTTTAATCCTAATAAATCTACATCTATCATACTAATAGATTGTTAGTAATTACCCGTAGCGGTCTGTTTTAGACTAATCTTTTTGGTTACAAACATTCATGTACTTTGTACAGTGGTCGTATTATGCCTAGAACAAGTAACAATGCAACTTCTTATTCAGCTTCCTTTGCAAGAATTGAGTGAGTTAAATGTTATCTTATCATCAAACATAAATTACCGCTTTTAACCGACTTTTAAGAGTTTCATAATTGAGGTAAGTAAATTCTGTTTTAATTATGGCGATCCTTTCATTACATTTCTTGGGAACTTATATTGTTATTTTTTTAGAAATATGACTTGAACAATGAAGAAAATGTTGACTACCTAATACGTGCATCGGTAGCTCACGTATAGCTTAAACTCAAATTCAAAGAATTTATTTCAATTAAACCATTTACAGGCACTTTAGAATTGCCAAGGAGTCGGTCAGTCAGAAATATGAAGCTAGTTGCCCATTCCATAACTTAGTAGCACAGATAATATAATACTACGGTAGTAGGTACCAATGGAGAAGAACGGACAAGAAACTCCACGGACACTCTTTTAAATCAAATATTGTTACAAAATATTGGTTACATCATTTATGTTGAAATTATACATGTGAGAGCAATGTAGAAAGACGTGCACGTTAAAAGCGTCCGTAATAAAAGATAAAAACAAAGAACAATTTAAAAATTAAAACTAATTTTAAAAAGTCATGGCAGCTAAGAGATGACCAGTCTCAACTGACGGCGCCCGTTCACGAACATGATGCATGGATCAGCTATAAATAAAATACCTATGTCGACTTTGGGAATCCTATCATTTGCAATGTGAATGTATCAAATGCATGACTGGAACAGTTTAAGACAAAGATACAATCCTTTCTGTTAACATAGATAACAGGCGTTGGTTTACTTAGACCATAAAAAAAGAATAAAACAGATGGCATTCGTTGCGCAAGGGACCCAGAATCGTACCTTGTGGAATTCCAAACTATGTTTCCTCTATGTCTTGCAGTCGACAACCTAATATCATGGTGATAAGGTATATTGAAAATGAATTAACCTAATTATATCGTTAATTAAGACGAAAACAAGATTGTTTTAAGGCTCCCGCAGCCAGGCGCGACGCGATACCGGTAGAACAATTTCCGTGAAGTTTTCATAAAAATTGTTCTACCGGTGTCGCGTCGCGCCTGGCTGCGACGGGCTTTAAACATTCTAAAAATAGAAAAATGTATAGACTACCTACGATCGTCGAACCTAACACCATATTTGACGCCGGAATCTTGAATCAAATTGCTCGTAAAGGAAATAACCATATCCTGTCCAGTCCTAATATCAATTGATACAAATTGAGTCCGTTTCGTCACCTAAACAGACCAAATGGACTTAGCATCAAAAAAGTATTATATGTATGGGAAAGACACGCTTTTTGCCATTGCTAAACAGGTATTCTATTAGTTTTGGTTAAATTATAGATTAGTTAGTTGAGTCTATAATGATGAGCCGTGCATAAAGTGTGGGTAAGTAATTTAAATTGGATAATGATTTATATGTTTAGGGGATAATTTGATGAACAATTGAGTATGGTTCAATAGATCGAGGACGCATTAGATCTGAGGCAAAACTCAGCAAATTACAGTAGTTTCATATGATGTAACATCTGACATCTCAACAGTACCAACCTCTTGGAAAATGGGTTGGTACCATCTGCCAACTCTAGCACCGCGCGCGCTCATTGGTCAAATCAAATAGCGCGCGCTTCTCCGGCTTCCTGTTACACACTTCCGTCCCTATTCACGAAATCACTCCCACAGATTGCAGGAAAGCAAGAGGAAAGATGTTACACATCGATAATTTCGTTAATTTCGATATGACCCCTAAACATTGTAGATTTGTTTGACAATATCACAATAAACGTTGTAAGTTTTGAAAATATTTTTTTTATATATATATTTTTTTAATATATATTTCGTTTTGTTTTGTTTTTTATTTTTATGTTTTAAATTTTTTTTGTTTTGTTTTTTCTCTTTTCTTATTTTAATTTTTTTAATTTTTTTTTTTCTGTCTGTATTTCCTGTGCGTGTCCCAAATAAAATATTTTTCTTTCTTTCTTTCTTTCTTTCCTTAATTCAAATCTACAACGTTTACAATGATACAATAGGAAGGAAAAGAAAGTCACTAATGAGCCATTTAATGACTGAATCAAATTAAAAACACAAAACTAGCCAAACTACTAACAAATCAAGGAATTACAAAGGAAACTGATGAATTTTATTGTGAATCTGATGATTCTACACCACGAATATACGATACCAAGAAACGGAGACAACCGTACTTTACTTGAAATCCGTCGTGGTTACACACAAGGCCATGTCTAGGCTAAACTAGTTAGATTTTTAATAGCACTTTTTTTTACCACATTCCAGCTCGATCCTACGCCAATAAATTGCCAAACTAGTTTTGGTTAGGTACAAGCTTCGCCTGAAGAGTTAATTTACTCGGTAGTTGCCTAGGTAAAAAAAGAAATTCTATTTAGTCTGTCTTTCAGATAATAAAAAAATATTAGATACGTATTTTTTGCTTTATCATATTAATCAAAAATAACTTAGAAAACACGCATTAAAGTTGGGGCTCGCTACGTCACAACTAGGGGTTCTCATCAAGAAGTCTCGACGCGGGAATTCCCGGGAAATTTGGCCTAAGGGCTCTCGCCCACGGCGACTTTTTGTAGCGATGCTGTCGCGTGTTTCGTAAACGCGCAACAGCATCACTACTAACGCGTGTTAGTCGCATTTGCAACGCGCTACAGAAGCGATGCCAACGCGCTACTAACGCGCTACAGCATCGCGACTGTATCGATAAAACGCGCGACCGTGTCGGACGACATCGGGGAGAGAACGGAGGGAGGGTGGCGCATGTTGTTATATGATTTCACAAAGTAATCTCTCTTTATTAAATGGGTGCATCCAATATTGACGCTGCTTTCGTTGCCTACGCTTCGGCTGCTTACGTAAAAGCAGCACCAAAGACAACGTGACTAATGTTGCCTCAACGGAGTCCATCTTACAACTGTAGCGATCGCAGGTATTTTTGTGCCGTTACTGAATCGCATTTGCATCGCGACAGAAGCGCGGCAGTATCGCGTTTGCATCGCGACTGAATCTGGGCCAGTGGGCGAGGGCACATAGCTAGCGACCGCTTCGCGACTGTATCGATACGGACGCGCGACAGCATCGCTACTGCATCGCTACAAAAAGTCGCCGTGGGCGAGGGGCCTAAGTCGAGACGGGAAAAAAAGGGTTGAGTACCCGGAAGTCGAGAAATTAAAAAAAACTAAAAAATAGCAATTTGATGTTAGTTCCTGTGTTACTCATAACAAAAATTATATCCTCTATCTCCTCTCCCCGTTTACATCCTTTTACTATACAATAAGGCACCCAAAAAAAATAATGTCTGTCATTTTTATTTTGTTAATTTTAAAGATTTTACTTAAATTTTATTCTAGTTTTAAAACTCTGTAATTATAAATCAAAGTGATCATATTTGTCAGTTACAGCTAATTATTTAAAAAAATGTCTAATTGATATTTTGTTAATTTTTAAGATTTTACTTAAATTTTATTCTAGTTTTAAAACTCTGTGATTATAAAGGAAATTAAGAAGGCATATTTTTTAGTTAATTGTCGAATACTGATTAAAATGAACATATTGTTGATTACAAAAATGTGTATTTTATTTTAAAACCTTTTTCATACATTTTTATTGAGGTTAATCAAATTCCCGACTTCTCGGGAATTCCCGGGAAATGATGCTCGAGAAGTCTCGGTATCCGGGAACGAAAAAAAGTCCGGAAATGAGAAACCCTAGTCACAACGTCGTATTAAATCTGGCAAGGCGTGCATCCGCATGCCCTGTCTAAATTAGTATTTGCTTGTCTGTTGGTTTGAATTTGGGTTAAAGTATCATCACTTTTAGGGTTCCATAGTCAACAAGGAACCCTTATAGTTTCGCCGTGTCCGTCTAGCTGTCTGTCCGCGGCTTAGCTCAGAGACTGTTAGTACTAGAAAGCTGTAATTTGGCATAAGTATACATATTAATCATCAATCATCGAATCCGACTCGACTGGGCAGCGTTCGGGAAGCTACGCAATATCTTTTCGTCCCACATACCACAGGTGTCTGAAGACGAAAGACTTTGCCCAGTGAGTGTTGCCAGTGATGACCTATGGTACTGAAACGTGGTCGCTCACAATGGGCCTTATTAGAAGGCTAAAAGTCACCCAAAGGGCAATGGAGAGGGCTATGCTTAGAGTTTCCCTACGTGATCGAATCAGAAATGAAAAGATCCGCAGGAGAACCAAGGTAACCGACATAGCCCGAAGAATTGCCAAACTTAAGTGGCAATGGGCAGGGCACATTGCTCGCAGAACGGATGGCCGATGGGGTCGAAAGGTTCTGGAGTGGCGACCACGTTCCGGAAGATGTAGCGTTGGAAGGCCTCCCACAAGATGGACCGATGACCTTGTGAAGGCTGCAGGAATCCGGAAAGCACAGAATCGGTCGAAGTGGCGGTGCTTGGGGAGGCCTATGTCCAGCAGTGGAATACTATCGCTGTGAATTTTTCCATATATCCAGAACCAACAAAAGACACTAGAATTCGTCGAAAAGACAGTTTTCCTGGGGATAACGCTTGACTCCAAACTACAGTGGGGTCCTCACTTAACATCACTTGCAGGGCGGTTAAGTTCAGCCGCTTACGCTGTTTGGAAAATCCGCCAACTAACAGACGTGGATACCGCGAGACTGGTCTATTTTAGTTATTTTCATAGCATCATGTCTTACGGTATTTTGCTGTGGGGACGGGCTGCAGATATTGATTCTATCTTTATTCTGCAAAAGAGGGCCGTCAGAGCCATCTACAACCTCCGCAGACGCGAATCTCTAAGGGAATTGTTCAAGAAAATTAACATCATGACGGTACCTTGTCAGTATATATATGAAAACATTATGTATGTTCGAAAAAATCTACACCTTTTTAGTAAGATAAGTGACAGGCATAATTTTAACACTAGAAATAGGAATAAATTAGATCAACCACGTTTTAGATTGTCTAAAGTTCACACTTCTTTTATGGGGTACTGTGTAAAATGTTATAATAAAATACCACTCGATATTCTTCAACTAAATGAGAAGAAATTTAAAACATGCATTAAACGCACACTATGTAGACAAGCATATTATAAGTTGGATGATTATATCGTAGATAAAAATGCTTGGCTTAATGCTGGTCCTGCTCCACAGCCACTTGGGCTCACTAGTTAAAATTTTAATATTTGGAAGAGTTGCTTTCCCTTTTCTTTTTTTAATTTTGTTTTTGACATTACGAACTTAAATGTTTATTTTTTTATCTTACCAAGTAAATAAAAATGCTTGGCTCAATGCTGGTCCTGCTCCACAACCACAACTAATTGATTAACATTTGCAAATACTGTTGGAGCTGCTGAAGATTGTAAGACCATCTTTGCATTGTATAAACTCAATCTCTTTTGTATTATATAATTGCATAGCACACTATGTGAGCACTATGTACTAAAGAGTTACTATTTACCGGGTAATATATCTTGCATTGACTTGAATGTGCCCTGGCGGCTGTGAGTATGTCATGCTCACTCAAATGTTTCGCTGATGGTGGCGCGTGTGTTGGATCATTTAGCTCCCTTCAAAATGGTTGAGCTGAATGGTGCTAATCCATGCGTCATGTTCGTGAACGGGCGCCGTCAGTTGGGACTGGTTATCTCTTAGCTGCCAGGGCTTATTTTTATTTTTAATTTTTTTGAATTGTTTTTTTATCTTTTTATTACGGACGCTTCTCATGTGCACGTCTTTCTACATTGTTCTCACATGTATAATTTCAACATGAATGATGTAACCAATATTTTGTAACAATTTTTTATTTAAAAGAGTGTCCGTGGAGTTTCTTGCCCGTTCTTCTCCATAGGTACCTACTACGCTTTGGAATGGGCAACTAGCTTCATACCTATTTCTGACTGACCGATTCCTTGACAATTCAAAAGTGCCTGTAAATGGTTTAATTGAAATAAATGATTTGAGTTTGAGTTTGAGTTCAACCATTTAGCTGGCAGGGGAGGGGGACACTTGACTCTAACAAAAATTTGCACTTTAAAGCCTAATATTTCGCATACGGATCCCTGCATCCAAAAATGGTTTTGACAAACTCACAATATTTTTGAATTAACTTTCTAACGATAGACACTATGGGATAGACGAGAAAAAAAACATCCCCACTTTACGTGTGGAGGAGGTACCCTAAAAAAATTATTTTATGATACCACTTTGTCGGCATGATATATGTATCATCATCATCATCATTTCAGTAAAATTTCGAGATAACTGGTGTCAAAGTTCATGTACTTAAATGATTTTTCAAAATTGTTAGTAAACTTCTTCCTTTTACTTTTACCTGTTTGATGTTTTAAAAAATTTGGTTACATCGAAAGGTTTATTAAAGTATTAGGTATCTCATGGAAAAGCAATGAAGGTCATTCAATTTGAGAGTTTAGAAAAAGTGATATTTAGTGACGAATTCTGGAAATTTTTCAAAATAACATATTAATTGGGTTTTCTCGATTCCCATGAATTTTCGCTTAGGCTTTATGGGGTGCTTAATTGTTACAAATGGGTCACACTATCACGTCCTGGAAGGAATACGTCAAATTACCAGTCACCCTGTATAATATATATCGAAATTAAAAGGAAAACTAACACAGCTAATTAGGCTCTACAAGTTAACGAGTAACAATCGACCAACTTACATTTGCAGTTGAAAAACATATTCTCCCATACATCCCGTATGAGAGAACATGTTTTTCAACTACACTGTTAAATTTGTTCTTGGGATAAATTCATCCCATCTACGGAACCCTTAATTGTGCGTGGTCCGACACGCACTTGGCTGGTTTTTTTCATCTTATTATATTGCAACCTGCTGAATGAGTTCCCAATTAGTCTAACAAGCTCGTTATGATAATTATTCTACTTAACTAGCCCACATTGGAATTCAAATGAATTAATATGTAATACAATATTTAGAAGTAATTAACTCATTGGCAGGATTTGTTCAATGCTCAAACGTGACAACAACACCAAAGGTAACAAAAAACTGAGCTTTGCTTTTTGTACACTGCTTTTTGTAGGTAAGTACACGCATAGATTACAATTTTTTTATCGACAGCTTGTAGGTACTCTAAATAATGTCGACTTCTTTTTATGTAAGCCTACGAAAGGGGCCAACAGAACCCCCAAACCATAGAGTCTATTAGTGGAAGACCTACAAGCATGGGTGTACCCGCGGTGGGGAAAAGGCATCTGACCCAAAATGGTACACGACTCAAAAAAAAAATTGGTTTATAAAATAACAAAATTTGGTAAAATTAAAAATTACCGCGCGAAATTGCAGTATCGATGGATCGAGCGCGCATGGGCAGTTATAGAATTTTATCGAGAGAATTTCCTACTACTTATCGAGTTTATTCACTTCTGCCCCACCCTTAAAAAATGGTGGGTTCGCCCATGCCTACAAGTATTTGAATTTTAAAGTCCGTGTTGATACGGTAGGGGTCTACGAAACCCCAAGCCATAGAGTCTTTTAGAGGAAGATCTAGAAACATTTGAATTTTTAAGTCCCCCCGTACACGTCAATGCACTTCTATTAGTCAATGAATTTATAACTGATTCATGCAATCAGGCAAACAATGTGATAATTAAAATTACTTTCTAAAAAAAAACAACCGACTTTCAAAAAAAACATTACAAAGTGAAAAATAACTTTAATTTCGGAAGCCGGTGTTTTTGGTTTTGTCGACTTCCGAAATTAAAGTTATTTTTCACTTTGTAGTGTTTTTTTTGGAAGTCGGTTTTTTTTAAGTTTTTATTTTTCACTTTTTATTTGTGGTACCTACCCCATACACATTCGAATACCACTACCTGCTACCAGTGACAGGAACTTATCATATCATCTACATACTAAGTGAGAAAAAATACGTATTATTGTAGCTAACTCAAAAACCACACAAGCAAAGTTAATAAAATTTATATGGGACCAACTTCAGGGCATACCCTTTCAAACAAAAAAAGAATTTTCAAAATCGGTCCACAAAAGACGGAGAAATCGGCGGACATACATTAAAAAAAAACAAACATACGCTACGAACATATAACCTTTTTGGAAGTCGGTTAAAAATCATTAGACTTATAAATTATCATTAGCAACATGTTAACAAAGGGTTGGACAGGTGAAGTGCAAACTTAATAATCACCTCAAAACCTTTGAAACCCATGACGGGTAAATAATTACTAATGTCATTTACATTCTAATATCATTTAACAGTACCTGGGCGACCGAGCTCTGCTCTAGTGAAAATATAGAATGCTCATTTAATAGTATAGGAAAGTAACTGATAATTCCATGCTACCATGATAAGGTAATTACTAACTCCATGCTACCGTGATAGTAGAAACTTACTAATTCCATGCTGCCATAATAGTAGGTACATACTAATTCCATGCTGCCATGTTATTATTCTAAGGTAGCCATCTTGTTCTAAACTTTGCTCGACCAAGCTCTGCTTGAGTTAAAATACGGAGGAAATTTTTTCCAGATATGAGACCTAACTAGATCGATTTTTCGCCACCAAAACCCCTAATTTGCAGCTTTCATCTAAATCGTTTTTGAGAACGTGATTATAAATATATATATACAAATATTGCTCATTTAATAGTATAGGATATCAAGTAAAGAATAAAATTGTCTTACTGAGATTTCGACGTTGAGTAAATTAATGTGGAATTTGAAGCTTTTAAAGTAAGTACCTATGTTATTTGTATCTTACACAATCGTGACGAAAGATGCGAAAACTCAGATTTTTGTACCGTATTTATTTACCAGATAAGGCTTGTATAAAAAATACACTCAAAAATAAATAGTACCCGTCATAAATACCGTATATGCAAGCAAGCGAACATTCAGGAAGTGAGCCAAGTAATCCAATGGTAGGGAGATCGCGCCGCTTTCCACGGCGGGTAACTTTACCACCGACGTAAGTGTCAAGTTACCGTATGTACAAACTTACATTCTACGCGTCAATGTTGACGGGAATAAATTAACGGCCAGTTTGAAACTTTGATATTGGATTAGAAGGCCATGCTGTGGTTAACTACTTCGGTTATATTTGGACGAGTGGTTACAAATATTTAGGGCAAAATAAATGGTCAATAGTTATACTCCGTTTGAAATAAGATTAGACATTTAACTAAACCTTTTTTACAGTCCGTTCAACCGATTTTGACTTCTATTGCGTTGGTGGCATGACAAATGGCAGCTGCAGTAAACAGTTGATTTGTAACCACTTTTTTTGCTTTTAATGCTATCCTTATGCCCACGGTATAGAAGTCAAAATCGGTTGAACGGACTGTAAAAAAGGTTTGTTTAAATGTCTAATCTTATTTCAAACGGAGTATAGAAACATTGAAATCTAACTATCTTATCTAACTATACACATACGCTGCTGCTGCGGTTGCAGAAAACCTCAAGCGGCGTAAGTATAATAACCTCATCGGTAACTAAATTTTCGAGCCGTTTGAGGTTGAAACCCTCGGGCCGTGGGGTCCGAGTGCCCATGGCCTCTTCCGTGACATCTCAAAACGGCTATTTGATACTTCCCGTGACCCAAGGGCTGGTTTTTACCTTGGCCAGAGGCTAAGTATTGCCATACAACGTGGCAATGCAGCCAGTCTCTTGGGTACATTACCAGTCGACAGCGATGCGGATGAATTTTTCGACGCTATATTTTAGTTTGTTTTAGTTTTAGTTATGTTAGTATATAATTTTGTTATTTTTATCAAATTAGTTATAAGTTATTTACACACTTGTACATAATATATGTATGATGAAAAATAAAAAAATATTCACATTATGGGGTTTATTTATAAACATTGCTTAAGAGCGTTTATC
The DNA here is from genome assembly GCA_963680765.1 of Agrochola lychnidis. NCBI lineage: Eukaryota > Metazoa > Arthropoda > Insecta > Lepidoptera > Noctuidae > Agrochola > Agrochola lychnidis. The sequence goes on along the minus strand of OY796849.1, from coordinate 5,612,114 downwards.
CTAAAAGTTGGCAACGTCGCAAATAGCTGTCAATTTTTTTTTATTAATTTGGCAATATTACTGTATGGAAATAAGAAATGTGGCTAACTAGCGAACTAGAATATTAATAATCAATTGCAATTATAACATTGAATTTGATGTTGTACCCGTTTTAGGTGTAAAAAAGGCATTTGGAAAGTTTCCAAATACTTTTTTTACATATAAACCTATATATCCGCTGTTACGATATTATTTATTGCATTTCGTAATAATTATTCTAGTTCGCTAGTTAGCCACATTTCTTATTTCCATACAGTACTATTGCCAAATTGATCAAAACAGCGAAATATTTGACATCTATTTGCGACATTGCCCACTTTCAGAATAAACGCTCTTAAAGTTAAGCAGTGATTAGCGTCTGTTTACCCTACATTTTTGACGTTTGAACGTCACTTAAGTTTAAGCAACAGTTATAAATAAACCCTTATAAGTTAAGATCGCCTTTCGTGTCTGTCTGTGTGACTGCGTTGTTCTTCTAAATTACGTAACGGATTTGATGCAGTTTTCACCATAATTTAGAGAATTATTCCGGAAGGTTTATGTGTATCCTATACTATTAAATGAGCAATATTTTTATATATATTTGTTTGTATATCGATTTGCACGAAATTGGCTCTAACGATTTCGATGAAAGTTGCATTATAGGGGTTTACGGGGGCGAAAAATCGATCTAGCTAGGTCTCATATCTGGGAAAATTTGTTTTCTCCGTATTTTCACCCGAGCAGAGCTCGGTCGCCCAAAGTTTAGAACAAGATAATGAATAATGACATAACAATAATGACATTAAGATAATAATCATGGCAGCATGGAATAAGTAGGTACTATAGATGATTAATGTAAACTTTTCCATAGACTATTAAATGAGCATTCTCTAATTTCACCAGAGCAGAGCTCGGTCGCCCAGGTACTAATATATTAAACTGACTTACCTACAATACAAGTAATAAAGATATATCTCGATGTTTTGACAAATCATAAAAACAGTGCAAAGCAGGGGCGGGTCGCTAGTATGTTATATGAGAAAGAACCTAATTTCTGATCTGACTCACACTGTCTTATACTTGGGTCTAGAACGTTAGACTCGAATGACGTAATGTCGATCTAAAAAACTTCCGACATTTTCGGCGCAACTGCCGAAAATTCCAAATGTCTGAGACGTGGGTCTGTACCTGCAGAAAAACATGACGTAAATTCCTTAGAACAGTTTTAGGACCACAGTGGTGTCGATTCCCTTGTTCACAAACTAAACTAAATTTAAGTTCAGTGTATCTTTTTCTTTCTATTTCATTAAGAAAAGGACAGAAGATAAATTTTAGTTTAGTCCTGTCAAATTAATCAGCGCCTGTCACTACTCCATACAAGTTTAGACGTGATTAAAAACTTGCCTACTAAAATTACGTTAATTTACGTCAAGCGCTGATTAATTTGACAGGACTAAACTAAAGTGTATCTTCTGTCCTTTTCTTAATGAAATAGAAAGAAAAAGATGCACTGAACTTACATTTTGTTTAGTTTGTGAACAAGGGAATCGGCACCAGTGTATCGTAAAAGGAAGTCTAAGAGAATGGTGAAGACGATTGGCAAGAAAGGAAGAATCAGCTTAGTAAAAATCTTTAATTAATTCACTGGCAGCGCACAGCTTAAACCGCTATATCTAGAAACATGGAATTTTGTACAAAAGTTCCTTATAGATATAACGAAGGTGAGCACTAACGAACAATTTCTAAAAATTAATCCCCTCATCATCATCTTTGTCTCCGTTACGTGGGGTTGGCGCACACGTTTTCTTTTTCCACTCTCTCCTGTCAACTGTCACGCTATCATTCACTCCCTTCTCTTTCATATCATTCATTCATCCTGAAAATTCATCCCCTAAGAAGGTTAAATAGGGGATGACAGTTTGTATGGAAATTAGTTATTTTTGGCGATGGAAGATCCCATCAGGCGCCCGATTGGTAAAGTAATAATTGTGGTAAAGTTTTTAATATTGAAATAGATACCCAAAACCAACAGATCATAATCTATATAGTGACTTATTTAACATATTAAGTTGATACTAACTATTTTCCATCATTCGTTAGCATTGCATTCTTTAACCACACAATAACCAGTTTACTAGAGTACATAATTTAATTAATTTAAAGTTACGAAAAATGTCAGATAACATTGTTTACGCATCAAAAGCGCTTCGACACAGATTAAGGTTTATTTTCTTGTTGGGCACCTATAATAAAGGTTTGCTCCAGGCAATTTCCCAAAGAGTTATAATCGAAATGAGGTTGTTATTATATGTTAAACTAGCTTCCGCCAGCGGCTTCGTCCGCGTTATATCTTTATAAATTACTAGCGGTCGCCCGCGGCTCCGCCCGCGTGGATGTCGGTTACCGCTGCAAAAAGCCTACCCAGGAAAGACACGGTCAGCAAAATGATTCCCAGGTCAATTCACAGACACCGACAGTAACATCGACGACGCAGTCATTATCCGCAGGCTGCACAGATTGTCTTTCTGTGTATGTTAAAGTTGTTAATGATGAAAATATTTAAATGTAATTAATACTAAGTTTTCACTTCTGCCGGCAGTCCCGGAGCGCAACCCGTTGTTTTAGGATAGTAGATAACTAAAGCGATTATTGTAGAGCTCTATAAACAACATTTGACGTTAAATTATTTTCAGGTAACAAAATATACTGATGGTCGGGAGCCCCGACCCGTGATAGGGCAACGTAAAGTCGCCCATGCGTAAAACATTCTTTTCGTAAATCAATTCCTACTAATTTGAATGTTTGGCCCTGGGATTTGTTTATCGTTAGTGCGAAAGAAATTTTTACTGGAAATTGGAGCCTTTTGAAGGGTATAGGCAAATCAGTAGGGATCATGGGTATTCTTGGTATATGAGCTAATTCACCAGCTGCAGGGCCGGTGATAATCTTCGCTACTATTAAATTATCTTTTAGCTCCTTTATAAGAAGTCTCGTGCCATTACACATGTTGGGGGGGCTTAAATTTCTGAGAAGCATTATCGGCGTGCCAACTTTTAACGACAGTTCATGAGGTGGTAGCCCAGAGGGGTTCAGAGAATTTAAAAATTCCTGGGGGTAGTGCACAGCGTCCTCGATGTTAGTGACGGTGTCTATGGATTTATAGCACTTAACTTCACCCGGTACTTTCTGCATAATTAAATTGTTTATTTCGTTGACTGTTTCATTCCTGGGAGAAACTATTGCTCTACAACACAGCCAACGAAAATCATTTTGATGTAAGTTTTCGATGTCAGGATATATAGCATCTATCAGACTATCTAAATGATGGACTATTTGGCCTAGAGACTCATCCAAAGTAACCGCATAATCGGTGCCCAAATTTGAAGATGGAAAAATTCCTTCTCCAAGTTTAAGCAGCTGTTGTGGAAAATTGCTATGCGTATTTCCATGTAGATGAGCTCTCATATTGGTGCACAAATTCAAATGTTGAACAGAGGTGTGATGATAAGGATTTATAGCATGAGTAAAATAAACGCGTTTAAATGTAGTCCAAAAAAAATTCAAGATTTTTAAATAAAAAAACGGTTGTTGTGCCTCACTCGACATAGATAGGTGTAGTGTGTTGCGGACTTTTTTGTAGATATTTATAAGATCTACAATTAATTAGAACATTTTATGGTTCTGTCTTTTATAGTTTAGGCAGCGTACGCAAAAAAGTAACTTTTCTGGTTGATTTTTTACACCTTGTGTCCGAAAAACCCAAATATCTTACGGAACCCTATTTTTTTCCAAAATAAAATATAGTCTATGTTACTCGTGGATAATGTAGTTTTCGAATGGTGAAAGAATTTTTAAAATCGGTCCAGTAGTTTTTGAGCCTATTCATTACAACCAAACAAACAAAGTTTTCCTCTTTATAATATTAGTGTAGATAGCCTTTGGTACTCAGTGATAATATAGCATTCTACTGGTGAAAGAATTTTTAAATCGGTCCAGTAGTTTTTGAGTTTATTAATTACAAACAAAAATACAAATCTTTTCTCTTTGTAATATTAGTGTAGTAGTGTAGCCCAGCGATTGCCTTCGCACGAGTGTAATCTATTGAGTCAAAACATCGAGATTTCTGTCTTATATCTAAGTTAAATATTAATAGATATATAGATAGAATACTCTTCAGTACACCATAAAAATTAAAGGATTAAAGGGAGGAGTGATAATGGTGCCGATTCCCTTGTTCACAAACTAAACTAAATTTAAGTTCAGTGCATATTTTTCTTTCTATTTCATTAAAAGAAAAGGACAGAAGATACATTTTAGTTTAGTCCTGTCAAATTAGTCAGCGCTTGACGTAAATTGACGTAATTTTAGTAGGCAAGTTTTTAATCACGTCTAAACTTATATAGAGTAGTGACAGGCGCTGATTAATATGACAGGACTAAACTAAAATTTATCTTCTGTCCTTTTCTTAATGAAATAGAAAGAAAAAGATGCACTGAACTTAAATTTAGTTTAGTTTGTGAACAAGGGAATCGGCACCAATACTTAATACACCTAAACCTTCCAGAATAAATTGTCTCTAAAGTCTTGTGCAGACCAGCACGACACGCGACGCGACACAAAGACATCGCTCGTCGCGCGGAGAGCGGTGCCTTTGTGTCGCGTCGCGTGTCGCGCCTGTTTGAAAGAGCCTTAAATGATGGTGATAACCGTATCAAAAACTAAGCAGACATACATGAAAAACGACTGTTATACAGTATTTATAGAATAAGTAACAAAAAAAAACTTTTCAAACCGAAAGTATGACGAATGTTCATCCAAAAGAGAAATTTAATCAACAAATTGGCTTATAAAACGATTTGGGACTATTACTAAACTCCGAAAGAATTCAAGGAACTAAATTTTTTCCATTAAATTCCCATTTGGGCGGCAAGATTAACAACGTTGGCGTCGTGTGATACTATTGCACAACAATTTAGGACGGGTTCCGAACTCTCATGGCCAAAATGCGGCAACGTGAATTATTTTACCGGAATGTGCTCAAGATGAACGGAAGAAAACGACCGTTGAATTTTATGTTTATAGCCTTTATGTAACTGGGTATTTTGAAGGGCCACTGGTTGGAGGTATATTGCAATTGAGGAGTAAGAAAAAAAAAAGTTATGCGAAATGTCAATATCTTATTCGCGATCTCCTGATTTTGATTAAGTATATGTAAGTTAAAACTTGTTCCCACAATAACAATTTAATGATCTCCTGAAACAGGGCTTCCTCTCTCCTACTGTTTTTGCTGTGCCCTACAGGGTTCATAATGATGCCTCAAAGAGATGTCAGCAGAATTGACAGGGTCCGCTAGGGCTAATGCCTGCCGGGGGTTCGAAGAAAACCGATAGGGACATCGTGGCCCCCGGCAACAGGGCAACCGAAGGAACACGGGTGGGTTTTAGTCAGTAAGAGTCTGTCACGCCCTCCCGCTCCACCCAGGGTCCATAATGATCTAAATTATATAATTACCACCTAGTTAGTACTTATTATGGTAAAGCAATAAAGATATTGAGTATTGAGATACTCAATCATGCTCGTAACCATGAAAATGTGCTTGTGTTTTCAGGTTCTATTCAGGAATACATTAGGGGTATTGTATTACCCAGTAACTGGGTTGTGGAGCTCAAATAAGCATTCGCTCCATGTAAAATACTTGTATTCAGCTGCATCCGGTTAGATTGGAAGCCGACCGCAACATAATTGGGAAAAGGCTAGGCAGATAAGGGAGGTAATACATACCTACAAGTTATCGTACTGAAACGCTGAAAGGACTGTCCTACATGAGCGATTACCTATTTTAAAATTAAAGTTAGTTAGTTGTACATAGGTATCTAAATAAGTATAGAGCTGAATGTCTAAAGTCCGAGTACATGAAGAAAACTAAATCTGCACAGTCATCATTATAGTGCTGAGAGACGATGGACAATTTGTCTGCGGACAATTGAGAATCGTATGGAAATTATGACCGCATGCGCGTTAAATTTCCATACGATTCCAAATTGTCCGTGGACAAATTGTCCATCGTCTGCTCAGCGCCTAAGAAACAATAAGGATTATTCTTCCTCTGTTCTAGATGTCACGACAAATACCTTCACAGATAAGATAATAATATTACCTTGACTGTACAACACAATGTTTCAGACGGTCATTAGGACATGGAACTCGCGAGTTTACTACAAACAAAAATATCATTGTTATAGTATAATTAGATATTCACAATGTTTTATTATTTTATGTTTTACGTAGGTACCCTTATGAATGCTTTATCACTATATGAAAACGGGAAGTTTAATCATGAGAAAAAGCCGGTATTTTATTTCAATTATTTATTTTTTAATCTTATTAAAATTTTGACTAAAAGTTTAAAGCTTGTGCTTTTAAAATCTTAAAATGGATCGATGAACTTTTAACTGCCCTATAAAAATACATGCAAGAATACATAGATACAGGTAGGTACAGATATGACTTATGTATTTTTATATTTAATCATAGATCTTTACTTACTGATAAAATATTAGCTACTTTATTTATTAAACAATCTTTACATACAACAAAAAATCAAACAAAAAACAAAAAAAGAAAACTTATCACAAAACTCACCGGTAGTAAACCCACGCAAACTGTCTGTTTCACAATATTTATCGCAAAACCGTATGTTAAACAAATAACACTATATTCACTGAGTTTCTAATCAGGTACAAACTACACTAAACCGAAAACTGAAAACACTTGTGCCTAGTTAAAAAAAAACAACCATGAACTCTGGCTGAATACGGTAAAAAAAAAAAGATTGACAAACGTGTGGCGCTGTGGAGCCTCTACGACCGACTGTCTTAATTAACCATAGTAAAGAGCTTGAAGCTTCCTAACTTAATCAAACTATAATTACAATAATGAACTATTCCTATTGAATAATGAATTTTCTTGACTAATATGCTAAATATCCTACTGCTGTTTCTGCAGGCATAGTGGCGATTGTAAACTTTTAAAACAAATTACAATTATCTACGGACCGTAGCGTATGGAAACTCGTTTGATTAAAAAATGAAATATTATTATTGAAATAAAATATCCGGTTTTAATCTAGTAATTGCTTACTACTAACGAATTAACAGGTTTTTTAAACTGACTATTTTTTCGTAAGTAGGTTACCTACTTTAATTAGGTAGGCACATAACCTTACATATTTATGAAAAAGCTCTATACTGCAAAGCTTTGGAAATACAGTACTTACCTACAAGCTTTATCTTCCCAATAAAAATAAATGTAGTCTAAAACTAGAAAAGGTAAATTTTATTTTATGAAAAAAATATTAAGTAGGTAATATATTTTTCATAAATAAAAAACAAAAATTTTAAAACACGCCATCGAACTGTAGGACCTATCTTATACCTAACTCCAAATCGTAATCTTTAAAAGAGCTTTCATCTTAAGGCTCCGTGCACGAAAAAAACCCTTTTTCGTCACTAACTTATCTAATGGTAAGAAAGCTTGAAATAATTGAAATATTAAGTCTGTGTAAGTATAAAAATACAGTTTTCGTGGTGCTAAACCATTCGTGTCTGTCACAGCACCTGTTAATTGCGAAGAAGTCCGAAAGAGAGTTCGTGTGCCCCAGCAACATGGCAACTGAAGGAACACGGGTGGGTTTTAGTCAGTAAGAGTCTGACACGCCCTCCCGCTCCGCCCAGAGCGGGAGAAGTCATTTGATCATTGCACAACCAAAAAAAAGCACCTGTTAATAGTTGCATCACTTTTGCGTTCTCGAAAATATGGTTTATTTCGCCTTTGATTTACTTAATGAAGACATATAGTAGACTTATAGTATAATCATAAAATAAAATTTTGATTTTATTTCAAGGATAGCTAAAGACTAATGTGTGATTTTTAAATTTCTTGATATGGTTTGCTAAATAATAGGAAGAAATACATTACTGACAGGATTTAAAAAAATGGTTATTTAAAAAAAAAATCTGCTATTTGTGTGGAAGTTGAAAAAAGTGGTTCACCTATCTCTCATCATCTGTTACGACGCCTCATTGAGGTGGATAACAATTAAAATTCTATTGTGTCTCGTTAATGACAGTTGAAAGGCTATGTACACAAGTAAACCATTAATGATATTTTTTAATTTTCAAAATCAAAAGTAGTTTCTTCTAGCGAAACGAGCAAACGTCAGTCTCGCGTCAATTTTTGAAAAACTTGTTGCGAATTTTAGTGATTTTCCACGAATCCTTAATTTATTTAAAAAATCCTTTTCCGCTATGTACAAGACAAAGAATTCGACTTTTCAAATCACAAATAATTTTGTTTAAATTCTGTTTCCTTTTCCCACAACTATTGAACAAAATTGATCAAAATCAGTCGATTTCGTGCACGGCCCCTTAACGGAAAACATAACTAACTGTCAACATATTATATCAATAACATAATCAACCGATAACGTTTCCATAACTGGGACACTGACACAGGCCTCATCTCTGTGAGAGGGAGTGGGCCATAATCCACCACGCCGGTCCACTGCGGGACGTTGGTTCACATAGATAGATCAATGCTATCAGCAATCATTGACGATACGGAGTCGCGAGTCCGACTCGTCTTCGACTTTTATTAGAAGCGGCCGCGACTGCCCCGAGACTCCTTACGTATTTTACGCTATTTCTTATCCCATCATATTCAATTAGCAATATGTGTATATAAGTATTATAATTATTTGTAATCACGGTCTCGAAAACGGCTCTAACGATTTCAATTAAAGTTGCTATATAGGGGGTGAAAAATCAATCTATCTAGGTCTCATTTCTGGGAAAATTCGTTTTCTCTATTTTCACCCGAGCAGAGCTCGGTCGCCAGGTACTAGTAAGATTTGGCCATCCACCCACATTTGGAAAATTCACCCTGTATAAATACCATTAAAGGGCAACACACAAATGTTCGGGTCGGCATGATACGGCACAAGCCGGGTGGCAAAATCGATATATTTTGCTGCCCGGCTGTGCCGCCGAATTATGACCCGAACAACTGTGTAGCATACCTAGATAGCATCACGGTAGCCACTCTTGAGGATAGTCTGACAGGTATTTTAAATTTTTCATTGAGTACCTACCAAGTCGAACTAAGCAAGTTATCATAGAGTTAAGTAATGAATTAAAAAAAAACATAATACAAATCGGTATAATTATCACCGAGATGAATCACCATGTTATAAAGCTCGAATTAGAAACTCTACTGGCAGTGCCATCTAGCGTACAATAGCAGAACTACCACCATGGCCAGTCGTTTAGAAAACGTGTTACATTTTTATTGATGAACGGCTCAACCGTACTACTGAAGCATAAACTTACGCAATAAATGCTCTCCGATGGGCACACCAACGGTATTTGCGCGACCTGGTATCCCCGGACCCTTGACCCCATCGCACCGGATACGCCGCCTCGGGTAAGCAGCATCCAGGTTACACGCAGCTTACTCAAAATAATAAGACTCTACAGATGTACACATACATCTGTTGTGTGGCGTGTGCTAGGTTAATATAGGCACGTCACAAAGCTGTACAGACATCCATTACTATACATGCAGCCATACACAACACGCACGGGCGCGATGCGGGTCGCGACGTGCGTCTACACTGAGCGGTGTTACACTACAACACTAGCCGCTCATACATACGCGACTGCCTACCCCTTAATCCGTAAACGGCTCGATCTGTAAGCGGGGCGAGGGGGAGATTACATATTAGACCTGTAGGGCGTCGAGTCGGCATCCCTGTCGCTGGTCGTTCTCGCTGGGCCTCCTCCAGGCAACTGGGGGTCTCACCTGGCGGGGACAGACCGCCGGGATGTCGTGAAGAAAGCGGCGGCGCTAGGAGCTAGCGTCGTGGTGCGCCTACAGAAATATTCAGAGCAACCAATCACACCGACGCATTATTGCTTAACAATGGTGCCGATTCTCTTGTCACAAATGCCTCTAAACTAAACTAAAAATCACCAAAATTTAGTTTATTCCTGTCAAACGACGATTTCCCATTCTGAAATAGACTAAAGTGACACAACTTAACTATATTTTAGTTTGACAGCACTAAGATGGCACTGAGATATTAGCTTAGTGAAAATGGCAATTTTGCTGAATTTGACGTTTTTAACCTAAAATTTAGATTTTCTAACTAAATATGACTATTTTTAATCGCGACTAAAAACATGTGGAATAAAATTGGTTGTCATGAACTAAAATTCACACCAACACCTCGACTTCAGATGAAAAAACAGTACTGAATTTTTTTTTTTCTTTTGCTTATATCTCGAAAACGGTGTGTCCAATCGCAAAAATAATGAAAATTTCGACACCCTTTATAAGACCCTTAAACCCCTAACACTCTATAATGTAGGTAATATTTTTTCTTATTTTCCATACAAAAAGTGAAAAATCCATATAAAACACGCAGTTTTTGCCCCGCCTCAAAAAAAAATCTAGATCTGGGGCTGCTCTAAGGCCTGGGCTTTTTTTTGCAGGAAAAGCCAACACATATACCCCCACTTATTTACTTACCTACACGTGGTAGGTACTCCCCAGACTTCGGGCACAAGACTATTCGGGTTCATAGTGATACGGCGCCTAATAAGTACGTCCTACCTTGGAATTAAGTAAGTAACGATGACGTAACGGAAAATCAAATAACATCTTGCCAAAATTAACCCAGGACCCCAGTTATAAGCTCTCACACAGCTAAAAGTAGGTACTAGAAGTAATTAAACCATTTTGGATCACTTTTGAATTGTCAAGAAGTTGGTCAGGCAAAGATGAAGTTAGTTGCCCATTCCAAAGCGTAGTAGGTTCCTATAGAGAAGAACGGGCAAGAAACTGCACGAACGAACACTCTTTTAAACTAAATATTGATCCAAATCCAAAATATTGGTTATTAGCTAACTTGCTCAAGAATTGGACTATCCAATGCAAAAAGAGTTTTTCAAATCCGACTGGCAGTTCCGGCGATTACCACATACAAACTTATAAATAAACAAACAAATTTTACCTCTTTGTAATAGTAATAAATAATATTATTATTAATACAGTATTATAATCATCATGTTGAAATTATAATTATAAGTAGGTGCTAAGTACTACTTAGGCGCGGCGCCCACTATCGGTCGGCATCGGTACGGCTCGGCACAGCTCGGGCGCTTTACAGCGGCTTCGGGCGCTTTGAAAAGGGGGCCTAGTGAAAAGGGGTCTAAGTCCAAAAATGCAACTTTACAGGAGACGCAAAAAACACTCCGCGCGCTTCTAATTGCGTGTTTGACATCGTGTGACATTTAAACCGCTACCAAATGAAATACATATGATATTTTTTATAGGTAAACGATTTATGCTCTTTATTATTATTGAGTTATTTTTTATGTAAAGTTAATAGTTTTTAAGATAGTGACTTATACTAACCACAAAATTAATTCCTTGAGGGTATAAAATCAGTTATACCCCTTCTCCCATAAGTTCAATGTTAATTCAAACAAGTGAAAAGGGATATTACGCATTTGGAATGATTTTATGATAACCAAGTAATACAAAGAAATATTTAATCGTTTACTAAATGAAAAACGTGTGTTTCACTGTGTACTTTTGTTCAACGTTAAAAATATTTAAAAATTCTCTAAAAAGTAATCTTGACGCCTTTTTCACAAAGATGTCATACATGGCATATGGTACATTAAGACTTGTTCGAACTATTTTGTACAACTTATATCCATTATTTAAATAAAATGTTCTATAGTTTCTTGCATAATTTGAAAATACAAAAACAATTTTAAGAGAAACTCACATCTTAATCTGCAGAAAAATCACAAATTGAGTAGAATTAAAACAAAATTATTTTCTTGAAAATATTTAAGTATCTGATTGTTAAGTAAAGAAATAAAAAGGGTATTTCAACAACAATTTAAAATTACAAAAGAATTTTGAAAAAAAATAATAAAAAACCGTTTTAACAAACCAAAAATATTTATAATTTTATTCTAAGTCATCTTCGCTGTCATTTAGAAGATGTCGAGCTTTAATAGGTATCATTATCACTTAATAAATTAGTACCTATAAAAGGATCTGACACTGGGGTTTATTAGGGGAAGAAGATAAAGCAAGTCGCGCTTTTTAGGGTTCCGTAGTAAATAAGGAACCCTTATAGTTTCGTCATGTCTGTCTGTCTGTCTGTTTGTCTGTCTGTCCGCGGTCTAGCTCCGAGACCCTTAGTACTAGAAAACTGTAATTTGGTATAGGTATATATTTTAATTTACGCCGACAAAATGGTGAAATAAAATTATGAAAAACATTTTTTTTTAAGGTAGGTACCTCTCATACACGTAAAGTGGTGATGTTAATTTTTTTCTTTTTTTAACCCATAGTGAGGAATATCATTGGAAAGGTCCTTTAAAAACATTGTGAGTTTGAGAAAACCATTTTTGGATTCAGGGATCCGTTTGCGAAATATTAAGCTTTAAAGTGCCAATTTTTGTTAGAGTCAGGTGTCCCCCCCCCCTGCTGGCTAAATGGTTGGTTTTGGGTGTGTGAAAAAAATCACAACAGTAGTTTATATAACGAAATTAAAAGGAAAACTATCACAGCTAAGTAGGCTCTACAAGTTAACGAGTAATAATCGACCAACTTAACTTTGCAGTTGCAAAAACATGTTTTCCCATACATTCCGTACGGGAGAACATATTTTTCAACTACAAAGTTAAGTTTGTTTTTGGGATTAATTCATCCCAACTACGGAACCCTTCATTGTGCGTGGTCTGACACGCACTTGGCCGGTTTTCTCATTATAAATTGCAATCGGCCCATCGTATGACTTCGGTATACATTCGGTTTCAAAAACACTTGGGACTGCTGTGACTTTCCTCGTTTTCTCTGTTAATAAAATAGTAGAATTATTTTGTAAATGGCAGAGTTTTATTTTCAAAATAAATAGAGTAGTCATCTTAATACCTCTCTCCCTTGAATTTGTATATAAATATATGTATATTATATGAAATATGTATTTGTGTACAATCCAACGTTTACTTAGTTTAACACTTTAAGCGATATTCTAGTTCCTGACGTCTCGATAGATGGCGTTGTACAAATGCAATCTCCGCTGAATCGCGGTGTTAAGAATTTCCTGTGAACCATGACCTCATCGTTTTTATATACTTGTTACATCTCTCATACTTGGTATGAACATCATTCATTCAGCTTCTTTCTGAACTGTGAGTAGCTCTTTGATATCACGCAACTGTTCCATGGTGTGGGGGTCCATATCTGACGACCGTGTGATCACTGGTGGGTGAGGTAGGATGTTGGCTCCCAGACTCAATAACCGGTCTATAGAGGCTATTGCTGAGTATGTTGAGTTCACTATTATATTCTGCTCTGTACCTGACATGGTACAGACAGCGTCACTATGTTCTAACCCCTCAAGTTTTAAAATGTTACACTGCTACAACATTGAATTCGATACAAATAATCTAAAGAATACTTCAAAAAGAGTTCATTGTTTCGACTTGGATTCATCACCGAACGTCCGAACGTCGTCATACTTATACCGGCATGACAGTTTGATGAACTAGCCAGCGAGCCCATATGAATTGCGATGAAATTGTTATCGACTATCGTCCGAGTCACTTTATCTTTAGGTCTCTGTCTAATCGATAGATGTTATAATTTGAGGGTATCCATTAACGTTTTCTGTATAAAATTAATCCATACCCTCAAGTTATAACTACGTTTGATGTATAAGTTCACTTAAAACGTCGAAGAGTAAACAACTACGATTTACGCATTATTTTTTAAAATGATTTTAAAATTTTATGAGAACCAAAATAGTTGTTCTCTATGAACAAAATGTGAGCATTAAAGGAATTGCGAGACAGCTTGGCATAGCAGTAAGTTAATTATAATATTATTTGTGGTCTCCTATTTTTTTGTTGAGTTAGTTGCGGTATCTTGTGATATTTTAATTAATTTAAAACCATTATTTTCTATACAGAGACAAACGGTGCGCTTATGGGTGCGCAGATTCCAAGAAACCGGCGATGTTAAGACAAGGTCCATGGGTCGGAGGACTACTGAGATCTCATCATCTCTCGTCATCGGGATATTGTTAAGGTTCACACTACATCGCCATTCACATCCACTCGTTACAGTTCGCAACGCCATGGAATATCTCTGTCCACGGTTCGAAGACATTTACACGCAGCGAACATTCACAACTATCGACCTGCAAAGAAAATATTTCTAACGGAAGAACATCGAAGAGAACGAGTGCGATTTACCCAGAAATACATTAATTTTGATTGGGAAAACAATATCGTTATCTTCAGTGACGAAAAAATCTTCAGGTCAGACTGTGACGGTCGAAAAATATTGTGGAGGAAACCCAATGAGCGATACCAACATCAAAATATTTTACCTTACAGAGCCAGTGGTAGAATAACATTGGGTAAGTTACCTTTCATTAAGTAAATTTATATGTTTATTCCACCCCATTTAATTACCTAATATTGTATATAACAAATAAAAATGACACATCACAATACAGTAGATAAGTTTATTGATTTTTATTATAAATTATATACTTTATATATTTCAGTAGTATTATATATTTACTTATTATTAAGTTATTATACCTATACTGTATTATATATTTTATTCTATTTTGAACGTCATGACAATTGTTTGGAGACAAGTGTCTAAAAACAAAATTAAACCTTTGTTGTTATTTTCAGGGTATTGGGGGTGGATGTCGTCCATGGGACCGGGAGAATTAGTAGAAGCAAGTGGGCGCATGAACGGCCAGACCTATCTGCAAATTTTGCAAGATGTTATGGTGCAAACAGTGCGAGTTGCTTACCCAGAAGGACGGATCTATTTTGTTCAAGATAACTGTTCGGTCCATCGTTCGCGTATAGTGATGGAATGGCTCACTACACAGACTGACATAACTGTCATCTCCTGGCCATCGAAAAGTCCGGATTTAAATCCAATAGAAAATATGTGAGGTCAAATTGTTTTAAACTGGGATTCAAGTGAAGTGAAGTCCAAGATTAACTGCACATGTTAAAATTTTGAGGAGTTGATGCGAGGTAGTAATGCAGGCTGGACGATGGTTACTCAAATGAGAAGCAGACTCCAACAAATAATAGAAAGCGAAGGTTATCTTCTTCGCTACTAAATTTAATATATTTTATCACTTCCCACTTCGCAATCCCGGTTAAATATTTATTAGATAATTGAACAGTAAAATTGTATCTGTAGTAAAAACATTTTGTTAACTAAATATAGAATCTCACAGTTTTATGCGGTTACGAAAATAACCAACGAAGACATTATCTAAACTCATTTGATCCCACTATTTTACTTGGTATAGCGAAATATTCTAAGTAGATATCATGAGTTAATAAGAGATTTTAATTGACTATTTATTGATAACATGTTTATTCACTTATTATGCTCATGATTGTAATCCTGCCAAACTAACTCCTAGGTCCTAGACAAGTTAGTTGCAAACGCTTCAAAACTTGACTCTCTTTGTTTCACAAATAAAGAGAAAATAAAAAGGTGAAAATTAAGGTAAATTTTGGTACTTACAAGTTTTCGCGAAAATCGAAATTTGGCCATATCTTTTACCAATCAAAATGGTACAATTTTATGATAGCGGTATAATGGGTAGGTACGGAACCCTCGGTGCGCTCCAACACTCTTGACTGGTTTTATTATAGGATATGTATTTTAGGGTCCGTGGCTTAGGCCCCCAGTGGTCGAGGCACCTGTGACCGACGCCCCCGATTCAATTAGAAAGCAATTCGTAGGATATAATTATAATTGTATCAAATTACATTGATTAATTTCACAATAGCATACCTATGTGAATACTGATCTCAACCGAGTTATTTTAGTATAAATCCGTTTTCACCAAAATAAAGGGAAAATTAAGTAGGAAAAAAAATCTGCTCAACAACGTAAATAACGCAATGAATGTTGTTGAAATGTCAAAATGAAACAAATTTCGCGAAATTGTTTACGAAAATAAGTTACGCAATTAGGGTACTGGTATTGTTGTATTGATAAACACCAACCAAATTAAAATGTGCGTAATTTATTTTGATTAAAATCCACAAAATAAAAAATATCTAAAAAAATCCGTTAAAAGAATACAAAAGTACTTGAAACCAACTTTTGAAGTTTTTTTTTTTGGTGTCATTTGCACCCTTTTACACAAAGTAACTTCTTTATTTTTAGAGGTAACTTAGATCCGTTGTCACCAAACGATAGAGCATTTTTTTCTGATCATTTTGTTATACTTACCTCATTTTCGAAAAAATCGGACTTATACCCCTTTTCACTAGGGCCACAGATATTTATGATACGTTTTGGTCAGATCACTTTCCCTTGAAAATAGAGTGTGATGTAAATGTTATTAGATTACAAACTAGTGTAATTGAATCATCGCTTAATGGTGTTCGATGGGGTGAGAGAAGCCCTGATGAAATAAAGGAGTACTCGTACATGTGCAACAACAAATTGAAAAACTTAGATTTTCCTGAGGAATTTGAGCTATGCGCAGATATTTTTTGTGATGATCCCAATCATAGGTTATTGTTGGATTCGATGTATAAAGACTTAGTATCTATTTTAAAGGGGAAGCGTCAGGGTTGCCCGCGAAATTCAAATTTTCTTACGTTTTTTGCATTTTGCAGGTCAGTGTCAGGTTTTATGTAGATTAAAAATATAATTCGCGGTCGCAACAAATATGGCTTTACTCAATTATAATCATTACAATCAGCAATAGTGATTAAGAAGAAGATAAAAGTGTCGAATGTCATGATTTCATGAAATCATGACATTCACCTTTGCTAACTTATGGAGTTATATTGCTGATTGTAATGATTATAATTGAGTAAAGCCATATTTGTAACGACCGCGAATTATATTTTAATCAACATAAAACCTAATACTGACCTGCAAAATGCAAAAAACGTAAGAAAATTTGAATTTTGCGGGCTACCCTGACGCTTCCCCCTTAAGTGAATCAGCTAGTGTAAACAGAGTGTCGAAAGCCATTAGGTATTAGAAAGAAAGTTATTAAGGCTGGAACAAGCATGGCAATGATTTTCATACTCGGGCAAGGTCTAAGTTTAAATTGTGGATTTGGTATGGGGAACCCAGTAGTGGGCCTATCTATGAGGACATGATTTTAAGTCGTAAAGTATTTAAATCAAAATTGAAATGGGTCATTAAGAACCAAGAAAAAATTGCAATGGATATATTGGCCTTGCTCCATTCTAAGAAATGTTTCTCGTCATTCTGGAAAGGTACTAAAAAGCTCAATGTCTCTCCAAGCGTACCAGTTAGAGTGGAGGGTGAGAGTGACCACACTGGGATAGCTAATTTATTTAAAGAGTAGTTTATTGTGAGCTCACTTCTTGAGTCTATGGGAAGGGTGAATGATGCTGAGTCTTATCAATCAGAAACACCCTTTAAGTTTACGTGTACAGAAATAAAAGCAGTCATTCAATGTATGAAGCGGGGAAAGTCTCCTGGCCATGATGGACTCAGCATTGAGCATCTCCAAAATGCGGGTGTGCACTTGCCAAGAGTATTAACCATGTTTTTAAATCTTTGTGTGGGCCATTCTAACCTTCCACAGGAGATGCTCGATACGTTAGTTGTATCTATTGTAAAGAATCGGACGGGAGACATAGCTGACAAAGGGAACTATAGGCCAATATCATTGGCAACCGTGATAGCCAAAGTGTTTGACAGTGTGCTTGACGCGCACCTAAGTAACTTTACAAAACTACACGACACACAGTTCGGTTTTCGTGCGGGGCTGTCTACAGAGAGTGCAATACTTGCGTTAAAGCACACTGGTGCCGATTCCCTTGTTCACAAACTAAACTAAATTTAAGTTCACTGCATCTTTTTCTTTCTATTTCATTAAGAAAAGGACAGAAGATAAATTTTAGTTTAGTCCTGTCAAATTAATTAGCGCCAGTCACTACTCCATACAAGTTTAGACGTGATTAAAAACTTGCCAACTAAAATTACCTCAGTTTACGTCAAGCGCTGATTAATTTGACAGGACTAGACTAAAATTTATCTTCTGTCCTTTTCATATTGAAATAGAAAGAAAAAGATGCACTGAACTTAAATTTAGTTTAGTTTGTGAACAAGGGAATCGACACCATTGTCAAATATTATACGGACAGGAAGACACCAGTGTATGCTTGTTTCCTAGACCTTTCTAAGGCGTTCGATCTGGTTTCATATAAGGTTTTATGGGAGAAGCTTCGGAAGGCGGGAGTTCCGGCTGCATTGGTGTCAATATTAGGTATCTATCTGGTATGAAAAGCAGAGGAACTTTGTAAAATGGTCCAATGCATTATCAGACCCATATAAATTGAAATGTGGTGTGAGGCAGGGGGGTCTGATTTCCCCGAGAATATTTAATATTTATGTTAACAACTTGCTTGTTGATCTCAGCAGCACTCATGTCGGTTGCCATGTAGACGGAGTTAATTTAAATAATTTAATTTACGCAGACGATATGGTGCTGCTGAGCCCCACAATCGGGGGAATCAGAAAGTTACTCACTATGTATGAAAGATACGCTGAACAGCATGGGCTAAAGTATAATCCCACGAAAAGCGAGTTATTGGTTTTTAGAGGAAGAAATAAATGTCCCTCAAATGTCCCACCCGTAGAGCTGAACGGTTTACCCTTGAACAGGGTGTCACAATTTAAATATTTGGGCCATATTGTTACCGAGGATCTAAAAGATGACTTAGATATGGAAAGGGAGCGCAGGGCGCTGGCTGTGAGGGGAAACATGCTAGCACGCAGATTTGCTGGTTGTTCAGCACCGGTTAAAATAACACTTTTTAAGGCGTTTTGTCAAATATTTTACACCAGCAGTCTGTGGGCTAGTCATAGCCAAAAAGCAGACAGCGCACTGCGCATTCAATATAATAACGCCTTCAGGGCGCTGTTGAGGCTTTCACCTTACTGTAGTGCGTCAGGGATGTTCGCGTTCGATGATTATTTCGCGATCATGCGCAAAAAAGTGGCATCAGTGATACGCAGATTGAGGGGAAGCAGCAACAGCATTCTGAAGGTGTTTGCAGAAAGGCTAGAAGGGCCTACAATGGATATATTTATTAAACTGCATGTCAGGCATGGGACTTGATGAATCTTCCTCCTCTAATCTTGGCTGTATTTTTATTGTGTATTTGTGTTTTTATTTTTGTACTCATGTGTATCTAAGTATTACTACTAACATAGTTTTTTAAGTTTGTACTGATTACTAACACGCTATGGGCCGTCGACGCCTGAAAATAAACGATTTTTATTTATTTTTATTAGTTATTCTGCTTTTATATTTAATTATTTAAAAATAAAAATGATTTAATTTTTTTATTAAAAATAATAATAAATTTTTAATAATTAACTTTTTTTTGCTTTATTTCTTTAATAGGAATAATTTTAAGAACTTTAAAAAAAAATTGGTTTAGCATCCAGAGTAAAAAGTAAGCAAAAACAAAAGTAAGTGGGTGTGGTTATTCCAATAAACTGGTATTCAGCTGCATCCGATTGGACTGGACGCGGACCCCAACAAAGTTGGGAAAAGGCTAGGCAGATTGAAGTAGGTTGGTTATTCAAATAAACCGTGGCAGCTAAAGGCGTGTACACGCGAACGAAAAACAACAAATGGTGAACACAAACATCGAACACTTTGTTCGTGCGTAGGTACTTACGAACATCAAACACTGTGCTCGTCAAAAACCATCGTGGCGATCCAATTTCGTTGTTCTGTGTGGATAGTGTTCGGGGAATTTTTGGCTTCTTCACTATCGACCACTTTCAACGGCGAATCCATGACTACTAAAGAGAGCGGGGCGGTTGAGCTTGAACACAAGTCGAACTGCTTTCGTATGGTGTTCCGTGTTCGGTTTGCTAGTTTACGTCCATACGTACGAACGAACCATTCAATGTTCGTGTTCACCATGTTTTGTTCTTTCGTGTGTACACGCCTCTGCAGATGACAAGTCCCCAAACTCCCAACTAACGGCGCCCGTTCACAACATTCAGCTCAACCATTTTGAAAGAAACCGAATGATCCGACACATGCGCCATCAGCGAGACATTTGACTAAGCATGACAACCAAGTAAATAAATTAAATGAAGAACTTCACATACCTATTTGATATTTACTTAAACTGCTTATCTTGGTTATCTAGCTTCGTCGTCGCACGTCGCGGTAAAGATGCAACAGACAGACCACGCATGGCGAAATTATCCAGGCATCCAGGTTGCATGGCCTACTCAAGTAGGTATCTACAAACTCTATCCGTCTTGTTTATGTATTCAGACATAATATTAGTACCGAAGTGGGTAAATAAGTAGGTACAAACTCTACTCATAAATATTTATTCTGGTAAAATAACATGACTGAAATAATCTGCGCAAAAAATAAGTATCTACTACCTACCTACCTACTATACGTACCTAGTACCTGAAATAGAAAAGAATTAAGTAGGTAAATACTATTATTAAAAAAAACTAAGCAATTAGTCTTAGGCTTAAACTCGAAGCGAAACCTTTTTACCGAAATACATAAATGATCACTACATCGGCATCGTACTAAATTACTTACCTTAAACGGTATCTTCATAATTACATAATACATAACAGGACCAATAAACACGTTTTCATTTTCCAAAGTACCTAGAAATAAAAGGGGCATAATTAAAACATCAATCATTTTGACGTTAACGAAAAGTTAACCAAATAGGTATTAATTAAACGCACCTATTTGTTGAAAATTAAGGTTGAATGCAAAAATTCGCCGAACATCAATGCGATATTGTAGGTTTTTATTTAATTTCTTGTATACACTGAACATTCTGAGTAAGTACCTAGCCCTATCAATTATTTTTTTTAATTGGCAAAATAAATGTAAAATTTAATTCAGTTTCGCTTTCGCGCTTTGTTAGTGGCCAGTCACTTCCGTAACCACAATGAAAATAAGTGAAATTAAATAATAATTAAAATAACCTTGATCTTGTACAACTCGTTGCCTCACTGAAAGTATTTTTATTTAAATTCATTTAATTCACACTGGTTCTATAATTTAAAATTAGTCCGTTACAAACTTCATTCCAAAATAGGTTTTTATTATAAACAGTCTTATTTGCAGCTTGTCAAACAAAGCTTTCACTCGTTTTTCGCTGTTTATTTGTGCTGTCTATAGCTTGTCAAAGCTTTCACTCGTTTTTCGCCGTTCATTTGTTTTTAAATGTGGAAACCAATAATTTTGGACGTCGAGTGCATCGTTTGCAACAAATCGTTGCAAAAGATCAATCACGTTCCTAGAGACACATCGCAGAAAATGGGCAAGATTATGAAGCTAAATAACAACCGACGACTAAGGACGCCTAATTGGTCCCTTGAAGAAAAACAGTACCTACTCGAGTTAATTAAGGAACGCAAAGAAGTGGTTGTCACTAAAGCCAACAATGGTCCGAACCATTACGAAGAAAAAGACGTCGCATGGAACGAAATACTACGAGAGCTGTCCGCAAAATTTGGTTGTAAGTTTACTGGTAGTTCCATAAAGAAAGTGAAGACGCAGTGGCAGAATATGAAGAGAATAGCTCGAGAAGAAATAGCTTTAAACGGACCTCAAGTACAAAATTATTCCCGATTATCTTTAGAAGTGTGCAATATCCTTGAATTAGTCACAGACGGCGTCCTAAAAGGAGAAAATGCAAACATAAATGAATCTTCATCTTCAATCACAGCTAATATTGAGATAAAAACTGAATGTATTGATGAGTAAGTGTAACTTCTCCATTTCAAATAATCACTCTACATTATCATTATTACCTTAATTTCACAGGCATCTATATATTGTAGATACGTAAATTATCTTACATACTTATGACAATAATCACTAACTTTATTAAAAATGAACATAGAAATCCAAATGTTTGTGCAATATTTATTTAAGTGACAGTTATGGTTTTTTTTAATTATTGCTTTTTATTTCAGGGACCAAACAGTGAGCCAACCAAGTTGTAGTGGTATTAATAATACCTCAGCCTCTATGGATGCTGATATGAATGACATGCCTCAAGATAAAACTAATAGCACAACCACAACCCAGTTGGAGTCGTCTGCATCATCAGTTTCTGAGCAAATCTCTGAAGCAAATGATTTTGATGCACCAGAAGAAAATATTTCAAATAAAAGTAACTGTAATAGAAGAACAGCTATGACTATGACTGATATACCTATTTATAATGTGGAGGAAGCTTGTATGACTACTACTCCCTTTCACAGAGACCTCCAAGAATATTTTAAGTGAGTGATTAATTACTTACTTAACATTTTTTTTTGTACTTTAGTTGGTACAATCAGCATCAAAAGCATAGGGGTGAACAGATTGTTCAGAAGTGGGTCCGATTGATTTGAACTTAAATTATTATTCCATAATGTTGTACTATAAGTAATACACTGTTTGTGGTGTAGCATGGTGCGGGTGACAGGTTGAATGAAAGGGTAAATTTATTTAATTTAGTACAGTTATTACTGATTCCGTATTATGTACACAATCTCATATGTATGTATCATAGTCGTAAAATATAGTCTGAGTCAGTAATTACTGTAGTAAATTATATAAATTTACCCTTTCTGTCACCTGCACCATGCTACACCGCAAGTAGTTAACTTTTTATTTAATTTAAATAAGCATTGTTTTCATTTTCCTATATTAGGTATACTGCAACAGAAAAGCAAATGAAGATGGAGACATTAAAAGAAGAGCGTCAAGTTATGAGAGCCATGAGAGAGACTGCTGAGCTCAACAAAATTATTGCAGAACAAAAATTGAAGCATTTTCTGTGGGCCAAAAAGCAAGACATGGCGTAAGTTCTATAATTTATAATAAAGCTATTAGTAGTTAAAGTAGAAGTAAATAGTATTGCATTAAATAATAGAAGAAGTATAGAATAAATTAGTAAGTTTCAACATTTTTCATTATTTAAATTTGCCGCTTTGTTTCTCTTATAGTCTATGGTTCCAGATAACTAAACGTGCAAATAACCACATTGCATGAGTTTTTTTTATATGTTTTCCGTCTTTTATATTTTTATTATACCATTTTGTTTTTCAGTGATTTACTATTTGCGTTTTGAATGATTTTTTTACAAATTTCTTTGTTGTGGGCGTAAAAGCCATGGTTTCAAACATGGACGCATACCTAGCAAGGAATATTCTATTTCTGCCGCACACATACCAGTGTCAACATCGCCTTATTTTACCGTCCAAGGTTCAAAATGTGATTTTTGAACTGTGTATTTACAGTTCAACCAAAATATTTGGTTTTATCGGTTATAGCAGGCTGTTTTGACGATACTACAGTTGAAAGGCTAGCGTTTTACCTTACAAAGGTCCATCAATGTTAAAGTAACTATTTTAACATGAAGTTAACAAAAATAAATCTGTGTGTAATCCGACGTATGTAAGTACATGCATTTAAAATTTGTTTATTGCATGAAAATTTATGATCTAATTCATCTGTAAATAAAACAGGTCAAACCTTATCACAGATTTATAGGTCTACAGAAAGTTAGGTAAATTATTCTGATTCTTCCACAAAGTATCTAACGGTATTTAGATCGTCGATTATATCTTAGATGGTCTAATTTAAAATTGCGCGCCCCTTTATATTTGCTTGTTACGTACACATTTAAATTAAGGGGCGCGCAATTTTAAATTGGACGATCATCACATTACTTTTGTCGCAATTTGTCATCTTCACATTTTATGTAATTTAACCTACTGGCTACTGGCTGTTTTTAACTGTCCGCTATATTTTTAATACATCACGAAAACGTCACGTTAATTATTTTGACAGGAGACAAGACGTCCATATTATCATTTTTATTTATTTTATTGTATCCATATTTTTTTGTTTGTAAATCATGGGCCCTTCACGTTAGAGAAAATTGTAGCAGCGAGCGCTATTACTGGTAGGTATAAGGTTAGTTTTGCATGTCCTTTTCCTTTGTCATGATTAGGTATTATGTGCTCACAGATTCTATTTCTTCTAAGTTTTGCGTAGGTAGGTACTATTTGTCTTTTTTAGTTTCAAGTTTTGTGCTTTACGTATTAACCCATTTTTTATTTGTTAGACGCAATATCACTTTCATTATCAGCATGCAGACAGAAAGTTAAAGCATAATAATATATGTTCGGTGTGAACGGTAATGTTATTTTTACCGTATTTAATACTTTACTATATTTTGATTGAAATAGACACCATTGGTAAAGGGGAGAGTAGAACAGTACCCTAATTGCGTAATACACGATCAATCACAATTTTTTTCGATTTGAAACAGATTGCTAATCCATTGCTTCATAAGTTGGAAATAAAAATCTGCTCAACAACGTAAATAACGCAATGAATGTTGTTGAACTGTCAAAATGAAACAAGTCATAATCGTTTACGAAATTAATGCCCGTTTTCACCGACATCCCCTAAGTTTAAAGGATCCCTTAGCATGGTTAGGGGGCTGTTAGAAGGTGGCAGGTGGTTTACCAACAGTAAGGGGTCAGTTAAAACGTTAACTTAAAACTGACCCCTCACTGTTGGTGAAACAGAAACCACCTTCTAACAGCCTCCTAACCATGCTAAGGGATCCTTTAAACTTAGGGGATGTCGGTGAAAACGGGCATTAGTCACGTAATTAGGGTACAGGTTTTTATTTCAAACTTGGTGATTTAATTTAATTTTGAATCTTAAACTGTAGGCTCCAATTTAAGTATATCGTCTGTAGAAGTTGTACTTCTAAGTAGGTACCTATAAAGTGAAAATTTTGTAATAAGTTGACGTTATTATTTTGTAGATTGAATAGTTGTAGTTTAGTTTTATCTTTTTGTAAGATCTTTATGTATCCTTCGATCCTATGATCCACGTCCACAATAATAATTATCTATTGTAGATTGATGAAGGAAACCAACTTAAAAGCCGAATATTTGATTCGTTTGCTCTTTCAAAAAAACAACAATTATCTTTGGTATGTACTTATGTGGGGTAGGAAATCTGTCATAATTTGCGATTTACGCTAACCATAAAAAAAAATCACTAACTTGAAGAATTCGACATAAGCTCTTGTTGGTTGTTTAATTCTATTTACACTTTTCAATCATGAGCTTCATTCCAAGAACGAGATCAACTCTGTCGCGGGCTATTAGCGTGAGGTGAGGATTCTTACCGGCATGTCAAGTTACGCAACCTTCACAGTTAAAATTTTTGGCTGCCCATATTTTACAATAGATAAACTTTAATTACATCAACTCTATTTGTCAGGTTGCACTTTCGATCATGATTAATCTCATCAACGTCATTGGTAATGAATTTGTTTTTTATTCTAATAATAGGCTGTATGACACAGTACTTTGGCCTATAGGCCAGTGTCAGAGTATATAAACCGTCAGCCGATATTTTTCTACGCAGTGTTTACAATTTCAATTCTAAGCCCTAACAGCCTTGGTGCAAGTTAATTTTCCTAACAATTTGTTATATTATTATCAACTAGGTAAGTTTTTACATTCCCCTCTCAGTGCAATGTTTTACTTAGAGATTTTACGTGACATTGTTTTCACTTTGAAGCAAATGGATTGTATGTGACATTGTTTTCACTTTGAAGCTAATGAAAACAGTGTGTAATTTGTAACTTCAATATTCAAAAGTTGTAGATCATGGAACAACATTGCATTTACTGTTTTGGCATATTTTACTCCAATGTGTGCATGCTTTACTGCTGTTTTGAAAGTACTTGTTTCTTTGTCCAAACAAAATCAATCTGTATAGCCTTTTCCCAACTGTGTTTGGGTCGGCTTGCATACCAGTATTCTTCTTTGTCCAAACAATCCTAATAATAACTTTGGTTTTTAACAATAGAAAGGAATCATTTGCTTGTTCTGCTTGTGCATTTGTTAATTGTATTTTGCAAGCCATGCATCAGTTTCTTATCATAATGTGAAACTTAAGGTAGCCTGCATTTCTCACTTTGTAAATGGACCTGCATTTCTCACTTTGTAAATACAAACAGACCGTTACATGCTCGCACATTCCTTTTACTCAGGTAGATGCAACATTGTCTTTTGCATTCTACTGTGTCTACTGTCACCTCCGTTCTCTCCTATATTGTAACTTGACTTAAACACACAGTAATATCAAAATTTTAATTTGAAATTGGTTATAGAAGTAAAAGAAAACACACTGATTAAATTTCTTTGTTTTTATTAATAAACAATCCTGTTGTAGGGATGCTAGCAACATTTTCTTATAAAACCAGAATATGCTGGTCACTTATTCTATTAAAAAGTCTACTATGCCCAGCTCGAGGGCTAAATCTTTCCACCAACTGTCCAACCAGTATGGCCAGCTGTACTAAGGACTCTCCCTAGAGTACAAAAGAGAGACAATAATCAATAATTTCCTTAATGATTTGTTTATTGCACTACAATTTCATCATCCATCACCTTGTATGATACAAACATGACTGTCAAGTTTAAAAATAGTTGTGATGCAGGTCATGCAATCAGTTGCCAGAATATAAAAACACTGTGGCCAATAATATTCTAAACAGATACATTTATACATTTACAAAACAATCGAAAAAATGCTCAGCAGTGGCAGCACACATACACACTTTTAATTCATTTTACAAATTAAAATGATAGAAAAGGGATGGCTTGATAAAACCCACTAGAAAAAAAGAGACAACTAGTGTTTGCTACAGACTTCCTAGCTACAGCGCCATTGTTGACACACACTAAAGGCAATACATCCCAATTAGAACGTTTTCGAATCTTCACGATTGTGCGCTCACAACATATCTGTTTAATAGAATATCATTGGTTCTGGCTTTTTAGTCAGTGCCCTGCTGGCTTGGTAGAAGATTTATTTTTATTTTTATGTTCGTATCTTTTCAAGCTAGTCAGTTAAAAGTTTCTGGTCACTTGGTTTAGTATTGACAGTGTGTTATCAAGTTATAGGACTTGATATCCTTTTCCTCCTTTTTTTTTGTCTTAATGTTTCGACAGGCTTTGATCTCTACAACAGTTACTAACGTATGTAGCTATCTTAGTGTTATTGTAATTATGCCAAGCCAGTTGTTTAATGTTGCAAAATATATTTTTTACTTTACTTTAGGACATAGAATAAGAAAATTCCTAATCATCCCTTCCTTTACCTTCATTTTACTCAATCAACAATCAACTGATTTCAGAATGTACAGCGGTGAGCCTGGCTCCGGAGCTGGCAAGGGTGGCGGCGGTGGTGGCTCCATCCGCGAGGCTGGTGGTGCTTTCGGCAAAATGGAGGCAGCCAGAGAAGACGAGTACTTCTACAAGAAGGTAATACTAACATACCCTCTTATATTTGTAGCAGACACAATATTTAAAATTAATTTATTATTTTGTGTTATATGACATTATAAATTTTTAGGAAAATCTTCTACTGTAGAAAGTAGCGCCTGCTTGGTTTAGCACTACCTTCTGAGTTGGTTGATATTTGGTTGATTTGGTATTATATTAGACTGGTTAATGATACGAAGTTACGGTTTAAAAGTTATATTGAATATACTGGTTATATATATTAAATGTTAAATCTAAGCTAAATTGGCACTAAGATGGTTTGATTTGGTTTGGTTTGAGTTACGCGGTTAGTATCCGAATACGTACTGAATGGTAATAGATGCGATACATGCATTTATGGAAATGCACGCAGGCAAAAGTGCTGAGCTGTTTGGTTGCAAATATTGTACCGAACATCTACTTTTACAATAGTGCCGATTCCCTTGTTCACAAACTAAACTAAATTTAAATCCAGTGCATCTTTTTCTTTCTATTTCATTAAGAAAAGGACAGAAGATAAATTTAAAGTAAATAAATAAATAAATTTTAAGTTTAGTCCTGTCAAATTATTGACAGGACTAAACTTAAATTTATCTTCTGTCCTTTTCTATGTGGTATAGTAATTTTATTTTAGGTGCATTGTCTTCACATATAATATTTAACTAATGTATGTACCTATACAAACTATTGTAAAACATTTTAAAAGAGTAACGGTGGAGTTTCTTGACCATTTTTCTCCATACGAAAACTACCTATTGGAAGGGGCGAAGAATAAATTCTATTATTATTTTGTAAATTTTGACATTTAAAAGTGCATACGTACATACGTGCCTATTTGAAATAAATGATTTGATTTTGACTTTAAACAATAACTGTGAACAGTATGGTGGCGGATTGGAAAAGTATAAAAAAACTTATCTTTTGCTTGTTTCGCGTTGTTTCAGCACATTTATATCGTCACTGGAAAGGAAAAATGCTAAAGCGCCATTTGCAGAAATGGCGCTACCACTAGGTAGCTGGGGCTGCAGTCTCGACATAGATAGCGATCGCTTTACGACCGAATTCAGTCTCAAAATCCTAATGACGTCCCTAGATACTGCAGCCCCTGGGCTGACTCGTTTCAAACACATTTAACTAAAGTATTGTCAGTTGTGGAGGCTATTAATAAAAAAACTAGCAACGCCCTGCCGTTTCTCGCGCATAAGTCTCGATCCCCTAGGAATATCGTGTTAAAAAGTATTATATGTCCTAACCCAGGTCATAGTCTATGCATGTGCTAAATTTCATCCAAATCCGTCCAGCCGGTTTAGTGTGAAAACGTAACAAACAAACGCAAAGAATCAAATCATTTCTCTTTATAAAATTTGTTCAGAAAAGGGTTCTTTTTTGTCAATTGGCTACTTAGAACCTTGTTTTTTTAAAAATAACTTCTGGGTAAAAGGTCAAATATGACTGTGATGTACAGACGCCAGCACATCATCTGTCAAATTTATTTAATAGATTTTCAACTTTAGCACTGAAGTTTAAGGTTCAAAGTTTATTGGGAAAATTTGATAGTTTCGGGTAGCTTGATGTGCTGGCGTCTGTACAAAATACTGATTCTCCTTGAACACAATGAGCACTGAATAAGTGGCTTTGTAATTTGGATGAATACCAACTAGTGTACTTGTGCCCATTCTCTCTAAACACTAAACCTCCCAAACCATGTCATAAACTTTTTGTTTTGTAATTTCAGCAAAAGGAACAGCTCTCTAACCTGAAGAGTCACTTGGGTAAGGAGATTTCCTTCCATCAGGACCAGATCAAGCGCCACGAAGACGCCATCCGCCGCCACAAAGAAAAGATGGCCGAAGTGGACACGAAAAACGCATAAATACAAAATGTCATATAATCGGAAACAGTTTTTAAGAGTTGTTACTTACTCAATTATGTTTTAAGAATGTCAACTTTTTGCTTTTATTTTGTTTAGTTGTTATAGAAGGTTGAACTGCAATTATAATGGTGTCATTATAACGTTGTGTTTGATTGTATTCAATATTGCAAGAGAGGATGCAGGAAACTTGTCCAGGGTGCTGATTATAATTTTGTTTGGTTAGCTAAACTATAGTTTAGGTACCTACTTGAATTATTCCTCGTAGATACACTTTTGGTAATTATTCGCTTGTTTTCCTTATAGATACACTTTTTAAAATCCTAAACAGATAGTCTTCTTAGAGATACACTTTTAGGTACAGTTATGCTCTAAATAATTATGTTGACGACGGATGATTTTAAACATAGATACACTAATAAATTATATTATTAAACATCCATGACGAATTTTCTTTTAGGTTAATTTTTTATTGCTGATTTTTCCTCAAAAATATTGGATATAATGTTTATAGTAATTTATACATAGTTATAAAACAAATTCGCCTTTTGTGCATATGTGACTGCTTAGATCTTCTAAACTATATGAAAGATTCTGATGCGGTTTTCACCACCATCGTTTTTAGAGAATTTATTCCGGAAAGTATGTGTAAAATAGGTACATTTAATTTAGTTAATAACAAATCTCAATGTTTTGACATGTTGACACATCAGTTGCAGCCGTGCGAAGCAGGGGCGGGTCGCTAGTTAAATCTATTATGTTAATAAGGTAAGTGCCCATATCTCCATTTTCATAAGTACTTCTGAGTTTTGTCTTGGAGAAAATTAATGACGTCGTAGGAAAACGCTTTCTCAGTAGGTATGAGAAGAAGCCGTTGGCCCTATAGTAGGACATTAATAGACTGGTATTATTATATTAATTATCTCCAGTTTTAGTTTTTGCATAATACATGTTTATTCTGTAATCCTGAGCAACAGTGATAACTTGGTGAAAACAATCTATAAAGTGACTTTATTAATCGAACACCAGTAAAACTATTTCGTCATTAACGACTAGTGAGTGACGATTTGTTTTTCTGTACCTACCCAAAATGTGGAGTACATTATACCTATTTATGATAATAAATTTCAATTTAATATTTGAGATAAAACTTAGTGCGATCGAAGCTCCATCTATTGGAATATGTTAGTATTATGATCAACATGACATGTGTCATGTAAAATGAAACAACTTCGGTGTTAGTCTCGAAAAAAAAACAGTTTTCACATAATGTAATCAGGTACGCCTTCATTCTTACATACTTAATTTATATTTTCAACACTATTTTATTAAAAAAATATGTATACCCATTTTTTGGTTTTGATAAAAAGTTTAATAACTATCTTTGGTTTCAACAGATGGCGCTACTTCAGAATATTGGTGCATTTTCAGACTAGGTGCAATATCCACCTTCAACCAACTGAACCAACAGCTTCAGCTAGATGTCAGATGTGTTTATGATCATCAAGTTGCAAACTGCAGACGGCGTGCTACTGAAACTTGTTTAGCACTTTCGCTTTCAGCTGGATACTCATAATACCTATAAAAATCTCCCTAATACGGACTCAAATTGCCTGTACTACTGTCATATAAACTAGGGAGTGTAGGGCCGTTATCTCTGTCTTGACAGGGAATAAATTGTATTGGACGCATATAAATAGCTATCGCACGACTTGTTTGTTTTGACGTATCTTCAATGTTATACAGACGGTCGTCGCCCTAGTAAATAATATTTCTGTCTTGCCCATGACCAAATTTAGAACAAGTTTCTTTGTGGGAATAAGTCAGGGAAACGACGGAGCTGTAGAGCGTTGCATTGATCGAACGGCAGGAGAATTAGGGGCCTGTTTTTGTGAACGCGGCGACTGGGCCATTATTCTTCGACGTAATAAATAGGAGTGCGTGACGCGAAATATAGCTCCATCGACCATCGGGCGACGAACCGAACTCGCTCACTCGAGCGAAGTTAGCTACGAATAGCCGCGTGCGGGGCGCGCGCCCTCAACGCACTGAACCGAGTTCCAAGCGCCACTCAGTTTACTACAATCGCAAACCGACGCCGCATGTCGTTTCGCGCGCCGTTTCGACCCGTGTGTATGGTGTTAGTGGAATAACATAACAGCAAATTGTTTTGTGCTGTGTTATTATTGTGTGATAGTGTCATATTGCTGGTGCGACCGTTCCGGTTCACATTGTTGTGATGCATTTGAGGATTTACCTATGGCTGTCTTGTGTAGTCCTCGCAGGATACGTTCGAGCGACAGAGGTAAGGGGGACCGTCTTAAATGCGGCACTCGCCCGGCTTTTTGTTGTGTGAACACAGGGAACGAGAGTTTGGTTTTGTAAACGTAACGCCGAGTTTAATTTGTTCTAAAGTTGCATCGACTTGCGTAACTGTTTTCAATGTCAACACTATAGTCAACAGAGTTACAATAATATGAGAGTTAACTTGTCTTGCGAGTCTGTAGGTGAATTAACGTGTAATGTAAACGTTAACGTGCGGTGAGTTACATAGGTTGGTTACCTTGAATGTGCGGTAATCGCAGGTAAACAATCGTTATCGCGTTCGTTCCCATCGATTTGTGTCGCGTTATTTTGTTTCCGTATCAGTGACTATCGCTGGATAGTGTGCGTCGAGGTGTAAACACGGATCATGAATGGGAACGAGTCGTCGCCCACGTTTTGGGAGAAAGCTGAGACACCGCACACCTACATAACCGTCGGCCGGTTGCACGGGCGCATAGATTGCCGTGAACGCATTACCTTGTTTAATTTATTAGTAACTTATAGCTAACGAACTCATTTGCTTCAATAGCAAAAAAGGGCTTTTACAACTTCTGACTCACAGTTAAATTGGAATACAGTATCCACTTATCTAGCCACCTACGTACCTACCTCGGCATCAGTACTTCTACCTACCTCATAATAGATTTAATAACTGAGTACTTGGAATCTATAATTAAAGATTTTATGCTTAACTTTAATCATCAGTTATACAATCTCTCGTGACCTCACCTTGTAAACCTACCTAAGGTTTAGTAGGTAGGTACCTCCGTATGCAGTACATAACTAGATACCTACAAGACCTACAAAATTATTCTTGAGGAAATATTTAAGGTTACGATGACAATTCTGTCTTTGTAAAACAAAACTGGCCGACAGGCGATAATTATGCCATTTACTATGTATTTAGCTATACTCCGTTTGAAATAAGATTAGACATTTAAACAAACCTTTTTTACAGTCCGTTCAACCGATTTTGACTTCTATACCGTAGGCATAAGGATGGCATTAAAAGCAAAAAAAGTGGTAACAAACCAACTGTTTACTGCAGCTGTCATTTGTCATGCCGCCATCGCAATAGAAGTCAAAATTGGTTGAACGGACTGTAAAAAAGGTTTAGTTAAATGTCTAATCTTATTTCAAACGGAGTATAGCTAGGTACAACATTATTTAGTATACTCTTACTAAGAACAGGCAGGAAAATTAATTGTTAAGCAAATTCACTCCTACGTCAATTTGCCATAGAATGACAGTTTAGAATTGATGTAGGGAGATTTGAAGTTAGTAAGAGTAAATCTGCAGAACATCTAATTTCCCGTACTTCACCTACATAAACATAAACCTAAGCTACGCTTGCCGGGGTTGGTCCGTGGATGGGTGACCATTTGTACATACCGAGACTCCTCCGTGCCTCGGAAAGCACGTTAAGCCGTTGGTCCCGGCTGTCATTCGTGGATCTTTGACAGTCGTTACGGGTCATCAGAAGCCCGAAAGTCTGACAACCAGTCTTACCAAGGGGTATCGTATTACCCAGTTACTGGGTTGTGGAGGTCAGATAGGCAGTCGCTCCATGTAAAATACTGGTATTCAACTGCATCCGGTTAGACTGGAAGCCGACCACAATATAGTTGGGAAAAGGCTAGGCAGAACACACACCTACATAAACCTATATCTTCTTAACATAACATAAATAACTGCTAACTAATCAGTTCTGTCTAGACTGGTTTTATTATCTGCCTGGTTGCACCTCTAAAGGGCTCTTTAGACCTTTCCAATCGAATCCCACCAATAAATCTCTGATTGAATCGGTGAACCTTGGATTATTACCGTCTACCTACGATAATATAGGCAACTTAATGTCAAAAGTCTATCGACGAAAGGTGTGTAGGAAGCCCATGGGTAGATTCATAGATAAAACCATAGATACTAGGTGCCTATTACCTATGCTCAATACCAAATCGGATACATAATTCTGTACCTTCAGTGAAAAGTGATGTAACTGGAAAATCATGATTCTGAGAAAATTAAGGTTAAAATTTAAAAAAACTGCCTACCCCTGTCTTTCTTTTAATAAAATTCTTTCACTCATCATCTGTTACGACGCCTCATTGAGGTGGATAACAATTAAAATTCTATTGTGTCTCGTTAATGACAGTTGAAAGGATAAAGATGTCAAATATTTAGCTGTTTTGATTAATTTGGCAATATTACTGTTTGGAAATATGGCTGACCTGAAATTCAGTCACAAGGAACACTATTATGAATCTAGATAACTAGGTACTTAGGTACCCACGAACTACGAAGTAATTAATTCTTGCGTCAATAGCTTGAAATTATCCGATATCCGAGAAAGGTACCTACCTATCTACGCGGTATTTAGGAATACACTTTCCTTTAAAGTTGTTGGTATGCAAACTTGATTGCTTCTCATTACAAATAGAGATCATACAATGTCAATAATCCACAATTCTTATAGAAAGTGGTCAATATCTACTGACACGAAAGATCCTCTACTTAATACAAAATAGGGATGATGCCTGGATAAAAAAAAAAAACTATTTAGTCCGTTAGTCAGATAATAAAAAGATATTAGGATTTTTGCTTCATCATATTAATAAAAAATGACTTAGATGAAACGCATTAAAGTTGGTTTAATGCGTTTCATCTAAGTCATTTTTTATTAATAAAAAATATTATTAGTATTTTTTTATTATCTGACTAACGGACTAAATAGTTTTTATTTTTTTTATCCAGGCATCATCCCTATTTTGTAGTTGTTGACTAGGGTCGCTACTTCACAATCACAAGTAATCCATTGCTTCATAATAAATTGGAAAAAAATCTGCTCAATAACGCAATGAATGTTGTTGTACTGTCAAAATGAAATAAATTAATCATAATCGTTTATGAAAATAAGTTACGCAATAGGGTACTGAATTACGAGGTTGACAGTACACAAACCCAGTGCAATTTTGACCACACTGCATTTTAGCTCCGAATTTATTGGAATCAATGTCGAGCAACAATCGTGCAACATTGTTTCCCGCAACATTAAGGCTCCCTCAAACAGGCGCGACGCGACACCGGCAGAATAACTTCCGTGACCTTTTCATAGGAATTGTTCCACCAGAGTAGCGTCACGCCTGTCCGCGGATGCCTTTTCCAGCAAGAAACTAACACCCTTTACATATTTGATATCTGTCTATTAATAAAACAACACTAAACCAGATGTTCTTTTAAGTGGTCTATAACGTACTACATACTATTTATTACCGACTGTACACAACCGATTGGGCATAATAATAAATAAAGGCTAAATTCAAGCTTCAATAATATTAGTTTCACTTTGACCTTGACAAAAATGTAAGATGATATTGGCAGGGTGTTCCACACGAGATAACATCCCCTTAATGATTACATTCCTTCCTTTTCATTAAAAAAGGAAGGGTCGCCACCCAGGACATGAATAGGACCAGTACCCTAATTACGTAACTTATTTTCGTAAACGATTACTAATTTGTTTCATTTTGACAGTTCAACAATATTCATTGCGTTATTTACGTTGTTGAGCAGTTTTTTTTTCTAACTTATGAATAGGGACACGGTATCGAATAGAAAGTATCGATACTGTACTCATGAGTGGTATTGAAAATATCGTACTCATAAAAGTATCAATACTTCAAGGTATCGAGTACTTTTCTTACGGCCTAATGCGCATAGAGCATAGGTCAATATCAGTCAGTAAATAACGTCAGTTTAACTTCAGTAGGGCAGGACATGAAAAAACAAATGACAACGGTGAACGAGTGAGTGAATGAGTGATTGATTAGTGTAGTAATGAATGAAGAAAAGGTTAGGAATATAACTGTGAACGGAAGGAACGATTTCGAGCAAAGATCGATGCAAAGTTTTATAAGGTTCAGAACGAGTGAACTAGATGGCGTTCCCATAACCTTAAACATAAGCCATAAGAAATTACCCATTTAAAACTTAATTTCTAATTCGATAATACCTGCCAAAAAGTACTCATTGAGTAAAAGTATCGAGTACAAAAGTATTGGTATCGAATGGAAATTTACTCGATACCACAAAGTATCGATACTTTTTTCGTGTCCCTACTTATGAATCAATCGATTAGCAATCTGATTCAAATCGAAACCGATTGTGATTGATCGTGTATTACGCAATTAGGGTACAGCTTTACAAGAGACAATACGTCCCCCGTCTGGCTCTTCTACCAGGTGGAAGAAAGAACCATTAAACATAAGTTGAGGCACTTAACAAAGCCGAAGTAAGGTGTAGTGGGGTAAGGTTTTGATTAATCAATTTCTGGGAGTCTAATTTATACTAGATCAGTAAACTAACTAAGGGCTATACTTGGAGTTTCCCTACGTGATCGAATCAGAAATGAAAAGATCCGCAGGAGAACAAACGTAACCGACATAGCCCGAAGAATTGCACAACTTAAGTGGATACGGGAAGCACAGAACCGGTTGAAGTGGCGGTGCTTGGGGGAGGCCTATGTCCAGCAGTGGACGTCTTCCTTCTGAAATGAGGAGTAAACTTATGTAAGTTATTGTGATTTTTAACAGACTTCCAAAAAGGAGGAGTCATGCTCTCATTAGAAGTTCTCATGCAAAAGGAGTAATAGGATTCATAACTGGCGAAAGATGGGTGTAAGTACTATAATTATAATAGTACACCTCTGCCTAACCCTTCGGTGAATAACTGGCGTGATCTTTGTGTTTGAATTCAAAATCAGTAGGAAACAGCATTTGCCAAAACAAAAGGCCCCAACACAAGCTCCGAATCTTGAAATGGGCCTTTAAGAGGGCTTATCCTAGAAGTTGGTAACTTCGCAAATAGCTGTCAAATATTATTTCATTATGATTAATTTGGCAATATTACTGTATGGAATTAAGAAATGTGGCTAACTAGTGAGCTAAAATATTGATAATGAAATGCAATAATTTTTATCGTAACACCGAATATTTAGTTTTAGATGTAAAACAGTATTTGGATTTTTTACACCTAAAACGATTACAGCATCAAATTCAGTGTTATAATAAAGCAATTCATTATTAATACTCTAGTTCGCTAGTTAGCCACATTTCTTATTTCCATACAGTAATATTGCCAAATTAATCAAAACAGCGAAATATTTGACATCTATTTGCGACGTTGCCCACTTTCAGAATAAACGCTCTATACAGCTTCACGTTTACCTCCTTCATAATCAAGAAATACCTAAGTAATAAAATAAACCTAGAAATTCTTCAGAATAATTACTAAACCTACTCGTACACCGCAATGCACAGATACTAAATGCCAAAGCATAAATTGAAACCACGCTTTGCATTAAAATACCTACCTACCTATGTTTGTGAAATGTTTACTGGTTATAGCATATTTTGTGGTAACAGATAGCCTAGGTCCTAGGCTTTGGCGTATTTCAGAACATTAATTATTACTTCACCCTTCTAGGTAAATTAGCAAAGGCGAAGTTCGGCAGTTTTCATCAAAGTAGCCAGTTTAAAAATATCTCTCAAAAAATTAAATATTAATTATGATCGTGGATCCAGCGTTTAGATCAGAGAAGCCATAAAGAATTGTGTTAGACCCATTCACCACAGTGACCCAGAAGTAGGTACTTAATCAGGTATGAACAATTCCACAAGAACTTGAGTTAAGCCTCGTGTAGACTAGCGCGACGTGCCAGCGCGACGCGACTCTAACAAAACAATTTCTAAGAAAACTTCACGGTAGAACAATTACTGGAGTCGCGTCCCGCGTGTTTTCACAAGGCTTTATTTTCAAATAATACTGATATGTCTACTCCTTTATAAATAAAGGCTCATACAAACAGGCGCGACAAGCGACGCGACAAAAAGGCACCGCTCGTGTCGCGACGAGCGGTGTCTTTGTGTCGCGTCGCGTATGTGACATCTTCACAGATAGTGCCATCCACGAAGACGCGCCCCACTCTTGTTCCTAAACGCGATTACTGTACTGTGAGCGATTAGGCAGAAGAGTGGGGCGCGTCTTCGTGGATGACACTATCTGTACACGACTTAACAATCAACTAAACAATCTTAATAGTCAAAGTGGTAACTGGAAAACGATACTAGTCATGACGCACTTGTTTAATAGTACTCTTCATTCACGCCAGCAGTTGGCGCCATTTTGACAAGAGGTCTTCCATTTCTACAATGAATATAAAATGACGCTCATCATTCTTTTCATTAATTCGTTCATCATTCAGTCTTATAGAAAATACAGGTGCTTTGACACTTTTGACAGGTGCCTAAACTTGACGTCTCAGTGCTGCCACCTAGTGAACGTTATGGGTCCGTGGCTTAGGCCCCCAGTGGTCGAGGCACCTGTGGCCGACGCCCCCGATTCGATTAATTTAATTCAAAGCAATTTTTGATTAAATGTACTGTCAAGCACAAAAATGTTTTACAAAAATACATAACATAACATCACGCCTTGTTTCCCCGAAGGGCAGGGCAGAGGTGTCCCTGTAGCAGGTACACCCACATTTCGCCAGTTATGTTTTAAGTCCCATGTAATAGGGGGCGAGCCTATGGCCATCAACCGGGCACAAATCCTGACTCCGAGCTGCTACTGAGAAATTTCAGATAGAAAAACCCATAACACTTTGCCCGACCCGGGAATCGAACCCAGGACCTCATGCTCAGCAGTAGCGCTTGCGACCACTAGAAAAATTACTAAAACACTTAGTTATTTTTCATTATTTATTTATTTATCTCAATAAGAAATCTAGTAAAAATTGTATGTAAATCACAGTTTTCATCACCTATATAATCAAGAGAATCATGTAACTTAATTATAGTCTCAAATGTAATAAAATAAGATAGTGATTTTAAACAATCAGTCTTAAAATTTCAGAGCAACTAACTTTTTACATAGTGAAATGTTCTTTTTATCTTTGTAACAATAATAATTGAACATAATCGACTGTGAAACCTTAAACAAATGAGAATAATTTTACCTAATTGTAACAGTCAGTTTCAATAGCAATCAGGCTTAAAAAACAAACGTACTCGTAGAGTAAGAAATTTTGTTACATGGGAAATGTTTTGAAATTTTGTAAGCATAAAAAAATCAACTGTAAAAACTTAAACAAATATAAAAATTTAAATTTCAAAAATTAAAACTAAAAAATAGTATACAAGCAAAATCATCTCTTTTCACTAAGTAAGTTAAAATTACTTTTTTGGACGGCTTGCCACATATGGCCGGATTTGTTCTAAAAACATAATCGTGGTATTTTTTTTGTTTTCATACTGTTCAGTCAAATTGGCAATAATTTTTTCATTGTTTCTTGTGTTGTTCTTTCGTCTGCTCACAGGAATGTTTTGGTTTTCAGTCTGAAGCATCTGAGCTTGCTTAAGTTTTGTCCACTGTACATAATAAATATGCTTTTAATGGGGAAAAGCAAGGAAAAATGCTTTATTATTATGGTGAAACACTTTTCTTATTTACTGTACTAAGTGAACAAGCACAAAAAAATGAAGATATTAAATTAATCGAATCGGGGGCGTCGGCCACAGGTGCCTCGACCACTGGGGGCTTAAGCCACGGACCCAACGTTATTTCCAAAAAGCCTCATTGATCACATTTGCATTACAAATAGTCAGCCTAAACTCTATCGCTAGCAAAAAAAAAACCGCATAGTTGGCACTGTCGAAGTAAAATACATAAAATGGTGATGGACTGGAAACGCCAACATAATAAAACTAACGATCTGTAAGGAGCCTAATCGCTACCAAAAGCGTATCAGTACGTTTTATAGCTGTCCTTGTTTGCCGAGGCTAAATCAGAATCAAAGGGTAGAAAATGTGGTCTTATTTAGTGATGATTGAATACCTAAGTATACTTACTAACTGCCTCATTGTTCTAGTAATGGTCGCAAGCGGCCTACTGCTCAGCATGAGGCCTTAGTCTCTATTCCCAGCACGCGTAGCATGACAACCATAGACACGGGTTTTGTCGACGGAAGAATAGACAAAATCACAGATTGTGACTGTTTATTGTGAAATTTGTCTATTCTTCCGTCGACAAAACCCGTTTCTATAGTGGTCGTGCTAAGCGTGCAGGTCGGAATAAGTGTTATTGGGTTTTATATTTGGAATTTCTCAGTAGCAGCCCGGAGTTTGGATGTGTCCAGTTGATGGCAACAGGCTCGCCCCCTATTACATGGCACTTAAACATAACTGGCGAAATGTGGGTGTAGGTACTATAGCACCTCTGTCCAACCGTTCGGGGAAACATGGCGTGATGTTATGTTATATTGAGCACCAATGGATGCCCAGCAAATTCCCAAAAAAGTTGCACTTTTATACTTGTGTCAAAAGAATAGAATCTCCACGAGTGTCGGTACAAGAGCAATAAGCGTTTGGCAGTTCGTCACCATTGCTCTCAAAACGGTGAAGGAAAACATCGTGAGGATGTCCTAGAACCAAAGAAATATAAAAAACAGAAGTGGCATGGGGGTGTGTCTGTATCCGCGCGTCATGATCAAAATGCTCATGGTATATGCAAATGGCAGTCTCCGCGAACTAGTGCGCTTTCGACCTTGATCGTGACAACATTTAAGAATACCGTGTTGTTCAGTGGTTTCTTGTAAAAATCGAAACCGAACTAAAATCTTTATAAATCATGGAACCATTTATCATTTAACAGGACAAGTATTTTACCAAGTATATTTTGACTTGAAAATCATGAAAAACAACAAATCGTTAAATATTTCTTGCCTTTACTACATTTAATTTTGTTTTCATATATCATAGCGACTCTAATAATTTTGCAGCAAATACATTGCTTCTTAACCAGTACCTAAGTATGTCGCTTACTGACTGGACAAGCAATGTAAAAATCACAAAACAATACTTTGTATAAATATTTTTTTTACTTAGTATACCACACTCTCTCTCACTCACTCACAATCATTCACACACACACACTCCACCCACACACACATACACAACCACACACCAATAAATCATTTTAACCCCATAGCAACACACTCACACACAATTAACCAGTAAATCCATTCAATTAATTTGTTAACATCAGAATTATTACGCAATTATAAATATTTTGTAAAACGTGTCAATCCCACTAAAGAACACT
Organism: Agrochola lychnidis; assembly: GCA_963680765.1. Taxonomy (NCBI): domain Eukaryota; kingdom Metazoa; phylum Arthropoda; class Insecta; order Lepidoptera; family Noctuidae; genus Agrochola; species Agrochola lychnidis. Next base: position 5,571,250 of record OY796849.1, on the reverse strand, counting down.
GTCCTTCAAGATACAGGATTTTCCTAGTTTGAAGGGCAGGGGTCTTACTCATTGTAATAGCCATACCCATCCCATAGTTTAAACTACACTGATGTTACCTAGGCTAAGTTTTTGGTAAATAAAATGATTACTTACTTACTTACTTATTTACTATATCTATGCTTAGAACCTAAAAATTCGAAGACTATGTGACATCTACCAACCCGCACTGGGCCCGCGTGGAGGATTACAGCCCACTCCCTCACGAAGAGAGGAGGCCTGTGTCCCAGCAGTTCCAACATTATAGGCTGATTATGGTGACTATAGACAGTCAGCCATACTACCAACTTGCTGATTGGCAAATCTTTAATAACAGCGATGTGATTAATATTGTTGTATATCCGACACGACACCATAGAAGAAGTTAAATCAACACACCAGACTTGATAACATACTACATTGGCGAGGATTTCGACAGACTTTTTACGTAACAGAGTTCTGGAATTCGCTTTAGTAAAACTGGATCAATAGACATCAAATTCATGTTTTATCAATGCAAATATTGCTTATCTTTTGCAGGTGTACAAACATGTTACACGTATCTTAAAACGTTACTAGAGAATTTACATAATATTTTGAGTTCGACATGATAAAAAAGGGCTTTCGGAAATCTTCTAGCTTAAACAGGGTTATCACTACATAGTATAAAACAAAGTCGCTTTCTCTGTCCCTATATCCCTATGTATGCTTAAATCTTTAAAACTACGCAACAGATTTTGATGCGGTTTTTTTTAATAGATAGAGTAATTGAAGAGGAAGGTTTATATGTGTAATAACCCGGTTTATACCCGTGCGAAGCCGGGGCGGGTCGCTAGTTGATAATATATCGGCAATCCATGAAGGGTATGTAGGAGAGGTCATTTGTAACCAAATGACCCCTTATGACCTACAAAAATGTGAATCATTTTCGAATAATTTAACATTTTAATTTTTGATTTGATTTATTTTAAAATATGAAATGTCAAATTACTCGAAAACGGTTGACATTTGTATAGGAATCACAGGAGTCATTAGGTTGTAAATGACCTCTTCTACGTCCCCTTCATGGATTGCCGAGTTGCCGACATAAAATTATCAACTCCCTTCCGCCTTTGCGTGACTTATAGCCTATGTTATTCAGTGATAATTGTGATAATATAGTATTCACCTGGTGAAGAATTGGTCCAGTAGTTTTTGAGTTTATCCATTACAAACAAACATACAAAAAATCAAATCTTTTCTCTTTATTTAAAATATATTAGTTTAGATTAGCCGGTATATAAATTACTAGCTGCACCCCGCGGTTTCACCCGCATAAGTCTCGATCCCGTGGGAATATCGGGATTAAAAGTAAGCTTATATCCTAACCCAAGTCAAGGTTTACCCATGTACCAAATTTCATCCAAATCCGTTCAGCCGTTTTAGCGTGAGAGTAACAAAAAACAAAACATTTAAAAATCAAATCTTTTCTCTTTATATTAGTTTAGATTACAAGCCACTTGTTATTGTGTGTTCAATTTTTTACAAGATAGATAGAACTAAGCCGTTACACGTGTCACGGTCGGGAATATCTAGTGCTTCTACACCGCTAGAAACTGGCTCCGATCAAGTATTAAGAACTCTATTGAAAATAGTGATTTTATAAATGTCTTCTTCAAGAGTGTCTTTAGACAGACTATCGCTATGAAAACAATCATGCGAGCACTCGGCTCTCAATCAGCCTCAAAGTATACAAAAATTTACAGAAACAGTGGCACTCCGGGAGTGCCGACAGAAGTGAAAACTTGAAAAAAGATCGGCACCGCGGTAATAAAAGCGTTGATGTCTTTTACTCCACGCGCCGCGGTAATCAACGCGTTGATGTCTTTTACTCAACGGTGTCGGTAAATTGCGTTAGTGTCGCAAAATCAATGGTTTAGTCCTATCTCAAAAATGCCCAACGCGCCTAAAGAAGTTTTCACTTTAAAAACAGTTTGCAACTTCAAACATAAGACAAAGGTGCATTCCCTTGTTCACAAATTAAACTAAATTTAAGTTCAGTGCATCTTTTTCTTTCTATTTCATTAAGAAAAGGACAGAGGATAAATTTTAGTTTAGTCCTGTCAAATTAATCAGCGCCTGTCACTCTCCATACAAGTTTAGACGTGATTAAAAACTTGCCTACTAAAATTACGTCAATTTACGTCAAGCGCTGATTAATTTGACAGGACTAAACTAAAATTTATCTTCTGTCCTTTTCTTAATGAAATAGAAAGAAAAAGATGCACTGAACTTTTTAGTTTAGTTTGTGAACAAGGGAATCGGCACCAAAAACTGTTATTTCAATGGCAGACGAAACTGTTTTGGCTCTGGTTTGCGCACTCTCTCAGGTTAGCCTACTTTAAAACCTATCTCAAAGACTCTGAATTTTGATCTTACTGTTTACGAGCTTTTAATTTAATTAATGGACTTGAAATCCTGAAAAGCAGTCCTTTTTTCTAACACGCGTCGGCTAGCTAAGTAAGTAGATCGATGCGCTGACATGAATGACCTTAGAACGAACGACGTACATTGCTTATTCCTAGAACAAGCATTAAATTCCACTTATCTTTTATTCAGTATGGCACGCAATGTATCGATTGTCTTTTTAACAGTCGAGACACAGCTCGCAAATTCCACTTCAACTATTAAGTCAGAGCACGAATCGATTCATCGTTCGATTTGAGTGTTGTGTTGGGTATGGCCAACAATGTTATTGGGGACCAGTAAACTAATTGCGTAATACAACACAATCACAATTTGTTTCGATTTGAAACAGATTGCTAATCCATTGCTTCATAAGTTGGAAAAAAAATCTGCTCAATAACGTAAATAACGCAATGAATGTTGTTGAATTGTCAAAATGAAACAAATTAGGCATAATTGTTTACGAAAATAAGTTACGCAATTAGGGAACAGTACTATTTTCGGTTGAGCATATTTTTTTTTTCCAACTTATGAAGCAATGGATTAGCAATCTGTTTCAAGTAATCGAAACTAATTGTGATTGATCGTGTATTACGCAATTAACCCACCTACAGGTTTTTTTATCTGAAGATGGCTTTTTGAGAACATAAAATGGAGATTTAATGGTTGATCGAAAAAATTAGGATCATTACACCTGCACGCGTAGAAATAGACAAAACGACGGAAGAATAGACAAAATGACAAATTGTGTTTATCTGTCATTTTGACTATTCTTCCGTAGACAAAACCCGTTTCTACGCGTGCTGCCAGCAACATCCATACTCCACCAAAGTTATTATAAAAATATAAAATGTCCAGAACTCCAGGCAAGTAACAAAGCAATAATAAAATTTGTCAGAGCGTGCTGCGAACTAGACAAAAAGGGCGCTCCGTCAATAGAAATAAAAGAGAGTGCACAGTCCGACTTGCAGCCGGGACCGGAGTGTCGCCGCTTGGTAACTAGCTGTCGCGAAGGGTTTTTTTTTTCTCCTTTTTTTTCGTTATTGCAAATGGCAGTTGGAATATTTTACTCTGATGGTTGAAATGAAATATAATAATAAAGAAATGGCGTTTATTTTAAAACTGTAATTTTAAGTGGGTATGAACTTTGACGTTTGCGTTGGCAGGAAACTGTGTTTTGGTTATTGGAAACAGCTAACCACGAATAAAAAAAAAAAAATATATTTAAAAGAAAATAAACGTTTTGTTTACAGCTTTTGTAATTCAATGTCACATTGAACGGGGTGTTTAGTGTGCTTATGCCTACATTATTTTATAGAACAATATAAAGTATGTAGGTTTATTATCTAAACAATAGCAGCAACTATATTATTCATTTGATTATATTAACCGCAGTTAACAATGCGGATTGAATGTATACGCACACGTTGCCTTTTATACCGTTTAACCATAAATTATGACTACCAACTAGCAAGCAAACACTTTTTATTATTTTCTTCTTTTTAAGGAGGAAATCATTAATTATTGCTTTAATTTCTGTAAAGTTTATTATTATGAACACTTTCCATTTCATGTTAACACACGTATAAAAATACTACTTTTATTCAAGCATAACTCACCTAATATATTGCGGTTTTATTTTACTTTTAGTTTTCATTAAAAAATCCAGATAAACAAAATAGATTTATAAGTAATAAACTTGAAAGAAAAATTACTTATGCGTCACTTGATTTCATGTTCATTCTTCCAGCTAGGGTTGCTTGCTACTTCTTGTTAGTCTTAATCCGGGAAAAAAAAACCACTGTTTTTTTTTTTGAACTTATGTTTTCCTTTTGAACCACTTGTTTTCCTGTGTACCCTCGACTGTTCCCTTGATGGTACAGTGGAAGATCAATTTTATCCGCTGTACCCTTGGCCGTGAAACCCGATCAAATTAAACGAACAGCAGTGCTATTCTGTTAAAATCTCACTGAACGCTAAGGTGAAGTGAGCTGTCATTCCACCATATAGTAGGGATTGACATTGTTGACAGCTCACTTTCAAGCTCACTTCACCTAAGCGTTCACGGTGAGATTTTTACAGAATAGCACTGCTGGTGTTATTAATTCAAATCTTATTTTCAAAATGTTTTATGGCACAGTAGGTAAAGTACCTACCCATTATTAAACAAAATACAGCTACGTATAGACTTCAAAATATCTGGTCTTGAACTAACAAACTTAAAAACTCTTCGTAGTCCATTTCAAATTGATAAACGCTTGGATTTCTGCCTTGACATGTTTCTTCATATTATAAGCGGTTTCTTTCTTTGCCCATTTATCGAATACTATACTTAAAACACGCTCGCAGGCGGCGTTTGATACAGGTACAGACAAAACATAGTTTCGAGTGTCGCGAGTTCGCAACTGCATTGGGCACAGTAGCTTGCTACCGCTTGCAGTCGTATGATTTTCGCCACTTGACTGTCAATTTATATAGCGGCGCGCGTGAATTTTAAATTCCGGGAGAATTTTGTTTATTTGAAATTCCTTCCGGGAGCCGAGAGATTTAAATTGTCATTGCTGAATTCCGGGAGACTCCCGGTTTTCCGGGCGAGGTGGGAACCCTAGTTCCAGCGCAAATTTAATAACACTACTCTCACCACTGTCTCACCTTGTACACACGGCTACACATCAAGCAATTATTTACAGTATAAGCTGACCTCGCATTGTACGGAAATCCTATGCAATGTGAGATCAGCATAAACTGGAAATGTATAGCTTGATGTGTAGCCGTGTGTACAATGTGGAGACTACAATACGACAGTCAATTAAACTTCTAACTAAAGTAGGTATAGTACGCGTCAAACTTTATGGCGGTTCTGAAGTGTGCTACTCTGCTGTACAGTACCGCACCCCTCACCCCCGCTGACCCATGAATTTGCTACTGCGCAACGACTCGCCTCATGTTCCGAACTGCTATAAAGAATCGGTCTGTAATCCCACTAAACCCCTATTTCAATGCCACCAAGTGTACACAAAAACAAAGGAATGCTAAGCGCCATGCCGCCATCAAAACGCTCTGACGGCTACCTACCATGGCGGTGCAGGGGTAGTGGGGAGTTGGGGACAGAGACGTGTGAAAATAGGCCGGACGACCCTCCCCATTGTTGTCACAGTTTTTGTTACCTCTTCTGACCAGACATTGTTCGAGACGGTACGATTATACGGTAGGGTACAGAACGTAAAATAGATGACGGTTTGCGGAATTAATTTGGTCTCGGATTAAGTTGGTCCCCCGGCTTTACAAAAGTTACCTACCAATAATTAGTAAAAAACAATTACTCGACTTGATGTCGGATCTCAGAGGGACTATACTCCATAGGTTTAGGTAGTTAAAAAAAGGTAAACAAAAAAAACCACGTGACGAGACAGCTGTCAAGTAACCGACTAAACGTAATACCAGTCACTTCAGTTGTTATGCTACGTCACAGTTGAACTCTTCAATTTAGCAACGTTATATTTCGTTGACGTTTAGAAATTGGGCTCTTTACAATAGACAGATTACAAAATCTTATAAACCAGACCAAAAAAAATTGTGCTCAAGCAGTTACATCGACGAAAAGTAGTGAAGAATAAACGATAAAGTTTAACATACATTAATAAAAGAGGAAACTATAGTAAAAAACTAAAATAAATTTAATTTGGTTTTATTGTTTTTTTAACAAGAAAGTGTCATCTATAAAAACCCTTTTTACGATTTGTTTACCTTTTTTTAACTACCTAAACCTGTGGAGTATAGGTACAATTAACTTGAATTGCCATACTTTCAAAAATGATTTTTGTCATGCCTCAAACCGTCAACTGTCGTACCTTACGTAGCTAGCGACAAGTCGCTTTCATAGAAATACATAGAAACCAGTAGTGTCGCGGCGACACGTCGCCTGCTGCTGCTGCCTGCAGTCAGCTACGGATTTGTACCTTTTCTGTGAAATATCTTTCGTAGCTAGCGACACAGTATTTCATAGAAATACTAGAAACCAGTAGTGTCGCGGCGACACGTCGCCTGCTGCTGCTGCCTGCAGTCAGCTACGGATTTGTACCTTTTCTGTGAAATATCTTTCGTAGCTAGCGACACAGTATTTCATAGAAATACTAGAAACCAGTAGTGTCGCGACGACACGTTGCCTGCTGCTGCTGCCTGCAGTCAGCTACGGATTTGTACCTTTTCTGTGAAATATCTTTCGTAGCTAGCGACACAGTATTTCATAGAAATACTAGAAACCAGTAGTGTCGCGACGACACGTTGCCTGCTGCTGCTGCCTGCAGTCAGCTACGGATTTGTACCTTTTCTGTGAAATATCTTTCGTAGCTAGCGACACAGTATTTCATAGAAATACTAGAAACCTGTAGTGTCGCGACGACACGTCGTCGCCTGCTGCTGCTGCCTGTAGTCAGCTACGGATTTGTACCTTTTCTGTGAAATATCTTTCGTAGCTAGCGACACAGTATTTCATAGAAATACTAGAAACCTGTAGTGTCGCGACGACACGTCGTCGCCTGCTGCTGCTGCCTGTAGTCAGCTACGGATTTGTACCTTTTCTGTGAAATATCTTTCGTAGCTAGCGACACAGTATTTCATAGAAATACTAGAAACCTGTAGTGTCGCGACGACACGTCGTCGCCTGCTGCTGCTGCCTGTAGTCAGCTACGGATTTGTACCTTTTCTGTGAAATATCTTTCGTAGCTAGCGACACAGTATTTCATAGAAATACTAGAAACCTGTAGTGTCGCGACGACACGTCGTCGCCTGCTGCTGCTGCCTGTAGTCAGCTACGGATTTGTACCTTTTCTGTGAAATATCTTTCGTAGCTAGCGACACAGTATTTCATAGAAATACTAGAAACCTGTAGTGTCGCGACGACACGTCGTCGCCTGCTGCTGCTGCCTGTAGTCAGCTACGGATTTGTACCTTTTCTGTGAAATATCTTTCGTAGCTAGCGACACAGTATTTCATAGAAATACTAGAAACCTGTAGTGTCGCGACGACACGTCGTCGCCTGCTGCTGCTGCCTGTAGTCAGCTACGGATTTGTACCTTTTCTGTGAAATATCTTTCGTAGCTAGCGACACAGTATTTCATAGAAATACTAGAAACCTGTAGTGTCGCGACGACACGTTGCCTGCTGCTGCTGCCTGCAGTCAGCTACGGATTTGTACCTTTTCTGTGAAATATCTTTCGTAGCTAGCGACACAGTATTTCATAGAAATACTAGAAACCAGTAGTGTCGCGACGACACGTTGCCTGCTGCTGCTGCCTGCAGTCAGCTACGGATTTGTACCTTTTCTGTGAAATATCTTTCGTAGCTAGCGACACAGTATTTCATAGAAATACTAGAAACCAGTAGTGTCGCGACGACACGTTGCCTGCTGCTGCTGCCTGCAGTCAGCTACGGATTTGTACCTTTTCTGTGAAATATCTTTCGTAGCTAGCGACACAGTATTTCATAGAAATACTAGAAACCAGTAGTGTCGCGACGACACGTTGCCTGCTGCTGCTGCCTGCAGTCAGCTACGGATTTGTACCTTTTCTGTGAAATATCTTTCGTAGCTAGCGACACAGTATTTCATAGAAATACTAGAAACCAGTAGTGTCGCGACGACACGTTGCCTGCTGCTGCTGCCTGCAGTCAGCTACGGATTTGTACCTTTTCTCTAAAATATCTTACGTAGCTAGCGACACAGTATTTCATAGAAATACTAGAAACCAGTAGTGTCGCGACGACACGTTGCCTGCTGCTGCTGCCTGCAGTCAGCTACGGATTTGTACCTTTTCTGTGAAATATCTTTCGTAGCTAGCGACACAGTATTTCATAGAAATACTAGAAACCAGTAGTGTCGCGACGACACGTTGCCTGCTGCTGCTGCCTGCAGTCAGCTACGGATTTGTACCTTTTCTCTAAAATATCTTACGTAGCTAGCGACACAGTATTTCATAGAAATACTAGAAACCAGTAGTGTCGCGACGACACGTTGCCTGCTGCTGTTGCCTGCAGTAGTCAGCTACGGATTTGTACCTTTGCTGTGAAATATCTTTCGTAGCTAGCGACACAGTATTTCATAGAAATACTAGAAACCAGTAGTGTCGGGACGACACATCACCTGGTGCTGCTGCCTGCAGTCAGCTACGGATTTGTACCTTTTCTGTGAAATATTTTACGTAGCTAGCGACACAGTATTTCATAGAAATACTAGAAACCAGTAGTGTCGCGACTACACATCACCTGCTGCTGTTGCCTGCAGTTACGGAATTAAACGTTTACACACACCAAGATTCAAAAGTGATTATATATTTCATCACATAGCTGCTGCCCGCGGCTTCGCCCGCATGGACCCTAATTATTTTACAAAAAAACAACCGACCTCCAAAAAAAACACTACAAAGTGAAAAATAACTTTAATTTCGGAAGTCGGTGTCTTGGGTTTTCTATTTTCATTTTTTGCCACCGACTTCCGAAATTAAAGTAATTTTTCACTTTGTAGTGTTTTTTTTGGAGGTCGGTTGTTTTTTTTTTTTGTAAAAAGTTTTTATTTTTCACTTTTTAGTTGTGGTACCTACCCCACACACATTCGAATATCACTACCTACTACCAGTGACAGAAACTTATCATATCATCTACATACTAAGTGGGAAAAAAATACGTATTTTGTAGCTAACTCAAAAACTATCCAAGCAAAGTTAATAAAATTTAAATGGGACCAATTCAAGAGCACACCCTTTCAAACAAAAAAAGTTTTTTCAAAATCGGTCCACAATTGACGGAGAAATCGGTGGCAATACATTAAAAAAAAAATACAAACATACGCGACGAACATATAACCTCCTCCTTTTTGGAAGTCGGTTAAAAATAAAAGCTACTCCTTATAACATCAGCTAACTGCCAGTTAAAGTCCCGTCAATATCGGTCCAGCCGTTTCGGAGATCAGCCGGAACAAAGAGACAGACATTTTTTTTAAATTATTTGTTTCATGTGGTACCTATTTAGTAGTAAAAAGCTGTTATTTTGACATTACAAACAGACACCTCAATTTTATTTATGTATAGATCGATATTTTATGGCGTTATGGGCATAATATTACCGAAACCATACTTTTATGAAGTAAGGTTTTTACTCAAAGTTGCAATTTTTATTTCACGAGGAATCGAGGAAAACGTTTTTGAATTTTGCGTAATTGTAAGGTATTCCCGTGACTGTAATCCAGATTTTTACCTGAAGAAAACAGCATCAAAAATAGTGTATAGTAAACCTACCTACAGTACTATCGGGGTAACTCATATCTAAGCATTTTGAAAATAAAATCCCGTACATACGACCTTTTTTTTTTCTCGTAAGTAAGCGATACTATATCGGCCGAGCGCTGTAAGCAAGAATAGTCCTTACAGTCTACAGATATGCGTTTCTTCGATAGTACCTACACTACCTACCTGTGCACTTGATGCGATCTCTGTTCGTCCGAATTTAGAACATTCCCAATTCGGATCGGATTCGGATTCGAATCGGATGCAGTGCGAAAACGCTCTAAGAGTGGTTTCGCACTACGTCCGATCTGAATCCGAATTTAATCCGAATTGGGAATGTTCTAAATTCGAACTTTTCAAACAGACACAGTTCGGATCTAGTGCGCAACCTCTTATACAAATAGTACTATGGCTACTTAAGACCGACATATCTCGGATTCGGATCAGACGTAGTGCGAAACCGTTCTAAGAGTTATGTAACAAAAACTGAGATAATCGGTCAACTGTGTCAACACGATCGTTAGGCCAATCTATTTGACGAATCTTGTTGTTTTAGTTTATTTAAACCGATCTATCTTGCTTAAACTCAGTCTGAGAAATTGAAATAACAATGCAGAATTAAAGATTTAAAAGACGTTTAAAACTCTTACCTATCACAATTTATACGTAGACCTAAACCAATTAATCATTTCTACGTAAAACTGAGACAAGAATTAAAACAATTTTAAGAAACGGTCATACCTAACCAAAAACGTCTCAATCCTTTCAGATTTTTTTCTGAATCGTCATCCAACTCCATAAAACCCAGTGTAAAGACAACAGAATATTCTTGATACATTTCTTACCGTGTTATCTTAAAGACGACCAACGATATCTCAACAAGATAACGCTAGGCTAGCGATATAAAAACAAGACATTCACTTCGAAACTCATTCATGCTCAGGCTTATTGGGACATACTAGCAGTGATTCATACAAGGCTACCTACTCACCTTGATCATATACTTACAATAACGTTTCAAGAGCTCCCACATATCAAATCAAAGCGTTCGAAGATATATTCAATATTATGTTATGTAATAAACGGACGTGGAAGATTTTGTTCCGCTTTTTCGGTGAAAAGAAATTCGCCCGTATCTTTTGTGCTGTACAAGGTCCAGTTTGGTTTGTCCTGGGAATATATCTAGCCAGATTCACAGTGTTATACGTTAGGAACGAGCATCAGCATATTCCCAAATCTGCATCTTCCTTCTGTACCCTAATTGCGTAAATTTTCGTAAACAATTTTGCTTAATTTGTTTCATTTTGACAGTTCAACAACATTCATTGCGTTATTTACGTTGTTGAGCAGATTTTTTTTTTTGCCAACTTATGAAGCAATGGATTAGCAGGGTGTTTCAAATCGAAACCGATTGTGTTGTATTACAACGGTTCTGCTACCTGCTACCAGTTCTACAATCTTGCAGACTTCAATTCTCAATAGTTCATACCGCTATAAGAGATGAGAAGAAGAATCCCGAAAAGCAAATGATATTAGAAACAAACCTCATCATTTTGGTAAATATCGCATACAGCAGACAGACAGACGCGGTCGTATGTAGCGATACGAGCTTTTAACGTAATTAATAAACATATGGTTCAGTTTTTGGGTCATGCTTGGTTTTGCTCTTATTTTGTTTACGTTTCATTTTTAAGTGGTAGCGAATTGATTACTTCTTTCAGTGTATTTATTACTGGCGATGTAGAATTTGAGTGTTCTTTACGTTTCGAAGAATTTTTGTACTCAGGTCTTCCCTTGCCGATATAACTTTATGGATACTAAGATCTGTACATTCAGATCCTAGGAAAAAGCCAAATCTAACTTTTTTTCTGTACTAGTTCACACAGAAAAAAACAGTGGCACTCCGGTAGTGCCGAAAGCAAGTGAAAACTTGAACAAGATCGGCTTGGTGGAAGAAAAATACTTTTATAGAACATTGGTCCGTAACCTTATCTAAATAAAAAGCACGACCGCGTTTATAAAAAAAAAAATACTTCCAGAACCTTAAAAATAAAAATACTTGCATAGAACATTAATAGAACATTCATCCGTAACGTAATATAAATAAAAAGCACAATCGCGTTTACATAAATGAGGTGTCGGTAACGGTGTCGCGAGTTCAATTGTTTTTCTCATCTCAAAAATGCCCAACGCGCCTAAAGAAGTTTTCAATTCAAAAAGTTTGAGTCACAGTTTTTCACGATGTCGTAAATCAACTTAGAAGCAAGTACTAAATAAAGTATTTAGGACATGGTAAAATAGCCAAAACCTAACCACGTTAAGTACGTATAATACTTACTAATAGTATATCTGATCTCCATTCTCATTCTGATCCAAAATTAAATGTCACAGCCGCACATTTATTTGGCCAACCAATCTCCTTGTTCAGTGACCCACACAATATTTCAAAATTAAACACAGTTTTGATCACTTTTGTAATTAAAGTCGCCAAACTATAGTCCAGGCCGTAATTGGTTCCAAGTTAAAATGGCCGCCGTGGACCCTGAACAAATATTTGAACTGTTGATGGGAACGAGATGCTGCCGGCAAAAGAAATGTTTGTTTTATTATTGAACCAGAGAAGGTTATTTAGACGGTTTATAATTAATGTATAGTTTGGGTTTTACTTCAAATTTTCTAAATGGAAAATCTGCTGCCTAATTTCTCTTAATTGAAAAGGAATACTTCCATTTTGGAATGGATTTTCAAAAGGATCCATTTACGTTTTGTGGATTTTAAAGTGAAAATTTCTTTCGGCGATTTTTGGTTGGGGTACACTTATGCTTATTATTTGTGTCACCGACGCGCCGTAGTGCTTTACTATAGAATATAGATGGCGCTTTAGGGGCATGAGGAACAGGGTGTACTGTTCACTCATCCACCATAGAAAAGGGAGGATCCTCCGACCAGACGGGTGTCGTGTCTGGCGGGCAACTTCGGATAGTTTCATACCTATATGGTGTTCGCGCGGTAAACTTTAATTGCGCGATGCAGGATTTGTGTGACGTCATGTTTTTGATGCGTAAATCGCATGTGGCGATGTAGAGGCCGCCACAGCGCTAATACCAGTTTTAAGTTTTCACTTCTTTCGGCAATCCCCATGACAGCCTTTTTTTTAAAGTGAAAACTTCTTTAGGTGCGTTGGGCATTTTTGAGATGGGAAAAAACCATTGAACTCGCGACACCGTTACCGACACCTCATTTTTGTAAACGCTATTGTGCGCTTTACTTACATTACGATACGGATTAATGTTCTATGCAAGTATTTTTACATTTTTTACTTTAAAGGTTTTAGAAGTATTTTTTTTTTTTGTAAACGCGATTGTGCTCTTTATTTAGATAAGGTTACGGACCAATGTTCTATACAAGTATTTTTCTTCCACCAAAGCGATCTTGTTCAAGTTTTCACTTCTGTCGGCACTCCCGGAGGGCCACTGATTTTTTTTTTGTTTCTTTGATCTAGTACATACAAGCACTTCTACTGAGCATGAGGTTTTGAGATCTATTGCCGGGTCGGGCAGTGTTATTAGGTTTTCCATCTGGAATTTCTCAGTAGCAGCCGGTAGTCTGGATTTGTGCCCTGTTGATGGCAATAGGCTCGCCCCCTGTTTCATGAGACTTAAACATAACTGGCGAAATGTGGGTGTACTGGTACCATCGCGGAAACCCATATCTAACCACTTTGAAAACAAAATCCCGTGCACACGATGACCACATCTGTTACCGCCCCGGTTCTATAGCGACCGAGCGTTGCAAGCAAGACTAGTCCTTACGGTAGTTAGTTATGGGTTTCCGCAATAGTACATCCTTTGAGGAATAAAGGCATGGATGTTGTTGATGTTATTATCTATTATTGCGATCTTTTTATTGGTTTATTTGTTCATTTCATGGAAAATGTGTCTTACGTCATGTGTATTTAAAATTCAGAACCCTTTAACCGCCTCAAACAATGACCTTTGAAAGAGACGAGGTGGTCTATTATTATTAGCTCACTACGACGGAGATCAGTCCGAACAGTCCTAAAAATAAAGGAGATAAGGCATTAGTCAGCTAATAAAAAGCAATGTTTTAGTGCCTCAATTTTTGCTGGAACTAATCTAGATTTCTTTCGCAAACAGACGGTATAGAACTTTGTTTGATAAGTAAGGAACTTAGAATTTCTGTTTGTTTTTTTTGATGGAACAAAGCAAGCATATTCAGCCTATAATGTTCCCACTGCTGGGACACAGGCCTCCTCCTTTTGAGAGGGAGTGGGCTGTAATCTACTACGCGGGCCCAGTGCGAGTTGGTAAAAATTCAAAAGTAATTTATTCAAACTAGACTGAGAATCACCAATTTCGAACGTCAAAATTACATAAGACAGTCTCCAAAAATGCCCACCCTTCACCACTTCCTAGTGCCTTTAGCAGGGAAGAAGTGGCGTAACAAACTTCAGCAGCACAGCTGTCTTGATGAAGCTGGTAGATGTCCATGTCTTCGAATTTTTTGTTCTAGGAAATGCCTGTTTCCTCACGATGTTTTCCTTGAACATTTTGAGAGCAGTGGTGATGAAATTATTTACACAAAGTAAAGCGCCTGTCAGGGTTCGAACCTACGACCTACAATTCGTAAGTCGGGGCCGTTACCGCTGCTTTTTCTTTGGTGTTAGGACTGTCAAATTATGCTAGATTTGAGCCTAAATTGATTGGCTTAGTTACCTTTTCGTAGTGACCAACTGCTGAATCAGAAATGAAGTGATCCGCAGAACCGAGGTAACCGACATAGCCCGAAGAATTGCTAAACTTAAGTGGCAATGGGCAGGGTACATTGCTCGCAAAACGGATGGCCGATGGGGCCGAAAGGTTCTGGAGTGGCCACCGCGTACCGGATGACGTAGCGTTGGAAGGCCTCTCACAAGATGGACCGATGACCTTATGAAGGCTGCAGGAATCCGCTGGATGCGGAAAGCACAGAATCGGTCGAAGTGGCGGTGCTTGGGGGAGGCCTATGTCCAGCAGTGGACGTCTTTCGGCTGAAATGATGATGATGAACTGCTGAAAGCAATGGGTGTTATATTGTAAACTAGCTTCCGCCCGCGTGTTATGTTGATAAAAAGTATAACCCCCTTCCCCAGGGTTCAAAGTATCCTCATACAAAATTTCATCAAAATCGGTTCAGCCGTTTAGCCGTGATAGCGTAACATACAAACACAAAAAATCTAAACTTTTCTTTAGTCTATGTAGGTTTATTAAACTGAAACCGATTGTAATTTCCGAGTTTATTTCCTTGAGTAATGTACTGTAGACCAATAATATTTGTCCAATGTTATTTAATAAAGAATTTGGTCACGTCCTGTCACCCCACATGTTGGTTAAAACGTCATCGACAAAGTATGAATCATGTTTTATTGTCCCCTTTTGTTTCCAAGAACTTACACAATACAATTCGATTACAGACCGAATCCTATTCAGTTATGTTCAAACAAAAACTTTCCATTTTGTAACAAAAATGCGTGTGAACGAACCACATGCTGCATTTCACAACCATTAAACAAATATGTAATTCTACAAACGAGAACATTTGAATGTACACTAATTAATTCACTTTACACAAATGCACACACAAATCCAAAACATCTGTGCCCAATATAAATTACGAGATTATCCATTTTGTGACCACAAATTTTATAATTTGTAATAAAAAAGACAATAAAGTAACAGCTGTGTTTAAGTGTCACATTACTCCAACTTTCTATTTAAATACATTTCAAAACACATTATCTTCAGATCTAAGACAAAGCGAGAAAAAGTGTAAAATAGTCTTGACGATAAATCATACAAATTAGGAATCTTTTAGTCGACACATCTGCTACACATCTGTCGTCTGTCTCGAAAGCCGATGACTCGATTCATTCATGATTTCATAATAATAAACACTTTTGAGACCTGTTATGTAAAGTTATTCTGTATGCGAATATAATGGCGAATTTTGAATGGCATTTGAATTATTTGAGGTCAAGACGAGTCTCGTGTTTTTGTAGAATATCATTATTCGTATGTCGTGTTTCTATTCTCTTGTGTGGTCCTCTACAAAATTACTAAAATGAGTTCTTATTGATTTTCTTTTTGTAGTTTTACAAAGTAACTTTATACAATTATATAGGGTGGCATCGACGCGAAAACTGTTACCATGGATTCAGTAATTACATGATTCTGAAACTCACAGCGTCGAAACTTTTCGTCGGTTATAAAAAAAAAAACTGCTGTTTCGTAGAAAAGTGTACCTACGCGGTCAAAATACGCGGAAAACAGCTGATTTGAAAAAAATATAACCGACGAATAATTTCAACACAGGGAGGGGGGTATGGTAACAGTTTTCACGTCGATATCCCTGCCACCCTGTATACAATAGCAAATAACCAGTTTCAGATTTGAATACATTGTTTTTTGCGGTTTCGTTTGACACCTATATTTTTTGCATCTGTAACCTAAAACAACAACTTGTTTTAAAGTAATCATGATGTCATTCAAAAACATGTTCCTTACAAAAGGATGCTCTTCAAAACCATGACGAGCACATTGTGTATAAAAAAATAGTACCTTCTCTCTTCACCTGTTCTGCTGTTCTGGCACCAAAACGTATTGTCATCAAAACTATATATATGTGTGCAAAATCCCAATTCATTTGGACAACGGGAAATAGGCGAAAACCCGATCACAAGATGTTGCTCTTAATGGCACGGGTGCATAAATTCAATAAATACACCCTTTAAAAAGTGACAAATCTCATATGTGTAACTTTTCTCGTTGGTAACGAACAATTTTGTTTTGAATTTCGAAGTGTCGATCCATAATATGACGGTGCAAACCTATTTATGACACAATCACTAGCTACGAAGTAATGAATGGTAAGTGCTTATTAAACTTGAACAGTCAAGTGTACGCCACGGAAATCGACGTAGATGTCGGCTAGTTACGATAGGCCGCACGTCAATATTATAACCAGTATAAGCTGACCTCATAAGGCGAATTTCGCCAATGGAACTAAACGCGATCAGCACATCTCCGCGTTCAAGAGCTGTCAGTGTCATCATTGTTGTGGAATTTTGACAGTGACAGATCTTGAGCGCGGTTTAGATGTGCTGATCGCGTTCAATTTCAACCTTTTTCTATTTAATTACTACGCTAGACCAGTACCATAATTGCGTAATACAACACAATCACAATTTGTGTCGATTTGAAACAGATTGCTAATCCATTACTTCATAAGTTGGAAAAAAAATCTGCTCAATAACGTAAATAACGCAAAAAATGTTGTTGAACTGTCAAAATGAAACAAATTAGGCATTATTGTTTACGAAAATAAGTTACGTAACTAGGGTACAGTAGTGCTATTTTGTAAAAACCTCACCGTGATATCTTAGGTGAAGTGAGCTACCAATAGTGTCAATCCTTAGCAACTGACAGCTCACTCCACGCTCACTTCACCTAAGATAACACGGTGAGATGGTTACAGAATAGCACTACAGGTTACCACCGACGCACGTGGGGCCTTACTGTACCTGAGAACCGTACAGTGATTCAAATTCAAAATATTTTATTTCACATAAACCTACCCAGGCACTTATGAAACGTCAGAAGCTAGGTGCACGGTTCCAGTTGGTCGATTCCTATGGAGAAGAGCCGGCAATAAACTCCACGGTTAGTCTTTTCAAAATAAATGGTTTCTACAATGTTTTCAAATTACAGTGTTATTGTTATTAAATATGGGAGGACAGTGAAGGTCTGTCAATAAGTACCAGGTACTTAACAAAATAGAAAATGGTTTACAAATTTACAGTCTATTAAGCCTGCTTCCTATGTTAGTTCTGATTCTCTCTGTTGATGGTCGTGGCTTATCAAGTTATCAGTTTTGCTGGTGTCACTCCAGCTATATCTTTCTGCAGGATGGCGAGCGTCACGTCATGGATAAAGATGCAATATCGATTAAAAATACTTTTGATTGAAACAAAACTTTAATAATAGTTTTATTTTAGAGTAGCTGCTGTCCGCGGCTTCGCCCGCGTGGACCCTGGCCTAAGTTACTCCTTATGACGTCAGCTATCTGCCAGTGAAAATGCCGTCCATTTGGTCCAGCCGTTTCGGAGATTAGGCGGAAAAAACAGACAAACAGAATGTTTTTTTTTTTTTAATACTCTATATACTATTCTATTCTTAATGCATGTAGTAAAAATCTGTTATTTTGACATTACAAACAGACACTTGAATTTTATTTATTTATATGAATGTACATAAATGTATAGATTAACTTTTGGTTGGGCAGAGACCAACGCAAAACAAGGATGTTTTTCTAGAATCCCGACTATAAATCTAGACTGTTGGAATGTTTTACGAGCCGTAAATCTCCAAAGCTTAGTTTTTTATTAACTCAATTAGGAAGCAGACAATTTCGCCAATTTACTGTAGGTCTAAGGACAGAAGTTACAAACTTGATTGCGTAGTAGGTAGTCATTTGAAAGTTTATGGTCACTCAGTGAAGTAAACATGAAGAGAAATCTGTCGTCTCCTGTACAATGTACAGACGCCAGCACTTCAAGCTACTACAATCTGTCAAATTTATTTAATAGATTTTCAACTTTATCGTTGAAGTTGTAAGGTTCAAAGTTGATTGGGAAAATTTGACAGTTTCGGGTAGCTTGATGTGCTGGCATGAATCTTCTAAAAACTACTCTGAATGGTTATGGCACTAGAAAAATCTCTTCTTTCTCCGCTAGTTCGCAGAAAATACGATGCTTGGGATCACGCGCACTACGCGGTCACGACCACGATTTGTCGCACTACCGGCCGCAAGCAAATAAGGTTACAATTCCATCCCCTTCAACCAAATACGTAGGTGGCTACAGGAGTTCACCCACACAAGCGGAGAACTGGTGGACCTCAACACCGGGCTGCAAGGCAGTCCAAGGAAACTAAGCCATCCTTGGATAGCAAGCTAACCAGGCGTTTATAACGCCTGGACAGGAATGGCCTGCGCCTGGTGACGGGTCCATCACGGGACACTGCTCGCTAAACAAACACTTTTACACAATAGGCGTAACGGACAGTCCTCTGTGCAGGGCGTTCATGGAGGCTGAGGAAACCGTCGCGCACGTGCTCTTTGAAAGAAAGAAAGAAAAATGCGTTTATTGGCATTACAGCAGAGAAAATACACCTTATAACTATAAAAAACAGAAAAAAATGATTATAATGCCAAAAGGGCCTCAGCTCAGCATATTGTCAGATGACAACACAAAGTGTACCACCTGACGCTGATTTTCAGCTGCAACCCACGAGTGCCATACGCTAGAATAATAAACAGGGAAGTGTGTGTCCGCTTTGTCTTTGTCTTTGAATGCACAGGCGTCACCCAGATTAGAACAGAAACCCTCGGGTCACCCAGATCTTTCACAGATGTTCTGTCTGAACATCTGTGATTTTACCAAATTGTAATTAACTTCTGGAGGGGAGGTGGACTGGTTTGAATAACCACCAAACGGCCGCCATGGCCCAGGCACAATGGTCCACCTGACGGACTAAGTGCGGAAGCCAAACCCCATAACATAGAACATAGAAGGTACAATTCCGTAGCCGACCGCAGGCGACGTGTCGCCGCGACAATCTTGGCCGCAATTCATCCGACCAAGAAAAAAGTTTGGCCGTAGGACCGTTCGTCCGACCAGTTTTGTTTAATATTGAAGTCGGTCGTGCGAGAAGTCGTGGTCGTTACCGCGTAGTGCGCGAGGTCTCCTAAACAAAACTGATTGGATCAACGGTCCTACTTACAAACTTTATTCTTGGTCGGAAGTTCTTCGGCCAAGATTGCGACTAGTCGTGCTACAAGTCGTGGTCGTTACTGACTTGCTGCTTAGTGCGCGAGATCCCATAGAAACCGACATGCAGCTCAATAAATTAATAGAAGTGGCAGTAGATATACCTATATTTTCAATGCTATAATAGGAACAATACTAGTGACTAGTTCTCATTCATTTGAGGCTACATAGGTTCGTGTATTGTGTCATTTTCCTCGGCCATGTAGATAGATATGCGAACTAGATGACCTCATAATATAAATGCAGTATAACCTCCACCCATAAAGCCAACCTGCATCCGTATAGAAACAGCCACCGATACAAATAGCAAACAAACACATAAATACCTAATAAACAAATACACTTTCGTATTTATATTTAATATTGGACAGGATATTAAAAGATAGCACATATATCTAAATATGCTAATTATTACTCACACACTACATACACACCCTCACTCTTCACACTCTCACTCTTCACACTCTCACTCTTCACCCTCTCACTCATACTCACATATAATCACACGTAAACGCGCGACTTGGCCCTTTTCTGTGCATAACGCTCATTCATTTACAAATCATTCACTTTTCATTTTTGTATAATTTTAAGTTACCCATTTATTTTATTTTTGTGCATGTTTATAGTGTCTACATTCAATTGCATAAGATAATGATAAGTGGAAGCGTGGAGTCTCCTAACCACGGAAAAGAAAAAACAGCTCCTAACACAAGCAATTCCTTGCTTAAAAGGTGATCTCCAATTTTATTGTGTCTAAATGCCTTTTGTAATTGAAATACTTAAACCATTTTTTAGGGTTCCGTTGCCAAATGGCAAAAAACGGAACCCTTATAGATTCGTCATGTCTGTCTGTCTGTCTGTCCGTCCGTATGTCACAGCCACTTTTTTCCGAAACTATAAGAGCTATGCTGTTGAAATTTGGTAAGTAGATGTATTCTGTGAACCGCATTAAGATTTTCACACAAAAATAGAAAAAAAACAAATAATTTTGGAGTTCCCCATACTTAGAACTGAAACTCAAAATTTTTTTTTTCATCAATCCCATACGTGTGGGGTATCTATGGATAGGTCTTCAAAAATGATATTGAGGTTTCTAATATCATTTTTTTCTAAACTGAATAGTTTGTGCGAGAGACACTTCCAAAGTGGTAAAATGTGTGTTCCCCCCCCTGTAACTTCTAAAATAAGAGAATGATAAAACTAAAAAAAATATATAATGTACATTACTATGTAAACTTCCACCGAAAATTGGTTTGAACGAGATCTAGCAAGTAGTTTTTTTTTTATACGTCATAAATCGTAAACTTATCGTTACTTGCTGCTACGGAACCCTTCATGGGCGAGTACGACTCGCACTTGGCCGCTTTTTTTCATTTTTGTATAACTTTAAGTTACCCATTTATTTTATTTTTCTGCATGTTTATTATTGTCTTCATTCAATTGCATAAGATAATGATAAGTGGAAGCGTGGAGTCACCTAACACAAGCAATTCCTTGCTTAAAAGGTGATCACCAATTTTATTGTGTCTAATGCCTTTTGTAATTGAAATAAACATTTTTTTTTCAACAAAACCCAAAGATGTTGATAAGTGACATGAATTCGTAATAACCTAGTATACAATCACGACACGACCCATCCAAACAGTTGACGCTGCGAAGTTACAACGCAGGTCGGACCAATTGTATCAAAATGCAAATTGTTCCCAACTATTTAGTTAGGGCTAGCGCGCAGTGGTGTTGGTCTGAAAGTTGGCGGTGTTGCCAAGATAAAAGTTTAGTTTGGAATTAAGGTGTTGAGAATGGTTTGGCTGTGTTAATGATCCTACTGAAGATTGTGTTTTAAATTCCACATTTACACGATATTGGAATGTTTTAATGCACATAAGCCCCGGACTCCACCAAAGCGGAGATGTGCGGAGATGTTCGAAGCGGAGACAAGAAGAGATGTTTTTCAGCTAGGATGTATCCACCGAAGCTGTGCGGAGATGCGTACTGCCTTGACTGGAGCGGAGATGTGTGTTGGCTAGAACGGAGATGTGTGCTAGCTAGAGCGGAACTGAACCGCGTGCGGCGAGCGTTGGATGTTGACCGCTCACTGCATGCCGCTGCCGCTCTTCTCGTCTCCGCTGCGCAAGGCTCGGATACCGGTTACATTTTCAAACCGTTATTATGTACTTGACGCAAAAACCTTTACATTCGGTTTCGTTTGTAAAAACCGCTTTTTATAAACCGGTTTTGGAGGAGCCTTTACATAAAGGTGTTTTTCGGATTAAAAGGTTTAGAGCAATATTAACCGGTTTTTTGTTCAGATTTTATTCAGCGTGGCATCCTCACCAGTAATCACAAGTTGCAACGCGTTAACCAACATGTCGCTCGTCGAATCAACCGGTTAATTTAGGTTAAAATAAAGTTTTTAAAAAGTTCACGTTCTTAGAGAAGTTCGGAGCAAAACCCAAATAAACCGGTTTTTAACGGTATTTTCGAAACCGGTTTCGAGCCTGGCCGCTGCGTGCCGCCCAGCTCAATCTCGGCGAAGCATAGCTCACAGCTCCGCTTTGATCGCGCCATACAAATATGATACATCTCTGCTCAGTAGTCTCCACTGAAGCTGAGTGGGGACGAGATGTGTGAATAACGAAATTCTATTGGTTGTTTAAAACATCTCCTCACCTCTCGTCTCGTCTCCACTTTGTTGGACTCTGAGTCTTAAGATGACTGTTCCTTCCTGCAGCTGATTGTAAGAAAACGCTTACTGCCTTCATGGGCAATAACACCCTAGCATTTATCTGCCTTTCACTAGTCTTCGTAAAACAGGAGTAATTATGATGAAATTATGTGAATGTGAAGTAATGTAATGATGTGCTTTATAAGCAATTCGCCACTCACTTTACAAACAACACAACCAGAACACAACATCCGACAGTACAGCAGTCGATCAACAGTACGCCACAGATATAAAGTACTGTGGACGCGCCCTCACCCACGCGGCATCCTACAACGCAATACGGGTCTTAACTAACCGCATCCGTCTTGTCTAGCTCAATGTTTCACACAAGGACTCCTTGTCTCCAACTAATGAAATGGATTTTTTACTAACACACTCAGCAGTAAATTTTTATTCTATTCTACGAAGTAAAAGTCTTGGAGGAAAGTGGAATACTAAGTCTTGAAAGTGTGGAGTTTACTTCCTGGATTTTACTATCAGGAATATTTGATGATCATTTAAAATTGGTGAATAGATCACCAATTTTAAATGACTGACTCATTTGACTGACTTCATGATGCAAAATGGTTTCTAATAACAGTCTGAGCACTAGTATAGGTCGTTTTTGGACGTGATTGTTAGAAGGATTTCAACTCCGCTAATAAATTCTCCGTCTCCTCTTTTTGTGACGTTGTTATGGTTTCACGTTATGTGCTATTTTATCTACAACTAGCTAATGCTTTTTTGGTTTTTATTTTTTGTTAAGAACCTTCACCGGATTTGTTAGTACCGTACTTTGTAGTGCAGTGTTTAAATACCACGCTATTGTTAACTTTACTTTTGTAAACGGTCCGATTTGGTAACATTTGGAACTGGGCCACTGGGAGCTAAAACGCTTACGTGATATTATGTTCTAATATGCAACGATTTCGATTATTTCGGTCTTAAAGTTATCTATACCTACCTATACCTTCTACAGTGTCTCCTTGTGGGTTGTCTATAAGTATTTGTCTATCTACCAAGACTATCATGCCATCTTGTGCAAACTATGTCGTAATCTCGCAATATCTGATTAGCAAGTCACAAGGCAGGTTTACTTGTGAAGATCATTGCGTCGAAAACCAAAAATTCTATGAAAATAAAGTTGGCACCCCCACTTTCGAAAAATGAAAATCTAAAACGGTGATAATTTCGAGCTAATTAAGGACAATTTAGGACTGCAAGAAAAAAATTTCAGACCAACCCCCCCTTCGAGATATTCAAAATTTTCAATGGGGGTGCTAACTAGTAATTAAGTTAGCACCCCCACGGCATTTAAATGTTCACTAAAAAAGTTTTATGTATGTCATAATTTCGAGCTCATTAAGGACTACAAATGCCGCATCAACTCACCCCCCATGTACAACCCCCACCCCCTATCCGTAAAAAACATGAAAAAATCAAATATAAAAAATAAATTCTCACCACTATAGAATTGTAGACTGCCAAGTACAAAAATAAAAACATCCCTTAAACCACCCCTTGACCAAACTTCCCGAAAATAACATCTAATTTATACGAAAATTTCTCTTCTTCATACATAAACTGTAAATCAATTATTAATGTATTATTACAACTACTACTTGCAACATCCCCAAAAAACTACCCCTTGACTGATGCTTAGTTCAAAATGTTAAACGTACTTCAAAAAATTATTAAAACTCCAAACCGTGCAGATGAAAATCTAAAACAGTGAAAATTTCGAACTAATTAAGGACTATTTTGGACTGCAACAAAAAAAATTCAGACTAACCCCCCCTTCGAGATATTCAAAATTTTCAATGGGGTTGCTAACTAGCCACAGCATTTATGTAAATGTACACTAAAAAAGTTTTTTGTATGTCATAATTTCGAGCTCATTAAGGACTATTTTGGACTGCAAGAAAAAAAACTCAGACCAACCCCCCCTTCGAGATATTCAAAATTTTCAATGGGGTTGCTAACTAGCCACAGCATTTATGTAAATGTACACTAAAAAAGTTTTATGTATGTCATAATTTCGAGCTCATTTAGGACTATTTTGGACTGCAAGAAAAAAAATTCAGACCAACCCCCCCTTCGAGATATTCAAAATTTTCAATGGGGTTGCTAACTAGCCACAGCATTTATTTAAATGTACACTAAAAAAGTTTTATGTATGTCATAATTTCGAACTCATTAAGGACTACAAATGCCACATCAACCCACCCCCCATGTACAACCCCCCACCCCCCTATCCGTAAAAACATGAAAAAATCAAATCTAAAAAATAAATTCTCACCACTATAATTCCTAGCATAGAATTGTAGACTGTCAAGTACAAAAATAAAAAGATCCCTTAAACCACCCCTTGACCAAACTTCCCGAAAATAACATCTAATTTATACGAAAATTTCTCTTCTTCATACATAAACTGTAAATCAATTATTAATGTATTGTTACAACTACTACTTGCAACATCCCCAAAAAACTACCCCTTGACTGATGCTTAGTTCTGATGCAAATGACGAAAAAAAAAATTGTATCGGTAACGATACAATTTTTTTTCAACGTTTAAATTTTCGTATAAATTAGATGTTATTTTCGGGAAGTTTGGTCAAGGGGTGGTTTAAGGGATGTTTTTATTTTTGTACTTGGCAGTCTACAATTCTATGCTAGGAATTATAGTGGTGAAATTTATTTTTTAGATTTGAAAATTTTGAATATCTCGAAGGGGGGGCTGGTCTGAATTTTTTTTCTTGCAGTCCAAAATAGTCCTTAATGAGCTCGAAATTATGACATACATAAAACTTTTTAGTGTACATTTACATAAATGCTGTGGCTAGTTAGCAACCCCATTGAAAATTTTGAATATCTCGAAGGGGGGGCTGGTCTGAATTTTTTTTCTTGCAGTCCAAAATAGTCCTTAATGAGCTCGAAATTATGACATACATAAAACTTTTTTAGTGTACATTTACATAAATGCTGTGGCTAGTTAGCAACCCCATTGAAAATTTTGAATATCTCGAAGGGGGGTTGGTCTGAATTTTTTTTCTTGCAGTCCAAAATAGTCCTTAATGAGCTCGAAATTATGACATACATAAAACTTTTTTAGTGTACATTTACATAAATACTGTGGCTAGTTAGCAACCCCATTGAACATTTTGAATATCTCGAAGGGGGGGTTGGTCTGAAATTTTTTTCCTGCAGTCCAAAATAGTCCTTAATGAGCTCGAAATTATGACATACATAAAACTTTTTTAGTATACATTTACATAAATGTTGTGGCTAGTTAGCAACCCCATTGAAAATTTTGAATATATCGAAGGGGGGGTTAGTCTGAAACTATTTTCTTGCAGTCCAAAATAGTCCTTAATGAGCTCGAAATGATGACATGCATAAAACTTTTTTAGTGTACATTTAAATGCTGTGGGGGTGCTAACTTAATTACTAGTTAGCATTGAAAATTTTGAATATCTCGAAGGGGGGGCTGGTCTGAATTTTTTTCTTGCAGTCCAAAATAGTCCTTAATGAGCTCGAAATTATGACATACATAAAACTTTTTTAGTGTACATTTACATAAATGCTGTGGCTAGTTAGCAACCCCATTGAAAATTTTGAATATCTCGAAGGGGGGGTTGGTCTGAAATTTTTTTCTTGCTGTCCAAAATAGTCCTTAATGAGCTCTAAATTATGACATACATAAAACTTTTTTATTTTTACATTTAAATGCTGTGGGGGTGCTAACTTAATTACTAGTTAGCATTGAAAATTTTGAATATCTCGAAGGGGGGGCTGGTCTGAATTTTTTTTCTTGCAGTCCAAAATAGTCCTTAATGAGCTCGAAATTATGACATACATAAAACTTTTTTAGTGTACATTTACATAAATGTTGTGGCTAGTTAGCAACCCCATTGAAAATTTTGAATATCTCGAAGGGGGGGTTAGTCTGAAACTTTTTTCTTGCAGTCCAAAATAGTCCTTAATGAGCTCTAAATTATGACATACATAAAACTTTTTTAGTGTACATTTAAATGCTGTGGGGGTGCTAACTTAATTACTAGTTAGCATTGAAAATTTTGAATATCTCGAAGGGGGGGCTGGTCTGAATTTTTTTTCTTGCAGTCCAAAATAGTCCTTAATGAGCTCGAAATTATGACATACATAAAACTTTTTTAGTGTACATTTAAATGCTGTGGGGGTGCTAACTCAATTAGTAGTTAGCAACCCCATTGAAAATTTTGAATATCTCGAAGGGGGGGCTGGTCTGAATTTTTTTTCTTGCAGTCCAAAATAGTCCTTAATGAGCTCAAAATTATGACATACATAAAACTTTTTTAGTGTACATTTACATAAATGCTGTGGCTAGTTAGCAACCCCAATGAAAATATTGAATATCTCGAAGGGGGGGTTGGTCTGAATTTTTTTTCTTGCAGTCCAAAATAGTCCTTAATGAGCTCGAAATTATGACATACATAAAACTTTTTTAGTGTACATTTAAATGCTGTGGGGGTGCTAACTCAATTACTAGTTAGCAACCCCATTGAAAATTTTGAATATCTCGAAGGGGGGGTTAGTCTGAAACTTTTTTCTTGCAGTCCAAAATAGTCCTTAATGAGCTCGAAATTATGACATACATAAAACTTTTTTAGTGTACATTTAAATGCTGTGGGGGTGCTAACTCAATTACTAGTTATCAACCCCATTGAAAATTTTGAACATCTCGAAGGGGGGGCTGGTCTGAATTTTTTTTCTTGCAGTCCAAAATAGTCCTTAATGAGCTCGAAATTATGACATGCATAAAACTTTTTTAGTGTACATTTACATAAATGCTGTGGCTAGTTAGCAACCCCATTGAAAATTTTGAATATCTCGAAGGGGGGGTTGGTCTGAATTTTTTTTCTTGCAGTCCAAAATAGTCCTTAATGAGCTCGAAATTATGACATATATAAAACTTTTTTAGTGTACATTTACATAAATGCTGTGGCTAGTTAGCAACCCCATTGAACATTTTGAATATCTCGAAGGGGGGGTTGGTCTGAAATTTTTTACTTGCAGTCCAAAATAGTCCTTAATGAGCTCGAAATTATGACATACATAAAACTTTTTTAGTGTACATTTACATAAATGCTGTGGCTAGTTAGCAACCCCATTGAAAATTTTGAATATCTCGAAGGGGGGGTTAGTCTGAAACTATTTTCTTGCAGTCCAAAATAGTCCTTAATGAGCTCGAAATTATGACATACATAAAACTTTTTTAGTGTACATTTACATAAATGCTGTGGCTAGTTAGCAACCCCATTGAAAATTTTGAATATCTCGAAGGGGGGGTTAGTCTGATTATTTTTTCTTGTAGTCCAAAATAGTCCTTAATGAGCTCGAAATTATGACATACATAAAACTTTTTTAGTGTACATTTACATAAATGCTGTGGCTAGTTAGCAACCCCAATGAAAATATTGAATATTTCGAAGGGGGGGTTGGTCTGAAATTTTTTTCTTGCAGTCCAAAATAGTCCTTAATGAGCTCAAAATTATGACATACATAAAACTTTTTTAGTGTACATTTAAATGCTGTGGGGGTGCTAACTCAATTACTAGTTAGCAACCCCATTGAAAATTTTGAATATCTCGAAGGGGGGGGCTGGTCTGATTTTTTTTTCTTGTAGTCCAAAATAGTCCTTAATGAGCTCGAAATTATGACATACATAAAACTTTTTTAGTGTACATTTACATAAATGCTGTGGCTAGTTAGCAACCCCAATGAAAATATTGAATATCTCGAAGGGGGGGTTGGTCTGAAATTTTTTTCTTGCAGTCCAAAATAGTCCTTAATGAGCTCGAAATTATGACATACATAAAACTTTTTTAGTGTACATTTAAATGCTGTGGGGGTGCTAACTCAATTACTAGTTAGCAACCCCATTGAAAATTTTGAATATCTCGAAGGGGGGGGCTGGTCTGATTTTTTTTTCTTGTAGTCCAAAATAGTCCTTAATGAGCTCGAAATTATGACATACATAAAACTTTTTTAGTGTACATTTACATAAATGCTGTGGCTAGTTAGCAACCCCATTGAAAATTTTGAATATCTCGAAGGGGGGGTTAGTCTGAAACGTTTTTCTTGCAGTCCAAAATAGTCCTTAATGAGCTCGAAATTATGACATACATAAAACGTTTTTAGTGTACATTTAAATGCTGTGGGGGTGCTAACTTAATTACTAGTTAGCATTGAAAATTTTGAATATCTCGAAGGGGGGGCTGGTCTGATTTTTTTTTCTTGTAGTCCAAAATAGTCCTTAATGAGCTCGAAATTATGACATACATAAAACTTTTTTAGTGTACACGTACATAAATGCTGTGGCTAGTTAGCAACCCCATTGAAAATTTTGAATATCTCGAAGGGGGGGTTAGTCTGAATTTTTTTTCTTGCAGTCCAAAATATTCCTTAATTAGCTCGAAATTTTCACTGTTTTAGATTTTCATCTGCACGGTTTGGAGTTTTAATAATTTTTTGTAGTACGTTTAACATTTTGAACTAAGCATCAGTCAAGGGGTAGTTTTTTGGGGATGTTGCAAGTAGTAGTTGTAATAATACATTAATAATTGATTTACAGTTTATGTATGAAGAAGAAAAATTTTCGTATAAATTAGATGTTATTTTCGGGAAGTTTGGTCAAGGGGTGGCTTAAGGGATGTTTTTATTCTTGTACTTGGCAGTCTAAGTCAATTCTATGCTAGGAATTATAGTGGTGAGAATTTATTTTTTTAGATTTGATTTTTTCATGTTTTTTACGGATAGGGGGGTGGGGGGTTGTACATGGGGGGTGGGTTGATGCGGCATTTGTAGTCCTTAATGAGCTCGAAATTATGACATATATAAAACTTTCCTAGTGAACATTTAAATGCCGTGGGGGTGCTAACTTAATTACTAGTTAGCACCCCCATTGAAAATTTTGAATATCTCGAAGGGGGGGTTGGTCTGAAATTTTTTTCTTGCAGTCCTAAATTGTCCTTAATTAGCTCGAAATTATCACCGTTTTAGATTTTCATTTTTCGAAAGTGGGGGTGCCAACTTTATTTTCATAAAAATTCTCGTCTTTTAATTTGCTTAAAAATTCGAAAATACCATCACAAACATCTTCATTCCTTTCCAATAGTTAAAACGATGAAATCAATTACAGCACCCTTGTTCGGCCATCGCTTGAAGTATAATCTCCGTTAAAATTCAAGTTTTTGCTCCACTTAGCCTGGATCAGGTCGGATCGCCGCCTCAGCCGGGATGGTCGGATCTTGAGAATTTAAGGCGCTGAGGCTTACATCAAATATCACTGGACGAATACTAGTTAAGGATTTTCTTTGCTGAAGAAGATTTAAAGCTTGTTGTGCAGATGCGATTGATTGAGAGTCATCAGAAAGTTACGGAATATAAAATCGATGATTTGTTGTTTTCGATCGTATCTTCGATTTGAAGCGTATTTCGTGTTAGGATTTGTTGAATGCGGAACGTGACGTTTTGCTCAATCTCTAAGTTAAATTTCACAAATGAGCCGTATTTTATTCTGGAGATTTGTCTAAGAACTCATTAGCATTAATTGTCGGCCATTGTTCAAACTTTTTGTGCGACAATATTTTTCCAGTGATTAATTGTTTTGTAACTTTTCGAAACGAAATTATTGTTGGAAGACTCAGGCTGGTTTTCTCTCTTAGTCTTAGTCTCGTTTCTTTCTCTTAGTCTGAAGGGTGGGCGTTTTTGGGGGACTGTCTTATGTAATTTTGACGTTCGAAAAGTGCTGATTCTCAGCCTAGTTTGAATAATAGACTTTTGAATTTTGAATTTTTTGGTAGTCTTGATTTGAGACAATCATCTAGCATCAGTTCAATCTGAGGGGCAATTTCCGTAATTTTTATGGACGTTCGCATTCAAAAGTCAAAGTTCAAAGTTTTTATTAATGCGATTTTTGGTGATACAACAGGGTCTAAAAAATATTTTATAGTAGCTCAAAAATCTACCCTGTAAAGGCATGCATTGTTAAATTACAATATTATAAATTAAGTTAAAAATTACGTGAAACATATGAACAATCAATAAAATCAATAGAAATTAAAAACAAGATATATTAGATTGTAATAAATTAGTAGACATTCGCATCTCATTCGCAATCTGTTAAAGAATACAATCAATTTACCAAAATTTTTGACAAGTTTGCCAGATTGCGACTTGAATGAGAACGTTTTTTAAGTACGAGAATAATAATTGGCCTTCCGGTCTACCTGATTCAGACAAATCAAAATGTATCATAGATATATTGCGTCAATCTTGCATTACACCGTGACCTTACACAATCAATCTGTCATCAATATAAAACCAAGAGCTCGAATTAAACTCATCCCAGATTGATCGTCTAAGGTCACCCCGTGAGTTAACAATACCTCAACAAATTGCTTGCGTCGTCGTCGGTACCAATTACCTGAAGGTATCAATAGGCCTTATTTAAAGACGCTATAAAGTTGTACGGTGGGAAAACCGTGGTCACAGTTCCAGTTGGATCTTGTGAGATAAACACGGAATGTTGTAGAACATAACGACATTAGATAACAAGATAACGATGATCGAACACTATGTAAATAAGATGCCATCGTTATTTATCGGGACGCGTTTCCGACAGCTGACGATTAGGAGGTTATTAACGAGTACTACTTACTGCCTCGTTGATCTAATGGTAGCAACAGCTAAAATTCAAAATAAATACAAACAAAAATATGTATAAACAAAGTGAAGCCCTGACTCCTGCGCTAGGTAAAAACACCTGTGTTACAGGGGCCAGTGCCTTCTCCCAATTAGTAAGTTCTGAATTGAAACTCCATAGGTACTACGCTAGACAAGGTCAGTGTTACCACCGACGTATGTGGGGCCTACTGTACATACCTGAGAACCATACAGTAATTCAAATTCAAGATATTTTATTTCACATAAACCTACAAGGGCACTTATGAAACGTCAGAAGCTAGGTGCACGGTTCCAATTGGTCGCTTCCTATGGAGAAGAGCCGGCAAGAAACAACACGGTTACTCTTTTAACAACATGTAAATGGTTTTTACAATGTTTTCAAATTACAGTGTTAATAGGTATGAGAGGACAGTGTAGGCTTATCAATAAGTACCAGGTTCTTAGCAAAATAAAAAAATATCCACAAATCTACAGCCTACAATGTTCTCACATTCACAAAATCTAAAAGAAAATAATCTTTGATAAATATTAACAAAATTATTATTTTTATTAAAATAAAGAGCTGAGCGTTTTAAACCAAATGACATGATTGTCACTGCTACTGCAGCTGTAACAAAGCTAATTTAATAAAAAAGCGGCCAAGTGCGAGTCGTACTCGCCCATGAAGGGTTCCGTAGCAGCAAGTAACGATAAGTTTACGATTTATGACGTATTAAAAAAAAACTACTTGCTAGATCTCGTTCAAACCAATTTTCGGTGGAAGTTTACATAGTAATGTACATCATATATTTTTTTTAGTTTTATTATTCTCTTATTTTAGAAGTTACAGGGGGGGGACACACATTTTACCACTTTGGAAGTGTCTCTCGCACAAACTATTCAGTTTAGAAAAAAATGATAATAGAAACCTCAATATCATTTTTGAAGACCTATCCATAGATACCCCACACGTATGGGATTGATGAAAAAAAAATTTTTGAGTTTCAGTTCTAAGTATGGGGAACTCCAAAATTATTTGTTTTTTTTCTATTTTTGTGTGAAAATCTTAATGCGGTTCACAGAATACATCTACTTACCAAGTTTCAGCAGCATAGCTCTTATAGTTTCGGAAAAAAGTGGCTGTGACATACGGACGGACAGACAGACAGACAGACAGACATGACGAATCTATAAGGGTTCCGTTTTTTAACGGAACCCTAAAAATATAGAATATTGTAGGTATGTATGTCATACTATTGTTGGGTCTTGGGTTCGATTCGCAGGTCGGGAAAGTGTCATTGGATTTTTCAATCAAGAATTTCTTGGTTGATGGCAAAAGGCTCGCCCCCTATTACATGGGACTTAACCATAACTGGCGAAATACGTATACGTATATGGTACACCTCTGCCTAAGCCTTCGGAGATTACAGTCGTTATGCTATGATCATAAGGCTTCGATCGTCATGCTTTTTGCTTGACGTTCTGCTATCTTGTATTGATCCTATACGAAAAGTACTATTTGTACAGTGTTTATAAAATGTGCACATATCGAAATGAGGGAATCTATGCTTAATTTTATCGAAGGATTTTTTTTTTTACAACATTCGTAATGGGGCGTCTTATTGAGAAATTTTACGATTATTGTAAAAATTTATGAAAAAAAAACAGACTTGCAAAAAAAAAACATTTTATTTTCAATTGAGGGTAGTTTTTTTTTTTTCACAATTTCCTTTTTATGAGGACGCCTAATTACTTCCAATCATTATGGAGTTTGTTTCATCGCGGTAGATCATTAAGTTTAAAAGTTACACCGTTTTGTTTGACAATTCCATTAAAAAAAAGATTTTTTAAATATTTTTTCCGTCGATAAAATTAAGCATAGAAATCAATCATTTCGATATGTGCACATTATAAAAACTCCTACTGTATTGCGCATAGTCGAATAAATTGAGATTTTCATCACGCTAAATTACCCTAGGCATATAAACAGACGGCTAACTACTCCTGAATACCAGGAATCGATAGGACGCCACAGTTTTATGGACACCATTAATTATGCATGCGACTGCACTCGGTAATGAGCTTCCCATGCTAGCGTAGGCTACTGTGAACCTACGCCTACCTATACATAAGTGAGTACCTCTCTACCATCGAATACCTGTACTATCCATGCCATCGTATGCTATACTCCATTTGAAATGAGATTAAACATTTAAACAAACCTTTTATTTACACCCATGCTATAAATCCTCTATAAAAGTTTATAAAACAGTTAGCTTATTGCCAACATTAAAATAGCCAGTGTCATTGTAACCATAATAACATCCAAATGAGTGTTATAATGTTGTACTAAATTTCATTATGCAACTCTTTAGTGGGTATGAGGAACAGGGTGTAAAGTTCACTCAACCACCATAGAAACGGGAGGGTCCTCCGACCAGACGGGTGTTGTGTCGGTGGTTGAAGTCGGAATCTTGTATATAGGTATGTCGATCGCTCGGTAAACTCTAATTGCGCGATGCAGGATTTGTGTGACGTCATGTCTATGATGCGTAGTTCGTATGTGGCGGTGTAACCGCTACAACTCGTTTCAACGTTTAAGTGGGGGCCAGCAGCACCCGCTGCACGTATGTGCGGTGATGTGCTGCTGCAGGCGACGTTCATACGTGCAGTTGTACTGAATTTCGTGGGAATTTGTTATTCTTGATTTTTAATTACAGTAAACACCCAATAGTTTCGGAACCTTTTATACAGGATTCATATCATGGGTGTAGATAAAGTCTTGTAAGCAACTGTACATAATTATTTATTAAAACAGTTGCATAAATAATTACTATATCGACACGAATTTGTGTTCCATAAATATAATACCTACTGTATCAATTTGTAGCTACAATTAACTGCAAATGTGTAATATGTTTTGGGGCTACACATCATCTGGGTAGGCCGCTGCGGGTGCCGCTGAATACCAGTATTTTACATAGAGAGACTGCATATCTGACCTCCACAACCCAGTTACTGGGTATAGCTTGTCCATTTTGAAATGACGCGCCCCGCTACCGCAGTACCCACAGAAATCTGCATCGTAAATGCGGTAGTAGGACGCGTCATTTTAGAGTTGACAAGCTTGTAACACGATACCCCTTGGTAAGACTGGTTGTCAGACTTTCGGGCTTCTGACAGCCGTAATGACTGTCAAAGATATCTATATATGTACTTAAATGACAGCCGGGACCAACGGCTTAAAGTAATTTCCGAGCCATGGAGCCATGTCTCATAATGGATGGTCACCCATCCATGGACTGACCTCGGCAAGTGTTGCTTAACCTTGAAGTTCGACCCGTGTGGCTGTTATTATTTAGCCACAAATGAGCCTGAGATTCTAGCTGTATCTAGATACTGTACCTGTGTCTGTCGGTTTTGCGTCTAATGATCATTGCTTTGTGGTTACTGTAATTACTATGTTGGGATACCTTTAATTAATTGTTCATTGGTGTGGATAGGTTAACAATGATTGGGTGGTCATATCTGTGTATTACTGAAGATGTAGGTAGATTTGTATGAGCACATTTGCTGAAGCGAGCTATCGCAAAATTCGCAATTATGCTGTGTGAAGGAAAAAAACACTTATAGAGAGGGGCTTGTGGCTAAGTAACAACAGCTGCACGGATCGATCGATCAGGTTAAGCTACGCTTGTCGCGGTTGGTCTGTGGATGGGTGACCATCTTGACATACCAAGACACCTCCGTGCCTCGGAAAGCACGTTAAGCCGTTGGTCCCGGCTGTCATTTGTAGATCTTTGACAGTCGTTACGGGTAGTTAGAAGCCCAAAAAGTCTGACAACCAGTCTTACCAAGGGGTATCGTGTTACCTAGTAACTAGGTTGTGGAGGTCAGATAGGCAGTCGCTTCATGTAAAATACTGGTATTCAGGTGAATCCGGTTAGACTGGAAGCCGACCCCAACATAGTTGGGAAAAGACTAGGCAGATGATGAAGGAAAAAACAATAAATAATAAGTAACGGCCTCCGACTTACGAGTTGTAGGTCGTAGGTTCGAACCCAGACAGGCGCTTTACTTTGTGTAAATAATTTCATCACCACTGCTCTCAAAACGGTGAAGGAAAAACATCGTGAGGAAACCGGCATGTCCTAGAACCAAAAATTCGAAAACATGTGACATCTACCAACCCGCACTGGGCCCGCGTGGTGGATTACAGCCCACTCCCTCACGAAGAGAGGAGGCCTGTGTCCCAGCAGTGGGAACATTATAGGCTGATTATTATAAAGGGTTTCGATTGAACTACAATTGATTAATCATCATTATGGTTTAGCTGTCTTCATTTAGCGCCTAAGGTCAAATCATTCAGTAGCGACCTTAATCATGTCTGCCTTTGAATACTAATAGGCATAGATTTGGATAGGTACTAATTGTAGTATATTCAAACACGAAGCATTTATTTCAATTAAACCATTTACAGGCACTTTTGAACTGTCAAAGAGTCGGTCAGTTAGTCAGAAAGTTGAAGCTAGTTGCAAAACGTAGATCTCTATTGAGAAGAACGGGCAAGAAACTCCAAGGACACTCTTTCAAATATAGATATTACAAAATCCTGGGTACATTATTCTTGTTGCTTCTATATGTGAGAACAATGTACAAAAAATAATCAAAACCAATTGAAAATACATACATACACATACATACATAAACTCACGCCTTCTTCCCATGGGGGTAGGCAGAAACTACAGAACGCCACCTGCTACGATCCTTACACAGTCCTTTTGCCTCGTTTACGTTCATACATCTGGTCATACACGCACGCCGGTTGCGAGGACTACGCACCTGGCCTTTCTGAAGAACATCACCAATAAGGTCAGTATATGTCCTCCTAGGGCGTCTCCGCCCGGCCTTTCCCTTTACATCAGCCTTGTAAATACATTTTGTTAGTCGCCTTTCATTCATTCTCTCAACATGCCCAAACCATCTCAGCATACCCTTTTCAATTTTTGTCACTACATCTTCTTTTAAATCACACCGCTGTCTTAAAAAAGAAAATATAAGATTAAAAATAAGCCCTGGCAGATAAGAGATGACCAGTTTCAACTGACGGTGCCGTATCGTTGCCAAAGCCAATCATTGAGTTTTGTTTTGTGTACATCTAAATGTTAGCATCTTTTCTGTCAAAGACATTGTGATACTTATCCATCATACCGCACGTGGATTACGGGCATTACGGCCCAATCTCTTATAGAGAGGTCTGAAACCCAGAATTGGGAATATTAAAGGTGGTGTTACCTTAACCACCCTGGCCTATAGGCTAGGGTTGCAAAATAACGTCCTAATTTTACGGAAAACGCTGGTAAAATACGGGTATTTTACGGTCATTTATATAAATTACGGTAAAATTACCGGCGACTTATGAAGTTTTCAATTTTAATTTGTGCTGTCCTCTGCTCTGCCTCTGCACATAGATGATATTATTATAATCCATGACATGATGTGATTCATATCTTGAATTCTTGACTTGAGAATTAAGTTTTAGGGATTTTAGTACTGATCGCGACGATAGGTCGTAATGGAGCGAAATCAAAGACGATTGAGTGGACTGTATAGTAAATAGATTTATGAAATATTAAAAGTACAACAAGGAATACGAACAAACAAGAATTAAATAGGATGGCTAAATAAGACGCGTAAGCGCAGCCGTGCTTGAAGGCGTGCAACAGCTGACTGCTGAGGCGCGGGGGCCCGCGCTTGGCTGTGAGGCCAGCTGACTCGCCGCTGCCCCGCACCCCTCGTTCACTGCCGCCAGCGCGCGGCGATGTTGAGAGCGGAGGTCTCAACATACTCCCCCCGTTGAAGAGTCTTCAACAGTGGTGACCGGCAGCGGGCAGATGGTGTTGAAGGCACGGCTGCGCTTACGCGTCTTATTTAGCCATCCTATTTAATTCTTGTTTGTTCGTATTCCTTGTTGTACTTTTAATATTTCATAAATCTATTTACTATACAGTCCACTCAATCGTCTTTGATTTCGCTCCATTACGACCTATCGTCGCGATCATTGATCCGGCTCGAAGGACCAATGATCGCGACGATAGGTCGTAAT
Source organism: Agrochola lychnidis (assembly GCA_963680765.1). Taxonomy (NCBI): domain Eukaryota; kingdom Metazoa; phylum Arthropoda; class Insecta; order Lepidoptera; family Noctuidae; genus Agrochola; species Agrochola lychnidis. The sequence continues at coordinate 5,534,108 of OY796849.1, read as the reverse complement.
GGAGCGAAATCAAAGACGATTGAGTGGACTGTATAGTAAATAGATTAAGCGCAGCCGTGCTTGAAGGCGTGCAACAGCTGACTGCTGAGGCGCGGGGGCCCGCGCTTGGCTGTGAGGCCAGCTGACTCGCCGCTGCCCCGCACCCCTCGTTCACTGCCGCCAGCGCGCGGCGATGTTGAGAGCGGAGGTCTCAACAAGTACACATGAGTCGCACAGCCCAGTTTTCAGTTTTTTTTTAAGTTCCTATATTGCTTATATCTCCGGCAAACATTCAAATCTATTTATCCGTCAATTGAAGTAAATGACATAGATACACATGATACACACAAACATACTCACTTCCGTATTTGTATTGTTTTAGTGGGTATGCCTGTATATATACGTTTAATACGTTTTTTTACTTAAAATTACCATATTTTACCGTAAAATACCGTAAATTACGTAAAATAACATTTTTACCGTATCATACCAGGGTAATTTTACCGTTTTATATCCCTGATTAGTTTTAATTTTTCGTGTGGTTAGTGATGGTGTCAGACCTGGTGGTAACCTGGTGTCAGAGTTTTTATGCCGCCTCTGACTTGGATTCACATGCCCGCGAGAAATATCTCTCTGGCATGTCGGTTTCCTCACGATTTTTTCCTTCACCGTTTTTGAAGCAAGAGATAATTATACAATACGCACATGAATCAGAAAAAGTCAGAGGTGGGTTTGAACTCGAACCTAAGCTACTAACCACTAGCTTGATTTGAAAATTTCAAACCTGTCTATCTGTTTTATAATAAAATCAATAAAACAGTGAACCTGTGAAGCAACAAGCAAGTCGACACTCTTACCGTAGATTTGAACAGTCATAAACGTCGTATAAATTAGGGTCGATACAATACACTGCCTGACACTATTTTATAGTCAACATGTGACGTAATCAGATTGGCGCCACACCAAAATGAAACAACCATTTAATAATACTTATTGTTATTTACTTAGCGATTCAATTATAGTATTTCTGTTTTCTTAATGTCCCTCTACAAACTTCGGGTTTCGTCAGTCGTCGGATTGCTATCAGTTGCCCTGTGCACTTGGTGCAGAATGAAATGAAATGAAATTTTATTTGCAAGAATTGTAGTACATTACAGTTGGTCAAGTTCTAAAACAATTCGATAAAACTAGCATGCAAAATCAAATAAATAAAGTAAGAAGCTAATAAAATTGGAACGTACATCATAATGATTAAAATAAGAATAAAAATGCCAATCATTTGTCAAATTATAATAGTAAAATGTCAGTGTAAATCTTTAAAATTTAGGTACTCTTTCACAGAATAGAAAGATTTTTCTATGAGCCATTTGAATAACGCTGTTTTAAAACTTTGGCAGTTCCCTATATGGAGATGGAAATTAGCATTCGTTTGTATTCGGAAATGCGATGATTCCCGAGGTACAGGTATTAAAATTTTAATACAACTGGGGTACCCAACTGATGCAGCCCACTGTACATTAAGAAAATAGAAATACTGTAGTGCAGTACTTTAGAGGCGGCTTCCACGGAATGTAATTAATGATAGTCCGAAACACTAATGTTGCGTCTTGACTGCTTTAAACCTGCGTACTAGCAAGTCTTTTACACTGGTCTGAACTTTGATGTATCCAAGCTATTCTTTGGAGAATTTCTTCTAGTTGTTTTCCATTTCGATTTCATATAGCAACTTTTTGTTTAGCGTATTTATTTTCCAGCTTCCAATTTCTAATTTCATAAATCTCAAAAAAAAAAATTTAGGATCCTCTACCAATCGCCAATCATAAATTAATTTACTCGTTTGGTTACTAAGATCTGATCGTTAATCAGTGTAGCATTCAGCCCTTCCTTCCAATACTACCTAAACCCAGTACGTCGTCTATCGCATCCGCTGTAATCAATCATCGACCGAAGCAGCGATGCCCCTTGTTGCCACAGAGTAGACACCGCATGGAGAGATACAGACGCGGAACACAATGCGATTTTCTATAATTCTTGTACAACGCTCACCTTCGTAGATGTCCAGACAGACCCTGCTTCATCATCATCAGCCTGTGGAGGTAGGCCTCTCCAATTGCACGCCATTCAGCTCGGTTCTCGGCAACTTATCCAGCTGCTACCAACCACCCTGTGAAGATCGTCGCTCCACGTAGCCTGAGGGCATCCTACCTTCTATAGACCCTAGTTACCATTATTTAATTACTGAGTTGTTTGGTAATTACTGCTGAACATTTAACGTTTTTATGAAACTTTATTGCAAATTATAAATCTATTAGCAAATGCTTTGACAAGTATGTTGTTACTATCGCTTTTGAAGTCACTGCTGCCTACTGATTCGATAGCATCCCAGACACAGAGGGAACAAGAGTTTATCTGTGAAATTATAACGCAGGATATTATTTTGGCGCAACTGCCGCCATATTCTGTGTGTGGCATTAATAGACACTCTGTTTACTTATTACTCTGTGCTCACACCTAACGGCAAGATACCCATATTAATGAACATTTAATATGTATCATTGTATCTACACATCCTAGACAATTAGATTTATTTGCGCGTCTCCCTTCCTGATCACAATTTATTTATTGGTCCTCGTGACTCGAATGCGAGACTAGAGTCATGGCCAATGTCATGTTCTAACAATAGTTAATTGTTTTATGATTATCGATCAATTATTCATTAGTCTGAAGAGACACTTGTTTGTTTGATACCGCGTTGTTATTGTCAATTCTGTGAAGCATTACGTTTTATTCACTATAAAGGATAAACAGAGGCATGTGCCGTTTTTACGATAGTGGGGTATTTTGTTTTAAATTACTGTACTGTTTATGCTAAGTTTTAATTTTATGTGTCGACGGTACGGCAGTAAGGTGCGGATGTAGAGCTTTGGCGCAAACTATGTTTGACCTGAGGAGGTCCTATCCTGACCTCTGAGCTCCAAAAATGCAGCCATAGCAACCCCTGTGCTTCTACCGGTAGTGATGTCGAAGCAGCGAAGTTTTGACCCAACATAATTTAAACATTGGCCAAATGCGAGTCGGGCTCACACACGACGGGTTTCGTATCATCGTTCAATATTTAAAACAATTTTATTACTTAAAAAAAAAAAGAGGTTTTTTGTATGGGGACCCCTTTTTATTTTAAACTTCATGAGAAACAGCCCGCTGACAGACGGACGGGCAGCGGAGGCTTAGTAATAGGGTTCCGTTTGACACGCTTCGGGTGCGAAAACCTAATACACTGTTGTGCCATCGATACGGCGAAGAAAAAAAAAGATTTTATGTCTCTTGAGTAATATTATGAAAGCTTGTTATAAAACAAGTACTGCGTAATCAAACAAATAATCAATAAATATCCATCCTTATTAGGAATTCTCAGGTATTAGGAAGCTTAACGATACTTTAAATTGCCCTCGCCTTATAAGGTCATGATATAGCAACTGGACATGATACTTATCTGATAGATTTCTAATTGATTTATCATTGAATCAGTACATACCGTGATTAATTCGATTGGTTACACGGTTTCCAATTAAAAGGTCGAGAGTCTGGCAGCTAAGTACGAATAGTTCTTTACAATTTTTATATTCGACATTTTTAATACGATTTTGACATTTTTATAATTTTTTGTCAATTTTCATTATTTTTTAATGAGTGTTGAATATTTCAATTTCATAATCAGCTTATAATGTTCCCACTGCTGGGACACATGCCTCCTCTCGGTGAGAGGGAGTGGGCTGTAATCTACCACGCGGGCCCAGTGCGGCTTGGTAGATGTCACATGTCTTCGAATTTTTTGGTTCTAGGACATACCGGTTTCCTGACGATGTTTTCCTTCACCGTTTTGAGAGCAGTGATGATGAAATTAAATACACAAAGTGAAGCGCCTGCCTGGGTTCGAACCCACGACCTACAACTCGTAAGTCGGAGGCCGTTACCACTGGGCCACCATTTCAATTTAATGAATCACAATTTTATTTTGGGTTTTTATCGGTTTAGAGTTGAAAATAGTTTATAATAAACTAGCTGACCCTGCAAACGTTGTTTTGCCATATAAATGTTTGGGGTGGACCATCTTTATCACTGACTATCCTACCTACCCTACCTACGCTACCTACCCTACCGACCCTACCTACCCTACCTACCCTACCTACCCTACCTACCCTACCTACCCTACCTACCCTACCTACCCTACCTACCCTACCTACCCTACCTACCCTACCTACCCTACCTACCCTACCTACCCTACGTCACTGATTTAATGAAGGCAATAGTCGAAAAATATATAAATGTTCGCATACACCATTTGTTAAAATTAAAAATAAGACTTTCGAAACGCCAGTTTTTTAACAAATACGTTCTATTTCAAGGACAATAAATAAAAAGACAGAACAACGGATTTTTAATTTTAACCCAAGTAAGATGATTTTCACAATTTATTCAGTACTACCTGTGGTACCTGCCGCCCGCGGCTCCGCCTGCGCTGTATTAGTACTTCTCCCAATATACCTAATAATATAGCTACATACATATAAAAATAATATACCTACCTACCCACCTTACCCTACTTTCGTACCTACCTACCCACCCTATCCTAGTTTCGTACCTACCTACCTACCCTACCTACCTACCCTACCTACCCTACCTACCTACCCTACCTACCTACCCTACCTACCTACCCTACCTACCTACCCTACCTACCTACCTACCCTACCTACCTACCCTACCTACCTACCCTACCTACCTACCCTACCTACCTACCCTACCTACCTACCCTACCTACCTACCCTACCTACCTACCCTACCTACCTACCCTACCTACCCTACCTACCCTACCTACCCTACCTACCCTACCTACCCTACCTACCCTATCTTTCAAGTTGGATCAAACTGCATACGGTGTGCAAATTTGATTAAAATTGGTTGAGTAGTTTAGGAGTCCATCGCGAACAAACAACGTGACACGTAATTTATATACCTATATTAAGATGGTTTATAATTTAAATGTATGAGTGAAAACTATGGACTAGAATTATGTCTGAAATTACTAAAAATTTAATTTAGTTACATAGATACTCAGACCGACTTGCACCACATATCATTAAGTGCATTTAGTGCTAAACGAATTTACTCTTAGGGATCTCGCGGACGGCCACGGCCACAACCAGTGGTCGCAGAGATCAGGTAAACTATAGAAACCAATACGAATCGCGCACTTGGTCGCAACGGCCAACTAGCCGCAGACCATACAATACCCTAGACGGCCAGGATTGGCCGGAGTCGTGGCCGACTAGTGCGCAAGATCCTTAACTGTCAATCGATTGAAGACGACAGAGATGAGATTGTTTTAAATACTTTTAGAATTGCCAAACTTAAGTGGCAGTGGGCAGGGCACATTGCTCGCAGAACAGATGGCTGATGAGGCCGAAAAGTTCTGGAGTGGTTACCGCGTACCGGAAGACGTAGCGTGGAAGGCCTTCCAGAAAGTGGACCTTGTGAAGGCCGCAAGAATCCGCTGAATACGGGAAGCCCGGAACCGGTCGAAGAGGCGGTGTTTGGTGGAGGCCTATGTCCAGCAGTGGACGTCTTTCAGCTGAACTGATGATGATGACGTTTATCGTTAAATACATTTAGTAATTTGTGGTGCATAGGGCTTTAGAAGCTTGTGCTATACCTGTCCTGTCAGTGAACAGGACACTTAGGATAGTTGACTGAAGATTGTCCATTCATCGAATATATTGCCATTATCACCAAGAAAATATCTAAAATATCGCAAAACTATTATTTTTTTATCGCTATAGGGTAGCTCTTAGGCTGCATCTCACCTGATGGTAAGTGATGATCAGGCCGAAGATGAACACGAGCTTCACCCGGAATGCTCAACCACAGAGGAACTGGCTATCTTACATCTAACTGCCGAAACACAACAATGCTGTTGACATTGTTGTTATGGCGACAGACTTTGATACGATGGTGGTAGCTAGCCAGGCGGACTTAGAACAAGCCCTACCACCAACCAAACCGAGCAGAAAATTTTGCCTCCACTGGGAATCGAACTCGGTAAGTACCTACCTTTGGGTCTGAGACAGGTGATCTTACCACCAGACCACAGAGGCTGTTAAAACTATCTCAGACTAGAAGGCTGTCTATCCTCTTAAATACTCTGAAGACATAAAACCACTTAAAAACACGCACGAGTTGAATATATCTCTTTTCTACTTACAGACTTTGTTCGAAAACCACAAGAAAATAATCAGTCGGAGACAAAATCATCCAATTCGTATAGGTTCGCCATCAAATCAGTTCAAAACTCACAGGTATTCAATCACTAAACCCAGCCGTAAAGGCAAAATGGAGGTGACGATAGCACAATTCTATTTAAGACCACTTCCTGCTTGAGATGAAAGTGCTTAGTAGTTTATGGCCGGGCCAGCGGAAACTGCGTATTAATTGCATATAGATAGGTACAATGTACTGACGATGTGCGAATCTATAATTTTCTCATGTTTTCATATTAGAATTTTCAACGGTAATTCAAAGTTTGTAATTTTGGAGGGAATAATTTCCTGTTGGGTTTTGTTTGATACCAGGTGGCGGCCATCTTGCTTATTTGATGGCTTTTAAATTAGGTACGTCGTATTCATAAACGTTTTATTTTAACTAAACATGAAAATGTTTCATGTGTTTGATATGAAAATTACAAGAGGGCCTACCTAGGACAAGTGGATTCTCAAAAGCTTGTCGATCCAATCCATTTTTGACTTTTTAAGGTTCCCTACCCGAAGGGTGCCACACGGAACCCTATTTACTAAGCCTCTGCTGTTCGTGCGTCCGTTTGTCTGTCAGCGGGCTGTATCTCATGAATCGTAATAGGTAGACAGTTGAAATTTCCACAGATTGTGTATTTATATTGTCGCTATAACAACAATTAATTTTAAAAAAAGAAAGAAGAAAAAAAAAACTGGCAGTCCGGGAGTGCCAACAGAAGTGAAAACTTGAACAAGATCGCCTTGGTGGAAGAAAAATACTTGTATAGAACATTGGTCCGTAACTTTATCTAAATAAAGAGCACAATCGCGTCTACAAAAAACAAAAACCTCCAAAACCTTTAAAATAAAGATACTTGCATAGAACATTGATCTGTAACGTAATATAAATAAAGAGCACAATTGCGTTTACAAAAATGAGGTGTCGGTAACTGTGTCGCGAGTTCAATTGTTTTTCCCATCTCAAAAACAGGGACTTGAAACGTTACTCAAAATAACGTTACGCTAAGTTCCGATAACGATAATTTGTACCGTTCCACCAGGATCGCAACAAAATTAATTTCTTGGCTATAACGATACTAACAAACGGAACGAAATCTTAAACTGTTTAATAACAATATTAAAAGTATATCGTTATTAATATATCGATATAACGAAATAATAACGTTGTTCATTTCGTCAAGGGCGCGTTTGTAAATCGGACAAAATTATGCTGTTTTTCGGTACATTTTGTGACAAAACTAAACCGAATCAAATATAACTAATAACTACGCCATAATAATATAAATTGGTTCTTCATCTTTAAAGATAAGTAATTTTTTTATTCAAAATAATAGTTTTTTATATTGTAAAAACGATCTTCCGTTGTCATAATTTAGGATGTCTAAAAATACTATAAGTAGGCACATATATTCAATTCTAAAGTTAAGGAAAAAATCTTTCAAAATGTCACAAATAGTCGTAAAAAAATTGAAACCCGAAACTATCTTTTTCACATATTTTGCTATTACGAATGAATCTTAACACATTGCATTAAGGGTTATTTTATTTTTGGTCTTTGTTTTGATTGTATGCATTTGGAAAGAAATCTCAGTCCGCGGTATTTAAGCGTATTATCTATGGTCCGCGCTCGGCCATTGTCGTGAGTGGACCCTGTATTGCCTTTTTGCAGCGGCTCGTGTGGAAAAGATCGCTGTACAAAGTACAAATACAAAATATTCGATAATTCAAATTTGATACTTGATACGGTGCGCGGTGAGATAATTTTATGATCACAGATTTTGATTCTAGATAATATTTTAATTCGGTTAAAGTAGGTAAAGTTTATAAATGCCTATTCGTCTAGGACTTTATGAAATGACCTGAAGGTGTACTTTGGTGACTGCTACTGGAACTCCTCGACGAGTAGAACTAGGTGTGCCGAGTTTGGGCTCGTTTTGTTAGTTATGATGAGACCTTACCTCCGGACCTGATGGAGTGACCTGAAGGTGTACTTCGGTGACTGCTAGTAGAACTCCCCGACGAGTAGAACTAGGTGTGCCGAGTTTGGGCTCTTTTTGTTAGTTATGATGACACCTTATCTTCGGACCTGATGGAGTGACCTAAAGGTGTACTTCGGTGACTGCTAGTAGAACTCCCCGACGAGTAGAACTAGGTGTGCCGAGTTTGGGCTCTTTTTGTTAGTTATGATGAGACCTTATCTTCGGACCTGATGGAGAGACCTAAAGGTGTACTGCGGTGACTGCTACTGGATCTCCTCGACGAGTAGAACTAGGCGTGCCGAGTTTGGGCTCTTTTTGATAGTTATGATGAGAGCTTACCTCCGGACCTGATGGAGTGACCTGAAGGTGTACTTCGGTCCCTGCTACTGGATCTCCCAGACGAGCAGAACTAGGTGTGCCGAGTTTGGGCTCATTTTGTTAGTTATAATGAGACCTTACCTCTGGACCTGATGGAGTGACCTGAAGGCGTACTTCGGTCCCTGCTACTGGATCTCCCAGACGAGCAGAACTAGGTGTGCCGAGTTTAGGTTCGTTTGGTAAGTTATAATGAGAACTTATCTCCGAACTTCATGAAAGTGATCTGAAGGTGTACTTTGGTGACTGCTACTGGAACTCCTCGACGAGTAGAACTAGGTGTGCCGAGTTTGGGCTCGTTTTGTTAGTTATGATGAGACCTTACCTCCGGACATGATGGAGTGACCTAAAGGTGTACTTCGGTGACTGCTAGTAGAACTCCCCGACGAGTAGAACTAGGTGTGCCTAGTTTGAGCTCTTTTTGTTAGTTATGATGACACCTTATCTTCGGACCTGATGGAGTGACCTAAAGGTGTACTTCGGTGACTGCTAGTAGAACTCCCCGACGAGTAGAACTAGGTGTGCCGAGTTTGGGCTCTTTTTGTTAGTTATGATGACACTTTATCTTCAGAGCTGATGGAGAGACCTAAAGGTGTACTGCGGTGACTGCTACTGGATCTCCTCGACGAGTAGAACTAGGTGTGCCGAGTTTGGGCTCCTTATGTTAGTTATGATGAGACCTTACCTCTGGACCTGATGGAATGACCTGAAGGCGTACTTCGGTCCCTGCTACTGGATCTCCCAGACGAGCAGAACTAGGTGTGCCGAGTTTAGGTTCGTTTGGTAAGTTATAATGAGAACTTATCTCCGAACTTCATGAAAGTGATCTGAAGGTGTACTTCCTTGACTGCTACTGGATCTCCCCGACGAGTAGAACTAAGTGTGCCGAGTTTGGGCTCGTTTTGTTAGTTATGATGAGACCTTACCTCCGGACTTGATGGAGTTACCTGAAGGTGTACTTCGGTGACTGCTAGTAGAACTCTCCGACGAGTATATTTATTTATTTATAGTTAATTAAAACGGTACAACATCAATTACATTAATTAACATGGAACAATTACAATCTTGACATTAATTTAATTTAAATCTTACATTGAGCAATGGACTCCCTAGCATACTTTCTCTCACAGAACACCAGACAAATACACATAATTTTATTCCATTCATCCGCAAACACATCACATTCAGGGTTGGCAATCAGAAGGGCATTTAGCATCTTTAGGGTACGACAGACTGGGGATTCGGCTTTGGCTACAGTTTTGCATGACAGTTGCGCAAACAGATTGTGTCGGCGGCTCAGACGGTATCCAATGTATTTGTCGGGCACAAATAATCGGCAGAAAAGGCCATGGAGCTCTGGACAGTCGATACGTCCCCGTAAGGTCTTACAGGCTACCGTGAGCTGATTAAGACCTCTTCTCACCTCCAACGAGTTAAAGCCTAACGTCCCTAAAAGATAGTTGGTTGGGTATATGTACGGAAAGAAATGATATAACCTTTGGAAGGGGCATCTTAGGAATGTTTTCTGAACCTTTTCTAACATCAGTGTTTGGGTCGCGATATATGGGTGCCAAACACAGGCACTAGACTCGAGTTTATTTCGAACCAGAGTAGTGTACAACAGCCTAATAACATTTGAATTGTGAAAGTCACGAGCATTTCTCAAAACAAATCCCGAGCGCCTGAAAGATTCACTCGCAAGCGCAGAAACGTGATCTCTAAAAGTCAGACAGCGGTCACTCCCAGGTCCTTTATGTTGCTGACACGAGTAATTACTTCACCTCCCAAATTATAGTTATAATGGATTGGGCGCAACCCTCTATCGTATGTCATTGACGTAGCACTTGTTTTATTAAAAAATAGCTTGTTCACAATGCTCCACTCATAGATGGCGTCAATATCCCTCTGAAGGAGCTTGCAATCCTCGTCCGTTCGGATTTGTGCGACTAGCTTAAGGTCATCGGCATATAGCAGGCACTTGGCAAACTTAACATTAGTTATGAGGTCATTGATCATGATCAGGAAAAGAGGCGGCCCTAACACGGATCCTTGACGTACGCCCGAGCGTGTATTGTAAGGCTTGGACTCGAAGCAGCCATGTCTTACAAACTACTTGCGATCACGCAGATAATCGGGAAAGAAGTTAAGAAGTCCGGACGAGAAACCGATGGCACCCAGCTTTGTCGAAAGCACATCGTTGTCAACTCTGTCGAATGCTTTCCAGAAATCGAAATACAAAACGTCAACCTGCCCACCGATGTCCAAGCAACGGGATATGTAGTCTACGTGAATCAACAAATTCGAATTCACAGAGCGACCCGGCCGAAAACCGTGTTGGGCATCAGATAGGGATATATTTACGCGTTTGTAAATGAAAGCGTGAAGTATATGTTCGACACCCGGGTGTCACCATTGTGTGGATCGGCCTGAGGACACGGTGGAGCATACGGTGGAGGTCTGCCCGGCTTGGGCGGAGCAACACCGTGTCCTCGTAGAGGCGATCGGCGGCAGTGTTCTCTCGCGTCCGGCCCTGATTCAGGCCATGGTACGGAGCGAGAGGAAATGGCAGGCCGTCACCTCCTTCTGCGAAGCGGTAATGCTCGCGAAGGAGGAGGCGGAACGCGTGAGGGAGGGGCAAATTTTGCGCCCTCACGCCCCTAACCGCCGCAATAGGAGGAGACGCCCGGGGCGGGAATCGCGAGCCGATTTCCGGGCACCGTAGGCGCGGGCTTGCGGACGGTGAGCAATGGGTAGCTCGCCGTCCGATAAGTACCAAGCCCGTGTCGACGGCGCGTTGTGTTCCACGCGCGCCTCAAAGAGATGTCAGCAGAATTGACGGGGTCCGCTAGGGCCAATGCCTGCCAGGGGTTCGAAGAAAACCGATAGGGACATCGTGGCCCCCGGCAACAGGGCAACCGAAGGAACGCGGGTGGGTTTTAGTCAGTAAGAGTCTGACACGCCCTCCCGCTCCATCCAGAGCGGGAGAAGTTATTTGATAATTTCCCACCCAAAAAAAAAAAGTATGTGTTCGAAAACCTTAGCAATGGTTGGCAGGATAGCGATGGGTCTGTGTTCCTCTACTGATGTTTTGTCACTAGTTTTAGGAATGGGAGTGACTCGCGAAGTTTTCAACTGTTCAGGGTATATGCCAGACCGGAGGGTCAAGTTAAAGACATGACATAGAGGGGCTGCCAAAATATCATGACATCTCTTAAGAGTAAAGGCTGGAATGTTGTCAGGGCCAACCGAGCTACAGGGTTTGAGTTTAGCAATAGCCTTAACTACATCCAGTGAGATTAAAAAGGGAAGTAGAACTAGGTGTGCCGAGTTTGGGCTCTTTTTGTTATTTATGATGAGACCTTACCTCCGGACTTGATGAAGTGAGCTGAAGGTGTACTTTAGTGACTGCTACTGGATCTACTCGACGGGTAGAACTAGGTTGTGCCGAGTTTGGGCTCTTTTTGTCAGTTACGATGAGATCTTACCTCCTGACCTGATGATTTACTTCGGTGACTGCTACTGGATCTCCCCGACGAGTAGAACTAAGTGTGCCGAGTTTGGGCTCTTTTTGTTAGTTATGATGAGACCTTACCTCCAGATCTGATGAAGTGATCTGAAGGTGTACGAGGCATGCCTTTTAAGTTCTGTCGTTTATAATTTTCTATAACTTCCGAAGAGGCCTAACACGGCTTCAGTGTTTCGAAGAGCTAACATCTGTGTTCTATGATAATGCCCCATGTCTGCGGACTGTCGAACGCTGGTATTTAGAATTCCAGCGTGGACATATCAGTCTTAGTGACAAATCTCGTGAAGGACGTCCAAAATCCGCCTTCACTGAAGATAACATCGTTTCTGTGAGACAACTAATCCTCGAAGATCGTCATGTGACATATCGGGAGATAGAGGCGTTATTAGGCATCTCAGGGACAACCATTCAGAAGATCTTGCCTGAGGCGCTTGGTGTGAGAAAGCTAGTTTCCCGTTGGATCCCGCATTTGCTTTCTGATGATCATAAGGCGGCCCGAGTCAGATGGTGTAAAAAAACTCTTCAAAGGTTCAACCGAGGAGAGTCAAATCATGTTTACGACATCATTAGTGGTGACGAATCTTGGATCTGTGCCTACGATCCTGATTCCAAACAGCAATCCACAATTTGGGTCTTCCAAGACGAGCCAAAGCCGACTAAAGTTGTTCGCTCTCGAAGCACTTCAAAGAAGATGGTGGCTACGTTCGTGGCGAAAACCGGTCATGTTGAGACGATTGCACTTGTAGATCGTAGAACGGTTAATGCAGAGTGGTATACCACAATTTGTTTACCACAAGTCATCGCCGAACTTCGGAAATCTAACCCAAAGCGACGCATCAACCTCCACCATGACAACGCAAGCTCACACAGCGCTCGTCAAACGTTTGAGTATTTAAAGCAAGAAAACTTAAAAATTCTTGACCATCCTCCATACAGTCCTGACCTAAGCCCTAACGATTTCTTTACATTTCCCAAAATCAAGAAAACTCTTCGTGGTCATAGGTTCCAGTCCGGTGAAGAAGCAGTCGACGCTTTCAAATCTGCCATTTTAAACACCCCCACTTTGGAGTGGAATAAATGTTTTAATAACTGGTTGTGGTGGTGGTGGTGGTCAGGAGGTAAAATCTTATCATAACTGACAAAAAGAGCCCAAACTCGGCACACCTAGTTCTACCCGTCGAGGAGATCCAGTAGCAGTCACTGAAGTACACCTTCAGGTCACTTCATCAGGTTCGGAGGTAAGGTCTCATCATAACTAACAAAAAGAGCCCAAACTCTGCACACCTAGTTCTACTCGTCGAGGAGTTCCAGTAACAGACACCGAAGTACACCTTCAGGTCACTTCATCAAGTCCGGAAGTAAAGTCTCATCATAACTAACAAAACCAGCCCAAAGTCCACGGCTCATATCTCTCTACTATTAGAAGGCGCTCAGTGCCTAACAGTCACTGAAGTAGGTATTTGTATCTATGTATTATTTAGTAAAAATATAAACAACAACACGGAATATTTTTTGTAGGTTCTATGTATTTTTAAACAAATCAAAATTTAAAAAAACTTTCAGTGTATCAAAATTGACTACTTTGACTAATGTATCACTTGATTACTATTCCCGCAGTTAACCGTGCGTACACTTGTGTGTGTGACCTGTGTCAATGTAGTAGCTCGATTCTATACCTATCAATTTTGCAAACGCGTCCTTAAGCAACATTGCCAAAAAAAATTGTGAAGATGACACTATCCCATAAATATAAAAGTCGGTAGGTATTAGATAACCACAACTATTCATTCACGACACTATCTGTAAAAATGTGCACTCTCGTACGAACTTATGTTTGAATACAGCGGTGGATTACCACCAGCCGGCAGCCGGCCGCCGAAAAAGGGGTGGCCAGTGGTGGTGGTGGTGGTGGGCAACGAGCGATGGAGCGGTGGTCAGCGGGAACAGTTCTTAAGAATAACGTTATACAAATGAATCTGTAACGTTATTACAAGCGGATATAAACATAATGTTACTGATACCTATAACGTTACTTAAAATATTGTCCTACAAAAATGGTATTCTATAACGGTTTTTTTTGGTAACGTTATTAATCTTTTTAGGTTTTAGTATCGTTACAAAATTTGGAGCGTTATTAGATAACATTTTGTGTAACGGAACGAAATTAATTTCGTTTTCAAGTCCCTGCTCAAAAATGCAAAATTAAAGGACCCACACAAGAATTTTTTTTCGGCGTTTTTTGCTAAAGACTGTACGGTGGTACGGAACCCTTCGTTCTTCGTTCGTAGCCAGTTTTTTATCATTGTTTTTATAATCGCTGATAGAATATCACTTTGTGTGGGTCTTAAGGGGACGATAACAGACTTTTAATGATTTTATACTGAAGATGACGTCTAAACGAGAAGTGTTAGTGATTTGAAAAAATTGTGTATTAAATTAGAGTATTTTCTTAATATTTTAATATAGGCACATTTTTTATTACGTTTATATTACATAGTGAAGAAATTAATTTGTAAAGTTATGTCTAACGCGGATAAAAACTGAGAATGATGCAAAATCTATCAAGCGTATTTTTCTGAAAAGTTCACTATTTTAAAGATAATTAAATTATTGATCTTTTAGTATACGTGTTTTATTAAAATTATTTTACGTATAATAAATTAATAATGCATCTAATTTGGGACAGCGCTCCTTGATGGGTGTTGCGTGAGCTCAGTACAGAACACGCAAGCTAACCATTCAAGGTTTCTGTCATATATCTGCGTCTTAAGGACAGATTTTTATATTTATTTCGTCGTTTCCATTTTCCATTGGTTCCTTAATCAATTCCAATGATTGGGCAGCCCAGTCTCTGGATGTCGGCCCGGGACTATTACATGGGAGTTAACCTTCAAGCGGGCGCGCGGTCATTTGTAACGGTAGCGGTCGCGCGTAACCTAAAAGACCTATTGGATATTACAGGGATTTAAAACACGAATTAATAAATAATCATTTATTATTTTTTATTTAGACATGTTATTATTATATTAGGACTCAATTTTACGAAAAAAGTAACTTAAAATTAGCTAAAAACAAAATTATAAAATCAAATAAAAAACTTAAAATTTCTTAGGATGAAAAAAGCAATTTGGCAACACAAAATCTTCTTATATACGTCTAACTAGCTTTATATAATAAAAAAACAATCAAAATAAGTTGGCTGCATGAGATCAAATAATTTATCATGAACATGGGTCTAGTTTTCTTCAGAATGTTTCTTTGACTTGATAACATTAATTGCAAATGAATGTAGTGTGGGTCCTGCAAATATTTCTCAGACATGACGTGCATTGTGTATTTTTTGCTGGGCATATTTTGCAACTTCCTCTGCATGTGCTGGAACTACTGCTTGGTTCATAATCAGCGTCTTCAACACTCATTTTCAAATGCTCCCTTATGTTTCTTTGGAGTTTTCTTGGAAGGTTCATCATCGTAGCCCTTCTTTGAACGTACTCTTTTGTCAGTTCAATACCTAATTGACGTAAATATTTTCGCCTTTTCTGCATAACCACTTGATTTGTCCTCAATATTACCATGGCATTTATTCCAGCAATATCCAGAAAACGAAAGAAGAGTGTCAATGGCCATCTATTATCATTTGTACTTTCATTAATTTCAGCAGCAGAATGAAGTGATGATAATAAAACTACAAATCATTATTTTTGGGCACGTACGAGACCAGCGTAGTCTTGTCAGAAAATCATTGCCACTTTGTTACCTTATCACGCCCCGTAAAATATGTGCTTATATCTGAAAGACGCACATCCTCTTCATCTGAATCTGAGCTGCTTGATTCGTCAACAGATTGAGTTTCCTCTGGAACTAGAAGGTGGTCGGAAGCTTCTGAACCATGGTCACTGAGCTCCGATTCACACTCGTCATCTTCTCGTTGTATTTGCGCAAGTATTGCACTACTATTTACTGCTCTACGAGCCATTTTTACATAAAAAAACACTATTACAAACTTAATTCGATGATATTCCAAAAAATAATATCTCGCGTTGAGCGTCGCGCGTAACTTTTTCGACGACAGGCGCGTGGCGTGCTTTCGACGCCTGCGCCGCGACCAAAGCAAATGCAATCTGTGCGTTCCAGAGGCCGCGGGTAAAGGAGGTAAAATGTTTATTTCGTGCACAATGAAACAATGACAGGCTACTAGGAATAGGAAACAGATGCGATAAGAAATAACGATATTATGAACGAAAATGTATCGAGTGCGGTCGATTCGACGCTGCGCGACCGCTTGAAGGTTAAAAACATTTGGCAAAAGGTGTGAAAACCACTTTGGGGAATAGAGCCGGGAAGAATTGTTATTTTTATTAATTAGGCGTAATAATTCATTTGAAATTCATCGTGTGATCCATAACAGCTAATATACCAAGTATTGCTATTTCAATTACAACACTATCAATACATTTAAGACGTAATTAACTACTTACAATGTTTTAAGTGGTGCAACATTAGCAGTCGAGATTGCTTTGATGTGTGCTTCAAAGAACGTATGCGCACGATTACGTGTTTAATAATAAATGTTACCTCCTTTCTTTGAACTCAACATTCGTTAGGTATTAGATGTGTTATTTTTTTAATTTAAATGAATTGTTATTAGAGTCGAAGGCGTGTTGAACTATGCATTACAGTCCAGTCCTGTGCTATCATTGTTTTTGACATTATAATGCACATACTTAGGGTTACCATTTCGAAATTTGAAAAGTCCTGACATTTGCATAAAAGTCCGGATATTAAACTTTTTAATCTTATTTTTTTTCAGTAATCCTAATCATAAAATGTAAAAGTAAAAGTTGTCTGAAATAAAATAAAATAAAAATTATTAATCATTTATCCTTTTTAAGAGAAAATCCCCTTAAATCAAAAAGTCCGGACGGGGGGGTTAAAAAGCCGGACATGTCCGGACAAATCCGGACGAATGGTAACCCTACACATACTTGACTTTATATTTGAAGTAGTAAGTAACTAAACAAATGCTGACTAAGTTATATGTGAAGGTTTCAGAAATATGTTTTCTCAATGGACAAATTCTCACAAATTCTTCGCAATTAAACGCTAAATGTAACTTGAAAGTTACGAAATGAAGGATAAATGACGAAACAAGATCCTTGTTTTACTATTTCGCCCAAAAACCAAAACGTGACGGAAATATTGTAAAGTTGACCAAAAATATAACATAGTTACTGAAATTTGAACCCAAACCCGTTGGTTATAACTTAATGAAGTCCTATACCAAATATCAAAGCAAACCGTAATAATTTCCCAGTGCCAAACTTTAAGATGGACATAAACCCAATCGGGTTGAACGGAGGCCTGATTAATATTGCATTCTACGATCGATCCCACTACCCAGTCTACCCAGCACCTACCCAGATTGCGACGTAAAACTGATTATGTAACCCTTCCTTACGTCTAATATCCGACCGTATCAAGATGGGATCTGGTTCGAAAATTGACATTTCGATAACGAAGTTTTGACTTTATTTCACGGTGAGGGTTATGTGCGAGATTAAACTTCGATCAATCCAGGTGCGTGACGGGTTATCCTGAATTGGGAGAACAGCGCAAGCTCTGGAACGATTTAGAATTTTACATTACAAAGGTTACATCCAGCGTTTGCCGATTCGCGAAGAATTTTTAAAGAAAGAATAAGTATTTATTGTGAATTTGTGACTTGCACAGGAAAATCACAAATTAAAATAAAACGAACTCATAAAAACACACAGTTAAAAAAAAAGATTGTGTGGTTTTATGAAACCACGGTAAAACTGAAACTTTTAAGCGAACTATAGGCACCGCCATATTGGCCTTGGCTGCTCTGACGAGCGCCTTTCACTTTATCCCTATTCCGCGGCCGACCGTCACGCGACATGCAATACACAGACGAAAAAGTTTGAGACGATGTAATAAAAGTTTCACTTTAATAAAAAAACGTGTGCGGTCGGGGGACCCCCGTCAGGAACGAAGTCCTTTCTCACTTATGATTCAAAACAAAAACAAAATTTTTGCAGCTGCCATCTTGGATTTACATTTTGACCTCACTATCGGCTTTTGCACCCTCGAAAACTATGAAAACGATACCCATGATGAAAAATTTGAAAATTTTCAGAGCCGCCATCTTGGATTTTCATTTTGACCAAATTCACACTTTCTCTCATTATTCTCTCCGGCATGCAGTGTACTCGCGCCTTGTATACAATTTTATCCCACGACACTGTAATCACTTTACTCTTTTCTTTTGTTTTTTTTCTGCCGGCGTTCACTCTCTCTCTCTTTCTTTCTCTTTGAATTAGAAGAAGATAGTCGCAAGTATTAAAACTTATTAGCGTGACGATTTCTAAAACATTACAAGCCACGTTAAAGAACTTCGTTCCAACAATAAAAAACAAAGTAAAATTAAAATAAAAGCAGAAAGTACGTACGAGGCCAAAAGGCTCCTATCTCAGCATGAAGCTGCAACATTTAAAAATAAATGTCGCAGCGCTTAAAGACCATGGAGAACAAGAATTCCATGAGGACTTGAGCATCGGACCGAGTCTTCATGGTCGTTGTCATTAAAATGCAATACCTCAACACGTTTTGCAGGCGCAATAGCTTTTACAGGCAAAAGACCAGTCGCGTTGATCTTGTTATCGAGGTGAAGATTGATCTTTAAAACAGTAAAAATGGCGTTAAGTACCATTTTTGCTCTCAAAAAACACTTATTGATACAATTTACGACATTGAAGGAGGAATATTGATGCTATTAATTCGCTGCTTTAGCTGTTAATTCTGGTAAAAAAACACTTTCTCTCTCCTTAAACATCGTCATTACATATAATTCCTTGCTCTTGTTTCATGTTTATAATTTTATGTACATCTGTCTAATATATATATATATATATATAGGTAATTATATGCTTTATGTATCTGTGTATTCTGTTGTATATGTAAATGGTACACCACTGACTACCTGCAGTATTGTCTCTCCTTTTCCATTTAAATCCATCCAAAGGTTGTCTGTAAAAGATCGCTTTTAGCGATAAGACCGCCCATTGTGTCACCCAATGTAAAATTTCTATATTAATGTCTGTAATTTTTTGGTGTACATAATAAAGAATATTCTATCTATCTATCTATCTATTTTTCAGCAATCAACTGAAAATTGGCAATACAATATAAAAGATAGATCCGATGAATATTGGCCGTTATAGCCAGCAAATAACTTTTTGTGTAGCAAATAACTCGATTAGTTCAATTTTCGCCTGCAGGCCGATAATTTAATTTGAACAATAAAGCCAATGATTCCGAGAACCAAATTAAAAATGGCGGCCTCGAATAGTAAAGTTTTCGAGTTCAATAACCTTTTGACAATGCGTTGTAGAGAAGGATGACCGACTTGGCGCGAATACGACAGTTCTATTTTATCGATTGTAGAATTCTGATTTAACATTAATTAATTAGTTTTAACTAGAAATCCTGTTAGTCTTTGTATTGTCTAACGATTTCTTTTTACTTTTGCTAGAATTTTTTACATATTTTTTTATATTGGTTTTCATTTAGGTTTTGCCTAATGTTGGTGAAAACTGACATTAATGTCCTTAATAATATGTTATCAATTTAGCACCCTCCGTGCTCTGTGAACGCTAATAATCGAATCTGGTGATCGATTGACAATAGGTATTTGTCAATCCG
Organism: Agrochola lychnidis; assembly: GCA_963680765.1. Classification (NCBI taxonomy): domain Eukaryota; kingdom Metazoa; phylum Arthropoda; class Insecta; order Lepidoptera; family Noctuidae; genus Agrochola; species Agrochola lychnidis. The sequence continues at coordinate 5,514,222 of OY796849.1, read as the reverse complement.
ATTAATAATATATTTTCTACAAGCGAGTTCTGATTCCACTCTGATGAAACAATACAATAATACGATAGGAGTAAAAATGATTTTACTACAGATTTACAGGCTAATCTATCAAAAGCTAAAAGGCTAACATCTAATCTTCCTCAACGTGACTCGAATAAATAAATAAACATGTCTACAAAAATTCACCACACACACGAATAGTTTTAAGCTGAAGGCGTTGACTGCAGATTAACCTGTCGCGAGTACAAATCCGATCTAAACCAATAATTGGATAATGCTCTTTACTCGATTTCAAGGTTCGCTGCCTTGCGAGGTGCAGCTTCACTAGTGCTTCGATCGCGATATGGCCACTTTTACGTGGCATCGCGAGGGTTGGGACTTGGGATATGAAGAGAGGGAAGTGAATGATAAGGTGACGCAATAATTAATGAACACATTGCGGTGACCCGTAGTAACATGAGTCTAGGAGGCCTTGCATGGTGCAGCTTCACCGGTATAGATAGCAGCGATGTAATTTAAGCTGGCATTGCAAGGGTTGAAAGCAGCTGAGTGTGTTAGCTTTGAAGGAAAAGGGAGTGAAGAATGTGAAGGAAAAGAGCAAGAAAGGGGACGGAAGAAAGGATGTGACACATTGCGCGGACCCCAAGTAACATGAGTCAAGTAGAACTGCCCACGACTTCATCCGCGTGTTTTTATATAAAACATATCCTATGGCACTCGGCAATAGTGTAGCTTTGTAATCAGCAAGCGTAGCATGACCACCGTAGAAACGAGTTTTGTCGACGGAAGAATAGACAAAATGACAGATTGTGATTGTTTATCTGTCATTTTGTCATGCTACGCGTGCTGATCATTAGCTACTTCCAGATGTTTTTTTTTATGTGTTCCCCGATTACTCGAAGACGGCTGGATTTGAAAAATTCTTTTTTTTTTTTGAAAGGGTTTACTTTCAAGTAGGTCCATTGTCATTTGGTCACGATCTGATGATGGGATCTTGGAGAAATCGAGGGAACTCTTCAAATATTATAGGCACATCTATAGCGAATTGGGTATTTTTGACGAGCAGTTCACATTAAGCTATTTTAACTTAGATAAATTACAAACCAACTCACTAAAAAGTGAAAAAAAAAAAACGTTTTTACAAAAAATACAACCGACTTCCAAACTACAAAGTGAAAAATAATTTCAATTTCGGAATCGGTGTCAAAAAACTAAAATACTGATCCAAAGACACCGACTTCCGAATTAAAGTTATTTTTCACTTTGTTGTTTGGAAGTCGGTTGTATTTTTTGTAAAAAAGTTTTTTTTATTACAAAGGTACTTAAGGTATTTCTTAAGAAATTTCTTCCAGCAGAACTGCGAAAGGAGAAATTAATAAAAAAGAATTACATCTTACAACTGTCTTATGAAATTTAGACCTTCAAAAAGTGCTGATTCACAGCCTAGTTTGAATAAAAGACTTTTGATTTTTTAAAACAGATTAGATTTAGGTTAGATTACGATTCCTGATTTTATGGACGCGCCGAAAAAGAACTCAACAATTTCTTTGACGCAAAAGGCTCAAACACATAATTTGAGCGATCTGCACACTGAAGATGTCTATTTAATTCAATGGACATTCAGACTTAAAAAAAGATAAGAAAACCAGCAGAAAAAAATCTTCAATAGGTAGGCGTATCAATTACTTACGTCCACCTATTGAAATCTTACGTCATTTTAATGGATACCCTTTAATAAAAATCTAGCGGGGAAATATAAAAACATCGCCCAGGGCCTACCTCAAAAATCCACACGCGTAAAAAAACTCGAGTTTATTAACCCTCAAATTGTCAATAGTTCTTTTTATATCATGCGTGTCCGACTTGGCACGATGTGTGTCTACGTCATTCTAACAAAGTGTTTCTAGTGTACAATCGATATTAAAGTAATTGGAACGGCGGCATTTAGTTTTTGTGTCAACTAGTGATCTAGGATTGCTATAATTTGTCGCTTGGTTTTGACGGCTCAATTTGAGGACGGTAGCGGTGTCAAATTAGGGTTTCCAATGGAGCTAAGTGGTTCTAGGAAATTAATGTTATTTGTTAGGTTACAAAAGGTGGTTTCTGATACATTTTGGTAGTTCAATTAAGGCCTTTGATATTCTGTCTTAGGTAAATAAGGTCAAGCTTGAAAACGGTTTAGTTTATAGGGTTGCCGTTTTTGCAGATTTTGCGAAATCTTCTTATAATTTGCCGTCATTGGCAGTTCTTACGTAGATTTCCGTCCTATCGGTGAATACCACCCCGAATATAAGTTAGGTTCCTAATAAAGTTAATCAATCGGCAAACGCTATCGCGCGTAAATTGAGCCGTAAACCCGTAGCCGTAATTACGGCCGTGACGAGCGTAATTCCGACCAACTACGCGTTATGCGGAGATTTTAATTGCATCTAACACCGTCACGTTAATTAACGTTATCAAAATTTTCGCAAACATTATGATTACGGCAAAATTTAATTGTTTAACGAACAATGAAGGGATTTTGATTATTTTACGCTTGATATAATTCGTATTAAGTTGAAATGTGTTTGACGATTTATATTTGACATATATATAAACTCAAAATACTGTCAATTCGCACAAAATAGCATGTTTTTTTTTAATCTTCACCCAAAAACCCACCACAAAACAATACTCCATACTTTAGTAGCCCAATATAAAAATCAATTGTCAATTGAACACTAATTACTGTTTAATCCTGTGGCTCATATCACTTTATAATTACCCAAGTTTACAGCGTATGTACAAACTACATTTTAACCCTGCAAAATCTGTGTGTGTCCAGTAATGACCCCATGTTTTGCCTGCTCACTGCACAGCCGTGCGTTGCACAGTAATTTGTCAATGTCATGGCACTTCGCTCCACTGATATTAATGGAAATTTAGTGTCAACCGAACGCCTTTGTGCCTTAATTACTGGCGATTGTTTCATTATTGATTTCTACCTTCGGGGCGATCGAATTTAATGTGACAGACGGCCGTTAAACAATTTAATTTGATCGAATTAAGTAGGTCGCGGTGGCTGTTGTTTGGACTTCGGTAGACTGTAATGGAACGCTTCAATGCTTTTATTAAAAAAAAAAACTGGAAACTGTCATTCCATATTCAAGTTTATTGTTGTTTTTGTGTAACAGAGGCGTGTAAAATGATTTCAGTATTATAGCGCGGCAATTATGTACTTACATGCATGTTAATTAAGGATATGTACATCAGAATATAATGAGCTGCATTAATCGATTTTACAGGTGTTAAATGACGCTTGTCAGTTCAGTCATATTATACAAACCGCACCCACGTAATGACATGTAATGACGATCAAAAGTGATGGATGCGCGTTTGGTAGCACACAAGTCGCCACACTGTAAAAAAATACGCACGAAAGATCAAAAATTACGACCATTATAACTTCTAAGAATGTTCTAACAATGTTCTGCTCGATTTCCCAATAATTATCGAAGTGTATTATTGCCAAGAAGCTATTTTGTGAGTGGTATTTGGATCGAGATTTTTTCACTATCAAAAAGGCCAAGGTTTCCACTGTGGTCTTGGTTATGACCTGCCCTGACTTCAAGCAGTAAACAATATTGTACTTAATACTTTTTTAATTTATCTTTTTTATTATTTTACTATTACATCGTTTATTACTTTTTTTACATATTTAATACATTTTTAAACATTTTTATAAAATCATTTCAAAATATAAAAAATTGTGGCCCATCGGCATCAGGAGCAGGGTCCAAGCTGCCGGTGGTCAGGGCTCTAGAGAGAGGAACCTCCTCACCATGCGTGCCGTGTCTAGGAGTACTGCTTTCTGAATCAAACCCTTAACCCACCGCGCAATGAGAGCCTCTTGAGGTGTTGGTCGAGGTTCTTCGCTATTAGGCCATTAACCGTATCGATTATCGGTCAATGATTGCAGAGTCCACGTCCCACATGTCGACAACCTCGTGTGCTAAGTCAAGTGTGCTATTATATTATTATTTTACTGGCGAATACGAGGCTTTTGGCTACTTTGTATTATTAAAAGTTTTATATTATTTTCCTGCAGAATAGTCAATTTTTCTTTTTTTCCACTGGTTTTGTGAAACTAACCAATAAAATCGCTTCATTTTCATCGTTTGATCTAAGTTAGTGAGATTTTTGGTTAGTTTTACGCACATCGTACATCTAATCGGACATCGAACATAGCCTAAAGCTTACCATTCTATAACCATAGTAGCAGGCGTTAGTAATGTGCTACAATGGCATGCAATATAGATTAGGTGACATCATTATTAGGTGGCTCGGATGTGGGGCAATGGTTATAGCGCAGTTGGTACTGAAGACCATTATGCAGAAAGCACATAGCGTTATTGTCTGCAGCGTCGAGTGCGTTTAATGTTTGAATCGAATTTCGAACCTGTTCGTGCGAATTTTATTTTTTTGTTTGTAATATAAGCGTAGAAGAAGAAAACTAGAAAACGATATAAAAAAGTTTGCATTCGATCTGATAATCTCCTAATTCCAACGTGTTTATTTTTCTGTCAACTCGTTATAGAATTTTGAACCGTGCCGATACAAAACATACTATTGGCAGCGATCAAGATTCTTGTATAACTCCACTCGAAGAGTTCTTTTACCCCTAATAAGTATCAACCACGTTTTTAGCAAACACTGAAAGAATTATCCAGATGTAACCAAAAAGAAAATGTACGCGGAAATATAGTCAGTGGTTTGTGCAATGAACAGTAAATAAACATAGGGTACATTAGTCGATCAGGAATGCTATCGATAATTTGTAAGCATCGGCTTAACTACAAATTGTCGTCCAACCAATCAAATGTCGATACATTTGATTAAATTTCCTCAATTGTTCAGCCAACTATAAAATTACCAGTACGTGGTATTGCTAGTGCTACCGGTGGCCGCTACATAACGGCCGCAGTCATGAAAATGATGGCAGCGGGGTTTTGACTTTACAACGTTCAGTGACGTCATTCGCCGGTAGATTACGGACGCTATGTGGCGGCCACCGCTCTTCTAGGAAACCGTAGCTTAAGAGTAATATCGGCCTTAGTTTGTGAAGAATAATGTATTAAAGATCTTGTCATATTTCTCCTGTTAAGCCCGGTCTACACTCGCGCGCGAATCCTGCTGTGAATTGACGCCGCGGCTCGCGCCGTCAACTTCGCGTAAAAACGTGTTCCTCCACACTTGCAGTTTCGTAGTTTCATTCGCGATCTCAAAAAAAATTGACGACGATGTGGTTGTTGCTGCTGTTGTGACGATATGGGCTGTAGCATAGTACAATTATCTTTGTATAAAAATAACAAACAAATAAAAAAGAGATAGAGAAACAGAAAATGGGGATGACGAAGACCACTCCCAATTGCGACTCGTGCGCTACTGCGAAAAGCTTCGAGTGTAGATGTGTTCGCGTTCGCACGCCGTGAACCAAGCGCGAACCTTTGTCACGGGACAAAAACCCGACACCGATCGGGGAACGGCGTGAAGCGCGAACGCGAAGGCACGAAACCATCCACACTCGTGTTTCACGGTTTTCGCGCCGCGAGTGTAGAGTGGGTATAGGTCTACTTTGTAGCCTACACGACGTTTGTAGTTCACTGTACTCTAGTATTTTGCCCTCAACAGTTATTGAGGAAATGTGGCGTTCAAGACGTCTTAAACAGCAGTTTGTAGTTTATTTTGTTTATGTGCTATTGTCTGCAAGCTTGTCTTACTCTCAATAGATGTAAAACGTCGTCGCTGTTGTGTATTAGAATTGCAAGTTTCTAGAATGACAAATTGTATACAAGATTAGGTAGTTCATATAAATATGGAATATTTATGAGTTTCCTAAGAAGCCTATCTGAATAATAGGTACTCCAGTAGAAAAGTTGCTGAATGGAAGAGGATTTATTTTCAGTGAATTTTTCTTGGTGGGAAAATTGCCTGGTCATACCTCTCTTCATCATCTCATCTCATCTGCGTAGCCTTTTCCAAACTATGTTGGGGTTGGCTTCCAGTCTAACCAATGCTACTGAATACTAGTATTTTTTTACATGGAGCGACTGCCTTTTTTTTGGGTGGGGGTAATTATCAAATAACTTCTCCCGCTCTGGGCGGAGCGGGAGGGCGTGTCAGACTTTTACTGACTAAAACCCACCCGTGTTCCTTCAGTTGCCATGTTGCCGGGGCCACGATATCCCTTTCGGACTTCCTCACGACCCCGGCAGGCATCGGCGCTAACGGGCCCCTTCAGTTCTGCTGACATCTCTTTGAGGCGCGCGTGGAACACAACGCGCCGTCGACCCGGGCCTAATTCTTATCGGACGGCGAGCTACCCATTGCTCACCGTCCGCAAGCCCATGGAGCGACTGCCCATCTTCTATCTTAAAATTATAAGTTTAGTAAAATAGTTATACTACTCAAACGTTCGGTTTAGTTCTGAACTGGGTAAGCAGCATCTAAAAAGGAAATAAAACTGTCCGCCAGAAGTATTTCGGCCAGCAAGATGGATGATGCCGCCATGTGTCGGCCGTCAAAGCTTCGCTGGTCGGTGGGATGCCTTCACGTTTATGAAAGCTGAATATTTTAGTTATTTTCTTAAAACATTGTTTGAGGAAATCTTTGAATTAAATATTCTATAACAAACGAATTTGAATGAAAAAGTTGACAGATATCAAAATTATTGTGGAGGTATTCTATTCTATTTTTATTAAATGGCAAGCAAAGCCGATGTCGACTATTCTGCCAATGTCTAGTTGTGGAGGTAATTTGGCTGTCGCGTTGACATTAACGCTGCCATTTCAAACGTCATAATTATTATGTGAACCTGTTTTGTTTTATTTTTACCCAACTGCACGATAGCAGAGACAGGGTTATGTTTACATCATTACCATTGTGCTGATTTTGCGCATTTTTCTTGCGATCTGCAATCAACCTATCAATACCAGCAAGATTTCTGCAGTTCTTTTCTAAAGCCAATTTCACGTTTACAGCCTTTGAATAAAGAGAATGTAAATTAGTTATAAATTATAATGCAATTAAACAACGTTCTTCTGGTTGGCTAACGCATTACACACTTTACCTTAAAATCGGCTTAACCCAAAAAGAAAACGTAAACACGTAAACAATGTGCACCGGACTTAATCCTCCATTATAAATCGCGTTCCATCTGCGTGACGATCATGACACGACACGACACGGTGTACGAATGTATCTATACAATAGTGCCATAATCTGTATGCGGTAGCCAGCAGCTGGAAAACGTGGTTAATGATGATTTAATACAGTGTGCACTGAACATTGAATGTCTAAGTGTTTATGTAAATCAAAAGCGATGTTTTGCAGACTTATTAGCTGTTATTATTCCTGATCGATTGTTGCGTCTGTGGGGAATTTTTATGTGGAGTTTTTGTTGATAGAATATAGTGTTACAGCGCTTTTGCATGCTTGAAGCAGCTGGACGTAATGAAGGAAGTTAACTGTTCGTGATGATGCTTTCACTTATAGTAAATGCCTGTGATGATAGTGGAGATAAGAAAATTTAACTAGCTCAATTGAACTCTGTGGAGTGTTGAACATTTTAATCTTAGGCCAAGGATACAGCCATGAATAACAATGTACAAAAAATCGATTATCAACAAATGAAATCTTTTACAGTTCACTGTTGTGACGTGAAATGTCAACCTAAGCGACATCTCAAGATTTTCAAAATAGCTGTATAGATGGCTCTGTTCCAAATTGTGTTATCATTATTAATCCGCCTGTTAATTAATTTGAATACATAAACAACAAAGTAATAATAAAAACCCAATTTGGAACAGCGCCATCTATACAACTATTTTGAAAATCTTGAGATGTCGCTTAGGTTGTCATTCGTCACACTGTAAATAACAAGCATAATCAGCCACAGGCCTCCTCTCTTCGAGAGGGAGAGTGCTGTAAGCTGTAATCTACCACGCGTGCCCCGTGCGAGTTAGTAAATGTCACATGTCTTTGAATGTCTACGATAAACTCAGAGAGAATTGAAAACTTTTTAATGGCTGACAAAAACGTATCTCCTAAACTGTAAAATAGATAAAATAATTGTTAACACCTTGCCTTTTTTTTTTGGGTGGGAAATATTTTTTTGGGTGGGAAAATTATTTTTTGGGTGGGAAAATTATTTTTTGGATGGGAATTTTTTTTTTGGGTGAACATGTAAACCGATCGGACTTTAATATCTATTAGCTATAAAACCACAGAGTAACTAGGCTACATATTATGCCAACATTACTTATACAGTATACCAACCCATTTACATATGTAGGTAATTATCTATTGTTTTAACTGTAAATCACGAGTACCTGTACCTGTTATCGTAGTGTTTTGTATGTTAACGTATGTTTTTTATTTATTCAATAGGTGAACATTGTATTTTGTTCACAGATTTTATAAATGACAATGGATAATATTGTTCTGTTTTTATTTTGATGTTCACAACACAATAAAAACATGGTCACGAGCAGATTGCATAAAATAATATGTTAAATAGCACTTTATAAAATGAACTGTTGCTAAACCGCTACAGGCTTTGTTAAATGCGATTCATAATGTTGTCCGTTTGTCAGTCAGTTCTATAGCAAATGCACGTCACTAGAGCTAAATGATAATTATGTTTTTAAGCTATTGCATAGCTTTTATCGCAGGCTTTGAGCGCGGCGACCGAATCAAGAAATTCCGTAACGTAACGAAAATAAAACCTAACATTCTCCACTCCGCCTACCATGTAATGACGGTTCCCATGACAACGTGATGTTGTCATGGGAACGTAATATTTTTTTTATGTCATCACGTCATCATCCCAAGTGTAGCGTTGACAAATAGGAAGTATGGAGGTTACAAATGCTATGCAATAGCTTTACCGCGGCAGTCCCCGAGTGCCACACGTTTTTTTTTTTTTGTAAGTAGGTTTATAAAGCACTTACACGTCAATTATATTTAAAAAACTAGATGAGGTCAGTGTTTCCTATCCGACTACTCTGAGAAGAAACAAACTCGGAAGTCACACAGCCTCTTTTAAAGTCCAGATATAATCTTGGTCAGATCATTTGAGGACTATTGTAGATTAGTATCTGAAAAGGTCTTAAAACGACACAGATTTGGGTGGACCAGCATGAAGGCACCAGTGCTATTATTACAGCTAAAGGCGACTGATAAATATAATACCTATTTTGGGATCCAGGACCAGTATCCGTGCCGGGGTTGCGGGGAAGTCCAAAAGGGTTAACGTGGCCCCTGGTAATATAAGCAACTAAAGGAACACGGGTGGGTTTTAGTCAGTAATAGTCTGATATGCCCTCCCGCTCCACCCAGAGCGGGAGAAGTTATTTGATAATATTCCACCCAAAAAAAATAAAATAAAAAGGCCAGTATTCGTGTTTCGAGGCTCTAAAATGTTTGTTACCCCTGCTTTATCGCAGATGGGTGCTAAGAACAAGATCTATTACTTAACTCGTGCATAGACATGTTCCTGTCTCTATCTTGCACTTGTAGTTTGACAGTTGTGTGACAGTGACAAGAATAACGCTAAGCGTGCTAAGTAACATTTATAGTTGACGCTGGCAGAATAGTCGACATCGGCTCAGTTGCCAAAGAAGAAAAAAAAACTTGTGGCACTCGGGGACTGCCGCGGTTAAGCTATTGCATAGCAGTTGTAACCTCCATACTTCCTATTTGTCAACGCTACACTTGGGATGATGACGTGTTGACATAAAACAAAAATTACGTTCCCATGACAACTTCACGTTTCCCATGACAACATCACGTTTCCCATGACAACATCACGTTGTCATGGGAACCGTCATTACATGGTAGGCGGAGTGGGAGGTGTTAGGTTTTTTTCGTTACGGAATTTCTTGATTCGGTCGCCGCGCTCAAAGCCCGCGATAAAAGCTATGCAATAGCTTAAAAAAAATATGGTTCTCTACTTAAGTCCCAAAGATTTCCTCTCTCAAAAAAGAAAAGTAACCAATTCGGAGAGACAAAACCATTTTACCATTTCTTTCTCACTGTGAGTAAGAATTTTCGGTCCATTGCCTCTCATATCTTCGCAGCATCCAGCCATTTTGTGTTTATTTTCCTCTTTCCTTTATGCACTATTCTGAGAAAAAGCGTGTATAGCGTAGATAACGTGATAATAACGAGAATCGCATCTTTATTGTTTAATTACGATGAATTGAGATGGAAATATTTTAATAAGGCGTGTACCTACATTAATAATGACATTTGTGACCTTGATCAGAGGACTTGAGAAAAAGTTGTAAGTGTCTACACGGCCAAGAAAACGTTCTGAGATACAGTAGCATATTTTTTTATGAGCAACAGACACGACACGCACACGACATTTGAACAAAAGCAGGGTACTTCATAGTAAATATTGACAATGACATAATTGAGTAATATCAACGCTAAATCACGCATATCAACGAATATCCCAATTTAGTTAATCCTACTACTACTGCTAATAAGTTATTTCTTTTCTTATTTTTACTTATTTAAATTAAACTGCTTGTATTGTATCCATTTGATATAGTTAATATTGTAGCCAGTGACATTTGATGTCATATTATGACATTTTATATTTATTTGTGATTCAAATGATTTGACATTCATCTGTAAACTTTGTAAAATGGGATTATGATGATATTTCTAATGTGATTAAAATGATATTAATTGATTATGATGTGCATGCGCATGTGACGGCAGAACATGGAGCTAACTAACTTTATGACATTGACAACACCTATGTACAAATTTACCCATGAATATACAAATGATTTGATTAGCTATTTTAAAAACACTAGCTGACCAGCACACTCATCACCTCAATACAACTCACATTACTAATTGACATCGCGTCCACGCTGCTATACAAAACAGATATCATATGAAACACGTGTTTGTAACAGATGCGTATGCGTTGGAATTCCAAATAAGCCGCAAGGTCGGAGATCGGAGATAAGCGGTGTAACCGATCAGACAATAGTTGGTACCCATAGGATGAGTGTACCATATACCTACAGATACCAGAGTCCTTCAAAAGTACCTACCTCAAAACCTTATACCCTAATTGCGTAATACACAATCAATTAGAATCTGAATTGTTTTAAAACAGATTGCTAATCCTTTGCTTCATAAGTTGGAAAAAAAAATCTGCTCAACAACGTAAATAAGGCAATGAATGTTGTTGAACTGTCAAAATTAGAACAGATTAAAGTCCCCGTCCCGAGAAGCTATAATTTTTGTAAATAAAGAACTTCTACCAAGTTACGTAGCGACAATTTAATCAACAACGAATAATCCCAAATTCAATGAAGTCAAAGTAACGTACGTGTTATACGAAACTAATGAGCAATTTCATTTGATCGGGTTATATTTTAGCGATATAAAGCGCTGTCGTCTAAGGTTTTGTGGTACTGGACTCGCATCTGATTCATGGAACGTAAACATTTGAGCCACGATTTTGAAGTAAGTTCACGCTGACGTTGTCTCTGCTGTCTTTCGAGTTTCGAATGCGTCTGTTTGTTTGTGGTGTTTTCGCGGATTAGGTTATATTGTTTGTTTGTAATTAGATGTGTGTGTTAATATAATTATATCCCTGTAAAAAAATAGTACAAAACTGTTTTTATTTCATTTTAAGTACCCAAAGATTGCAAACCCCTGAATGTGTGTTTAGAAAATTTATAGCTTCTCGTGACGGGGACTTTAGTCTTAATCGTTTACGAAAATGTGTTACGTAATTAGGGTACAGGAGAGCCCCTTATGAAAAGGTTCATATTTGAATATCACTGAAAATGGCAACTTTTGGGAATGAAGACCGTCTTGGTAAAGACACTACCGTAGCCAAGACGGTCTCGGCTACGGTAGTGTCTTTTGGAAAAGAAAGGTCGAATCAAGACACGAAGGAATCCCAAATAAACTGTAAGGTCATAGATCCGAGATAAGCGGTATGGCTGACGCTAACTACCAGACAACAGTTGGTGCATACCTTTTTTCTTCTCATCGGTGGGAAACCTTCAAAACGCACCCGGGCTTTGAGGATAAGACTCGGGAACTGTGGAATTTTTACCTCACTTAAACCACCCCGGTGGTCACCATCTGTACATGGAAGGGGGCACCGTTACTTCTCAAAAGACCGATCCGAAACCCCCCCTCTTGGATTTAGTGTTCCACCGACGGTCAGCGCTGACATTGGTCGCGTACCATTTTATATGGATTTGCGCTCGCTGACCCTCGGTGCTACACTATACACGTCCATTTATCGTCGAAGTTTTGGTACGCGCGACCAACGGTACGCGACCGACGTCAGCATAACACTAAATCCAGCTTTTAGGGCACATCTCAGGGAGACAGTGGTGCAGACCTACAGGGTCGAGCATCATATTTGGACCAAAGCCCTTCAGAAATCCCTTCATACATCCAAGCTTTTTCGGCACATCGAAAGAAAAAAGTGTAAGGCTAAAAAACTCACCGAACCCATATAGAATCTAATACATATTGTAGTCTGTCTATATGGGAGGCTGTCTGGAAATAATGGACTACTTTCCATGAGAAAAGATGATTTGATAAATGCATGAGTAATCTGTAAACACCACGTTTTACAGAAGACCTTGGATAAATTTTCGCAACAAAAGGAGAGTACTGACACGAATGAATGTCAAAAATGCTGCAAAGCCAAATATTTCAGATAAAATCTCGGTGCGCCATTAATTAAAATACGACCAGATGACTGTTGCTGCGTAGGGCCTGAACCGGATACCATGTGGGGTTAAATAGGGTTCTTTTAAAGGTCCACTGCTGACTTTGGGGTGTCCCTAGCCAGATACTTCAGCGGGAAAGTGAAACGCAATCATGTTTTTGCGTTTCACTGATGCTAATCATAGCAAGACAATGGGTTGGTGCGAAATAATGCAATTTAGCACTATGCTACTAACCAAGGAGATTTAGCACGTGTTACCTAATACTTCGGTCTTAGGTTTAGTCCTGTCTAGACTATCGCTCCTTAAGACTAAAGCAGTTTTGGTAGACATTCTTACCTAGAAAAGAACAATGGTGACATGGTAACATACTTACTGGTTGTCCTTTTCATTCCTTTTGAGACAGACATCCTTAAACGGATAGTTACTGTAATTGGGAACATAATGACTTCATTAACAAGTTCTGCGAATGTATGACTCATTTGAAAAGGTCAGACGAATTGCGTTGTAGTAGTACTGCAACGCCACACAACTGTTTCTTGCCAAAAAAATTACATCGATTAACCGAGATTTTGCCATCTTTTGTAACAGTCTTAAGTAATGTCATTCTCTATGACACAATACCTTTTGAGTTGAGTAATTTCCGGGGTAAAGTTGCTTTCTGGTAAAATAGGGGTGGTTTTTTAATGTCCTTCTTAGCCGAATATAATACTAGTTTCGTCCAAAAACGTCCATGAGTTTCATTACACATTTTGACAATAAAACTTAACGTTCCTATTCGGGAAAAATAAAAGCTTGGCTCCATAAGGGCAGTTGCTATTTGATAACATAAAAATGAATAGACAGTCATCAAATATAACTGCCTCGGTAATAGAAAGATGTTGTTCAATTACTTTTTTATGAGACCAGGTTTACGGCTCTGGGCTAAATATAGTTTACAATATGAGTGTAACTTATTTGATGAAAATAAAATAAATGAATGGTGTGGTCAAACCCTTGACGGAGAAGAAAAATGACGTGAAAACTATAATGAGAAAGTGACAAGAAAATGTAATAGACTACTTCTATTACAAGATTAATGAGACCTGTTCAAAGGAAAATAAATATTTGGATAGGCCTAAGCTTGATATATTTCTACCTTGGGTTTCTAACTTCTAAGATGAGAAATTTTCGAAGGCTTGAACTTGGATATAATACTGTAATACCCAGTTTACCCTAGGGGTTACAGGGGTCAAACCGCAAGGATAATAAACTAAGCGGCTAGGCGATAGTCACTCGGGATATCATGTTGAAGGGACTAGATCAATTTCTGAGATCAAAACGGAGTAACAGATGATATTATAACATTGGAAACGTATACACACATAACCAACTAGTCCTTTATTGAGTAAAAACCGGCGTAAAATAATTGTAGAAATCGATTTTATTGTCTTTAATCAAGAGTACTTTTAGCAATTGACAAAAAAATTGGCGAAAATGTGTTAATATTGTGATAGTGAAATGCGTACCTATATTTTAGAAGTGGATGGAGAGGGGAAGGAAGGCCAAAAAAAAGAAGGATAGTGTGAGAAATGATATGAAAGAGAAGGGAGTGAATGATAGAGTGACGGTTGATAGGGGAGAATGGAAGAAGAAAACGTGTGCGCCAACCCCACGTAACATAGGACAAGGGCAGGATGATGATGAAGTATATCTATACTTCTATACTAATGTTATAAATTTGTTTGAATGTAGGGGGTAATCTCCAGAACTATCAGACACATTAGAAAAAATCTGTTTGCATTCGATAGCCCAATTCTTGAAATAGACTATGTAACATGATGCTACGACCCGTAGCCGAACAAAAAGAAAAAAAGTCAGAAAGAACACCAAGCGAAAACGAAGTAGGTAATAGCGCGAGCGGGCGATGCATGGGATGCGACTCGGTGGGTCTGGGGTCGCTATTTCACGCGGACGAAGGCACAGGCAGAAGCTAGTCAGCTTTTCTTTTTTTGTGGGAAATTATCAAATAACTTCTCCCGCTCTGGGCGGAGCGGAAGGGCGTGTCAGACTGACTAAAACACACCGGTGTTCCTTCAGTTGCCATGTTACCAGGGGCCACGGTAACCCTTTCGGACTTTCCCGCGACTTTGGCAGGCATCGGCCCTAGCGGACCCCGTCAAGACGGACTCCGCTAGGGCCGATGCCTGCCGGGGTTGCGAAGAAGTTCGAAAGGGAGATCGTGGCCCCCCTGCAACATAGCAACCGAAGGAACACGGATGGGTTTTAGTCAGTAAGAGTCTGACACGCCCTCCCGCTCCGCCCAGAGCGGGAGAAGATATTTGATAATTTCCCACCCAAAAAAAAAATATAAATAAAGCGGACCCCGTCAGTAGATGCTAGTCAGCTAATATGTCGATGAGGTTACTAGCCTCTTGCCTAGAGACACTAAATAAGGTAATGTTCAATTTCCTTCAGTCTGTTAAAATATTACTCGTGGGATGATGTTATGTTTCTGATCCAGTTTATATTTCCTCCACGATACTCTTATGTAAATTTTATATCTTAATAGGTTAGTTTTATTAAG
Source organism: Agrochola lychnidis (assembly GCA_963680765.1). Lineage (NCBI taxonomy): Eukaryota > Metazoa > Arthropoda > Insecta > Lepidoptera > Noctuidae > Agrochola > Agrochola lychnidis. The sequence continues at coordinate 5,498,895 of OY796849.1, read as the reverse complement.
AGTGTGTGGTTTATGGTTTTCTGTGGGTGTATAAAAGCACTGTTATGTGATCACATTTGTCGTTATGTCTATGTCAAGTTAACGTGCGTGCAGACTAGCTTGATGATTTCGATGAATAAAAGTCGTTCAAATCGACAATACGATATATGGTTTAATATTCATTCGATAATTTCTTTAGGTTTTTACTCTTTTACTTCACTGGCATGTTACATCTATTTTGTATTTTTATTCCTGCTTCACTATTACGAAAGTTTATCAAACATACGCTCAACAAAAAGCTAATAAATTGTTATCAAAAGGCACGCGTGCGTTTAATTCGAGTGATAGATTAATACATAGCGTAGTTTCAGTTTTTATCCCACACGCTGCTGTTTGAACAAGAAACTAAACTGCGCTACCAGGAATAAATAAATACATATATATATTGATATACATCACGCAGTAGGTATATGTATAATATAGAAAAGGAAGGAAGAGAAAATATATCCTCTCTGGAATTCGTATAGGTGTCGGAGGCAAGACTGTTGCCATAAAGGCAAATGTCAATGACAACTCCAAGTCTTTTTTGGTATCCGAAAACGCTATTATCCTTTTAAGAACAAACAAATTGAGCCAGCAAATCTTTTGGCTATGTTATTACTCATTTCATCTTCATAATGAACAATTGTAACTGTTCAAAAGATGAATCCTGTACTAGTTACAGCCTTACCTGATAATAATCGAATTATTATTTTGACTTAACAAAATAATCTTAGCAACATCGAATATCATTGCTGGACATAATCTGTCAAGTTTCCCTCTAGTGATCGCTAAAACAAATTAAGCGTAATTTATAAATAATTGAAGTTTCAGAACATTGGCTCAATTACTGAAGACAGTTCATGTCGGCTTAGTGGACAAGCACCATTAATCTGGATAACAGAAATTAAATGGCAAATTGTACTCAGTTGGAAAAATTGCATTTAATAATACAGACAATGATAAATTAAGTGCTGTATGATTCACGACATATTGGCGACGTGGGAGTGACTATAAATGTGGTGAAAGATAGAAATGTATTGTTTTCGTGTGTTGGTACAATTAATTTATTATTGATACCTGTATCTATGTATCCGTGTAATCTGGAATCTATGTGCCAAGTATACCGTCCTGTAACGGTAACTTAAAGAATACTTGTGCATAAACCCGCGTTTTTCAAGTTTCAAATAATAAATCAACGACCAATAAAAAGCGCCGACCCCAAATAAATTGGGATAAGGGCAGGAGAATGATAATGATGATGATGGTAATGGTGACCACAAGAAATGAATGAATGAAGAACATAAAATCTTGATTTTGCTTTTTTGTGGTTTCGCAGAATCTACCTATAATCACAAAAACACGAAAAAAAAGAACAGCATAACAAAAGATACACGATTTTATAGTTAACATTAACCTTGATTTTATAGGTGATTACAAAATTTTATCGATTTCAACGTTCCTGCGAATGACGTAATTAGCACTAATTCTCTCAAAAAAACGAGTAGGCGACGGAAATATAGAATGTTTTATTGATCAGGGCGATAGAACGACTTTTTATGACCCATATTTGAATAATATTGATTTAGAAATACCTATTGTCTAAATAGATTCAGCTGGCGGGTTTCGTCAGATAACAATGGGTACGTGTTCTCAAATTAAATGGATGTTTGTATAGTAATTTGGGCTAGTTTATTAATTCTTATTTGATTAGGAATAGTGGTCATTTTGTGATTATTATGTTAAACGGAAAAGGGTATTTTAAAACTTATACCTGGACGAGATTTTGTTTCTACTGCTTGCTAAGATCCAGGGGTCTTAAAGCGCAAGAGGGTTGTAAAAATGCAAAAAAATAGAATGAAAGAAAGTGGAGAAAATCCGGACAAGTTCCAATGTGACTTTTTCATTTCATATGTAATTTCTTAGTATGCCTTGGACATTACTGACATCGTGAAGAAACTTATACTTATGGTTAATAATGTAAGTCTGTCGCAGTCTTGAACAAGCGTGGGGATCTATGTTCGTGCCTTCTCTGTATAAGAAGAGGCCTTTGACGAAGTGGGAGAGTAATAGCCTAATACTATTGTGAAAATCAACCCATAAGTGCAGCTTGCAGTATTGTTGAAGTTTTGTTTTTAGATAATTATCGAAGAATTCGTGAACAAAAGCTATTTAATTAATTAATCAGCTGAAGTAACTCATTAGAAAAATGCCTTGTTTTTCGTCAACACAATGACTTTGTACGGATCGTTAGATAACTGATGTATTCGTCTACTGTTTGATGAATTTGATTACTTTGCGAGTACTGTTTTCGATGCATTGGATTATTTTTCTTATAAATACTTTTTGTTTGTTTCAGGTATGTACCAACCAACCAGTGGTGATCGGAAAATGAACGGGACAGGATATTTAAGAAAGTTTTTTTGTTACCATGTTCTGCTCGGTGGTTGTGGTGAAAAATTTTTGAAAGGCAGAAATAACGTTTTCTGTGTGGAAACAGTGAAGAGTAAAGATTTCTTGTATCTTTATATATTTAAAATTAAGAAAACCAGTAACAATTATCAACACTGTGGTGTTGCCAAAAGAAACTACTAACCAACAATAACTATGAAATATTTGTAAAGTAGTCTTGCTTATAATGATTAAACATTTAAAAACAAATTAACCCTGATTTCTTCTAAATCTAAATTCTCAACATGCTCGTAACAAATAATCACCTTATATATCTTAATACACATACATTATGTATGTACACAGGTGATAAACACTCCATTTCCATTACGTACATAGATAGCGTCTGCTTTAGATTAGGGCTGCCAACATCACAACTCTTTTACAAAAATTAACACACACATGCACATACATAACCTCACGCCTTCTTCCCAGGTAGGCAGAAACTACCGAACGCCACCTGCTACGATCCTTACATACTCTTTTTGCGTTACAACAACAAAAATTTACAACAACAATAGATAACAACAAAGAACAATTGAATTAAAAAAATAGTTTTTATGTTTGTTGTTGTAGGTACCAGTGTTTGTTCCGTATCATGTAAGAAGTTAACTTTTATTTATAAATTAAGAAAATACTTTTATGTTATCGTAAATATTGTCCTTTTATATGAAAACTTATTTCAGATACAATAGAAGGCGGTTGAAAAATATATTTTTTGCGCAAATACAAAACACAAACAGGACTGAAAATCATATAGTCAAATAAATAACAATCCCCCCTCTTTTCACAAAGGAATCACGATGACTGAACACGATAAGGGAAATTATTTGCTTCCTGTTATATAAAATCTGTTCTATGAATAAAGATATTTTTTCTGATCTATCCCAATATTTGACAAAAATCCCTTTGATTCCTAAATCTCTAAGCAAAAATGTTTAAATGTAAAAATAAAGGCATGTATTTAATTTAACCTCTAATATTAATAATTTTCATTTTGCACTCCTAAAAGTATGTATTATTGAACACTTTAATATGTATAATGATTGCGCCTCTTTTTCCGAACCTCTAATAATTCATATTTTGGGGTCCTAAAAATACTAAATAGCTAAGTTACTGCGACCAACCGTGAGAAAAGGCCAGAAAGTAAAAGGCTCAATTATTTAGAAAAGTGTTCATCATTATAAGGTCAATAAGTTTTTAGAGGATCAGTAAAAAAAAACCCAAAAAATAAATGTTGCCAGCCCTACCGACTAACTCACCCATACATAGGCAAGCGAGTGCCTTCTCCACAATGGAGGGCGACAAAGTGCAGATTAAGCACTTTTCTTTCCTAAAGACCGGAGCCACAATAGGGTTACGGGGATCGGCAGTAATCGATTAAAAAGACCTCTCGATTGTAGTCGGTGTTCACTCTTTATGTGGGTATTATCTATACATCCACATAAATTCTAGACGTCTTTTGTGGCCACGTTGTTTTTCCAAAATACGCGACAGATTTGGATACGGTTTTTTACCATAATTAAGAAAGAGCATTCATTCAAACTCAAACTCAAAGCATTTATTTCAATTAAACCATTTACAGGCACTTTTGAATTGTCAAAGAATCGGTCAGTTAGACAAAAAGTTGAAGCTACTTGCCCATTCCAAAACGTAGATCTCTATGGAGAAGAACGGGCAAGAAACTCCAAGGTCACTCTTTTAAATATAGATATTACAAAATAATGGGTACATTTTTCTTGTTGCTTCTATATGTGAGAACAATGTACAAAAAATTATCAAAGCAATTGAAAATATAAGATTAAAAATAAGCCTAAAAAATAAGCCCTGGCAGATAAGAGATGACCAGTCTCAACTGACGGCGCCCGTTCACGAACATGACGCGTGGATCAGCACCATCCAGCTCAACCATTTTGTAGGGAATTCAAGAAGGTTTATTGTGTATAAATTGTATAATATATGAGTATTAAACTTACTTGTATTAAACAAATCTTGATGTTTTGTCAATTTGTAAAAATCGTGCGAACTAGGGGCCGGTCGCTATTGATGTAAAAAACAGTGTTCTGAGAAGGTATTTCGAAACCTGAAAATGATTACATTTGAGATTTTTTGTTGTCGGAGTTCGGTTTGTGACGGCATTTACATCGCCATATGCAAACAACACATCAAAGACACAAAAATCCTGCATCGCGCAGAGTTTACCGCGCGATCAGCATAATAACTTCCCCGACATCAATCGTTGGGCAGTTACCCGCCAGACAACACCCGTCTAGTCGGAGGATCCTCCCTTTTCTATAGAGGATGAGTGAACTTTACACCCTGTTCCTCATACCTCTATAAGTTTATATTTTCGCAATTTATCGATTAGTAATATTTATAGGTGAGGGTTATTCTATGCAAAACGAATCAATTTCATCAATTATCGTAAACAATCGTCTGCATAAACGGAAAATAATATGATTCGATTGTTTCTTTGCATAAATATGTAAAAGCTCAACGGAAATAAATAATTAACAAAATTAATTAAAATCGCCAAATCCATTTGAAACCAAGTTTCGCAAAACAACATATTTTTCCTCAACCAAAAGGTAATTATCTAAAAATAGCCTCTACCTAAATCTATATTTAAAAAAATACCCAGGGCTTCATTTTAATTAAGGTTCCAATTAAAAAGTTGTGCAAGTTTTTGTGCTCCGATAACAATTCGATAGCCGTAGCAGTGTATCAGTGGCCATGGGAGTTATGGGCACTTTATAATGGTGTCCACAAAATAGGGACACTTCTAGATTTTTTATTCGTAAAGCTGCTTCACCGAAGGAGGCCTAGAAAATGGTGGCGTAATGATTTAGAGACGTTTATGGGAGATTGACCGGAGAAAGCAACACACAGGGAAGAGTGGAAAGCCTAGGTAAGAGCTTCGCCCAGCAGTGGGACAAAACCGGTTAAAAACAAAAAACGAGCAAGCCTTACAGTAGTCGCATATGATGTGTAACATCTGACATCTCACCTTGGTAATAAGCAACATTAAAAGGGCGGGGCGTCCTCAAGGTCATTTCTGACGGCCAACTATAGAACCGCGCGCGCTCATTGGTCAAATCAAATAGCGCGCGCTTCTCTGGCTTCTTGTTACACACTTCCGTCCCTTTTCACGAAATCACTCCCACAGATTGCAAGAAACCGAGAGGAAAGATCTTACACATCCAAAAAATCTGCAAAGCTTAAGGCGAAAGCGTCAGGGTAGCCCGCGAAATTCAAATTTTCTTACGTTTTTTGCGAGTTTTTTTAATTTCGTGGGCTACCCTGATGCTTCCCCTTTAAGTGGAGTTTTGATGCCCCATTCCTCTGTCAATGTTTGTCTGCCGTGTCAGGTATGTCAGATGAGGGCTAAATGAACCACCGAGTGTATTGCACGCGGTCGAGTTTGCGGCAGACGGAAGGTGAACTAAGATGGTGGGGGGAGCTTGTGAACTAACATGGTTGCGGGACGAGCTTGAATGTTACCGAAAGGACTAACCTGCTTGGCGATTACACTAGAATGTCAAAAAAAGGGAGAGAAAGCCCTTGTCCTGTAATCGGACAGAGTAGGCTAAGAATAGGCTATCAAATTTGATAACATTACAATATTCATTCCGAATAACATTCACATTAAGACGCCGAAATATGCGAGCGACCTTGAAGGGCAAGCTTGCGTGTTCTGTGCTAAACTCACGTAACGCGTCGTATGTCCAGCCAGTAATAGGACTCGCCCATCGAGGAGCGCTGTCCCAAATTAGACGCATTATTAATTTATTATACATAAACAAAAGGTAATTTAATAAAACACGTATACCAAAAGATAAATAATTAAATTATCTTTAAAATGGTGAAGGTTTCAAAAAAATATGCTTCATAGTTTTTGCGTGATTCTCAATTTTTTATCCGCGTTAAATATAACTTTACAAATTAATTACACTATGTAATATGAACATAATGTAAAATATTCACAGATTAAGTTATTGAGAAAATGCTCTAATTTAACATATATTTTTTCCAGATCGTTAACGCTACTCGTTTAGACGTGATCTTCAGTATAAAATCATCAAGTCGCTTAGTGTCGCCTTAAAAAGTAATTGTCCGCTAATCATCAGTTAAAATTTAAATCGCTTTCAAAATCTCTAACAATAGATAAAATACGTCTGTGGTTATTAATTGATAGGAAAATCTGAAAACGGTAATCCGATAAACATTACTTATAGAAGTCATACTACTCACAATATCATATCGTGATTAACCAATCTACTTATCACCACCAATAATACCTCACTAATAATATCCGGAACATCATTTCTTATTGCCAATAACGATGGCCCATATTCACCTATATTACTCCCGATTCAATCAATCAACCTTGCCTTTTTCCAGCTATGTTGGGGTCGGCTTCCAGTTTAATTGAATGCAGCTGAATACCAGTATTTTACTTGGAGCGACTGCCTATCTGACCTCCAGAACCCAGTTACTGGGTAACAGGATACCCTTTGGTAAGACTGGTTGTAAGACTTTTGGGCTTCTGATTACCCGTAACGACTGTCAAAGATCTACGAATGACAGCCGGGACCAACTGCATGGAGGGGTCTCAAAACTCAAACTCAAAGCATTTATTTCAATTAAACCATTTACAGGCACTTTTGAATTGTCAAGGAATCGCTCAGTCAGAAATAGGTATGAAGCTAGTTCCCTATTCCAAAGCGTAGTAGGTACCTATGGAGAAGAACGGGCAAGAAACTCCACGGACACTCCGCTCAGGCGCGGTGGGTGGTCCGCGCCGTGACAGATTTACGACCGCACTTGAATAAACAAAAGCATCGGGTTTCATAATAACGTCTAAAGTGTTTTGTTTATGTTTTTTGCTACTCGAATAGATTAGAGATACATTGTAAATGGTTACAGTCTTTGTTATCAACGTTTACTAATCTTTATTACCCGTTTTTTTTGTGTTTTCTATGTTCTAATGTTTTTACGATTTCTAATAAAACTACCGTACCAATTCACACGAAATTTTGCAGGGTACATTATGGATAGATAAGTTATCTAATAAAAGCGTTTTTAGAGACAAAATTTTTTTCAAAAAAATTCAAAAAATCTAGGTATTTGCTGATCTAGAATTTCTAGTGCTTTCATAACTTTCTCCGTACCAAAAAAATATTTTTTATTTATATTTTTGTCTAATTTTTTTCTAAAACGTTGGAAAATGAAATAGAGAAAAGAAATAAAACACTTACCGATCAGATCCATACAGAAAACTCACAAAATATCACAACTTTCACTTTCACGTGAACTTTCTCCTTCACGTTTGTTTACACTTTTTTTGGTTGGGTCAAAATAGGTATAATCTAATGTTATTTAGTGCGAATATTATCTAAAACGATGTAGTATTTACTTCAAAATGAAAATATCACCACTTTCCGACGATTTACACACTAAAACCATTAAAAAACGAATTATTACTGCGAACGCGCGCATCCCGGGAGTGACGTTTTTACTGTCATTTTGACCGCGCGGGAATGTCATTTTCAACATTTTTTTATAGTGTTGCCCATTTATATTTTTGCTTTTAGTCGATTTATTTGACAAGAATATCTATCTGACCATAGACTGCAAAAAATTTCAGACAAAAATATTGATTACAGCGAATACAAATGGAGTTGTAAGTCGTGTGGTGACTTTGTAGCGTATTGGATACAATGGTCCCCGAACGGTTAAATAAAAAAAATTGTTACAAAATATTACAAACACATTATTAGTATACATGTGAGAACAATGTAGAAAGACGTGCACGTTAGAAGCGTCCGTAATAAAAAGATCAAAGAACAATTCAAAAAATTTAAATAAATTAAAAATAAGCCCTGACAGCTAAGAAATGACCAGTTCCAACTGACGGCGCCCGTTCACGCACATGACGCATGGATTAGCACCATTCAGCTCAATCAATTTTTGTCTCGGTATGTAATGGATGGTCACCGATCCACGGACCGACCCGTGTGGCTCTTATTATTATTATATTCCCGACCCATATCGCTTAAAGTTCTCAGCACTCAAACTAATCATGGCGGCCCTACCCCGCCTTCTATCGGGAAAATATTCAGCAAAAACATGAAAGGAACTTAAATTGGAACGCAACGTTAGCTAAGAAACTTTAAAAGAGGTTTTTGCTTGGAATTGATACAGGCTAGTAAAAAATTAATTACGACTTTTATCAGTATAGTTTAGAAATGTACAGTCAGGGACATTTGTTGACCTGATCGACACATTACGTGAATTCGCCGTGTTATTGTCACGCCAAAGAATGAGAGATGTAATTAAAAGACAATTTAGTCTATTTAATAAGTAATATTTTTTCCATATTTTAAATTAAGACAATAGGGTTGATTCAATGTAATAAATTAATCTAGTGGTGTAACCAATGGCTTAAAATGTTTTAAATAAAATTGGGGATTTTTAATTATGTGTTGAGGATTGAAAAACTGTCAGTCGTCAATCAACCCGCAAAGGCAGAACTGAATTTATTTGAAAACTCCGTGGTAACTGAATAAAAAATTGTTTTTTCAGTGAAACTGAAAAAGTTCTGAACCTTTTTAACAAGCTTCTATTTTTATACGCCAAACAGGTTCCTGTGTGATACAAAAACAATACAGGGTGGCAGGGACATCGACGCGAAAACTGTTACCATGGATTCAGTACATGATTCTGAACCACCTGCGTTGAAATTTTTCGTCGGTTATTTTAAATAAAATCAGCTGTTCCATACATTTTGACCGCGTAGGTTTTAAATTTCTTACGAAAATGGTTCAGAATTATGAACTGAATCCATGGTAACAGTTTTCGCGTCGAAGTACCTGCCACCCTGTACAGTTTGGTATTTTTAATCGTAAATATAATCCTCAGATCAGTCTTGTATGAAAAAGAAATAATAAGAGGCTTCGGAAAGATATCACACTAATATTATAAAGGCGAAAGTTTGTGAGTGTGTGTGTGTATGTTTGTCTCTTCTTCACGCAAAAACTACTGAACAGATTTGGATGAAATTTGGTACACAGATAGTTTATAACCTGGATTAATTAGGATACTTTTTATCCCGATATACCCACAGGATCGAGACTTCTGCGGGTGAAACCGCGGGGCGCAGCTAGTGCAAAATAAAGACGACCGGCAATTTTACAATCCTTTAAAAACATTATCCAAGATAAGTAGTATTGTAACAATATTATTATTATATTCAGTATCGATATTTCTCGACGGCATGTGATAAGCCAAGTCGGAGACCCATGGGCGGCATAAAAACTCTGTCACCAGGTTAGTCACTAACCACTCGGAAAAAAAGTTGAAGGTAAAGTCAGCAATATCGTTAATTGGTACAGATTTTTATGCTCTATTTCCGAGCAGGCAGAAATCTAGATAATATCTTACAATAAGTGCACTCAGATTAAAATGGAAGCCTTCACTGATCTTCTTGAAATAAAAACGCTTAGCGGTGAACTGAAATATTATGAGAGAAATATCACGGGAGGGTTTTATTTTATGAAGAATGTATTGGGTAATATAATATAGTTGACTGCGACGTCGACGTAGACTACGCTGATGCCTGTTATTTGGATGCCACCGAGGAGCTTTTAAATAATCTTGAGCGTTTGCAAAATATCTGTATTCGTTTTGTTTTTAACCTTAAAAAGTATGATCACGTTTCTAACTTTCGCAAGATACTCAAGTGGCTCCCTATTCGACTTCGCAGGAACTCTCGGATATTGTGTCTGCTATTTAACCTCCTTCACAATCCTAAAACGCCATCCTATCTGCGGGAACGGTTTTCCTACGCCCGTCCTTCTGATGCACCTTGCAGGTTGCATCTTAGAAATCTCCTTAAATCCCCTCCCCACTCAACCGACTTCTACTCCTACTCCTTCAGTGTGCACGCGGTTCGGTTGTGGAATTCACTTCCGCCCGACATTAGGGACTGCCAAACTGTTGCAGTTTTTAAAAGAAGAGTGAAAGAACACTATCTTTCCACTTCGTCATAGTTGCATTTTATGTATTTATTATTTTATACTACTGTATAAGTAAGTATTTATATCTATTTTAGCCATATGTATTTTAGAACTAAGTATTTAAGTATATTATCATATAGTGTGTTTATATTTAAATTAGTGAATAGTTAAGTTTTTTATTTATGTATTCTGTTTTCTCTTCTACTCTTACACACATTGTCTACATCTCTTTAACTACTTTCCTATCGCAGGTATGCTGGAAGAGATTTCTTTAGAAATAAGCATCACCTTTGTACGTATTTTTCTGTTCCTTTCTTCTTGTCTGTTTATATGTGTGTACATAAACTGTTAAATAAAATTAAAAAATCGATGGATCATTTATTCCCTAATCATTCATTTGAGAAACGAAATAAAATTCATGATTACTGGAAAGACTCGAAATGAATATGTAGTAAGCAGTAAGCCTAGTGGTGTGATCGTCAGAATCATAGGTCTCGAGTTCGAACCAAAGGCACCTCTGACTTTTCAGATTCATGTGCGTATTGTATAATTATCACTTGCTTCAAAAACGGTGAAGGAAAACATCGTGAGGAAACCGGCATGCCTGAGAGATATTTCTCGACGGTATGTGAAGCCAAGTCAGAGGCTCATGGGCAGCATAAAAACTCTGACACCAGGTCAGACACTATACACACGAAAAATAAACTAGTGAAAGGGATAACACCTATGGTTTGGGAAGAATAGCCGAATCCTCACCAAAGAACTCTTGAATATTGCGTAAATCCCCAACAAACTCTGATTTGTCAGTGCGTTAGTGTAGGTAACATAATTAGCAGCGATGATAGTGATACCAGTAGCGACGTTTAATTAATTTACAAGAAGAGCTCTAAAAAAACACATTGACTATGTACATACAAGCACATATTAATAACAAATTCAAGCCGTGAATCATTGAACTCATGAAAATTCATTTTCATGCTCGGAATCTCGCTTTCCGGAATTTTTTATATTTTTTTCTGTTTTGGACATTGAACAGATTTCTTGACGTGTCTGCGATACGTTTGTCACGTTTGCGATTACTTTTTTTTTAAGTTACATCGTCGTTTGATTGGTCACGCGATCTTTTGATGTCCATATATTAATTTTTATTTGAATTAGGGGCCTTTGTTTCAGCTGTTTCAACTGATTTGTTTTTATCGGTCGCTGGTTTGACTTCGGCTGTGGATATGTCTTCATGTTCTGGAGTCAATTAATTAGCATGAGGTTTGGGTGTCGGATTACTTGCACGCATATCTTTGTCAAACATTGTGAAACGTGTGAGAAAAATTTGAATGGTCTCTTGATTAATCCTGAAGTCTTTACTTAAGCCCGTTTTGAGTAATGATCGGCTCATCGTGCTCCGTATCACCGTATCGTTTTCTGGAGTTATCGATTCACGTACAAATAAATTAACTTAGTACGAAAAGCCTCACAAAAAAAAAAAAACGGTGGCCCTCCGGGAGTGCCACGCGTTCAACGCGTTGATGTCTTTTACTCCACGGTGTCGGTAACAGGTCGCGAAATCAATGGTTTAGTCCCATCTCAAAAATGCCCAACGTGTCTAAAGAAGTTTTCACTTCGAAAAAATTCTAAGTGTCGATTCGCTCGTCTTCGGTCGAATCACCAATAAGCCGGAAAATTTAATTTGTCCTTTGTTTTGTTGACGGATCAACTACTTTCGGACTTAGAGAGTAGACCCCAGGGCCGAAAGTTGCAAATCCAATGGCGCGCTTTTGTTCAGGCATTCATTTGGGTGTCATCTGGTGTTAGTGAACATAGGTATTAGATTCCTTCTTAGAATTTCCTTGGCAACAAAAAAGAAAAAGACAGCCAGGGTTAAAGAGACAGCTATATCAAGCTCGTTTGTAGTTCTTGGTAATATGTTTGTAGTACGAGTTGTAGGTCGTAGGTTCGAACCCAGACAGGCGCTTTACTTTGTGTAAATTATTTCATCACCACTGCTCTCAAAAACGGTGAAGGAAAACATCGTGAGGAAACCGGCATGTCGTAGAACCGAAAATTCAAAGACATGTGACATCTACCAACCAGCACTGGGCCCGCGTGGTGGATTACGGCCCACTCCCTCTCACAGAGAGGAGGCCTGTGTCCCAGCAGTGGGAACATTTATAGGCTGATGATGATTATGATGATGAAGCCCTAACCTACCTATCGAAAGACATAGTGTTGGAAGGCCTCCCACAAGGTGGACCGATGACCTTGTGAAGACCGCAGGAATCCGCTGAATGCGGGAAGCACAGAACCGGTTGAAGTAGCGGTGCTTGGGGGAGGCCTATGTCCAGCAGTGGACGTATTTCGGCTGAAATGATGATGATGAAATCTGTTATGATGTCATGTCACTATTCATCATCATCATCATCAGCCTATAAATGTTCCCACTGCTGGGACACAGGCTTCCTCTCTGTGAGAGGGAGTGGGCCATAATCCACCACGTGGGCCCAGTGCGGGTTGGTAGATATCACATGTCTTCAAATTTTCGGTTCTAAGACATGCCTACGACGACTCGTAAGTCGCGGCCATTACCACTGGGCCACAACTGCTCTTACTATTGCTCACTATTACCAAAGTCTAAAGTAATGTCTTGTACGTCGATGTAGAAATTCTTTACCTTTGAAGAAGAGTATTTCGTGGAAATGTTCTATTAGTAACGAGTATTTCAGAGAAATGAACATCGATGGAATTTACTGCAATTTTTATTTACAGCAAGGCATTCGTTCGTTCGCAGAGGAGCAGTGGTGGCCCAGTGGTAACGGCCGCGACTTACGAGTTGTAGGTCGTGGGTTCGAACCCAGACAGGCGCTTTACTTTGTGTAAATTATTTCATCACCACTGCTCTCAAAACGGTGAAGGAAAACATCGTGAGGAAACCGGCATGTCCTAGAACCGAAAATTCGATGACATGTGACATCTACCAACCCGCACTGGGCCCGCGTGGTGGATTACGGCCCACTCCCTCTCACAGAGAGGAGGCCTGTGTCCCAGCAGTGGGAACATTATAGGCTGATGATGATTCGTTCGTTTAATGATGTTTCATCTACCATTGCAAGCTCATTTTCATGCTGTTTTAGAGGTATGAGGAACAGGGTGTACAGTTCACTCATCCTCTATTGAAAAGGGAGGATGCTCCGACCAGACGGGTGTCGTGTCTAGCAGACAACTGCCCAACGATTGATGTCAGATAGTTATATACATGGTGTTCGCGCGGTAAACTCGATGTAGGATTTGTGTGACGTCAGGTCTTTGATACGTAGTTCACATGTGACGAAGTAGATGCCGCACTGTTTCTTTGTTTAAGCTATACTCCGTTTGAAATAAGATTAGACATTTAAACAACCCTTTTTTACAGTCCGTTCAACCGATTTTCACTTCTATACCGTAGGCATAAGAATGGCATTAAAAGCAAAAAAAGTGGTTACATACCAACTGTTTACTGCAGCTGTCATTTGTCATGCCGCCATCGCAATAGAAGTCAAAATCGGTTGAACGGACTGTAAAAAAGGTTTAGTTAAATGTCTATCTTATTTCAAACGGAGTATAGGTTCTAACAATTAATTAATAAAAACACTATAGTTGTTAGAGAATAATACAATACTCACATCAAGAAATCGATGACTTTATTATAGGTAATCAGTAGTAAAAGTACAAATAATAAGGAAGGGAAACTACTCGTAGCATTTTTTCATTCGCAGAAGACCATAAAACAAAACATGCGGATCTCGTGCTAGAACAAATTAACGCAATTGTAAGTAATTGTGTTAAAAAAACCAAATCGCTGTCGTAATAAGTCGGCGATCGTAATTTTTTTAAACCATATTGATTTATTTACAAAGATAAATGGCTACATTGCGTTTGTACATTGCGATGGCAGGAACATAATGATGCTTGTGGTAAATAAAATTGATAACGTATTGGAAACATCACTGGAATGTTTATTAATTACACATACTTACGTATATACGAAATTTGTTTTATCAATATCATTCATTCAATAACGTCCTGTAAAAAAAATACATCACAGCAGTAGGCTGCTGAGTCGCAGGTGCTATTCGGACGGGTGCTCTAAGTGGACTCTTCTCAAAAACTACCCAAGCAAAGTTAATAAAAAAATTATGGGACCACCTCTGAAGTATGACCTACCAAACAAAAAAGAAAGAACTGGTGGAGTACTCGTGTAATAAACATACAGTCGAATTGAGAACCTCCTCCTTTTGGAAGTCGGTTAAAAACTATAACAAAGCAAAACAAGCAACATTTATCCAGACGACGCGATAATTGGCAAAGGCCCGATTCCATCAAAATAGTCTTCAGAGCTGTAATTAAGAAGAAAAATCACCGCAATTTCGTTGTGACTGCGGTTCCTACTATGTGAGGGGGAACTCGAAGAATAGTCGCTTCTTTTTCACATTTTAAAATATAATACGTTTTTGTAGAGACAGATGTAGTAGAAGCTGATAATTACTGTATATGGAATCAAGTAGATATCAAGCCATAAACGCCCGTATGGTAGCTTGTGTTACGGCCCATTCCCTATCACATAGAAGAGGTCTGATTACCAACAGTGGGATTATTATGGGCTAGTTTAGTTAAATTTGGTGTCAAAGAACTCAGGTTAATAAGAGACAGGAGTGCGGAGGTGATGCAATCACAGATTTATTAAAAGTAGTCAAGTAGTCGACAGTCGAAGTAGTCGAGTAGTCGACAGTCGAAGAAGTCGAGTAGTCGATAGTCGAAGAAGTCGAGTAGTCGACAGTCGAAGTAGATGAGTATTCGACAGTCGAAGCAGCCGAGTAGTCGACAGTCGAAGTAGTCGAAGTAGTCGAGTACTCGTAATGGCTGTTCTTATACAGAAGGGTGATAATGTATCCCTTCTCTAACTTCAATTAAAAGCTAAAATCATAAATATTGAAGAAACAAGTGTCATTGCATTACTCCTTCAAGAAATATTAATTATTACATCTCGTGTTGAAACCAGAGCGTGTATTAGGTGTTGAAACAACTCACAGCAGAAACATTTGGAGCAAAAAGTGCGAACGAAACGTAAGACAGATACCGATGTATAAGAAACGGTTGTGAAATTGTAATTGCATTTAATATGTGTATGTGATAACTTGGTCAATGTTCTAGATTCTTTAATTAGAGGATTTTATACAGTCTTCCTCTTCTTTCTCGCACGACAGTGTATTAAATGTTGGTCCAAAACTCTGCTGCTTCCACAGCGTCGTCGGTGACAGTGCATAGGTCACTATTGACATAATTGAAAAAAAAAGGAAAATGAAATATGGTTTATTTTATTTTTAGCTTAACAACTAGTGATTGGAGCCTCCTTTTAAGCAATTAAGCCTGTGTTAGGAGACTCCGCTCTTCCAAGATCTTAAATACACATACTTGTTTTATTTTTGATTTTATACAAGTGAAGATACTTAATGCCTGATGAATTTTGATCCTCAAAGAACACTGTTTATTAGGCTTAGGATCAAAACCATTCTTTGTCTTTACTTGAAGGACGCCCAGAAAACTCAATACTTGTCACTATTTTTAGGTTTTATTGGCGAATGGTTTTAAGAGGCTTTTCTAAAGGCATGCCCAAACTCATAGCAACTCGGACGAGGAGATCACAATAACTCGCCTGAACGACTATGCGAGCTCAAAAGTTCCAAGATTCAGTTGTGTCTAGTAATTTTTTACATCATTTTCATTCCTTTATCTAATGAGATATCCAAGTCAGAGGCCCATGGGTGGCATAAAAACTCCGACACCAGTTCCCTAATTCCGTAATACACAATCAATCAGAATCTGAATCGTTTTGAAACAGATTGCTAATCCATTGCTTCATAAGTTGGAAAAAAAACAGTGGCACTCCGGGAGTGCCATCAGAAGTGAAAACTTGAACAAGATCGCCTTGGTGGAAGAAAAATACTCGTATAGAACATTGGTCCGTAATTTTATCTAAATAAAGAGCACAATTGCGTTAGCAAAAAAAAAAAAACTTTCCAAACCTTTAAAGTAAAAATACTTGCATAGAACATTGGTCCGTAACGTAAAGTAAAATTAAAGAGCACAATCGCGTTTACAAAAATGAGGTGTCGGTAACGGTGTCGCGAGTTCAATTGTTTTTTTCCCATCTGAAAAATGCCCAACGCGCCTAAAGAAGTTTTCACTTCAAAAATCTGCTCAACAACGTAAATAACGCAATGAATGTTGTTGAACTGTCAAAATGAAACAGATTAGTCTTAATCGTTTACGAAAATGTGTTACGTAATTAGGGTACAGGTAAGTCAGTAACCACACGAAAAAGAAAGAGATTTCCCAAAATCGGTTTCTCACCTTCAAAATATGTTGACACCGTAACCGTAGTACAATAGTAGGTGGTGTGAAAATATCGGGATCTCCAGAGCTCCGATAGACGGGTAAGCGATACCTCACGATGAAAGCGTAATGGCCGCGTTAGTCATTCCGCCATTGTGGAGGTAAGACCTCGGCTTATAGGTGAGCGAGTCTGTATTGTAGCTAAATTGCGCCTAAGTGCTGTATCGAAAGGCTCAAATTATCACTTGAAGAAAATTACTCGGGATTTTCCGGAGCCGTTATAAATTCTCGGGACAATTTTGTTTGGAAGATTTTTAGAGAGGTTATTTTTTTTTAATTATTTGATTAATGTGTCTCGAGTAATGATACTATACTGTGTTCTGGGTATCAATGTCAAAATTTGATTTTTGCTTTAAATTGCATTTTGGCTTTGAAAATATAGCAATTCTTTTACCGTGTACAAAATATTATTGACTAGGATTTTATGAACATGGAAAAATACATGTGCTCGAATTTATTAAAAAAAAAAACATTTAAATATTCCTATCGTAATATTTTCACAATAGAGGTACCATGATATTTTCACAATAGATGATGTGCGGAGTTCGGACGCAATTTGGTGGTGGTTTTGGATATCTGGGGTGTGAATGCATGATTGATAAGTTTACAGTAGCTACCTACTGCAATTCGCACCTTTTCCATGAAATCTAACCCCCCTGTGAAATTGAGTCTTTTGAAAAAGAAAAACTTGATGTAACGTTATGCCTAAATGTAGAATCTACGACAGATAACCAATTTGTGACTGTCGGTTACCATAGCAACTTATCATTATTTTAATATCGTAGTTGTAACTCAAAAGTTTCTTCTGTGCAGAACATGAATATCTAAATATTAGAAGAATAGGCCCAAATTGCGATCTAGTTGAAGAAAACTCATGTAGGTATTATTAAGCTGTTCTTTCTAAAAGTTTATTGAAGAATTACAGATAGAACGTAGTCTTATAACGATTTCGATTCCATGAGAGTCAAAGTGCTCGTGGCTGAGTACTAACAGCCGCACGGGTCGATCCATCAGGTTAAGCTACGCTTGCCGGGGTTGGTCCGTGGCTGGGTGACCATTTCTACATACCAAGACTCCTCCGTGCCTCGGAAAGCACGTTAAGCCGTTGGTTCCGGCTGTCATTCGTGGATCTTTGACAGTCGTTACGAGTCGTCAGAAGCCCGAAAGTCTGACAACCAGTCTTACCAAGGGGTATCGTATTACCTAGGTACTGGGTTGTGGAGGTCAGATAGGCAGTCGCTCCATGTAAAATACTGGTATTCAGCTGCATCCGGTTAGACTGGAAGCAGACCCTAACATAGTTGGAAAAAGGCTAGGTAGATTGATTGAGAGTCAAAGTCAAATCATTTATTTGAAATAGGCACATAAAAGGCACTTTTGAACGTCAAAATTTATAAGAAAATTGAGTTGATCCTAGTTGCCCCTTCCAAAAAGTAGTTTCGTTTCGTATGGAGAAGAATGGCCAAGAAACTTCACAGTTACTATTTTAAAATGTCTCACAATATTTTGTATACTTTTATATCCTATACTATTTATCGAGCCATATTTGTACATAGTATTTGTACTCACGTTCTCGAAATCGGCTCTAACGATTTCGATGAAAGTTGCAATATAGGGGTTTACGGGGGCGCAAAATCGATCTAGCTAGGTCTCATATCTGGAAAAATTAGTTTTCTCCGTATTTTCACCCGAGCTGAGCTCGGTCGCCCAAAGTTTAGAACAATATAATGAATAATGACATGGCAGCATGGAATCAGTAAGTACCTACTATCATGGCAGCATGGAATTAGTAAGTACTATATGGATTAGTATGAACTTTCCTATACATTTAAATGAGCATTCTCTATTTTCACCAGAGCAGAGCTCGGTCGCCCAGGTACTGTATAATTATATGTGAAGACGATGCACCTGGAATAAAATTACTGTACCACAGTAGAAGAGACACACACACAGATAGAATAGCTAGATTCTATCTGTGTGTGTGAGTGTGTGTCTCAACTCTCCATATGCCAAGTGACCGTAATAAAGTTCCAACTTAAAGTTTTCTATTCATAACAACAATGTAGAATTATTTGAGTAAATAAAACAGCCATCCTTACTAATTCTGTTTCAACATCGAACTTAAAATTACTCATTATGAAGTCCATGAATCAATTTAAGAATTCAGCGCACGCGCATCCTGCGATGCGTTTGATTGCATCTGTGAGGATGTTAGGTATAAAACAACGTGCATGGAATAATATAATAATTGTGACCGTCTATACTTGGTTAATTATTTTATTCTATGAGAAGCTATTAGCTATTGTTTGCTGAACGTGGTTTGGCATCGCGACGAAATATGGCGTCGGTACATACATTGTGTAAATATTGATCTGCTTTTGTATGTATTTGTTTGAAGATGTTGTTTACTGTTTATTCTGAACTACTTTTTGCCCGCGACTTCGTCCGCGTGTAATTTGTGACCTTAGTGGTTAGCTTGCGTGTTCTGTACTGAGCTCACGCAACGCGTCGTACGTCCAGCCAATAATAGGACTCGCCCATCAAGGAGCGCTGTCTCAAATTAGACGCATTATTAATTTATTATACATAAAACAAAAGGTATTTTAATAAAACACGTATACTAAAAGATCAATGATTAAATTATCTTTAAAATGGTGAAGGTTTCAGAAAAATACCCTTGATAGATTTTGCGTGATTCTCAGTCTTTTATCCGCGTTAAACTTATTTTTATAAATTAATTTCACTATGTAATATAAACATAATCTAAAATATTCATATATTAAGTTACTAAAAAAATGCTCTAATTTGACATATATTTTTTCCAAATCATTAACACTACTCGTTTAGACGTTCGTGATCTTCAGTATAAAATCATTCTGTGCCTTCCGCCCGTTCCTTCGATATCGCTTAGCGTTTTTTCTGACTTTTTTTTTCTTTTCGCTCGCCTCCTAAGGGTCGTACGTAGCGTAGTCTAAACTAAAATAGCCTATATAACCTTCTTCAAGAATTAGACTAAAATATTTTTTTAAATCCGACTGGTAGTTCCAGAGATTATTAGCACGTTCAAACAAACAAAGAATTTCTTCAGCTTTATTATTAGTACAGATTTAGGAAGTTAGTTGAAGAATTTTTGTGCAACTAAAATAGCTTCGTTGTTGGACTGCAGTAATATGCTATGCGTTCGGAGTTCATCGCATGAAATGAAAATATTTGCTCAACGTCAAATACCCGTGCAAGATCAGAATGCAGGTAAAGTATTCTAAGTATTTTACGTTTTCGGAACACTTATCCACAAACGTAAAATAAAATAGCTTAGATAGCAAACGTAATGGAAATAAAGCTTAGCTGTCTAGTCCTGTACGTGAACCTCATTAATTTGGTTTAAGTTATTAGAATTCCAGCTCAACCACTTCAGTTCACTGTAAGATAATTACTTCATGAAGTAGTCGATGATCAGTCTCTACGATATTTTACTGGAAGATGCCTGGGAAAAAATAAACTATTTAGTCCGACAGTCAGATAATAAAAAAATATTAGACACGTATTTTTTGCTTTATCACATTAAAAAAAAATACTTAGATAAAACGCATTAAAGTTGGGGAGTGGGGGCTCGCTACGTCACAACGCAGTATTAAATCTAGCAAGGCGTGACGTTATGCCACATTTTAACTCAATGTATCGCCGTAATCTTTTGAATACGTAAAAAAAGAAAAAATACGTGTCTAATATTTTTAATAATATATTTGAAGGACAAAAAACTATCATTATTCATCATCCCTATTGTTTTTAAACGTATGGACAGAGGGATGTAGATGTGTGATCCCGACTTTTTGCTGTAAAATATCGTACACGATTAAGCTAGGTGTTATATTTATTAACAAGGTAATTAATTAATACCACTATTAATTATAGACCCTTTATTTATGAAACAACGTGTGTACAACATTGCTCCTATTTTTACACACTCACAAATCAATATGGCGGCGCTAGTGCTGTACGATACTAGTGCTGGCAATGATATTATAAGTAAAAACCGTTTTACTTATAATATCATTGAGTGCTGGGCATTTACCCAGCACTATGACACTAGGGTTTCCTAAAACTGTGTTAGATACCACATAGCGTCCGTAATCTACCGTCGAATGACGTCACTGAAACGTTATTCATGAAAGTAAGTTGGTGTGTTTCCCTATTTTTTGACAGCGTAAAGTCAAACCCCGCTTCCATCATTTTTACGACAGCCGTCACTGCGACCGTTATGTGGCGGCCACCGCTGTCGTACGAAACTAAAGCTTTACGCTGCATGATGCTGGCACTTCACTTCGCGTATTTGTCAGAATATTCGCGTTACATCGTAAATACAAAATTAACTTTAACCTAGTATGAATAAGGTTGATTTTGTATTACCTAAGTGACGACTGTACAGGTCACTATACTCGGCCACCTATCGATCAGCGCTCAACAATGCAAGGTTTGATCGGCATCACCACAGGAAATCGATTAAAACAATACATTTCATTATACCGACACTACATTACAGAGAGTTCCTTTCTTATTTCATAGGTACCGCAGTCCGCCTCAAAAAGATGTACAATGAATTACAATAATTTTCTTTTTCTTAATGTCCCTCGGGAATCATCGCATTTCCGAATACAAACGAATGCTAATTTCCATGTCCATCAATTATTAGATTTATCTTGTATAATAATTTGAATTCAGAACTAAGTACTTTATTGTTGTTTTATTTTGATTTTCGTGTGAAGTATATAGAGCTGTAAAACTATTTTCCTGTCTGTCGTGCTTGCGACTTTAGCAGCTGTCCTACCATTTTTTAAATAAATTACATTAAGTTAAAAGAGTATTAACAACTCTATATACTTCCAAGTCGATTGAGAGCGTCCGTCTGCACCAAGTGCAAAGGGCAACTGATAGAAATCCGACGACTGACGGACGAAACACGAGGTTTGCCGAGACATTAAGAACATAGTTGTACTGTAAATATTATATGATGTGTAGCAAAACGAATCACACATTGGGTACGTAATTGTAGCAAGAGCAACACATTGATACAGTATTAAGACAAATTGCAGACAATCAGTTAAATTCTTGTCGAAGTCGATGTATATGTAAATTGACTGTACATCAACTTTTTGAGGTTTACTCTACCTATGAAGTAAGAAAGGAAGTTAATATATGTATATGGTAAAAACAGACTTTTTTAATGAGCAGTCTTATCGCTAATAGCGATGTCTTTCAGACTGACAGATTTAATTTAATCTGACGTCAAATCTTGGGCCAAGTTATTTGATTGGCGGATGTTATTTTGGTAAACGAAGCCTTAATTTTTGATACAGTAAAATAAAGAAAATGTTATCTTCACATTCTTTATTTTACTGTTATAGAGGTCTGAGGAGCAGGGTGTAAAGTACACTCATCCTCCATAGAAAAGGGAGGATAAAATAAACTAACTAGATGGGTGATGTGTCTGGCAGGCAACTGCCCGACGATTGACGTCGGGAAGTAATATTATATATGCTGATCGCGCAGTAAACTCTGCTTGCGCGATACAGGATTTCGCGTGACGTCAGTGTGATGCGTAGTTCGTATGTGGCGATATAGATGCCACACTGTATCAAAAATGGATTAAGACCAAATTACCTATATAAGCAAAAGACATGACCGTTTATGTAGACTTATTACACCCCGTTTCTGATTTGAGAATTTGTCAAACTCGAAGACCTGCGAAATTTATTTCTTTGCAAAAAACGTACGAAATTTTTATTAAATTTAAGGTATCACCTTAGTAATGTTAAAGCAGAGTTAGACTAGTTCTCAAACTACATAATAGCCATTTGGTTCTTCATCCAGTTTCAACAAAAAAAGAATAAAAGTAGAAAAAATCCTAACCCGGTATTGAAACTATCGGGAACGCAATTGCTACACGACTGCGATTGACGAATGTTCGTTAACTTTTATCTGGCACGGACAGCCGGCCGTCATGTGTCATGGAGGATTACTGCCTGGCCCTGTACTACGATTAGTCGTTTTATGGGAACACGTAAATGTTGCACTGCGAAATGTAGGGGATGATAAAAAGGATTAATAATAGATAGAGATTACACACAATATAATTTAACAGACACTTGTAATCTCCGAAGGATTTGGCAGAAGTGTCCCTATCTATAGTACACCCACATTTCACCAGTTATGTTTAAGTCCCGTGTAATGGTGGCGAGTCTATTGCCATCAACCGTGCACAAATCCAGAGCATATAAGTGGCAATGAAGATATGGAAATACTGAAGATAACAATTAGCAATAATTTATCAAATGAAAGAGGAGTGAAAAACCCTCAAAAGTGGAAACTGATGAAACTTCGTTTACTTTTATCTGGCACGGACGAGAAGACGACCGTCATGTGTCATTGAGGATTACTGCCTGTACTACGATTAGTCGTTAAGTATATAGAAACGCGTAAATGTTGCACTGTGATGAGGAGGAAGAGATGATAAAAAGGATTGATAGAGATCATTAAGTGTATGTATGATATGACGATATATGATATACTTCGTCTCGCAAAGAGGAGGCTTGTGGCCCAACAGTGGAAATATTCTAGACCGATTAAGCAAATTACGATATGGATGGAACAATGAGACCATTGATGCTAAATGGAAGACGCTCAAAAATGGACAGGTGGATTAGGAGTTTAACCGATTTTAGAGGGATGTATAGATTTCTCTAATATTAACTTTTAATATCCTACATATGATGCACTCTATCTCGGAGCGATGCTCATGTATCTCAATAAAAAATATTCTTTTACACCACTACTTACAGGTATCGCTTCAATGAAAAGTTAAGCTATACATAAATATAAAATTACGCCATGTTTTTCTCGAAGAGTTTGGCAGACGTGTACCAGTAGTAGGTACACCCACATTTCGCCAGTTATCTTTAAGTCCCATGTAATGGTGGCGAGTCTATTGCCGTCAACCGTGCACAAATCCAGACTCTGGGTTGCTACTGAGAAATTCTAGAAAGTCACTAGACCAACAGGCAATCGGGAAAGTTAAGCTACTTATTTCATAATTCATAAATTCTTAAAAAAATCTTTCCTAAACAAAATTAAGATATTCCGTCTCTTAAAACATTACCTTTGACAGAAAACAGAATAAATTGTTCTGTCTGGGGACGCAGTTATTCAGGTCATGCTTATTCCAATTCTTTCGCTTCTCCCTCCTGTCATAAAAAAGGAAGGTTGACGTTAATTTAATTAAGAATTTTAATACTTTTCGCGAACTCTTCTGTGAGCTTCTGCAAACTGTTCAGGTGGGATGGGTCGATTTTAATAAGCTAACCTTACCTTAGCGGTCTTTCTGTTAATTTTTTTGTCGATTGCACAGGCTCCTTTGATCTTTAATTAATTTAATTTGATTTTTATTGGGATCATTTATGAAGAATATTTTGTGTATCGTCGCTCGGCATCCAATACCGCGAATGTGACATTTTTAACGAAAATCTAGTTTTTTGTTTTATTTTATTCTACTCGTTCAAATAAGTATCCTGCATTTAAAAAAAAATCGTAAAAAATGTCACATTCGCGGTATTGGATGCCGAGCGGCCATATCGAAGTAAATATTCCATCACAATAATAATAATGTAGGTTTTGTCGATAACAGTAAGTACCTAAACTTAAGTTTTTTTGTAGGTGTGGAAAATGTAAATTAAACCTTGATTATTAAAAAAAAAGCCTGAAGCAGCAAGTATTTTATGTCTTGAAACATAAAAATACTTGCTGCTAAACGCCCCTTCAGGCTTTCTTATTTTTTTTCATAATAAGTATTTAGTATTCCGTTTCTGGAACATCTTTCATTAACATTTTAATAAGCGACTGGAGTTTGTAAAGACGAAACGAAATCAACGAACAAACGGGATTCAAAAATATGTACCTGGATTGAATAATGAAGTTCATATTAAAAATGAAAAAAGCGGCCAATCAGAACCAGCTGTCATATCTTAGGATCTGAATAGGCCGGAAGGGATCGACGATCCGATAACATCGAATAATAATCGGACCATTCGATTCACAATCGGATCATTCGATTAATTGCAACTCATTCTTCGTTTAATTGCATTTGCCTGGCTCAAGATTAAGACGATGCTTTTATAGGAGTTTTATTAATGAAATGAAAATGCTAATGAAATTTCCCAATTTAAGCAGAGATTCAAAAGATTTCGAGGCTCTAAAGTAATTGCACAGTGGGAGGCTTACGGTGAACAATAAGCAGACAATGGCTGATGATAATGACGTACTAAAATACGTCAAAGGATAGAAATTCGAGTTTCGTTGTGAATTAAGTGCAGCCAATGAACAACCTACGGGCAATATAACCAGTTGTAACGTTATTTAGCTCATTATTGTTATAATTACATCGGTTCTGTGTACAGATACAATTTAGTTTGTTGCACGAATTGAAGTGGGCGTTTGTTTAATGTGGTTTCTGCCATATTTAGTTTAGAATCGATGGTCACAGTGCTCCCACGTTCAAGTGGTTAGTGAATGTTAGTTTTATGTCGTTTATGTAGATATCACTGCTATATTGTTAGATAATGGTGCCGATTCCCTTGTTCACAAACTAAACTAAATTTAAATTCAGTGCATCTTTTTCTTTCTATTTCATTAAGAAAAGGACAGAAGATTTTTAGTTTAGTCCTGTCAAATTAATCAGCGCTTGACGTAAATTGACGTAATTTTAGTCGGCAAGTTTTTAATCACGTTTAAATTTGTATGGAGAGTGACAGGCGCTGATTAAATTGACAGGACTAAACTAAAATTTATCCTCGGTCCTTTTCTTAATGAAATAGAAAGAAAAAGATGCACTGAACTTAAATTTAGTTTAGTTTGTGAACAAGGGAATCGACACCAATGACTGACTGACTGATGATAACTGCCTCGTTAGTCTAACTTGAGGTCCTTTTTTTGGGTGGGAATTTGTCAAATAATTTCTCCCGCTCTGGGCGGAGCGGGAGGGCGTGTCAGACTCTTACTGACTAAAACCCACCCGTGTACCTTCAGTTGCTTGTATGTTGCCAGGGACCACGGTATCCCTTTCGGATAAACCCGCAGCCCCGGCAGGCATCGGCCATATCGGACCCCTTCAATTTGTGCTGACATCTAACTTGAGGTCCTGGGTTCGATGCCCGATTCGGGCAAAGTGTTATTGGGTTTTTCCATCCAGAATTTCTTAGTAGCAGCCCGGAGTCTGGATTTGTGCTCGGTTGATGGCAATAGGCTCGCCCCCAACATTGGATTTAAGGCGACGATAACCGACTTTTAATGATTTTATACTGAAGATTACGTCTAAACGAGTAGTGTTAATGTTTTAAAAAAATATTTGTTAAATTAGAGCATTTTCTTAATAACTTAATAAAGGAATATTTTAGATTATGTTTATATTACATAGTGAAATTAATTTGTAAAGTTATGTCTAACGCGGATAAAAAACTGAGAATCACGCAAAATCTATCAATCGTATTTTTCTGAAACCTTCACTTTTTATAGATAATTTAATTATTGATATTTTAGTATACGTGTTTTATTAAAATACCTTTTGTTGTATGTATAATAAATTAATAATGCGTCTTATATGGGACAGCGCTCCTTGATGAGTGATTCCTATTACTGGCTGGACGTACGACGCGTTGCGTGAGCTCAGTACAGAACACGTAAGCTAACCACTTAAGGTCACTGGCATATATCTGCGTCTTAACACCTCTGTCTAACCTTTCGGGGAATACAGGGCGTGATGTTTTGTGTATGTGTTTATTGTTGGATAATATACTTAGATAGGTAAGAGGAGAACAAGCTAAAACTTTTTAACGAAAGGTATTTAAAAAAATGTAAGGCAGACAAAAGCTTAACAGTTTTGGTTCAAAAACATTTTGTTTTCTACCTCAACAAAAGATTTTAACCACAGAAATGTAGCTAAAAACTCCAAAAAGCATACCATTTTACGAGGAGGTAATGAAAGAATTAAAAATGAAAATAATTAACAAAGCTATGAAATTTCTAGAAACGCGTCGTTCTTGATAAGGACTGGCCGGGAAAGGCCAAAAAAAAGCCATAAGAATACTAATGCATATTTGCAGGGGAGCTTTTGGTCAGTCGAAAGTAAACTTTAAGTTATTGGAATAGGTTTTGAATTCCTGGGAGCTTCTAATCACACTCTGGGCTCAGAGCCAAGTAGATGTAGGGAACGCACATTTTCGTCTGTTTTTCATACAGATGCACGTCTGAATGGCTCTATTTTTTTTTTCGTTTGTAATTTTTTACTAAATGCTGCGATATTTCTCGATGTGCCGCTTAGGGGAAAATTAAATTTCATTTGCTATTCATAAAATTCAACGCTCTCTTTGATAACATGACATTATTATTGTGAGCTCGTTTGTGCTTAGTTTTTTTTTATGTCTCTGGGAACTTAAATTCTTAGCGGGATTTTATACGGTGAAAATTGTTAAGTCATGAAAATATTATTTCAGTCTTCATGAATTTAATAAAGGGATTTGAGGGACTTGTGCGAACGATGCTTTACAAATTAATAATATTTTATGAATTTATCTCGTCAAATATTAGGTTTAGGAGATCAATTTGATTCAATTTCACACGTTTGAACATGGAAGAGAACAAATTCAAAAAACTATTTACAAAAAAAAAAAAAACAACCGACTTCCAAAAAACACTACAAAGTGAAAAATAACTTTAATTTCGGAAGTCGGTGTCTTTGGTTTTGAATTTTCGTTTTGTGTCACCGACTTCCGAAAATAAAGTTATTTATCACTTTGTAGGGTTTTTTGGAAGTCGGTTGTTTTTTGTTTTTGTGAAATGTTTTTATTTTTCACTTTTTGGTTGTGGTACACACGGCTACACATCAAGCTATACATTTCCAGTATAAGCTGACCTCGCATTGTACGGAAATCTTATACAATGCGAGATCAGCATAAACTGGAAATGTAAGTATAGCTTGATGTGTAGCCGTGTGTACCTACCCCACACAAATTCGAAAACCACTACCTGCTATGTAAATAACAGTAACAGGAACTTATCATATCATCCACATACTATGTGGGAAAAAGTACTTATTATTGAAGCTAACTCAAAAACCATTGAAGCAAAGTTAATAAAATTTATATGGGACCCTCGAGAGCATACCCTTTCAAATAAAAAAAGAATTTTCAAAATCGGTCCACAATTGACGGAGAAATCGGAGGAAATACATAAAAAAAAACAAACATACGCAACGAACATATAACCTCCTCCTTTTTGGAAGTCGGTTAAAAAGGCAATTTATTTATTCATCCAAACCACGAACACCTTCACATACAGTAAATCCATTTCCCTCCAAGTTAGCTTTAAAATGAGGTTCCATATTCATGCAACGGATTACCCAAGTGGTAAGATTATACCAACGGGTACATACATTATTCTGATTACAAGCACCAAACGGAATACTCCGCATTTCCTCCCCCCTTGTACCCGTTCCCCACCCCCTTTTGCCCACCTCGTGCTTGTCACTTGGACGTGACTAGATTCAGAACAGAATCGATTTATTGAAATTGCCAATGGACATACATCGGGTACTTAATCTAATCAATCGATTTGGAGCATCGTCGTCTGTGTGACTATGTTTTAGGCTTGTTGCCAAAGCGTAATATTAAATTATATGGATGATTGGCTTAATTGTTTGTTGTGTTTACTGTTTCTTGTTCATGGGGTGTGTTGAAATCTAATAGGTTTAGCTTGCTCGAATTGCTGCTACGTTGCTCATCAATTTGCAGTGTTAATTTCAGTTTGATATTCTATTAAGTATTTCTCTGCGTGTGCGTTTGGTTTTTCCATCAAATGACTGCAGATTAGCCAGGCAATTCCACCCTAAGAAATTGCAGTCTGCAACTAAACTAAAATAATGAGAAACATGCTGTATTACAATATCAAGACTTCGACATGACTGTTGAAATTGTTACTCTGTATCTTTTTTTTTTTGTTAGCCGTTATTGTCCCACTTTTGGGCAAAGGCCTCCCTACCCTCTTTCCACCTCTCTCTGTCCAGAGCTTCCAAGGACCAATTTTTCTTAAAGGAGTCCAGCTCATCCCGCCATCTCCGTCTGGGCCTGCCGCGATGTCGTTTGCCATTAAGCGGGACCCACTGGGTCGTAAGTTTGGCCCATTGATCGTTTGACATGCGGCAGATGTGTCCAGCCCAATCCCATTTAAGCGTAGCAGCTTTCCGAGTGACATCAGTTATTTTAGTGATGGAACGGATTGTTGTATTCTTAACCCGGTCCACAAGTTTAATACCAAGAATACTCTGTATCTAGTAGTACATATATTTTTAATTAAAAGGAACTTCACTTGTTCTACGCTTGTTAACATCGACTTGCCCTAATTAGTCAACCTTGTTTATCTAATTAGCAGCGACATTGTTGTCAAGGTCACGAAGTTCCGTTACTTAAACGACGAGATTATTTTTAATTTATTTCTTGATACTACTAATGTTTGCTGTCTGGTATGGGCTTTTAAAGATCGGTTAGCCTAACATAAACGTACAGAGTAAATGTTACGGAAATCCGAACGATTTTAAAATATATAACACGTTAGCACGTTATATTTAAGAAAGAAATAAATATAGTCTATTCTGCACAAAAACAGGCACATTACAAAAAAAAAAAACATAAAATACACACATACAAAGTAGCCAAAAGCCTCGTATTCAAGCAATAAAAGTTTGACAATTTTGTCCATTGCTTGATGTCAGGGCCAGAGACCAAAGACAATTTACATTGCATAATTATCTACTCTGTGTTGCTGCAGTGTTGTGTTGTTTTAAGACTTTATTCATATCTATGGGTATAAATAACAAAAATAACTAAATGCTATAAGATATTTGTATTTTCTTAAAGTTCAACGTTACGTCTACGTCGCGCGTTCGTGCTAGGGGATTTAGAAAACTTTCATTGATTGCCATTGGGTGAGAATTTTGAAAGAGAAAAGGGGTTAATCAAATACATTTGCTATCATAGAATGATACTTATTAAGAGGTTTAGTTTTTTTCTTTAAGATCGCAAGGTCTGACATAACAATTAGCCCTAGTATTTTTATCCCACGAAGCGACGCGCGCTTTACTTGTGTTAACCAAGCGTACGAATACCCAGGGAATAGGTAGGTAGACAAAACTTATTACTAGTAAATCTTAATTTAATATACATTAAGATTTACTATTACCTAACAAGTTTTGTCTTATGATTATCTTTTAATTGTGTAAATTCTAGATTGTCTTTTGTAATCCCTCGAGGATAGATGATATTTTGGGGCGAAATTTTACGAACTTGTTAACTACTGAAACATCGATTTCCCTTTATCGATGTTTGTAGGAATCGGACGTTGTCCGATGCCAAGGTTTTATATCTTCGGAGTAATTGTTATCAACGAGTTCTTTATTTTTCTTCTTTTTCATTAAATTATCATGTGATCATTTTTGTAAGGTTGCTGTGCATAGATACACAGATAACTGAATTGCTAAAATCGACTGTAGCGGTTACACCGCCACATACGAACTACGCATCATAGACATGACGTCACACAAATCCTGCATCGCGCAGTTAGAGTTTACTGAGCGATCGACATACATACAAGATTTCAACTTCAAACCGATGGGCAGTTGCCCGCCAGACACAACACCCGTCTGGTCGGAAGATCCTCCCTTTTCTATGGTGGATGAGTGAACTTTACACCCTGTTCCTTATGCCACTAAACTACCCTCTCTCGTACAACAACAACAAGAGAAGTGGTAAAAAATATTACCTTGTCAGCACTCATAGAGGCTATCTCATTCTACCAGCTCATCATAAATTGAAAGTTTCACCTCACTAAAATATCGATTTCCCTACAAAACGTTGTTTATCGTAAGGCGCGGCTATGCCAAGGTCGGAGGCATTGTTACCAAATTGATGAGATTCGTATCGATCTGGCACGTCACTAGTTTCCAGTTATGTTTCACGAAATGTATCGTTAAATCCGTTTTAATGGTCACGATAGATTTTATTTTGTTTTTTTTTTTTTACTTTTTTACGGCTCGTGGTGTTTTATTGTTACAATTAAATGGTTTGGAGTCGTGACGCAAGCTATTAATTTGTTTTTGTGTGAAATAACGGTTTTTAAAATAGTATAATAAATAGGGTAATACAAAAGAAGGAAAACATGTTATCTCGTGAATGAAAATGTAGCCACCAAAAAAAAACATAAAAATTGCAATAATACTTAAAACATTATGAAAAACAATCTCTTCTATCTATCTTTCATTCTTTCCTTTTCAACCCAACCAGCTTAAGGCTCCCGCAGACAGGCACGCCGCGACTCTGGTGGAACAATTTCTATGAAAACTTCACGGAAATTGTTTTACCGGTGTCGCTTTGCGCTTGTCTGCGTAAGCCTTGACTCGCTTATTACCTCGCTTATCTTCATTCCTCACGAAATCTCTACACAATGTGTCATCAGCACTAATGACCGTATTGTAAATAGCTGTTTCCCTAATTAATAATTCACGCCGTATCGCCTCCACTTATAATAATTAATTAACGACAAAGCTCATCTAATTATTATCAATGTGATACAGAATCCATTATTCATGAGACCAAAACAATCTTCACGGAAAAACATGGAGGAGGAATCGTGTGTAACAAAATGAAAAGAACAAAGAGGCTCTCTTGGACATAAAAAAAAACTAGGAGCTCGTTGTCCATAATGCCTGGGTTACACGAGACTACTTTTTGAAGCTAGGATAGTGCCTAGCAAGTTATTCACTCTAGCCTCGTGTAAGTATACAGAACTTAACTAATTTTTAGGCTAGTGAAACATGGGGTAGAAATTGTGCCTAACAAAGCAAAAAGCGTCTCATGAACATAAAAACTCTCATGGGCATAAAAAAACTAGGAGCTCCTTGTCCATAATTCCCGGGTTACACGAGGCTACTTTTTGAAGCTAGGATAGTGCCTAGCAAGCTAGTCACTCTAGCCTCGTGTACAGAACTAAACACTGTTTTTGGCTAGTAAGCTAGTGAGAAGCCAATGCAACAGTTTATAGGATGGGGTTCTATTTTTGAACTAGTAGCGCCCCCACCAACGATTTTACTATTCTGGCTTGTGTAATAGCCTCGTGTGACCAGCGAAGCTAGTATCCAATCGGATCATTTTACTCTACGGACTAAGAGCGGCCTTACGGCCTTACACGGGCAGCTAAAAGCAGTCAGGATCTACTGCTTCAAGCTGCAACTGCATAGTGAACTACAGTATTCTATTTACATACATACATGGAACCGCTCGAGCAGCTGCGACTGCTCCAGGCGGGCAGCAGTACGGTGGAATTTAATTGTGCGGTCAAGCAGTTGCCAGGCTACACGTGTCATCTCGTGCTGTCAACTGCTCTCGCGTAGTTATCCCCTCCGCCCGCGCTCTTCATCCCACCCCCGCGTCGCGCGCGTCTCTCCACCCGCTACTGATTGTGACTGATTGAAATCGACTGCTGCAGCAGTTATCAATGGCAGACTATGACTGCACGAACAGTACGTGTATTTTTATCACTGGCTAACTGATCGAGCAGCCCATGTATCGCCCTGAGTCACCAAGCCACATGCTATGGGCTTAAAATTTACTAGCATCGTGTAAACAGCTCTAGCATATGCCAAGCTAGGATAGTGAGCAAGGACAGTACTTGCTTGCTAGCCTAGCTTAAAAAACTACACTCGTGTAACCCGGGCATAAAAGCTGTTCACTAGATGTGTCGCCACAGAATGCACACAGAATTAATTATCTTTTCCGTTACCGTTTCCTTTGTGGTTCGTATTGCGATGGTCTTCAACAGTTTATCCAGTAAAAGGTCAGATAGTGTCACGCCGGAGAGCGAATTTTTTTTTTTTTTTGTTGTTGTTCCGTTTCGAATTGCATGCGGGAATTAAAAAACTTTTTATCATGACCTTTTCACTATGAATGAACGTGCCCGCATCGGTTTTGTTGCCTTTTATTGTTGTTGTTTCTGGTATGATTTTGTTGTTTTGTTTTGTATCTTTGTTTTGTCTTTTGTAGAGGAAGTAGTGTTGACGATATTCTTTTGAGTTGTTGGAGCAAGAATGCAGCTTGTACTCAAAGTAATTCTCAAGTTTTTTAAATGTGTAACAACACAATTTCAGTAACTAATTGAATACACCTTTTCAGTCGCATTTAATTCATTATAATATGTATTTATCTTGTAACAATATATAATTGAATATTGTCCATGGAGTTAGGTACTTGCCCGTTCTTCTCCATAGGAACCTACTGCTTTGCATTGGGCAGCTTCATCTTTCTAAATGACCGATTCGTCTGACAATTCATAAGTGCCTGTAAATGGTTTCTTTGAAATAAATGACATACGGAACCCTTATGTAGCGCGAACGATTGGCAATTAAATTAACGGACAGTTTTGTGGTGGAATAATTTTAACTAAAGGCTCCTGCAGACAGGTGCGACGTGACGACAGCGACGAGGCGACGATGCGATTCTGGTAGAACAATTTCCATAGGGAAGTTTTCATAGAAATTGTTCTACTACGACTCCTAGAGTCGCGTCGCGCCTGTTAGCGGTTGCCTTAAGGGTCTATAATTTTTATAAATTTATTTATCACGGGCGGTTTCTAATTATCGTTTTACGGGCTGTACCTACACTGTTATTCCCGGGTCGGGCAAAGTGTTATTGGGTTTTTCTATCTGAAATTTCTCAGTAGCAGCTCGGAGTCTGGATTTGTGCCCGGTTGATGGCAATAGGCTCGCCCCCTATTACATGGGACTTAAACATAACTGGCGAAATGTGGGTGTACTTACCTGCTACAGGGACACCTCTGCCCAACCCTCCGGGGATACAAGGCGTGATGTTATGTTATGTAAATTGTTGCTTTTGTAACAATCATGAATATGAGACAACCATACAGAGTAACTTAATAATAAGCCCAGGATGGACCAGAAATCGTTTAAAGTTATTTTGACAATAAAATTTAGGCAGGTCAATAGATGGAGAATAAGAAATGGTAGACGGTAAAAAAAAAAAATTGATTGGTTGTCTTTGGACTGATTCGCCCTATGGTCGTACGAGTGTAAAACTGTATCACGAGCTTTTATATTTTTTATAGTAGTTTTCAGGAGTTTTTAAAAATAAACAGCGGCCGTCACAATCTATTTCTTGCGATTATTTATTTTAGATTGAAAATTGTATTTAAATAATGATTGACAGTTTATGTTGGGATCATACCCCTATCAATCACTTCCAGTCACTGGCAACTTCGAGGGCAAAATAATGTTGAAAAACAAAGAAGTCTCAATTCGTCTTTTGGAATTTACACATCTACATCGATATCTAGACATATTTTTTTCTGGAAAGTATTGTATTGTGTTGTTGTGATAAGTTTTGACACAATTGGCCCTACCTGATCAATGTTTTATATGTACACGGATTATTATTATTATTTATTTATTTGTCAGATAACATGATCCATTAAGGTTAGGACTAGGGATGGCGATCTGAGATCGATTAATCGAAGAATCGATTTTTCAGGCCCAAAAGATCGATTTTTTAAATCGATATGCAGTACTGAATCGATTCAGTGAATCGATATTTCACTCTTGAAAATCGCCATTCGATTTTTTCGGCTTGTGAGCGTCTTTTTTAGGGTTCCGTAGTAAACAAGGAACCCTTATAGTTTCGTCATGTCCGTCTGTCTGTCGGTCTGTCTGTCTGTCTGTCCGCGGTCTAACTCCGAGACTCTTAGTACTAGAAAGCTGTAATTTAGCATAGGTATACATATTAATTACGCCGACATAGTGATAAAATAAAATTATTAAAAACATTTTTTTTTTGGGTATCTCTCATACACGCAAAGTGGTGATGTTTATTTTTTTACCCCATGGTGAGGGGTATCATTGAAAAGGTCCTTCAAAAATATTGTGAGTTTGTGCAAACCATTTTTGGATTCAGGGATTCGTTTGCGAAATATTAAGCTTTAAAGTGCTCATTTTTGTTAGAGTCAAGTGTCCCCCCCCTGCCGGCTAAATGGTTGGTTTTGGGTGTGTGAAAAAAATCACAACAGTAGTTCATATAACGTAATTAAAAGGAAAACTATCACAGCTAAGTAGGCTCTACAGGTTAACGAGTAATAATCAACCAACTTAACTTTACAGTTGCAAAAACATGTTTTCCCATACATTCCGTATGGGAGAACATATTTTTCAACTACGAAGTTAAGTTTGTTTTTGGGATAAATTCATCCCAACTACGGAACCCTTCATTGTGCGTGGTCCGACACGCACTTGGCCGGTTTTTAATTGCTACATCGCAAGTGATGAGCGGAACCGCTTGGATCCTAGTAGAATTGACAGACTTGTTTTTGAAAAGTTTATATATGAAGCATTGGGCTAAGTAATAACAGCTGCACGGGTCGATCGATCAGGTTAAGCTACGCTTACCGCGGTTGGTCCGTGGATGGGTGACCATCTTTACATACCTAGTCCCCTCCGTGCCTCGGAAAGCACGTTAAGCCGTTGGTCCCAGCTGTCATTTGTAGATCTTTGACAGTCGTTACGGGTAGTTAGAAGCCCAAAAAGTCTGACAACCAGTCTTACCAAGGGGTATCGTGTTACCTAGTCACTAGGTTGTGGAGGTCAGATAGGCAGTCGCTCCATGTAAAATACTGGTATTCAGCTGCATCCGGTTAGACTGGAAGCCGACCCCAACATAGTTGGGAAAAGGCTAGGCAGATGATGATATATGAAGCATTGGAAACTTTAAGTTTTTCATGTAATAAATACATTTTGAAAATAAATGTCTTCGTTCATACCTGATCTGACTTTGATATGGTAATAAAATAATTGTTATTGTCAAATTCCCTGAATTAAAAAAATACTGATTTTACTGATAAGAGATCATTTATTCTGGTATCTTTTTTTGTTTTTCATAAAATGGGTTTATATTTATATTATAAATGCAAACTTGAAAAAATAATCGATTTTTTAGAAATCGATCTTTTAGACCTCGATTTTTTTTGTGAATCGATACATCAGCTTACGATTCGAATCAATTTAAAAATCGATCTTTTTCGGTAAGAATAGCCATCCCTAGTTAGGACTAACAGGAGCTTCTAAACTATGTTAGTAGGTAAAAAATGTAAATAACAATTAAAACATTTTATTTTACCGTCCTAACGACGATGCTTACCCAAAGCGAGTGTATCAGACACTGATATTTATGGTGTCAGAGTTTTAAAGCCGCCCATGGGCCTCTGATCGGATTCACATGCCGTCGAGAAATATCTCTCAGGCATGGCGGTTACGACAATAATATCATAGTGATGACGACGATAGAAACTTTCTTATTTAAATATTCATTTAGTTATTTATTTAAATCGTAATGCTCCATAATATATTTTCCATATAACAAAACTAAAAATAAAATATCCAAACCTAACTAAAACAACCTAACAAACTAAAATATGGCGTCGAAAAATTCCTCCGCATCGCTGTCGACTGGTAATGTACCCAAGAGATCGTTAATTTAACCCAGTATTTTATCTACAGTTCACCAGTAACCACGTTCCTGTTTTAGATTCCTGGCCAGACAGTGTAATTGGTTTCTTCCTGTGAAAACGAGCACAGTGTAGGTACTTCGACAAAATTAAACTGTCAATCAATCAATTGACAGTTCAAAGGATTTATTTACTTAGATATATATTCAGGACAAAATAAACACCAACCAAACTCACACAGGTTGAATATTTCACAAAAATAATCTCATTTTCCAGTAGCGATAAAAACTCGTACACACTACGCGATATTTTATATAGGTTTCACTATTTTCAACATACGCGTGACTCAACATTTATTGTTCCATTGGGAAAAATAATACCAGAAGTTTGGTCTGTATATTATCCACCTGTGCGCTAATAAAATCACAGTGCACACTGCAGCCATCAATCTGCGCGGCAGGTGCGGTGTGACGCCAGCCCTATAGGGTACTACTATAGGGCTGTTGGGGGTCGTTGTTGCGGTTTGCTGAGGCCTACCAGTGGATAGTTGCGTAATTGCATCACGCTTCGTCTGCTGTCTGCTGAACGACGCGTTGTGTCGCTTTGTTTTGTGTCGGTGTATTATTTGATGTAAATCGATTCTTCTAAACGTCGAGTAGGTACCAATTCTGATGTTTTAGGGAGACACTTTTGTAGAAAAGGTTTTTTGGGACAAACGAAGTCGCAAAGAAAGACTTAATATTCTCCACCAAAAAATCATTTGTGTGTTGAAAGATAAAAGTTATATTTTATCATAACGTCACGTCTGTATTCTGCGAAGGGTTGGGCAGAGGTGTACCTATAGTAAATCCCTACATCCACATTTCGCCAGTTATGTTTGAGTTCCATGTAATAGGGGGCGAGCCTGTTGCCATCATCCGGACAAAAATTCAGACTCCGGGAAAACCTAATAACACTTTGCCCAACCCGGGAATTGAACCCAGGATCTCATGCTCAGCAGTAGCGCTTGCAAACACTAGACCACCGAGGCAGCGCCACTGCTGGACATAAGCCTCTCCAGTTGCATGCCATTCAACTCGATTCTCGTCAACTCTCATCCAGCTGCCATCATTATAATATTATATTTATTAATAATTAGGTAGGTTTTACCAGACTTAATTATTCTTGAAAATGTGCTTGTATTTTCAGCTGACCCCAAATACAGGGTGGCGATTTAGTCACCTACTACATCCGTCAAGGGGGTGATTCTACCCGCCATACTAAACAACTTTCGCCATGACACTCACATAAAAAAAAAACAATTTCTATTCAACGGTAGACAGACTATTTCGATGCATGTATGAAAAGTTTTTTTTTACGACTCGTAAGTATATGAGTTTCATAACGAAAGCTGTTTACTATGACGGGTAAAATCACCCCCTTGACGGATGCAGGTGACTAAATCGCCACCTTGTATACCTTGCTATTTGCTTTACACCTGTTTATGTCCTACATACAATACGTGGAATCCTGGTGTGGATGTCAGAGCGAAGCATTTATTTATTGTTTATTTATTCGAGCTGTGAAACATCTGACGGTAACGTACTGCGGGACGTGAAGCTTGCAATATAAATTCCTGGAATGAAAATTGGCTATCAACTTGCAACAGTGTTGTTTGTGATAATCCTTCAGCGAAGATAGGTTTAGAGACCAAACGGATAGAACGTAGAAGGCGCTCGAAGGGTCTATCGAAGGTTAAGCTACGCTTGCCACGGTCAGTTCGTGGATGGTTGACCAAACATTACTTCCGTGCCTCGGAAAGCACGTTAGGTCGTTGCTCCCGGCTGTCATTTGTAGATCTTTGACAGTCGTTCCGGGTAGTCAGAAGCCCACGTCTGACAACCAGTCATACCAAGGGGTATTGTGGCAGTAGCTCCATATAAAATACTGGTAAACAGCTGCATCTGGGAGGACAACCCCAACATAGTTGGGAAAAGCCTCGGCAGACGATGATCTTATTTCGATGCCACAATATTTCATACCTTAAAAAAAATATGTTAAGTATTTATTTATCACAAACACTGCCATCATTACAGGAAATTCCTAATGCGGTAGAGTGGTCCTTAATTAAACTATCTTAAATAACATAACACATACAATATTATTTTTGTGAATTCATTCAGAGAGCAGGAAAATAAATCGATCCTGTCAGCCGTGTCGTTGAGTGCGTGCAAGGCGCGCGTCAGTGGCGCTTTGCTAAAATCCTGAATAGTGTTCATTTTGGAAACATCACTAATATTATATGTATATAGTTTCTGACAACTACTTTAGTATCTCAGTCTCAGTAAGTGTAATATTAATATTTCTGCTTATTTCTCCCCTACACGTGCATTTCATTCCTACTTTCCGAGGACACAGAAGTCGGATGTGGAATTAATTCACCAGGTACTGCTTCTGCGAACTTTAAGGTGAATTATTGCTTATTCAAATAAGTTATCTATGTCCATGGTCTATGTTGATCATTTTTGTTGAGGAATTTTGGAGAGCAATATATCAGTTGTTGTTCAGAATACGGTGTCGGGTTGAAATTGACTTTGCGTGAGTTTACAGACACTAATATCCACGGAAACCCAGACTTGAAACAAATGGGGACCAGTTGTAGGCCACATGCCTAATTGTATTAGGACTCAGACCAACAAGACAGCGCTGTCAACAGTGACGTGAGGCCGGTTTCGTAAACATATTTGCACTTAGTGAGGTGTAGTTTGATTGTAAATGTGTGCGTGTGAGCGTGTATGCACAGAGCGGAGGTGTAGTTTTGGCATGCTTCAATGTATTGTTCGCAGCACTCTGTCTTGGGTTTTTTTTTTTGGTTTGAGGTTAGGGATTAAAATTTGAATAAACTCTAAAGTAACTAGGTCGAATATCCATAACAATAATATCATGCAGATTAATTTCAATATGTTTAATCAACGGAATTGATTCGGAAAAGTGAAGTAATGCGACTAGCATCAATTTCTTGAGAAAATAAACAGTAAATTTATATCGACTTTTCTAGGTATTTAGCAGAACAAACGACTATTGCTATCTTAATTGAACCAATGTAGGTCAATTGTAGATTCCTCTTATTGATACCAGTAAACAAAATCTAGAAACTATTAATTACCACGATAATATTGTTTACAGTTTAATGTTTCAGAGTTCAGTGAATGAAAAACAAATTGATTAAGTACGATTTCCAGTAAATAAACTGAATGCAGGCATCCATAATCTCTTAGCGGCGGTGATCTCTCGCGTCCGGCCCTGGTTCAGGC
Organism: Agrochola lychnidis; assembly: GCA_963680765.1. Lineage (NCBI taxonomy): Eukaryota > Metazoa > Arthropoda > Insecta > Lepidoptera > Noctuidae > Agrochola > Agrochola lychnidis. Next base: position 5,459,096 of record OY796849.1, on the reverse strand, counting down.
CATGGTACGGAGCGAGAGGAAATGGCAGGCCGTCACCTCCTTCTGCGAAGCGGTAATGCTCGCGAAGGAGGAGGCGGAACGCGTGAGGGGAGAGGCAAATTTCGCGCCCTCACGCCCCTAACCGCCGCAATAGGAGGAGACGCCCGGGGCGGGAATCGCGAGCCGATTTCCGGCCACCGTAGGCGTGGGCTTGCGGGCGGTGAGCAATGGGTAGCTCGCCGTCCGATAAGGACCAAGCCCGGGTCGACGGCGCGTTGTGTTCCACGCGCGCCTCAAAGAGATGTCAGCAGAATTGACGGGGTCCGCTAGGGCCAATGCCTGCCGGGGGTTCGAAGAAAACCGATAGGGAAATTGTGGCCCCCGGCAACAGGGCAACCGAAGGAACACGGGTGGGTTTTAGTCAGTAAGAGTCTGACACGCCCTCCCGTTCCGCCCAGAGCGGGAGAAGTTATTTGATAATTTCCCACCCAAAAAAAAAAAGCATCCATAATTCGTAAAAATGAATTTCACTGGAATTAAAATGTTTTATTTACTTCCACGAACCTTGCAATAGTTCTCTTTAAAATAGGCAACAAATTAATCGACTCGTATCAATGAAAATAAATCAAGATTTGAATTCAGAGCAACGCAAGAGTGGACCAATAGGAGCGGTCGACGTCAATCATAATGATGAAATCATCAATTACCTTATCGATCAATCGAGATTTGAATTGAGTGTTACAAACTTACAACGCTTCAGTACTTGAACAATTTAATATGTGCTTGAACTGTGGGAATGAAGTAGGTTAGATTTGTAGGTAAGTGGTAAATAGTAAGTAAATAACTACGAATAATAATAGTACATTACTGCTGCGGTCTATAATGACTACTTTGCTGGTCGCGCTGATGATGGCCGACAGCGCAGCTCCAGGCCGACACAGCGCGGTCAGCGTGCAGCACTTGATGGACGAGCTGAGATAAAGGCCGAGGCCGTTGGTCGAGGCCTTTACAGCGAGGACAGCAAGGGCTGCAATGATGGCCAAGCTGGAAGGCCTAGAGCGTAGTTAGGCTAGCTCGAGGCAATCATAGCGTGACCAGCGAAGCAGTCATAGTGGGCCAAGGCTTGTATAGTGCTTTACTCAAAAATGCAAGTACCTAATCTAAATAAAACCAGCAAGTAAAGATTTAGATTTCCTACTGATTTTCCACTGCTCAAATTTTTCATATGCAAGCTCATATTTTTCCTTTGAGTTTCGCGGTATTAAATTTTCAACCACTAATTTAGCTTCATCTTTAATGTCTGGCGGTGTTAAACACATTGAATCGGAAGAATTTTCGCTTTGATAGCTCATTTTTTGCAAAAAAGTCACTAAATAAAAATAAAATTTTCGCTGAACCGCGCATTTGTTACTTCTTTGTTTTTTTTTTAACATTGGTAGTTGGAACTATACAGCCAAATATGGATTAAAATCTTCTTGTACCTATCTCTATAAATACAAACAGCTGTGTTTTAAATAAAATCTTTTTGCATTTGATTTTTTAAAACGTTGAAACGTCAAAATAGCGGCCGGCAATGTTTTGCCGGCCTGTTAGAGCGACCAGCAAAACTTTTCCGGCCGCTCCTTGAAACAGAACGGCAAAGTCGACTTTGCTCAAACAAGGTTGTCAAAATAATGACCACATTACATGCATTTTTGAGTAAAAGGTAAATAAATAAATTGTTTACAAAAGGTGCCGAAACCATTATTTTAGGGGGAATCCGGAAAGCTGTTGATTTAAAAACGGTTTTTGAAGTGAAACTTCTTTAGGCGCGTTGGGCATTTTTGAGATGGGAAAAAACAATTGAACTCGCGACACCGTCACCGACACCTCATTTTTGTAGACCCGATTGTACTCTATTTATATGACGTTACGGATCAATGTTCTATGAAAGTATTTTTACTTTAAAGGTTTTGGAAGTTTTTTAAAGTGAAACTTTTATTACATCGTCTCAAACTTTTTCGTCTGTGTGTTGCATGTCGCGTGACAGTCGGCCGCGGAGTAGGGATAAAGTGAAAGGCTCTCGTCAGAGCAGCCAAGGCCAATATGACGGCGCCTATAGAAGTTTCACTTTTACCGTGGTTTCATAAAACCACACATTTTTTTTATGTATACGCGATTGTGCTATTTATTTAAATAAGGTTACGGACCAATGTTCTATACAAGTATTTTTCTTCCACCAAGGCGATCTTGTTCAAGTTTTCACTTCTGTCGGCACTCCCGGAGTGCCACTGTTTTTTTACTTACTGAAGTATAGCTTGTCCACTGAAATGCTTCGCCCCGCTATCGCATTATCTATAGAAATTTGCATTAATTACCGTGTACTTCAGAGTGGACAAGCCATATAACAATTAAGTATGTAAACAAGAATTTGAGTTGTAAATAATTAAATGGTAAGTACCCAAAGACGAGTACTTAGTCAAGGTTTTTTGACCTTTGACCTTTACTCTCTACTCCCGTATGTTAGATTTAAAACTTGATGTTACATAAAGTCCCCGTCACGAGAAGCTATAAATTTTGTAAACACACATTCAGGGGTTTGCAATCTTTGGGTAAAATAAAATAAAAACAGTTTTGTACTATTTTTTTACAGGGATATAATTATATTAACACACACATCTAATTACAAACAAACAATATAACCTAATCCGCGAAAACACCACAAACAAACAGACGCATTCGAAACTCGAAAGACAGCAGAGACAACGTCAGCGTGAACTTACTTCAAAATCGTGGCCCAAATGTTTATGTTCCATGAATCAGATGCGTTCCAGTACCACAAAACCTTAGACGACAGCGCTTTATATCGCTAAAATATAACTCGATCAAGTGAAATTGCTCATTAGTTTCGTATAACACGTGCGTTACTTTGACTTCATTAAATTTGGGATTATTTGTTGTTGATTAAATTGTCGCTACGTAACTTGGTAGAAGTTCTTTATTTACAAAAATTATAGCTTCTCGTGACGGGGACTTTAGGTAATTATACAACAGTAACGTCTATTTCTCATTTACAATAACCATCACTCCAAAATTGACGCCAATAACGCTACCAACTACAATCACAACACCCGTAAGTATAGCAAGAAAAACGATCACATAAAAAAAACAAACAGTAGAATCTAATTGAATTAAAGAAAGCAACAATATTGTATCGTATCGTTTTACAAATTACTTCGTTCCGAATAACGATCGAGCTGACGATCGATAAGAACCGAATGGAACCGAAGCGTTGTTAAAGTGTCAGTCAAAACTTATTTATTTATAGGTACCGGAGTTATCTGTTTGGTTGTTAGAAATAATGAAGCGTATAATGTATAATGAGTTGTTAGCTTTCTACTAATCCTACTAATATTTATTATTTTAATATTATAAATAAAATTATAATTTATTTTATAATACCTATAATTATAATATTAATATTTATTATAAAATTATAAACGCGAAAGTTTTTGAGGATGGATGGATGAAAGTTTGTTACTTTTTCACGCAAAAACTACTGAACGGATTTGGATGAAATTTTGTACACAGATAGTTTATAACCTGGATCAACACAGGATACTGTTTATCCCGATATTCCCACGGGATCGAACTTATGCGGGTGAAACCGCGGGGCACTGCTAGTAATTACATAAGACCCTGATGATTGCAAGGGCGTTAAATATATCTTTTAAACAATAGATATTTATTACGTTGATCAAATTGTCCAAAAGAGAGATAAAAACTGTAGTTTTAACCAATTTGACAGCATGTTTGCTCTTCAGGCAATTCATTTATTCCCACTTGCGTGGACAGTTAATCCCACTCCCTTTTCAATATACAGGCTACCCAGTATGTGCATCCACTCTAAATAACCAAATAGAGGTTTTGTTTGGCTGAGCACAAAAATGGTTTGTGATTGATTCACCTCTACTAACTCATTTCTATTACCTTCAGCCGATATAAACTACCGAAAATATAAACACATTGAACACAACACAGCAAGCAGTAGAAAATCCAATATTCACGGTCGTGCATGGCCTTCACTGGCTTCAAGATCCGTAGCTAGGACCACGATAGGGATGACGACAAAAAAAAAAAATTTAGTTCGTTATGTAGATTATTAAAAAATATTTGACACGTATTTTTTCATTTTTACTTTACCAAAAGATTACGGCGATACATTGAGTTAAAATGTGCCATGACGTCACAAGGAAGTAGATCTTATTGACGTAACGAACCTCCATTCCCCAACTTTAATGCGCTTTATCAAAGTAATTTTTTATTATTACGATAAAGCAAAAAATACGTGTCTTTAATTTTTTTATTATCTAACTCATCATCTGCCTAGCCTTTTCCCAACTATGTTCTATGTTCTAACTGACGGACGAAATTTCTTTTTTTTTTACTCAGGCATCATTCCTATTTTCCCAGAAAATACTGCCCCCACTCCCATTCTATCCTACCTCCATTCTACCAAGTCTAAAGGGTACTTAATCCAGTGTCAGTGCTCACTGCTCTTGAATGCGTTACGTTCAATATATGGCGATAAACGACGCCATCTGTCACGTTAGCCAGGAGTTATCGATGCAATGGAACCGAACGTCTTACTCGAATGCCTGCTTAGTTTGCGTCTTAGGAGGACCTGGTATGTGGTCTAGGCTTTATGTGGGGTGTTACAGTGCAGTGGTGGGTAGAAATGAAGACTCTAATTAGCGGTTCTGAGGAGTAATTTGTTTATTGGCCAGTCCTGCTAGCATGACCACCGTAGAAACAGAAGAAATGAAATGCAAAATGACAGATTGTAGAAAGATTTTGATGGAACTATAAAAAAAATTTTTTTTTTTTGTCTTTGTAGAGTAGAGATCGAAGTGGTCGGCCTACGTGTACTGGCGTACGGGTTGGCCTTTGGGTCAAAGTTGTTTTGCTTTTTCCGAAGGAGGAGGTTATCAATTCGGATGTTAATTTTTTTAAGTGAAAACTTCTTTAGACGCCTTGGGCATTTTTGAGATGGAACTAAACCATTGATTTCGCGACACTGTAACACCGTGGAGTAAAAGACATCAACGCGTTGTTTACCGCAGTGCCGATTTTTTTCAAGTTTTTACAGCTGACTTCCAAAAAAACATCACAAAGTGAAAAATAACTAAATTTCGGAAGTCGGTGGCAAATAACGAAAAAATTAAACCTACCGAAATTCGAACGAACCGACTTCCGAAATTTAAGTAATTTTCACTTTGTAGTGTTTTTTTTGAAGTTGGTTGTTTTTTTAAATAACCCCTTGGCGTTCTATGACACTTCATGTGGGTAAGACAGTGATACTATTTCATTGCTGAGAACTATTCGTCAGATTATCGATACAGTAAAAAGAAACAATAAGTCTCTCTGCTTTTTACGATCTGCAGTAGCAGGACAGCGATGCCTTCTCCTCCTTTTTTTTTTTTTTGGGTGGGAAATCATCAAATAACTTCTCCCGCTCTGAGCGGAGCGGGAGGGCGTGTCAGACTCTTACTGACTAACCCACCCGTGTTCCTTCAGTTGCCATGTTGCCAGGGGGCCACGATGTCCCTATCGGTTTTCTTCGAACCCCCGGCAGGCGACCACTTACCCCTGAATTTTACACCCTGAATTTTACACTTGAATTCAAGTCGATAATCATGCGCAGATATCAAAACTAAGTAGGTATTATTCCGTGAACTTTCAACAACACAATAGCCCAGTGTTAAAATCGTACGACACGGAAGTATCAAGTTGCATTCATCGCCGTATCGCAATCGTGAAGGTAGCAAACTGCTATTTATTTCCTCAATAATTCTCTAATAATGCTCACGAAACCATAAAACAACTGTTTATACGTATTACAGCTTTACGACTTACATTTACAACGCCTGAATTTGCTACTTTTTATTGTGATAGACTTTCTTCATGCAAATTGAATAGATTTATTGTAAGTACAGCCTGAAGTAAGATTTGCAGAGATCAGAGGCAGGCGGTATGTAAACGGTATTTTCTGTGTTATGTCAATTAAGTAATTACTTACATCTTATCTCAAACGAATGGTTGTTATTTATCGTCTTGGCAGTCACAGGACTTGTAGAAATGATTTTTTTTTACGCAGTCTTGATCCAGGTTTATGTTTATTTTGTACCATTAAACCAGAAATGGTTTGTATTGGTACTCATGTTACATGTAAATAAGTACAATTTTATCAGTTAATATTTTTAAACACCCCGACACAAATATTTCCTAATTTTTTTTTCTTACTCCATTACCAGACCCTGTTCACCATCTATTTATCATTGATATAAATTGTATTATGATAAAGTTATCTATTATTTATTGACGTACAGTCCCTTTAGTCCTTTGTTTATTGTGCAACCATGCCATTATAATTATTTTGTTAAATACAACTGTTTAAATCTTTAATTATCTTTTAACTTAATTGTATCATATCGATTTTATTATTATTTGCTATACATATTTATTTATTCTTTATTTAAATATTTACACACACTATAAAACTGATTTACATCCGTAAGACGTACTCGTAACATAAGGTTCAGTTGAAAACCAGCGTCAGGCACTAGTTGTCTGGCATTTATGCTGAACTGGGCCTATTTGTCGCAGCCGTGAGGCACACAATACTGTTTTAAGCTTTCTTTGCTTTTTCCTGTTTTTTTTTTTTGTTTTTGAAAACTGTGTGCCTTAACCTGTGTCAAATAAATTTATTTTCTTTCTTTCTTTCTATCTATAACCTAATCATTGAGACCATTCCAATTACCCCAAACACGATCCCTGTGCTGTATTTTGGTAAGAGAGTTGGGTATCCTGCAAATTTTAGGTGATGCTGCAGCATCAGTTCAAGGTTACTATTTTCTTCTAATATCATTGAAGTAACAGAATATCACATTTCAAATCGATCAGACCTGTGGAAGATATATACTCACATCCATTCATCAACTAGAAAAGAGCTGATAATCTTCAAACGGTTGAACCGATTTTGATAAAAACATGTCTAAGAACCATCTCGAGAAAACCTGCTTTCAAATTTAAAAATCGCATTCAAATCGGTTACGGGTGCCACAGACAGACGTACACACATAGCGGTCAAACTTATCGTATCGGGGGTTGATAAAAACAACGAATACAGGAGACACATTTTTCCGCATTTCCATAAGTTTACACGGATACCATATCAAGGAAAGCGGTTCGTAATTCCAAAATGTTTACCAAGATTCCAGCAGCTTTCTGCCTCCTGCCGAGGTTTATTGAATTATGTATTAACCTATGTATAAATAAGTAGTATGAGTGGTACCGACTCATTAAACGCGGCCACTGTAAGGAGTTCCGATCATTTCGCAGAAGAAATTGACCGTGAAGTACATGTTGAATTAATAAATAAATTAAGCCTCAATTGTTAATAAATCTTTAGTCGTAATGTCACAGATTAGCACAGATGATTCACTGCGTAAAATCATTTACCTAAATAAAAAACGTTTTTTTTTTTCACTTTTTAATGGGTTGGTTTGTAATTTATCTAAAAGAAAGAAAGAAAGAAAAATTGTTTATTCTGCACAAAATAAACGCAGATTACACAAAAAAAATATTACATAAAATACGTACATTCATCAAAAGCCAAAAGCCTCGTATCCAATATTCGAAAACTAATAAAAAGTTCAACAAATTTTGTCTATTGCTTATGTCAAGGCCAGATACCAAAGACAATTTACAGTTTTGTTTGCATTATTAGCAAATGAAAACAACAAACAATCAAAACATAAACAAAATGCCGATAGCTGAATGAAATAAAAAAAAAATTGTCATCTAAGATTTTGTTGTTATCTAAGTTACAATAGTCTAATGTCAACTGCTCATCAAAAATACCCAAATCGCTATAGATGTGCCTATAATATTTGAAAAGTTCCCTCGATTTCTCCAAGATCTCATCATCAGATCGTGACCAAATGACAACGGGACCAACTTGAAAGTATACCCTTTTAAAAAAAAAATCTGTCCAGCCGTCTCCGAGTAATCGGGGAACATACATAAAAAAAAACCGACGAACTGAGAATCTCCTCCTTTTTTTGAAGTCGGTTAAAAAGCGACTCTTGCTGCGACACAATAAAGTCTAATTCAGGTCGCACAACGCTAATTACCTATAGTTATATTCACCTAGAAGTTGCCTCTCTTTCTATCGCGTAACTCATATCTTCTGACTACGTTACGCCCACTCAATTCGACAAGTCGAGCCCGCCGCGTACCTACTTGTAGCTTCATATCTAAAACGCGGAGTGAACCATCTGAATTTATCTGTGGAAATGCCAACGTTTTTTTGGAAAAACTGTCCTGTCAGCAATAAAAAGAATGTTTATTAAATTGCAAAGAGACTGACACTTCCAGTTAATACGTCCATCGATCAGAGACGGTCCTGTTTTTAATTACCCATCCCTGTCTGATCTGGTGTCAAGATCGTTCCATCTCTTTCTCCCGGTTGAACTGCGTAGCTAATTGGGTGTACAGGGGTCGTATCTCGTAAACAATGGATGAGTTCTACCTTTTTACTTGTTATTCCTGGTGACGGATGGGTGTTTCAATTTGGGTGATGCATGTCGGGCGCCATGATGATGTAAATTGTTAAAATACAGGGATTTTGAATTTCGTGAGGAAAGTTTTGAGTATGAATGTGGATAGCTATAAGAGTAGGAGAAGACCAAAGAAACGGTGGACGGATTATGTGAATTAGGTGACTTTTTTAGCAATTTTTAACCCCCCTCCCACCTGGTAAGGTTTTAGACAACCGGGGGGGAATGTCTAAAACCTTACCAGGCGGGAGGGGGGTTAAAAAATTGCTAAAAAAAAACAAAATTACGTGTATTTTTTTGGTACGCAGTATCTTAATATACAGATATAATCTAATTTTAGTCCCATGGGGGTCGAGCCTATTGCCATCAACCAGGCACAAATCCAGACTCCAACCTGCTACCCCTATTACATGGGACTTAAACATAACTGGCGAAATGTGGGTGTACCTGCTACAGGGACACCTCTGCCCAACCCTTCGGGGAAACAAGGCGTGGCGTTATGTAATCTAATTTAATTTTGGAAAATTAGGCACCGTGATCGCGAAAAATAAATACACGTGCTATCTCACTACACCCCCTTGTGATATTTCTTGATTTTCCCGAAACCCCTCCCCCCCTTTTTGAGTTTCACGTGATTAATGGACGATCCCTTGGAGAAAGATAATGGTTGTTGGTAATTTGAATCATTATAAAATGAGTAGACACTTACTTATTTTTTCTATCTCTCTCTATGACTGTAACAATTTATCCTAATGAAGATTTGTATTTTGTTTCAGGTACGTTAAATCATTGATCTCTACATTTCGTGATACTGACTGATATCTACTAGGTATTGTCTACCCATACAGGTAGGTATTCTTTACGTGAATTTATTCTGTAATCAAGTCTGCTACTAAGTGATTGTATTATTATTATCCTGAATAGTTTACTTAGTTTCCAAAAAACAATATCTGTCTGTTATTATATCAGCCTTTTCAAGTCCACTGTTGAAGTTTATGCTTCATTACTATACAAAGTCCCTGGAAATATGGATCAAATCGAATAGGGGCGTGGGCAAGATCATTTCCAAACTTTTTAACCCTGAGAATGTCGATGCAATTTTTTACGGTTCAAAAGTTATAACCAATTTTTTTTTCAATAATATCGACTAGTGCTCAAAGAAAAAAAAAACCTACAAGAACTAATAATTTTTTTTTTCAAGACTTAGAAGAGTGGGCCTTAGAAAATTGCACCGACATTCTCAGGGTTAAAAAGTTTGGAAATGACATTGCCCACGCCCCTATTCGATTTGATCCATACTTCCAGGTCACACTGTATAACATTTCCTCATCAAAAAATTTGAGCCGTTTGCTTCCATCATTTTCTCTCGACCTGAAAACATGGTGAAAACATTTCCAATACGTAAACGTACGTTCGTACGAGTAAACCATTTCCAGTCATAACTGCAAAATATAAATCATTATAAGTTTCTCCAGAAATTATATTTTCGCGATGAAAAGCGATGTTCTGCAATTATTTTTACATCCATTTGACCTATAAATTCAGTCAACATTTTCATAAAAACATTACATCCGTACAAAACTCGTAGGTAAAGGAATATAAGATTTATTAAAGGCAAACAGCAGTGGATTGATAAACTCTGTAGCGTGACAAAAGGTATTCCTCAGGGAGAAACACAACTGTTCTGAACTATATGTAAACTTTGCCTAAGAACTACATACATACTCGTGTATATATGAGAATAAGTTTCTTCATTGTTGGAGGTGAAGAATATTGGTTACGTGTGGTAAATAAATTACTAACTAAAATCTGGGCGACCGAGCTCTGCTCTGGTGAAAATTGAGAATGCTCATTTAATAGTATACGAAAGTTCATATCTACTAATCCATGTATACCTATTTATTCCATACTACTATGTCATTATTCTAATGTCAATATTCTCATGTCATTATTCATTATCTTTTTCTAAACTTTGGGCGACCGAGCTCTGCTCGGATGAAAATACGGAGATAACGAATTTTCCCAGATATAATTTTCCTATCTAGATCGATTTTTCGCCTCCGTAAACCCCTATATTGCAACTTTCATCGAAATCGTTAGAGCCGTTTTCGAGAACGTGAGTACAAATAATTATAAATATTGCTCGTTTAGTAGTATAGGATGAAGCCGACGCCAAATGATCAGTCAGGCAAGCTATGAATTTGGGGATTGGTTACTGTTTTATCAATTAATAAATCTCTTTAACTAATATTTAAGTATTTGAGGTAAATAATTCTAAGGAAACACCCTTTGGAATCTAATTCGAAACCATTTTCATCCAATAAAGAAAATTTTCGACGGCTCCAATACCGTAATAAATTCTCAAATCAACTTTAATTTCTTCTCGAAACATCACAACCACCAACTGGATATAATAAATTCCGTTCCTTCATAAAAGGCTGGTTGATTTTCAAAAGCGCTCTATTTGATCAAGCCAAGTTTCCACATCCTTCCTTTAATTTTGTGTAAGCGAAAACCTCCTTGGTGTATTGGCGTTTTGACAAGTCGCCCCGAGCAAGCAAGCGGTGTACGGAGCCAATTTATTAGGTCAATGCTCCACTTACGAACCGCCACGCGATATAAATCGTATGAAATTTTACAATCTAGTGTCCTGACACAATTTTGACGAAGTTAGAGAGCTGCTTTTTCGAGTTATGTAGTCAAACCAGGCCTTTTTGGTTCAAACTTTTTTCGTTTCATACTTTTTTGGCGCGGTTTTGTTGCGTGCTTGTCAGTTGGTGAGTTTGGCGCTCGCAGGTTGAATTAAATCTCGATTTGGGGAAATTAACATGTTAGGACTATTTTTTTAACCGACTTCCAAAAAGGAGGTTATGTGTTCGCCGCGTATGTTTGTTTTTTTTTTTATGTATGTCCACTAATTTCTCCGTCAATTGTGGACCGATTTTGAAAATTCTTTTTTTGTTTGAAAGGGTGTGCTCTCGAATTGGTCCCATATAAATTTTATTAACTTTGCTTAGATAGTTTTTGAGTTAGCTACAAAATACGTATTTTTTTCCCACTTAGTATGTAGATGATATGATAAGTTTCTGTCACTGGTAGTAGGTAGTGGTATTCGAATGTGTTTGGGGTAGGTACCACTTGACAACTAAAAAGTGAAAAATAAAAGCTTTTTACAAAAAAAAAAAAACCGCCCTCCAAAAAAAAAACACTACAAAGTGAAAAATAACTTTAATTTCGGAAGTCGGTGGCAAAAAACGAAAATACAAAACCCAAGACACCGACTTCCGAAATTAAAGTTATTTTTCACTTTGTAGTGTTTTTTTTGGAGGTCAGTTGTTTTTTTTTAAAAAAGTTTTTTTTTAAAAATAGTCTTATATTGTGAGATCTATCATCATCTTCATCATCTTTTGCTTCAACTCTGACCGACTCCATAACAATTCTTATGTGCCTTTGAGTTTGGTTTTTGTGGAGCACGCGTCAAATTAGTGGTTCATTTTAATGTGGGAGTTTTTATCAAACTCTATTAGGGATCCCATTTCTTTATTTTAGAACTCGAAATTTGTGGTAATATGGCTGCGTTGTACCCTAAGCCAGCAGGATTAGCTATTGGTTTAGTTTTTGCATACACTGTTATGTCTCAAAATTATTGCAAAACTAATAGATAAATATGTGAATGTAAACATCGAATACATTTAAAGTAAGCTCTAGTTCGTTCGGAATATTGATTAGATTGGTAATAGATTCAGAATTGCGACTATTCATGCAAGCTTCAAACTGAAATCGTATTTATTTTATTATGACGGAGTAATTTTGATGATAAAATATTACTTAAGTATGCAGAAGATATAAAAATATGTTTTACGAGTTCAAAATTGTTTTAAATCATTAAAAAGCTTTTCTATCCAATAATATTTCTGATTTTCAGTGGGTGACAGTTTTGTAGAATAGTATATAGGTATAGTGACATTTTATTTTATGTAATATGGGTTTTACCTGAATTAAATGAATTTTATAGGCGAGACAGTAATCGTTTCCATGATAAATTGATCTTTGACTTGAAATGAAGAAAGGGCTTGTGGCTAAGTAATGACAGCCGCACGGGTCGATCGATCAGATTAAGCTACGCTTGCCGCGGTTGGTCTGTGGTCTTTACATACCTAGACCCCTCCGTGTCTTGGAAAGCACGTGTAGCCGTTAGTCCCGGCTGTCATTTGTAGATCTTTGATTGTCGTAACGGGTAGTTAGAAGCCCAAAAGTCTGATAACCAGTCTTACCAAGGGGTATCGTGTTACCTAGTAACTAAGGTTGTGGAGGTCAGATAGGCAGTCGTTCCATTTAAAATACTTGTATTCAGCTGTATCCAGCTAGACTGGAAGCCGACCCCAACATAGTTGGGAAAAGGCTAGGCAGATGATGATGACTTGAAATCAAGAAAATTTAAAGTTAATCCGATCGGATTTACCTTCTAAATATCTATTATCTTCTTCAAATAATAATATTTATCTTCTAAAAATGCTGCAGTATTGTCGATATAACGGAGGACCATGCTAAGCAATTTGAGGTATTATAGACTTTTAAGAACGCGGCGACGCATGAATTGTCCATACAAACGTAATACATAAATCATTTGCAATTTGAGCATATTTTCACCATATTATGTTGATATTCGAATTGAGACAATATTTATCTAGGCTCCTACGTCTTTTAATTTCCAAAAACTTACCTTTAAATGAAGTGTAAGTGAATTGCATTTCGTACATTTTTACAGCGTAAATGACATGTTTTCATATTGTTTTTTCTGTATTATAAATAACAATATTTGTAATATTGTTTCCGCAGAAGCATAGTTTATGTTATCAAGTTACAAATTATCGAAAAAAAAAATGGAAATACATTAAGTTTTCATTCATAATTTTTTGTATTACGGAACACATCCAAATTTATCATAAATTTTCGAAAGCTTTTAGTACTATCGCGTCAAACAATAATTGTCAATGTGTGCGTGGTAGTATTGCTCACTGTAGGTGTATATCGCTCCGACAGGCACTCACACTAGCGCAACGTGCTTGGAATTGAATTTTGCAAACATATCGATTTGTAGTTGCGAGCCGTGTCGCCGGCCTCTTAAGGCGTGAAAACTCTGAAAGGTAACAGGCAGACAGATTCACGTTCGCATTTATAATAATAGTATGGAGTTATGGATAATAACGACATATAAAAAGAGTCACAGTGGGCTCGCACTCGTAAATTACAAGGACTAGTTACTTTTTTTTAAACAAAGCGCGACTTCAGATGCTTACTTTTCTCTTCCTTTCCTTCGCCGATTTACGACTCTTTGATGTTTACGTCGTCGAAAGCAGTCGACTCCTGCCCCAAAATAGATTGGATTCCGTCATTTTCGTCATTGCAATATACGATTCTGTCAGCTAATATCTAGTAATCTACTTACATAATGCTGAGACAACGTCGTATAGTTCTAGGATTAGTTAAGCACATCGGAATGCCCGCAATGTGAGGGGTCGTGAACCAGGTTTCAATAATTTGCGGCCGGTCGCTTCGACATCCGCGGAATGCAATATCGGTCGGTAGTTCGAGTACATTCAAAATAATATGGAATATCGCATCGTGAGTCTGACACCTACGGCCGCCATCTTTGATTTTTATATCGTGAATTATTCGTGACGAAACCAGACGACATGGTTTGAATTTCGAATTTCATTGTATGTAAAATGTAATTCGAAATTCAAACCATGTCAAATTGAAAAGAAAATACTAATTAATTAATTAAAAAGGCCTGTGGCTAATTAATAACACGCACGGGTCGGTCTAAGATTGCTGCGGTCGGTTTGTGGATGGGTGACCATTCATTACTTATAGAGACTCCTCCGTGCCTCGGGAAGCACGCTGTCTTTGGTCTCAGCTGTCATTCGTAGATCTTTGACAGTCGTTACGGGTAATCAAAAGCCCAGTCTTACCAAGGGGTAGGTATCGTGATACCCAGTAACTGGCTTGTGAAGGTCAGATAGGCAGTCGCTCCATATTAAATACTTGTATTCAATTGCATCCGGTTAAACTGCAAGCCGACCCCAACATAGCTGGGAAAAGGTTAGGCAGATTGTTGAAAAAAAAAAAAAAGTGGCACTCCAGGAGTGCCGACAGAATTGAAAACTTGAACAATATCGCCTTCGTGGAAGAAAAATACTTGTATAGAACATTGGTCCGTAACCTTATCTAAATAAAGAGCACAATCGCGTTTACAAAAAAAAAACCTTTAAAGTAAAAATACTTGCATAGAACATTGATCCGTAACTTAATATGAATAAAGAGCACAATCGCGTTTACAAAAATGAGGTGTCGGTAACGGTTTCACGAGTTAAATTGTTTTTTCCCGTCTCAAAAATTCCCAACGCGCCTTAAGAAGTTTTCACTTCAAAAGAAAATGTAAAAACAAAATAAAGGTGTAAATATCAAGAGTTAAGAAATAAAAATAAAAACTGATAATGCAACACCTCCATTTGTCAGTAATGCGATATTATACCAATAGGTAAGTAATCGATTTTTGCGATGATAATCGTTTTTTGCTCGAATAGTAAATCGATAGTATCTTTACACGCAGAGCCTAATCATTACAGTAATCGGTGTTGCTTACTATTATCCTAGTCATCAATTTGTAACGGTTCTAGCGTACAAAAGATTAATACATTAATTCCGTTTAAAATGATTTTCATAGTGTTTTTTTGTAGTGACAAAAATTGAAAAGGGTATGCTGAGATGGTTTGGGCATGTTGAGAGAATGAATGAAAGGCTACTAACAAAATGTATTTACAAGGCTGATGTAAAGGGAAAGGCCGGGCGGGGACGCCCTAGGAGGACATATACTGACCTTATTGGTGATGTTCTTCAGAAAGGCCAAGTGCGTAGTACTCGCAACCGGCGTGCGTGTATGACCAGATGTATGAACGTAAACGAGGCAAAAGGACTATGTAAGGATCGTAGCAGGTGGCGTTCTGTAGTTTCTGCCTACCCCCATGGGAAGAAGGCGTGAGTTTATGTTATGCATGTATGATTTTCATAATTGAAATTTATATAAGAGTTTAATTTATAATTGTTAATTTTCCTAAATCTCAGTTGTAATCAGAAGTTTCAAGGGTTGAAGGTTGAGTGAATGTCATTGCAGGTTGATGGAGGGTGTTATTATCACTTCTGCTTCTCGTGTGGTTAGTGACTAACCTGATGTCAGAGTTTTAAAGCCGCCCATGGGCCTCTGACTTGTCTTTACATGCCGTCGAGAAATATCTCTCAGGCATGCCGGTTTCCTCACGATGTTTTCCTTCACCGTTTTTAGGGTTCCGTAGTAAACAAGGAACCCTTATAGTTTCGTCATGTCCGTCTGTCTGTCTGTCCGCGGTCTAGCTCCGAGACCCTTAGTACTAGAAAGCTGTAATTTGGCATAGGTATACATATTAATTACGTCGACAAAGTGGTAAAACAAAATTATGAAAAACATTTTTTTTTAGGGTATCTCTCATACACGTAAAGTGTTATGTTTTTTTTTTTTTTTTTACCCCTTGGTGAGGGGTATCATTGGAAAGGTCCTTTAAAAATATTGTGAGTTTGTGAAAACCATTTTTGGATTCAGGGATTCGTTTGCGAAATATTAAGCTTTAAAGTGCTAATTTTTGTTAGAGTCAAGTGTGCCCCCCCCTGCCGGCTAAATGGTTGGTTTTGGGTGTGTGAAAAAAATCACAACAGTAGTTTATATAACGAAATTAAAAGGAAAACTATCACAGCTAAGTAGGCTCTACAGGTTAACGAGTAATAATCAACCAACTTAACTTTGCAGTTGCAAAAACATGTTTTCCCATACATTCCGTATGGGAGCACATATTTTTCAACTACAAAGTTAAGTTTGTTTTTGGGATAAATTCATCCCAACCGGAACCCTTCATTGTGCGTGGTCCGACACGCACTTGGCCGGTTTTTAAGCGAGTGATAATTATACAATACGCACATGAGAGATTCTATCCGTGCCTTGTGTTCCAACTCGACACCTGTCTATGACTTGGCAGTCCGACGGTCACACCACCAGGCTATCTATCACTGCTGTTATTCACTGTTGTTAGCACTGAAATAGTAGTTTATGAAACTGTTGCATAATGAGGTATTAAAACATGCCTACCGCTCGGTTTTTAATAGTATCACACGAGTGTTTTAATACCTAGTTATGTGCAGTTTCATACACTACTTTATCTACTCTCATACATTGGTATTGAACCTAATACTAAATAAAAGATCAAAGTTAAAGATCAAGAATAAATTTAAAAATCCCGCGAAATTCAGTACTACAAAACAAATGAATGTCGCCTGCATCAGCACATCACCGCACATGCGCTACAGCGGATGCTGCTGTCCTCCGCTTAAACGTTCCATTACAAAAACTGATGGAAACTTCTTGTTGATATTAACTTCTTGGATTAGCCCTGTATCGTACTAGAAAAAAAATTGTTTTATAGCATTATTTTGTTAGAGAAAAAGTTTTATAAATATGATTCTATTTTTAAATTAATTTTGGTATTGTGTTTATAAAGTATGTCAATATAAACTCGTTTTGAATTTTATAATTCGAATATTACGCTATGAGAGTAGATAAAAAGTTTTTCCTCGTAGTAGAATCCTGTCGATACCGTAATTAAGTTGAATATTACACTGGCTCATCACAATACCAAACCTCTTTAGGCACGCTCCACATTCAACTGTTTCCCGCCATTCGTGATAAATTGACAGTTGACATTAGTGACAGCGACCTCTACTGACGTGCATGAGATAGTGTTTACATATCTAATAAACGGAATGATTGCATGGAGTAGAAGGAGCGTTGGCAGACGCCAGTACCAATGGAAAGATCTCATCAAGACCTGCCACGTGATCTTCCCTATCCTTTGGCGAGTTTTTTCTCGGCACCTATTATGGTTTTGCGCACTTTGGGGTTTTCAAAAATACACCAAAAAGGGTCTATTCTACCCATAAAAAAAAATATTGCTACTATAAAAAAGCGCCCGGTATTAAAGTATCCAAGAATAGCATTCCTAAAATATCAATGAAAATAAAATTGAAAGTGTAGTTCTGTAAAAACCTGTATATGCAACTCAATTATAAAACAACTGTAATTATCATCTCGTTTCTATTAACGTCAACGGTTCGTCACTTTTTCGAATTACGAACCGTTTTTGTAAGACGAATATGATTGCGTGTGTCATATTGTTAGTTTTGATGTTTTATTTAGGAGATTGGCCCGGCATAATGTTTTTCATTAGTTTTGTTTCAGTTTAATTATATAAAAGTGAAAGGATTTGCTGGACATGCAACTATTATACAATAAATTAAAAATGTTATTTATTTAATTTTACTGCAGCTATAAGTACTTACTATTTCTTAATTCATCAAAATCGGTTCAGTAGTTTAGTCGCAACATGGGTTTATACCGTTACACACTGACCGAATGACGGAAATGGCAGCAATAATTTGCGAAAATTTACAATATTTTATGCACTATTTATTTTAAAATCAATGTAAAAACACGAAAATAATTTAATTTGCTTCGGTCCATGTCAATTAATCATTCATATTTCTGTATTTATAAAGTTAGTATTCGTTCTCGATGACTAATTGGTGGTTTGTTGACCATTCATTCATTTTTTGAACGATATTTAATTTACGCCCATTAATTTACGCAATTTGTATTCCCTCATGCAATGTGAGTATAAAATCTTGTTTTTTTTTAAAAGAAATTATTCCCAGTAATGCACTGGAGTTACACTATTGCTTCTTGTTGAAAAAATGTTGTTTACTGCAAATTTATAGTACAGATGTAGCTGTTTATGAAGCGTTAAGATGCTTCTGCTGTCATATCTTTGCTGTGACAACCATAGCGTAACCGCAGGATAACCACATTTCTGCCGGGGTTGCGAAGAAATCCGAAAGGGAGATCGTGACCCCGGCAACATGGCAGGTGAAGGAACACGGGTGGGTTTTAGTTAGTAAGAGTCTGACACGCCCTCCCGCTCCACCCAGAGCGGGAGAAGTTATTTGATAATTTTCCACCCAAAAAAAAAAGTGTTTCTCATTCTAAGTGACTAAAATACCATTTCATTTTTGATGCCTTAAACTTAATCTTGAAGAAATATTTGTACTTACCACAACTATGGTTCTTTAAAATACCTTACCTTATAATGATTGTTTTAAATCTGGGGGTCTAATCTATGAGTCCGTTGTTTCGGCCGGAACTACGGGCTCTGGTTTACTCGGACATAAGATTCGTTCGGTGCCCGCACTAAGAATGAATGACAACACCATTTGACAGTTGTCCCTACTTCCGATGTGTATTAGCCAGTCCGAAAAATTAAATTTGACAGATCAACTACTTTCGAACGGGCTTAAGGGCCTTTCGAAAGTAGTTAACCTTTCAACTGTCATTAACGAGACACAGTAGAATTTTAATTGTTATCCACCTCAATGAGGCGTCGTAACAGATAATGAGATAGCTAAAGATTTTAAGTAACAACTTAGGATTTAATTTGGTAGCACTTGGATGAAGAATAATATTTGTTTGCTTCATGCTTGTTAATTTTATGAACATTATAATGTAAATATTCATATGAAGTTTTAAAATGGAATAAAATAAACATTTTATGAAGTAATGGGTACCAAAACATATCAAATAAAAGTACTGATAGGACCTTACTCACCAGTGGCGCCAACTGATGAGCACAAAAACGATAGCCCCCATTGAAATGTCAAGGTTTCTGAACAAGCCTCGTCACGGTGCAATAATAATGCTGCATTTTATTTTCGGCTATTACTTTGATCACGTTTTTTATTCGGTACTATCCAGTTTTTGTTACGGCATTTAAATGTCAAAAGAAGGGCGATTGTACGAAGGTGACCTGACAGGATATTTTCAGGCCATCGATTTGAGAGTCGCTCCATGTAAAATACTGGTATTCAGCTGCATCCGGTTAGACTGGAAGCCGACCCCAACATAGTTGGGAAAAGGCTAGACAGATAGATTTATTGATTAGAGCAGAGAAATCCCAAGCAAAGGTTGACATTTGCAATTATCCTGTTCCGACAAAAATCCTATTGTATTAATGTTCTTTTCTACAGTGGTTTCATTCCGTTGGCTAGTTTTTTTTTTTTGCTGTCCGGGAGTCTATTAAATTTGTGACCATAGATCTGTTATGGCAGAAAATGTACGAAAATTGTCAACTTTTTTTACAGTATTTTTTCAAACAAAAGTTTCCCTTTCGTTTTTAAATGTTTCTTGCTGCAGTGGTTCCTTTGCATGAGCTGTATCTTCATTTATTTTGGCCTCCTTTCAGAAATGTTGATAACCCAGAGTTGTAACATGTCCGCCCCAGGACCCGACGGCATACCCGGAAAAGCCTGGGTCCTGGCCATGGGGGCTCTCGGGCCTCGACTGAGGGGGCTCCTAAGCGCATGCATGGAGAGGGGCCAGTTCCCACTTCGTTGGAAGACGGGGAAACTGGTCCTCATCAAGAAGCCGGGGCGCCCAGCGGACTCTCCGTCCGCTTATCGGCCCATTGTGCTGCTCGACGAGGTGGGCAAGCTCTTTGAAAGAGTCATTGCAGACCGCCTCGTCGGGCAGCTGGTGCGAGTGGGGCCGGATCTGGCGGAGAGCCAGTTCGGTTTCCGCAGGGGGCGCTCTACGGTGGACGCCATCATGCGCGTGCGGGCCCTCACAACGGGGGATGCTGTGGCCCGGGGTGGGGTCGTCTTGGCGGTGTCTCTAGACATCGCCAATGCCTTCAACACCCTGCCCTGGAGTTGCATAAGGGAGGCACTCCGGTATCACCGGATGCCGACCTACCTCTGTCGTGTGGTCGAGGCCTATCTGACGGACAGGGCCGTCATCTACCCCGGTCACCAAGGAGAGTGGAACCGGCAAGAGATGTCGTGCGGTGTCCCACAGGGTTCGGTCCTGGGGCCGCATCTGTGGGACATCGGATACGACTGGGTGCTGCGCGCCGACCTCCCTAGCGGCGTCAGCGTCGTTTGTTACGCTGACGACACGCTTGTCCTGGCGCAGGGGGGGTCGTACCAGGCGGCGGCCGATTTAGCGACACGCGGGGTTGCGACAATCGTCGATAGGATCCGGCAGCTGGGACTCGAGGTGGCCCTGCACAAGTCTGAGGCCATGGGTTTTCATGGTCCTCGGAATGCGCCACCGTCGGGTTCCCAGGTAATGGCGGGAGGGGTTCACATCGGTGTCGAGTCGACGATGAAGTATCTGGGACTCGTCCTCGACAGCCGGTGGAACTTCGTAGAACATTTCCGACGTTTGGCTCCCAGACTTGAGCGGGCCGGGGCTGCATTGAAGCGGCTCCTGCCCAATCTAGGGGATCCAAACGCCTCCTGCCGGAGGCTCTATGCGGGGATCGTGCGGTCCATGGCCCTTTACGGGGCACCGGTGTGGGCGCGTTCATTGAGGCTGCGGCCAGCCCGCCGGTTGAACGCGTCCCAGAGGGTCATGGCCATCCGGCTGGCCCGAGGATACCGCACGGTCTCCTGCGAGGCGGCGAGCCTCCTTGCCGGATTACCGCCATGGGATCTGGAGGCAAAGGTCCTCGCGCACGTCTGGGAGTGGCGCGAGTAGGCGAAACGCCGGGGCTTAACCCCGATGCCGCAAGAAATTGCGGCACAGCGGACAGAGCTCCGGCGGGATCTCATGGCGTCATGGAGGGTGCGATTGTCGCAACCCCGCGCTGGGCACGCCACAATCGCGGCGATAAGACCCGTCTTTGAGGAGTGGCTGGAGAGACGCCACGGCGTTCTCACCTTCCGCCTGACGCAGGTCCTCACCGGACATGGCTGCTTCGGGAGGTTCCTGTTCAGGATAAGGCGGGAGGAAACACCCGGGTGTCACCATTGTGTGGATCGGCCTGAGGACACGGTGGAGCATACGGTGGAGGTCTGCCCGGCTTGGGCGGAGCAACGCCGTGTTCTCGTAGAGGCGATCGGCGGCGGTGATCTCTCGCGTCCGGCCCTGGTTCAGGCCATGGTACGGAGCGAGAGGAAATGGCAGGCCGTCACCTCCTTCTGCGAAGCGGTAATGCTCGCGAAGGAGGAGGCGGAACGCGTGAGGGAGAGGCAAATTTCGCGCCCTCACGCCCCTAACCGTCGCAGGAGGAGACGCCCGGGGCGGGAATCGCGAGCCGATTTCCGGCCACCGTAGGCGCGGGCTTGCGGACGGTGAGCAATGGGTAGCTCGCCGTCCGATAAGGACCAAGCCCGGGTCGACGGCGCGTTGTGTTCCACGCGCGCCTCAAAGAGATGTCAGCAGAATTGACGGGGCCCACTAGGGCCAATGCCTGCCGGGGGTTCGAAGAAAACCGATCGGGAAATCGTGGCCCCCGGCAACAGGGCAACCGAAGGAACACGGGTGGGTTTTAGTCAGTAAGAGTCTGACACGCCCTCCCGCTCCGCCCAGAGCGGGAGAAGTTATTTGATAATTTCCCACCCAAAAAAAAAAAAAGAGTTGTAACATGTAAAAACCGAAACCGATGAGTTGTAACATGAACTGCTCGCTCTGCTAAGCCTTGTGATAAAACCATAGAACTAGACATTTTAATTATTATGTAAAATTAACATATACCAGTTTTATAAACACGTTGACATTGTTGAAAATTATATTCAAAATGACATGATTACTTTGTAAAGTATTATATTATTTTAACTATTGTGAATGTGAGGACTATGTGGATATTATTTTTATTTCTCTTCTAGTTTTAGTGATGGTCTGGCAGTTTGAGTAGTTTTTGCGGCCTACCCAAATGTCCTTTCTTTGGTATTGCTCGTCGAGTTGAGCTCCTTAAGTTCTAAGTTGAGCTCCACGATTACTGACAAATGCTTGCACTGACTGGACAGGTCCACTCAAATCTGTGTGGTTCTTTCCTCAAAAGACCTTTTCAGACACTAATCTACATGGTCCTTATATGGCCTGACCAAGATTATGTCTGGACTTTAAAAGAGACTGCGACCTCTGAGTTTGTTTCGGCCTTTCTTCTCAGAGTAGTCAGATAGGAAAAGCCGAACTCATCTAGCTTATTTTTAAATTTTTTTTATATGACGTGTAAAAGTGATTCCGATATCCTATTTACAGAATAAACAATTTCATTTTATTTCATAACCTTTTATACACAACGATGTCTAAAAAATTCTGCACTTATTTTCATCCAATTTTCGACATCAACTTTCCTTAAGCCGCTTCAGACACCAACCATACTTAACGTCTTACAAAAAACGCTCGTTATTTTTAACACATCTATCATCCGCTGTGATAGTTCGGCAGTGCGGATATGCGTAGAGGGGGGAAGAGGGGGAAGAGGAGGGAGAGAAAAAACAGTAATCCTGTGATGTTGAGATGACGGAAGTGGGGGCGACATCCTGACGACACTTCGCACATCAGCTTCCTAGTCCTGTGTGTATGCTGTATGATGTATATTCACAGTCAGTAAGTACGTAGATCTCGTTTGGATAAGGAATTATCGCAGTTTTGAATATGGTATATAGGTACATTTGCAAAGACGAGTTGTATTAAGGTGGATCCGCAGTTGTAGCCCGCGAAATTCAGTTTTTTTACGTTTTTTCCAATTTGTAGGTCAGTGTCAGATTGTATCTTGATCAAAATATGATTCGCGCCTACAACTGATATGTATTTACAGAATTATAATCATTAGAATCCTACTTTAAAATATTATATACTTAATATAATGCTACTAATATTATAAACGCGAAAGTTTGTGAGGATGGATGAATGTTTGAAGTTTCGATTCCGTGGAAATACCGGAATAAAAAGTATCCTATGTGTTAATCCAAGTTATAAACGAAACGAAAGAGTATTTTACGCAAAAACTACTGAACGGATTTGGATAAAATTTGGCACACAGATACTTAGTTTATAACCAGGATTAACACTGGATGCTTTTTATCCCGATATTCCAACGGAATCGAGGCTTTTGCGGGTGAAACTGCGTGGCGTTGCTAGTCATTAATACATCTCTCTAAGATAGCTCTGCTTCATGGAAAAAAATTTAATTGCAAAAAACGTAAATTTGAATTTCGCGGGCTACAACTGCGGATCCACCTTAACGTAAGGATTGTAGTTTTGTAGACCGTGGTGGAGTGGCGGTCTGCCTACCCCCTAAGAGAAAAGATGTGAGTTTATGAATGTAGTTTTTAAACAATAAATACGTACATTTTGTAGAAAGAAATGGTGAGACACTGTATTGTGCTACTATTTCTTGCTATAAATGTTGACATTAGAAAAATCCGCGTCTTGCGTCATTGTCGAGACGTAAACAATTTGTTTAGTCTGGTTTAGATTAAACAACTGTTAAATGCGACTTTGTAGTACGACAGAGATAGTCTATCAATTCAGCAAAACAACCAATTCCTGGAAAAATGCAAAAATCCCAATATAAATTGCTAGTGTTATTCCCCGCAGAAAATCGCCAGCAAATCCGTGTGATAAAAACGTTATCACAAACGTAACACACACAGACGTTTTCACTTTCGTCCTATCAACTACATAATCCATGACTCGACGTAGCCAAGCACTCGTGAAATCACTTTTCACGTCGTAAAACCGTTAATATGTGACGAATAAAACCCACCCGAGTGTAAGCATCGACGTCTCGTGCAGCACGACAGCCATTACGATTGACTGACCAGTGTATGATCGATAACGATGCAACTGTCATTAGAATCGATTTCAGAATGTTTGCGTCGTAAGCCGATGGGTAAATGATGGTGTGAGGTGTCGTATCACTAGTTTTGTGATAGTGTATTATTGCTGTTTGTGTTTTTGTAGTGGTTATGCGTTGTAATTAGTTTTTTTGTTGAAGACTTATAGCGGAACTAAATGTGTG
Organism: Agrochola lychnidis; assembly: GCA_963680765.1. Taxonomy (NCBI): domain Eukaryota; kingdom Metazoa; phylum Arthropoda; class Insecta; order Lepidoptera; family Noctuidae; genus Agrochola; species Agrochola lychnidis. The sequence continues at coordinate 5,434,570 of OY796849.1, read as the reverse complement.
CATCGTTGTAGTTGGAAAACCCCGTGCATGTAACCTAGAATTAGTGATAAAAACTTCATAATATGAAAAAAAAAAGTTAGCTCATTAGTGACAAGAATAAAATAAGACGAAAAAGACCACTGTTTTTTTGCAGACATTATTGTTGACTTCAATTTGACTTATTGTAAATACAACTACATTCCAATCTGTTCTTTTTGACACTCTGATACTCTTGTCGTCGAATTACATTTATAACCAAAACTGATCCAAGAATTTTCACGACTTGGATTTGGCTTTTAATCAAAGTCCCAATTTTTCTGTGAAACATTTTTCTTCTTCCAATTAAAAATAATGTATCGTGTCGTGCCGTGTCGTCATCTGTCGTGTCGTTATGTTCGTTGCGGTGGACAGTTGTTAAACATTTACTTAATTGTCTGTTAGCCTTGTCTGTTATGTTCGTGTCTTATGTAACGCTACGTATATAGAGAAAAATACGTATTTGTAGTTGAAAAAATCTGATGTATCGGTTTTTCTCTTGTCTGCGTAGAGTGTGGTTGCGCTTAAACTTAGATATAAATCAAACCGGAAATACCTGGTATAAATTGATAGTACCTACCTGGTCGACCGAGCTCTGCTCTGGTGAAAATAGAGAATGCTCATTTAATGGTATAGGATAGTTCATACTTATTCCATGTACAGTAGTAGATACTAATTCCATGCTGCCATGATAGTAGGTACTTACTAATTCCATGCTGCTATGTCATTATTCTAAGGTAGCCATCTTGTTCTAAACTTTGGGCGACCGAGCTCTGCACGGGTGAAAATACGGAGAAAACGAATTTTCTCAGCACCTTAAACCGAGAAAATTACCAAACATGTGAAAGCATGTTATTGAATCCCATTCTAATCAATAGGCATTTAGGCTTACAAAATATAGGTGAGTGGTTTCCCCTTGACATTTTTGACAATTTAGCGGCAAATGGTTCCCATCCACTTGACATAACCCAGTATTGTCCTGTTCTCTTATGTTGACCCTTCGTTAGTTGCTCTCACCTAGACAGGGACTATTCTTAGTCGGCCTTATTCCAACAGATATGTCAAGTTGAACACAGAAAGTCAAGCTAGTGAACTAGTGCCAGTAATTGGGACTTAAACTTTAAACTGCAATGGGTAATTTTACTAATTCAATCATTAGTACCTGGGCGACCGAGCTCTGCTCTGGTGAAAATAGAGAATGCTCATTTAAAAGTATAGGAAAGTTCATACTAAATTCATGCTACCATGATAGTACATACTAATTCCATGCTGCCATGTTATTACCATTCAACCTTTCTAATCTTGTTCTAAACTTTGGGCGACCGAGCATATCTCTGGTGAAAATACGGAGAAAACGAATTTTCCCAGATATGAGACCTAGCTAGATCGATTTTTCGGCCCGTTAAACCTCTATATTGCAATTTTCATCGAAATTGTTGGAGCCGTTTTCGAGAACGTGATTACAAATATATCATCATTTCAGCCGAAAGACGTCCACTGCTGGACATAGGCCTCCATATAGGATCACAAATATATGTACGTAAATATATATTTACAAATATTGTTCGTTTAATATTAAAGGATAGAATTGTGTCAACTACTCAACTACATCAAATTCATATGTCGATATAAAATGACGATTTTGCCGATGGTTCCTCATGGGACTTAAACATAACTGGCGAAATGTGGGTGTACTATAGGTACACCCCTGCCTAACCCTTCGGGATTACAGGGATGATGTGTTTATGAATAGGATTGATGAATTTGGAATCCTGATCTCCAAATTTTATCATCGTCATCTCTTGTTCTTATCCCAATTTATTTGCGGTCGATGTCTTCTTACATACTTCTCGATTAGTCATCTCCGTAGTCGACCCCTTTCTAGCCATATTATCTTCCACACAGTCCATGCATCGTTTCTTTGGTCTTCCCCTACTCTCATACCTATCTCCAATTCTAGTTTTTCTATCAAAAATAAACGCTTTAACCTTGAAATCACGAACTTTGGATGCGAATCCCACACCTGGTGATAATGACTAACTATTCTATGCAAACACATTATTATATGAAGAAATATTACTCGTTCACCATGACAGTACAAGACAAAGACTCTTCGCATAATATTACACAGAATATTACGTCCCGACGTATTATGCGAAGGTGGGACACGTTAACTTGAATTTAAGGGCCCTCATTTATTCATAGGTGTTCGGGTCGGTTCACGCTACGTATAATGCGATTTATTTGTGCAGAACCCATGCATGTTTGATGAATATTACGTGGAGGAAACGCATTACGCTGGCTTCGTGTCTCTGGCGGGTTGAGGTCTTGGGTAACGAGGGTTCTGTGGTGAGCGGGAAGCGGGATGTTCTAAATATATTAGAATATTCTTACCGTAGGCGTCACTTTGACCAGCAACGATATTAACAATGTTGTCAACCCTCTCATTCCGTCATCCCGCATTTATGACTGAGATAGTATCAAGAGAATCTTGATACTATTCCTGAATGAAAAGCATTCCGAGATTGCAAATCATCTTGCAAAACGTTGTGTTTTGGCGGCATTCCCTATGAGCCAAATTTATTTTGGCAATTATTTAGCCATTGTCAATAGGTGGACGTGATATGTGCTACGCGACAATCCGACCATGGGAAAACATTGACTCGTGGTGCATTTCCAACAAAATCTTTTCTAAATAAATTCACTGACATTCCCGCACGAAACGAATGTCTAAAACCATCTTGATCGACGTTATTAGTCGCAGTTCGAACATACCAAAAGGTCAAATGACGGAATCCTTCGATATTCCTTTCACATTTGTTTCTGCGCCTCTTCATTATTTCGACTACAATAGTGGGTTATTTCCATTGAGTTTTGTTCCTCCATTGTTTGCCTTCTATTCCTCTGATAAAATTCGTAGCGGGTTCAAATGCTGGCCCGAATGCTTCCGACTACATCCGAAGTCTGCCGAACAGAGAGATTTATTGTGTAGGTCAATGTGAGGTTGCCTCTTTATTCTAATTCACATATGTTTAGTGTTTTGAGTGGGAATACCATTGTCTTTTTGGTTTTATTACGACACGCATTTTGTGTTGAATTTATTGGAACTAGACGAGATTTTATTGCCGCAGTCCGAGGATTCACGTAGAACGATTTTTTGTTTCAATTGTAATGTCTTAGTAAAGTGTGGGTTGGCCTTTTGTTAGAATAAGTAGAATTTAGAAGTCTGTTTCTTTTGTACATTATTGCAAAATGTTATCATTTTCATTATTATTCTGTAACATGTAATTCTCTTTGTGTTTGTTTTAGACATAATTGAAGAGTTTCATAAAGTTATTTCAAACGAAATAAATTACTATTCCTGTAACATTGTTTTTTGTAATTCCACGAAAATTTTCTCTCATTTTATATAAAGGCCTCATCAGATTAAATAAAATTATCTCCCACGCTTCTTTCTCTCTTACCATCTGACGCCTCCCTTATAAAGTGTTGAATTTAAAAGTATATTTATATGAGCTGCTGTTTACCTTAGTCTTGGCTTTGAATGATATCTCACAACGGAATTATTTTTCCTCCATTTTCCCTAACTCAAACATTTATAGAGAATTCATGTTGATTTTATAAAAGTGCTGTTTTGAATTCCCTTGCTGGCTGTAACTTGAGATTCTAGGAATGAACTAATAATAAAATAATACGCTTCGAGAAACATTTTGTTTGCTGTTTGCTAAAATATTGTTGTTTATGTTTTGGTAACATTTGCTTGGAATTTGTATGTTTAGTTTGTGTTTCAAAACATGCTGTTAACCTTGACTGACAGACCAAGGGTTTGTAGTTCATCTATTATTATCATCATGACTTCTCGTCAACAAACTTGAATTTTTAACACGTTAGTTGTATTTTTCGCATCAGTAATACAATATATCTATTTTCTTAATGTTCCTCGGGAATCATCGTATTTCCGAGTACAACCGAATGCTAATTTCCATGTCCATCAATTATTAGATTTATCTTGTATAATAATTTGAATTCAAAATTAAGTACTTCATTGTTGTTTTGTTTAACAAACAATTTTGTACAAACTATTTTCCTATCTGTCGTGCCTGCGATTTTAGCAGCTTTCCTACCATTTTTAAAATAAATTAGGTACATTAAGTTAAAAGAGTATTTACAAACTTCCAAGTCGATTGAGAGCGTCCGGTCTGCATCAAGTGCAAAGGAGAAGATAAGGGAGGGGGGGGGGGGTTAGATGAGGGTAAGATAATTTATGTATTTTGTCTATGGGCCTTAGTTGCCTGAAAATAAAGCAATTATTATTATTATTATTAAAGGGCAACTGATGGAAATCCGACGATTGACGAAACACGAGGTTTGCCGAGGGACATTAAGAACATATTTGTACTGTACTTATAATTTGCAATACATTTTTATTTACCACTAAAACAGAATATAGTTTGTTAGTAAGATCGGCACCCTAACTGCGTAACGCACTAAAAAAAATCGGAATGATTTTGAAAGATATTGCTAATCCATTGCTCCATATATTCGAAAAAAAAAAACTACTCAACAACGTAAATAACGCAATTAATGTTGTTGAACTGCCAAAATGAAAACCATTGCTACTGTATAAAGTGTGTTACGCAATTACCCTTTTTTTTGGGTGGGAAATTATCAAATAACTTCTTCTCCCGCTCTGAGTGTAGCGGGAGAAAGGGCGTGTCAGACTCTTACTGACTAAAACCCACCCGTGTTCCTTCGGTTGCCCTGTTGCCGGGGGCCACGATTTCCCTATCGGTTTTCTTCGAACCCCCGGCAGGCATTGGCCCTAGCGGACCCCGTCAATTCTGCAATTACCCTGCAGGTTATTTACAAAATATTGTTGAATCAGAAATTCCCGTAGAAAATTACCACCATTAATTCAAAACTTACCCAATTTACAACAATTTTCTGTTACCAATATTTCATCATGAGAGTTGCCCAAAGCATTGTTACAATTCTCCCACAGTTGACAGAAAAATATGAGACCGATACGTATAAGTATCATTAGATATGCTTATTTGCCTTTCTAGAGGCATACTTAAGTATGTACTAATGGTGAATGATGACAGTTCATGACCAGAATACGTTCCTTGTACTAGGTAGTAAGATATTTTTCTCACGCATGGTTAAGCAGATACGGTGTTGAGAAAGCCTTAGAATGTGATAAAAAAAATAGTGATTGTAATAAGCAGTCTATATCACAAATTAGTACAGATGGGACACTACGCAAAACCATTTAAATAAAAAGCGACTCTTTCGACGACACAATAAAGTGCCATTCAGGTCGCGCAGCGCTAATTACGTACAGTTATATTCACCTAGAAGTTGTTTCTCTTTCTATCGCATAACTCTTATATCTTCTGACTACGTCACGCCCACTGAATTCGACAAGTCGAGCCCACCGCGTACCTACTTGTAGCTTCATACCTAAAATGCGGAGTGTCCCATCTGTATCCATCTGTGGCTATATTTTAATTTTTGTACTCCTTTCGTCATAACCTGAGGGTCTAGACAAAGCGACATATTATCAGAGGTAACGATGATGGAAACGTCGAAAATGTATTGGATTGACAGCTACCGAAATGCTTATTACAATCTTGTTGAAAGTAGGTATACGAAACGTTTTAAAAGCGATTGTCATTTGTTAGGTCCTGAGGCACAGATTAAGGCTGCCTGTCCACTGCAGCGGAGAGGAGAGGAGCGGAGCGGAGTTGTGTCAATATTAACCAATGGAATTGCATAAAAGGAGATTTTATGCAATTCCGCTTCAGTCAGTGGACAGGGATTTGCGAACTAGTTAAAAAATTCATACAAACCGGGAAGCGGAGCGGAGATGCGGACCGGAGTAGCGGAGAGGGGATGCGGAAAATTACTCAAATTACTCTTTGCGTTCCTCGACCTAGCTCCGCATCAATGGACAGACACTGTCCGCAAGCCCGCTCCGCTCCGCTTCACTAGACAGGCAGCCTAAGCCTCAGGGCTGGCGAACCGTTACCTCCTTACAGATTACTAGAAGCAGTGGTGGCCTAGTATAACGGCCGCGACTTACGATTTGTAAAGGACTTTACTCTGTATAAATTATTTCATCACCACTGCTCTCAAAACGGTGAAGGAAAACATCGTGAGGAAACCAGCATGACCTAGAACCAAAAAATTCGTAGACATGTGACATCTACCAACCCGCACTGAGCCCGCGTAGTGAATTCAGCCCACTCCTCACCGAGAGGAGGCTTCTGTCCCAGCAGTGGGAACATTATAGGCTGATTATGCATATGCTACATGTTACTATGTAACCTAGCTAGGACCGGACACCCGATTCATTTTTGAATTTGCAATTGTCGTGCTCCTTTAAAAAAGAAGCATAAAGGAGGTAAAGGAGCATAGTAGAATTAAGGTTTTTTGATACGTAAGTAGGAATCTGACGTCACTGAAGGTCACACAGGGTTATAAAGGAGTTACCCCTAAAATAATTTGAAGCTTAATTAATTATTTTATTGAAACAACGTAAGGAACTAAGGATTATGGAATTGCCATGAGATCCCCCATAGTTTAGTCAGATAGTTATCGGATTTTGAGCCCTAATATAATCAGATTTTTACTAAACTATACCTGACCTTTTTCAACATCTAAAACAGTGTTTAATGGAAAGATAAAGATGACCTATAAAGTCTTGAATCATTAATTTTTATAAAAGACGTTGCGCAGTTCCATCATTATCGAATAATATCGCGTATCGTTGACCTCAGCACGACCTCAAATTTTTAGCACATTATTATTAAGATCAAAGACGTTATCGTTGTCGTTTTTTAGGGTTCCGTTGCCAAATGGCAAAAAACGGAACCCTTATAGATTCGTCATGTCTGTTTGTCTGTCTGTCCGTCCGTATGCACAGCTACTTTTTTCCGAAACTATAAGAGCTACGCTGTTGAAACTTGGTAAGTAGATGTATTCTGTGAACCGCATTAAGATTTTCACATAAAAATAGAAAAAAAAACAAATAATTTTGGAGTTCCCCATACTTAGAACTGAAACTCAAAAAAAAATTTTTCTTCGATCCCATACGTGTGGGCTATCTATGGATAGGTCTTCAAAAATGATATTGAGGTTTCTAATATAATTTTTTTCTAAACTGAATAGTTTGCGCGAGAGACACTTCCAAAGTGGTAAAATGTGTCCCCCCCCCCCTGTAACTTCTAAAATAAGAGAATGATAAAACTAAAAAAAATATATGATGTACATTACCATGTAAACTTTCACCGAAAATTGGTTTGAACGAGATCTAACAAGTAGTTTTTTTTAATACGTCATAAATCGTAAACCGCAATTTACCTTTCATTCAATGTTACTTGCTGCTACGGAACCCTTCATGGGCGAGTACGACTCGCGCTTGGCCGGTTTTTTTTAGTAAAAACTACTAATTACAACATGCATTTTATTACATTCATAAATCTTTATTGCTTGTTTGTTGATGTTCTTCGTTATCGTCATGAAAATGACATGTCAAGTTCAGCAGACTACCTACTGCGATAAACAGCCGTTTTCCATGAAATCAATTTACTTACCAACACTAATTGATTGGACGCCCATGGTCATCGATCGACGTTCATTTTGAAATGTACTCAGTCTGCCTAGCCTTTTCCCAACTATATTGGATTCCAACTATGTTTTAGTCAGATTCCAGTCTAACCGTACAACCCAGTTACTGGGTAACACGACACCCCTTGGTAAGACTGGTTGTCAGACATTTGGGCTTCTGACTACCCGTAGCGACTGTCAAAGATTTACAAGTGACAGCCGGTTCCAACAGCTTGAAGTGCTTTATGTAATGGATGGTCACCCATCCACAAACCGACCGCGGCAAGCGTAGCTTAACGAAATTGAAATGTACTGTCTACATCAATTTTATTAAGAAAATACAGTCCACAGACAAACTACACAACACAGTACAGTACAGTCTGTAAAACCCAACTCTTAACTATTACCCTTTTATTTTCTCCGTTCAATCAACTACCCCTTGCCATTCGCAGCTATTTCTGCGATTCTACGAAGCTCAAGTGATATTTATTTTAATTTATTCTGCAGAAACAACTATAGCTGAGTAGCTGGGAGTTCATTATTACAAGTCTTTAGTCACTTGCAGAGGGAGTAGCAAAGTGGTAGATTTGTGAGCGCCCTCAATACAGACAGACATTAATATTCATAAGGAGAATAAATGTACAGAGATAGTATTACTGGTTCTAATATTTCGTTTATCATCGTGTTTTGGTGCTGATTTTTACTTCGTTCGTCTTTGACTTCATCATCATCATCAGCCTATACTGCCCTGCTAAGCCCAAAGGCGGTATCTCTGAGATACGCCCGTTTCGTTTTTTTTGTACCATTCAATAGCTTTAACAATTTCCCATCTAATGGTATAAGCGAAATAGTGCTATCTAACTTAAAACATTTAAAAAAACCACTAAGAAGTTTTATATATCTCCATTTTTCCATACATTACAATTTACAAAAAGTCAATTTTCTCAAAACTTACTCCGGTTGAGATACCGCCTTTGGGCTTAGCAGGGCAGTATAATTGTTCCCACTGCTGGGACACAGGCCTCCTCTCTGTGAGAGGGAGTGGGCCGTAATCCACCACGCGGGTCCAGTGCGGGTTGGTAGATGTCACATGTCTTCGAATTTTCGGTTCTAGGACATGCCGGTTTCCTCACGATGTTTTCCTTCACCGTTTTGAGAGCAGTGGTGATGAAATAATTTACACAAAGTATAGCGCCTGTCTGAGTTCGAACCTACGACCTGCAACTCGTAAGTCGCGGCCGTTACCACTGGGCCACCACTGCTCACTTCTGACACACCTCTGACCACTTCTGACCACTGTTCATACTGTCTTTGACTTCATGGACATACATTTCAGAATGTAATTCAAATCATCCATCCTAACGGCTAACGGTGTTCTGCCCCTTCATAATGTGCATTTTGATATATCAAACGATTGGTCGAGGTAGTAGCTATTATATATAGATATAGTATTCTTCTAATTTTTTACATCTTTAGAGGTATGAGGAACAGGATGTAAAGTTTAGTCGTCCTCCATAAAAAAGAGAGGATCCTCTGACCAGACCAGTCGTGTCTGATGGGCAACTGCCCGACGATTGTTGTCGGGACGTTGCCCAAATATGCCAGTCGCGCGGTAAACGCTTCTTGCTCGATGTAGGATGTGTAGTTCGCATGTGGAATATTCAGTAGAGCATTCTACAATCATGACATTAGACCACCATTACTTGTCTTTAGACCTATCAATCCACGTTCAAATCTTTGAACTTAAATCCTATCTTTATACTCACCACTCGATCTAAAAAGGTCTATATTATACTTCTTAGCTAAAACACGAGCTACATCTGTAGCCTTTTTTCCTTCTTTTTCCGTATATTATCTTCATTTCTCACATTTTACTTAATGCAATTTCGCCTTCGCTGATGTAGCAGCCGCGTGTTGCTAGGGGAATTTGATCCTATATACTTGGAATAAGTACTTTAGGGATTTTTCGTGGAAGGAAATTAGATTTTTTCTTGCTGTTGGGGGAGTGTCACAAGTTTTTGGAATGTCTCCATAATTTGCATTAAAATTACGAGGGTTTGCGTCTAATTCGGCTGTTGTTTGCTTCTGGATACACATTTACTCATTAATGTGGCCGAGATCTATGTACTTTACTGAGCTCGTACTTTGACTTAGACATGTTCCCGTGTCTGTCTTGCAATTGTTGTTGTGATAGTTGTGCGACAGTGACTAGAATAACGCTTAGCCTAGCCAGTACGTGCTAAGTAACGATTATAAATCTCTGCCTTAGAGTCGTTATATGAATCAAAACAACGTCTTTATCTAACATCTCTGAATTTTCATTATTTATTTCTTCCACTTCTGCAACATTTGTCCTCTCGCAAGGCTGCAGATGCGATGTCCCGTTTTATATTAAAACTCATTTTCCGTGAAGTCTGTTTCTTAATTAAACGTTATTAATATCTTAAAATGATAAGTTTTCAGGCTTCGTCGCTCCTAATTAGCCCGAAGTCGGCCGTACTGTCCTCATAATTCTTACTTTCCCGCTCATTTCGTACGGCGAAACTTTTGTGCGGTTTCTTCTTTTGCATTTTCTTGTTACTAAACTTTGGGACAGTTTAATTTTTGAAAATCTGTGCTATGTTACCTACATTTACGTTAATTTATGTTTTAAACATTACCTTTCAATCCGACTGCACTTAGTTGCATCATATGAGCTTTATTCATATTATTTAGTTCGCACACAAATAGTCCGATTTCATTCATCTTCGTTTATATAAACTCACGCCTTCTTCCCATGGGGGTAGGCAGAAACTATAGAGCGTCACTTGCTACGATCCTTACATACTCCTTTTGCCTCGTTTACGTTCATACATCTGGTCATACACGCACGCCGGTTGCGAGTACTCCGCACCTGATCTTTCTGAATAACATCACCAATAAGGTCACCATATGTCCTCCTAGGGCATACAGCGGCGTTGCCACTCACATCTGCCTTGTATATATAAATACCTTTTGTTAGTCATCGTTTCATATAATTCAAATAACCACAGAAATCTGTAAAATAAACCAAATTGACGTCATAATTTCTTGTCAAATCCAGTCTATTCAGAACTTTGTCAATTAAAGCCGCAGAAGGCTTTTACAGCTTCACCGGACAAAGCCATCTAAGAGCATTCACCCTCCTTACAATCTTCATAGACCTCGTCTTAATGTATGTCGCCCACGTTTTTTCCTTACTGAGTTACAGAGTTCTAAACGGGACCCAAGTAACGGACGAATACACCGTTTGAATACATGAATAGTAAAATTTATTGAATTTAGAGATCGATTTAATGAGGTGCATCCTATTACAGTTGGCACCTTATTACGCTCACTACTAGTTTATTTGCATCAAAGGAAACATTGAGAATTCTTTCAATGTTGACTTGGAATTTATTAGTTCAGGTTTGAGTCGAGGGTCTTAGAGAGAATGGTGAATGGTTGGAGAAAGAGCCTTTGATTCGATTTACATTAAGGACGGCACGGTGCACGTAATATTGAGTCCTTCTTTGCTCTTGTATTTGCAAAGGGAGTGTCTTACTTCTGTACGCATAAAGGTTTTGTTTTATTTATTTATTCACAAGGCAACTACAACAGGTAACAATCACAGTATTTCACTAGGTTCACATTATAAGGTTTCGACCTGATTATCACCCAAAGGGTAATCGCACAACATGATTAGCAACAATAGCAATAAAAAACCGGCCAAGTGCGTGTCAGACCACGCACAATGAAGGGTTCCGTAGTTGGGATGTATTTATCCCAAAAACAAACTTAACTTTGTTGTTGAAAAATATGTTCTCCCATACGAAATGTATGGGAAAACATGTTTTTGCAACTGCAAAGTTAAGTTGGTCGATTAATACTCGTTAACCTGTAAAGCCTACTTAACTGTGATAGTTTTCCTTTTAATTTCGTTATATAAGCTACTGTTGTGATTTTTTTCACACACCCAAAACCAACCATTTAGCCGGCAGGGGGGGGGGACACTTGACTCTAACAAAAATTAGCACTTTAAAGCTTAATATTTCGCAAACGAATCCCTGAATCCAAAAATGGTTTTCACAAACTCACAATATTTTTAAAGGACCTTTCCAATGCTACCCCTCACCATGGGGTAAAAAAATAAAAAAATAAACATTACCACTTTATGTGTATGAGAGGTACCCTAAAAAAAATGTTTTTCATAATTTTGTTTTACCACTTTATCGGCGTAATTAATATGTATACCTATGCCAAATTACAACTTTCTAGTACTAAGGGTCTCGGAGCTAGACCGCGGACAGACAGACAGATAGACAGACGGACATGACGAAACTATAAGGGTTCCTTGTTTACTACGGAACCCTAAAAATGACAACCACAGTAAAAAGCTTAGTTCACAAAGTTACAGCTAGGTCTATGCGTCTGCCCTCCGATACACTTTTGCTTAGGCAAGGAATGTGTAGGAGACCAAATACGCCAGGTAAAGTACATAAGTGACACAAAGTTACATTATTTAAAGCGTTACAAGATTATTAAAATATTAAAAAGAAAGAGTACGCACATAGTTTTGTAATTATTGTTAGGTAAAATATTTGTAAATCTTGTTATGTTGTGGATAAATACAAATTCTATTTTATTGATAAGATAAGATCACACATGAAATGTAAGATGTTATATTAAATTATATCACATATACGTTTTTCCTTAACAGCCTACATAGGTAGGATATTATATACCTGAACATCAAATATTTATAAATTGAATAATACTAAAAACTTACTTACCTAACTTTAACTTAGACTAAGAAAATGTCAATGAAAATGTGTTGGACATTGGACATATTCTTAGGGCAAATTCCACAAATGAAACGAAAAGAAAATAGTGACACTGACAGCTCTTGAACTCGGTTTAGACGTGGTGATCCCGTTCAGTTTCATTGGTGAAATTCGCACTTAATCTAAGTTTACAGTCATAAATTCAGAGCAAGACACAACAAGCAAGACATGTTCACATCATTGAATCATCAATTGCATGCTCTATTGCCTTTGTCAGTACATGAAACTGTTGACAATAAGTTTATCACAGCCGAACCTTAAATCCAGAACAAATGAGCGAAACGAAAACTCGACAAAAAATTGCAAAATTCTCTCCCAAACTCAATAAGCTGAAAGCAAAAAGAGCAACAGTCAATTCATCGAGGCACTTATGACGCAAACTTTAGCTACTCGTAACATCGAGACATTTTGCCAAAACAACGAAACGACAAAAAAAAGCGGCCCGCGCATGAAGGGTTCCGTACCACCGTACAATATTTAATACTATATTTACTTTTTTAATACTTAACACTTTCGACTCTACCCACTTTTCATAGAACTCATACTCCATGTCGCCAAACATTGGAAGTGAACCCTCCGGGAGGGTTACCGGCATTTCGTTTGCGCTAAAGTTAATCATCGCGGACGGTCAACGGCATTAGGTTTAAAACTGTGTTATAAAATACTAAAACGAAGTAAAATGTCTTGTCGCTATACGTAGTTTCCAACCTTTTAAATTTTTTGTGAATATTTGTAAGTGAACAAAAAAAAATGCTTGGAAACCAACGCATATTCTAATAAATCTTGTTAAAATATACATAACATCTTATTTTCACAGTTTATAATGCTGTAATCGCTAAGAAAAACCTACATTTAAAATTACCCCTCCGGCTCCCGGCATCCCATATGCGACCAGGCCATCCCTCCAGAAGGGCTCGCGGCACTGAACGTGTTAAGTAAAAAAAAAACGCCGAAAAAAAAAACGTTTCTTCCCTTTAATTTTTAACTTTTTATTTTTATTATAATGTTATAGCGGCCACAGTAAAAAAATCTGTGAAAATTTCAATCATCTATTTATTCCGGTTTAAAATATATAGCCCCGTGACAGACGGACGGACAGCGTAGCCGCGTAATATGGTCCCGTTGGCACTCTTGGATACGGAACCCTAAAAACGAGCTCTCGAGCAAAAATAAGCCTTCATCCTCTATTCTGAAAGCGTAACCCACGAAGAATTATGGCCCAGTTATATGAGAGGAAGCATCAATAACGATTGGGTATCGGTAGTACGCTTTTTTACGTTATGTCAGTGTCTAATTCCCATTTGGACGATAGCCAACGCTCAGGGACGTTATCATACGCTATCGTTTAATATATGTAAATAAAATCTGGTGTTACAATAAACCAGCTTGCTTTGGATGTGGGTCAGATGCTGATGTCATTTTCATGTTTTGTATAACAATGTTCAGACTTATTTGACGAACGATGTTGAGTCTTTTTCAAGTCACATGTACTTTCTGAGTTTATCTTGGAAATTATTGACATCGGTGAAGGAAAACGTCGTGAGGAAATCTGGAATTATAGTTAATATAAGTTTGAAATCGCCAACCCGTCTTGAGCAAGCGTGGTGATCAATGCTCGTGCCTTCTCTGTATGAGAAGAGGCCTTTGCTCGGCTGTGGGACAATAATAGACTCGTATTGTTATTAACTGGCGAAATTTGGATGTACTATACGATATGTAAAAAAACCTTGACCGATCCGAAAGGGACACATAGGTACTGCAATAGATAATACAGTCAAACCTGAGTATGTCAGAACTGGGTAAGCGAGATAACTCTACACCGTGAAATTTGAATCACAGTTTTGCTAGAACAAACGTTATTCAGATCATGGTCTACTACAATTCTACAGCATCCAATAAAAAAAAAAAAAACATAAATTGGTTTTTGAAAAAACACAAAAAGACAAAGTTTAAAATGTCAAGATTATCTACTGCTTACTAAATTTCGTTTATGGAGGTACATTTCCCTGTAAACAATGCTGTGTACCATGCGTGGTGTCTGTGTTGTAGGGAGTAACGATAATATTGACATTTTAACTTGTATTTTTTTTGTGTTTTTTCAAAAACCAATTATGTTTTTTTTTTAATTGGATGCTGTAGAATGGTAGTAGACCATGGTCTGAACAACGTTTGTTCTAGCAAAACTGTGATTCAAATTTCACGATGTATAATTGAGAGTAATTGCCAGGTCCCGTCATTTTATCCTTCTCAAACCTCTATAAGTGAGAAACAGAAACCTCTATAAGAGAATTTTGATTTTCACTCGTGAACCTCTATAACTAAGACAGCTACTTGCCTGTATCTACAAACGACAGTCGAGCGTAATATAACATCTGCTATTTATGACTCATTCTTAAATTTCGTAGAACTAACATTGTTATTGTTCCTCTCAACCTTTCCCAACCAGCCTCAACCTCTATGGAGGCCACACCTGTATCTCTATAAGCTAGAAACTTGAAAGAGTGATAAACCTCCATAAGCGAAAAAAAAGATCACGGTCCCTTGAACTCTCGTTTGTCCAGGTTCGACTGTATTACCAAAAAATTATAACAATAGTTAGCGATATTTCATATTTCCATACAGTAATATTGCCAAATTAATCAAAACAGGTAGATATTTGTAGATATTTGACAGCTATTTGCGAGCGACGTTACCAACTTTTAGTATGCAAGTTTGAAATCGCCAACCCGTCTTGAGCAAGCGTGGTGATCAATGCTCGTGCCTTCTCTGTGTGAGAAGAGGCTTTGCCCTGCAGTGGAACAGAAACAGGTTGGTATTATTTAATATTATTAGGTAGATCTAATTTGAAGCATTTACTTATTCCACGAAGTAGTTTTGCCATGATGTTTATTCAGTATTAAATTATTAGTTACAATAAATAACAGACAAATACTTATTAACCCTTCATCTTAAATTAGATACATAATAAACAGCGATAGTAAATAGTGCTTAATTAGAATTGATTACAATAAATCATGTGTTTTATGTCGACTGTTAAGATAGCACTAGTCGACGGCTCGAACTCGATGGTGGCGTGGTTAATATGCATGCTATTTAGTATAATTATTAATATTTATTTATATAGTTTTTGATGATTTATAACGAAAACCAGCGCGTGAAATTTAATGAACAGACTTTTAGGCGTATATATATTATGGAAAAACTGCTAATTTATCTACTCAAAATAAAATTAGTTGAACTTTTGAATAAATTATGTACGGTTTCTATTTTGCCGTTTTCATACTACATAAGTTATTTATTTACGCCCAAAGATTTGTTAAAATTAGTGTTGATGTATGGAAGTTTCGCCGCTCCTAAGTTCAAAACCAATACTTTTTTCCCAATTCTGCTTAAAATAGAATATTCTGCATAGTATAGAATAGGTCTTTATTTGCTTAGAATGTCGGTACATAAAAATAAGTTGTTAAATCATATAATAGGATCCATGTACATTCTGCCTTAATATAGCATGCAAATGTAATACAAAGTAGAGGATAATAAGGATATTACAAAATCCTGCACAGAATAATAATATTTATCTACAAGTAATTCCGTGAAACCTTTAAAAAAAATTTGCAACGGTAATTTTTTAATTTGGTCAGGTGTTTTATTAAAGATTACAGGAGCCATACAAATCACATTTATTTTTAATAAGCTAGTTTTAAATACGCCCGTGCATAACATATTCTGGTATTGAGATCTCATAGCTGTACTTCGTTTTCTAGTTTATTAAAGTTATACTACGTTTGTATGGAAAAATGACCGGCTAGTGTACCCTTAACATAAATAGATAGACTGTCTCAACTGGATGTGACTGCCTCGTTGCGTCTACTGGAGGCAACTACTGCTGAGCATGAGGTCCTTGGGTTTTTGGGTTTTACTATTACTCAGTAGTAGCTAACACAATTTACCATAGCCATATTTTTGCCTGTATAGCTTGTTCCGACACAAGGGAAGGAGTTCTTAAACCTATGCAACATTTAAAAAAACCCTGCCCGTGAGGATGTTGTTAGATATCGTACTGAGAGTCTATTTACGTGGTAATTTTCCGGAAAAAAAAATTAATCATTTTTTTTCAATGGGGAATTTTACCGGGTTATTATAACATGAAGCGCGAGCGGGTCGTCGGTTAGCGGGTGTCTACAAGTCATAACTTATGACCCTTGTTGAAAATTTGCAAATTTTTAATAGATTTGGGGTAATTTTGGTACTAAAAATGTGATTTTTAAATAGCAATGACTTTTTTATTTTCAATCATAATAAGATTTTTTGTTACTTTTTGGTAATGGTATTGCAGTACCTATGTAGCCTTTTCGGATCGGAGAGTTTTTTTACATATTATGTAAGTGCTTTTCTATACTTTCAAAATTAGGTCGACAAAGTCTATTCCTCTGATGTCTTGTTCTGATAGACATCATCTTACAGAACGTCAGAAGTCAGACCCCCAACCGTGCTCACCACAAACCCGATTACTCGTCGATGATGCGAAATTCCGCTCTTCCTTCCTTACCCAAAATTTACACAGATTCAGTGAGCCCAACTTTTCCCTTTAAACCCAAATCTTCCTAAGTTTCTTTAAAACCGTCTTCTGATTGAATAAGGCGAGCTACAGACTGATCCTACGACCCTGGCATGCCACCGCGGCTGATTGATAACCTCCGCCCGTGCGTATCTGGCCTAAATGCGCTATCTACCCTCGTGTCAAAGTCAACTTGACACTGATAACGTTGCTGCCGTGTTTACTAGTTAAATGAAGTGGTTAAAGTGTTTTTGATGTGTGGGCGATTTTTTTGAGGCACTTATTCCATTTTGAGGCACTTGTTTAAAAAACTGTTGACACTTCTTACAGTCCGGCCGTCGAGACAATGCGTTCTTGACCTGTCACTTAGCACAAACGAATTATATGTGTTTTGCGAATTTGATCCTTAATACTAGTAGAAATTGTCCAACTGACAGGTGTTAAGGCCGTACTGGCAGCGCTCGCAGTGCGCTGAAACGAGGGAGTAGAAGAACGTCTATAAGAACGTCTTTGAGTGGCGTTGTACCCGGAGCGGGTCGCGTACGGACCAATCCACGTCGCCGTGAATAATGTTCTAGCGCCTCACGTATGTCTCTGTTCCGGGAACCCGTATGGGCGGCCCGTCCGGGACTCCCGGACAGCTGTGAAGCCAGCCTAAGAAGTCGTATGGCTGAAGCTACGCATGGTATCTCCCCCGTAGACAACCAAGACTAAAGCGAATTTGGTTCGAGATATTATCGACGGTTGATCTAAACGACATTTTGTAAAACTTGCAGGAGGATGGATTGGTTGTTTTTTTTAAATCATAATAAGATCTTATTATGATTGATTGATTTAAGTAAATAAAAGTCTATTAAATAGTTATTTTTTTACGATTTTTTTTTTCAAAAAAAATAACTGTGATCCGTCCAGGAGGACAGATCATAAATATGCAGGAGCAAGTTTTACTAAATGTCGCTTAGATCAATTAGCCTTTCAACCGTCATCGTTATGATCTTTTTATCGGAATTCTGAAGCCGACAGGAGATTCTTAAATCCAATATTGACCGTCTACAAAATAAAGTATGAGTAATTTCCAATGGATATAATTAACAGCTTACCAAACTTGTATTGGATTATATTGTTCGATATTTCGAAAAACAAACACCTCTGAACATCTTA
This sequence comes from Agrochola lychnidis, assembly GCA_963680765.1. Taxonomy (NCBI): domain Eukaryota; kingdom Metazoa; phylum Arthropoda; class Insecta; order Lepidoptera; family Noctuidae; genus Agrochola; species Agrochola lychnidis. The sequence continues at coordinate 5,416,384 of OY796849.1, read as the reverse complement.
ACTATAATATTAATCTCGTAATTGGAAGTGACTCTACAAAAAAACGTGTGAAGAAACACAAACATTTTAAGATATTGACGCCATTCGGTGGGTATCTGTAAACAGCCACTTAGTTAGAGTGGCTCTTTACAAAAACCCGGCTCTTATCTATTCAGTAGACCATTTTAGTTGTCTAGGTAATGTTGTGAACTAGGAAATGTGTCGAATTAGGTCTTTTAAGCGGAATGACTAATTAACACAATAAATGGATGTGGATGTAGGCACCTAGGTACTGTCAGCACTCGGCGGAGTCACAATATGGCGAAGCGCTGACGGAACGCAGGATAAAAACACTAAACTTGTTTATGATATACATATAACTCGAATAGGTACTTATTTAGAATCTTTTAGTTATTACATTATTATCTATATCTATACTAATTAACTATAAAGAGGAAAGATTTGTATTTTTGTATGTAACGAATAAACTTAAAAAATAATGGACCGATTTGAAAATATCTTTCAGCAATGGATAGCTATATTATCAGCGAGTAACATAGGCTATATTTTATCCCCGTACTCCCACGGAAACGGGAACTACGCGGGTGAAAACGCGTGACATCCGCTAGTATTTTATATCTTTTATATTATGACATGCGTCTGTCAGCTCAGGGGCCGACTGTCTAAATTTTTCTTGTTCTCATCATACATTAAATATTTCTTTCGTATTTATAATAGGTTTGCGGAGGTTACATGCAAATACCATGTCAGGTCCAAAGCCTCTACAGTACCTACCTACCAGTGACCAGATTTCAATTATTATTATTGTTTATTTTTTCTATGGCCCATTATAGGGTAAAGAAATATTCAGTATTTTTAAAATTCTGAATTAGTTTTTGTTCAAAAACATTTGGCCAACGATTCTTTGACCTCTGCAAATGCCAGAATAAAAACGTACAAAATGCACTTAAATGCTCGTGCTAGATTCACGAAAAGTCTGAAATGAGAAGCTGAACAAAAGCTGAAAAAAAAAAGGGTAGAAAAATCACCACAAAAACTTCACGTAGCGATTTACAAATTGACGTACTCGTAGCGAGAAGAAATTAAGTCGCCTGTAAGATGAGATCTTTTAATTCGCTGAATAATGAATATCGTTTATTAGTTTTATTACCATAGTATTAACTTACAAATACACAGTTCGCTTTAGTCACTTTACATACGGTCCCCTCTGTTTCCCGTTTATTTTCCTGTTCATCTTTTGTTTGAGCCTTTTTTCTACAATTACTCTTTAGGTGGGATGCTTCCCAGGTGAGGCGTAAGTCAGAAGATGTGAACGGAGTTTTAACCTCAATATTTTTTGCTACTTACAATGTTACCCATGGACATATGCCCGCCCGCATTTCTGAATATTCATGAACAATTATCGATGTTTTTTTTTTTTCATTTTTTTTTTTCAAAATTCCCCTGTGATTTTATGAACTTACACTTGTGTTTTTTTAAACATTTTTTTTTTGAAAAAAATTGTTTTCAGCTCCGTTTTTTTGCATAGTCGACAAATTTTAATAAAATTGTTAGTTAATCCGATAAAATAACTCATAAGCTTTTAGAAATAATAAACAGAATACAAATCGAGTCAAAAATTTCGGAGATATGGCAAACGCTACCCAAAACATAAAAAATTTAATAACATAAAAAAATATTAAAGATGGAACCTTATAAAGTTATTTTTCGATAATTTTTCATGATTTTTTTGAAAAATACGGGCGGGCACATGCCGATGGGCGACATTGTATATTGTCTTCCACGAAATATACTCAATTTTCTCTCCGTATCTGTTCTTTGTAGTACCTGTAATAAGACTTCTAATATTGGATTTGTAGCAATGTCTATTCTATAGTATAACTATTTAGGGGTTTATTTATTAACTTTGCGTAAAGTTAAATAATGATTAGCGACTGTTTAACCAATTTAACTTTAAGCAACGTTTATAAATAAACCCCTTAATAGATACGTAAACACTATCTCATGCACGTCAGCAGTGAGATCGCTGTCACTAATGTCAACTGTCAGTTCACCGGCACAAATGGCGGGAAACAGTTGAAAGTGGAGCGTGCCTGCACAAGAAGCTGAGTGTGGTGATGAGCCAATGTAGTGATTGATATATTCAACTTAATTACGGAATCAAAACGATTCTACATCTATGACGGGGCTTTTGGGGACCTTTCTTCCAGTTTGAGACTAAAGATTACTACTACTCATGCCTTCACTGCTTTTTCAAACGTAATTTATATTGTCTAGGTACCTGTAGTTTACAATAAAGAGAATTCTGTCTATCTATCATAATGGTGTTCAACGGATTACACATGCATCATCAATTCTGACTTTCCGAGCTAAGTTTAATCTACAGTAATATGATTTATTATGGCCATCCATCACAAATTTACACTCAAATAAATCAAAGATTGGCCGTTTAAACCAAGGTTTACAAATGCTCTTTGCACAGCTGTTTTACTAGATACACCAGGCAGATATATAGGTACCCTATAGTCTATAGTGTTGTGTCGTAAACCCGCTGTAACACCTCTGTAGCGCTCAATAGATTGGCACTAATTTCCTTTTATAGGATCAAACTTAGCGAGAGGACGCCCGAGGCTATCAGGAGTTTCAATTTTAGTGATATTGTGCGGTGCGGCCACTTTGGCGTCCTTTAATAGATTATTGCGGACTACTTTGATGGATTTCTTGCATATTGCTTGCATAGGTATACAGTGTGTCTTTATAATGTGCACATATCGAAATGAGGGAATCTATGCTTAATTTAATCACGGATTTTTTTTTAATTTTTTTATTGAGAAATTTTACGATAATTGTAAAAAAAAAGACTTTTGCTAAAAAAAAAACATGTTTATTTTCAATTGAGGTTAGTTTTTATTTCTATAGTTTTTATTTTATGAGTCCAATCTTAATGGAGTTTGTTTCATCGAGCTAGATCATGTAGTATAAAAGTTACACTGTTTTAGTTAAAAAAAAACGTAAAAAAAAAAGTTTTTTTTTTATGTGTCCGTCGATAAAATTAAGTATAGATTCCCTCATTTCGATATGTACACATTACACAAATCGTTTATTGGGAACAAAAAACATACAGAGACAAAAATATTAAACGATGATAGCTGCAATAGTTATAAAGACACTGTAGAAGGGGTTTGTTTTCCTTTTGCTGTCTTTTAGATTTGACTCTCGTATTGGCAAAAGCCATACTCTAGGCTGCTCGTATTACTATTATTTTCTAAACTAACAAAACTAAATTTCTATTGTGATTTTGTTGGCTGATTCTGGCAAAACTTAAATGCTGAATAATTCAAGGCAATAATTACTCTTCTCTTTCTAATTTTCCAGTAGATTAATAATACTTTCTTAATTACAAAGTAATTGTGATAGCAGTCCCATCATTAATTAAATAGATCCCTCGCAGAGTGATTGGTTAAGGCGAGAATAAACTACTTTTAATTATTTTATACTGAAGATCACGTCTAAACGAGTAGTGTTAATGATTTGGAAAACATTTTCTTAATAACTTAATCTGTGAGTGTTTTAGATTATGTTTATATTCAATAGTATAATTAATTTGTAAAGTTATGGTGTAATAAATTAATAATGCGTCTAATTTGGGACAGCGCTCCTTGATGGGCAAGTCCTATTACTGGCTGGACGTACGACGCGTTGCGTGAGCTCAGCACAGAACACGCAAGCTAACCACTCAAGGTCACTGGCATTTAGTCGCGTCTTAAATCAGTCTATCTATCCTAAATGTAGTAAAATGTTCTTTGAAATCCCCAAAAGCGTATCTACCCCCACCGTACAACCTCTAGTCACCCTTCACTTGCACCATCGTATTAAATGAGGGTTTCATAGATTTATGTGCCCCGTAACCCTGCAGATGTCGGAGGGACCTGGGACTTAACGCTGTTATGGCTGTTCATTTTCTACTTCACTACCTAACTGTGCCCGAACACCTTCCGAGCCCATTTATTTTGCCTTCGACTTTTAATACTGAAAGTATATATGGAACATTTCCTGAAAATATCTTCGGAAGTTTAGTTATTCAGAGTAGCTTTGATCAAGCCCCTGCCTAGCGTAGATTAACTGGTAAATGATTTTAAAAAATCTGCCTTTGATTGAATTTAATTGAATTTTTCTAAAATACTCTAGAAAAATTCGCCACCGCTTAGCAAAGTTGGTCATCGATTGAAGTATATTGGTTATTATCGTACAGAAAGATTCTGTTTTTTTTTCTCTTCGGGGAAGCTCTTGGCCTGCATCTCACCTGATGGTTAATGATGATCAGGCTGAAGGTGGAAGCGTGCTTCACCCTGAATCCTCAACCACAAAGGAACTGGCTATTTTACCTCCAACTGCCGAAACAACAATGCTGTTAATATTGTTGTTATGGCGATAGACTAAGATAAGATGGTGGTAGCTAGCCAGGTGGACTTAGAACAAGCCCTACCACTAACCAAACGGAGCAATAAATTTTGCCCCCACTGGGAATCTAACCACTAGAACACAGAGGCGGTTAAAATCCACTTTAATACTCTACTTTCCATCGCCTTTCCCTCCAGAAAAAGGGGTGTCAAATTCTTTGGAGAAAGTAGACTTCCTAAATTATTACCTGCCAGGAAAATTGAGGTTTTTTGTACAAAAAAAAAATGAAATATATCGAAAACTCAAGTACCTGCCTAACGAGTTATCAGTACAAACGGAAACGGATATGGAAGCTTCCTATGATGTCGGAAATTCGAGATGTAAACGTTATTTGCTGCTGTTACGTGCGGGGAAATTGTTGAGGGATGCTTCAGTTTTCATACAATGCCCGTAATATTATATTTTATTGCCTACTTGAGAGAAGAAATAAAATCAGTAGCGGTACAGAGTATTCACAATCCAATGTAAACATTTTCATTTCAATTTCCAAGTAAATCCTTGCGAAAGTGAGTTTGTTTGTTTACAAGACCAACCACTCTATACACACACACACCTTCACACTCACACACACTCACTCATACACACACACGCACGCAAGTACCACATCTTTTTCACACTAGAATTAAATACATAATTGTAACCCTAAAAAATAAGTACTACATATTCACCTGTAATTTTTTATAATGGACGGATGGATGACCCCCTGTAACACAGGTTCCACCTAGCATGGGGGTCATTGATCAAATTTCTGTGCACTTGTAAGTTCTTTTTTTTTTGGGTGGGTAATTATCAAATAACTTCTCCCGCTCTGGGTGGGGCGGGAGGGCGTGTCAGACTCTTAATGACTAAAACCCACCCGTGTTCCTTCAGTTGTAAACTGTAAATGCTGCGCAAACTACTTTGTATTTAGATGAAATTTGCCACATGGGTAGACCATGACCTGGGTTAGGACATAGGATACTTTTTATCCCGATATTCCTACGGGATCAAGACGTATGCGGATGAAACCGCGGGACGCAGCTAGTCATGGATATATCTGTTTGAAATCATACATTGATTTGTGGTGATATTCTTTCTGAGATAGTTAGATAGATCGTTTATTTAGTGCACATAAAAGACAGCACAACATACAATAGCACGATAAAATAATAACTAATTATCTATTAGGAAATAGCCGCAAGGTGACAATATACAGTCGAACCTGGATAAGCGAGAGTACAAGGGACCACGATCTCTTTTTCGCTTATAGAGGTTTCTCAGTAACTCGAGTTTCTAGCTTATAGAGGTACAGCAGCGCCTTTTCTGACTTATAGAGGTTGAGGCCGGTTGGGAAAGGTACAGGAAAAAAAAAACAATGTTATTTCCACGAAATTTAAGAATGAGTCATAAATCGCAGATGATAAATTACACTCGACTGTCGCTTATAAAGGTACAGGAGTGACTTTTCTCACTTATAGAGGTTGAGGCTGATTGGGAAAGGTAGAGGGAAAAAAAAAAAACAATGTTATTTCCACGAAATTTTAGAATGCGTCATAAGTAGCAGATGTTAAATTACACTCGACTGTCGCTTATAGAGGTACAGGCTAGTAGCAGTCTCAGTTATAGAGGTCCACGAGTGTAAAACGACTTTCTCTTATCGAGGTTTCTGATTCTCACTTATAGCGGTATTAGACGGTTAAAATGACGGGACCAGGCAATTACTCTCATTTATAGAGTTTTCTCGCTTACCCAGTTCTCACTTATCCAGGTTTGACTGTACAAACAAATAAAATAAAAGGAAGAAAACAAGACATTTTAGAGAACAGTCTTCAATAAGTACCAAAATACCTAAGAGAGCCAGAATTTCTGCCCGTATCTCATCCTTACAAGCCTGATCTCACCTTCAAAGATATCAGATTAAAGATAATAAAAGTATCCTTAAAGATGCTCAAAGGAAATCGGAACACCTTGTTTCCGCTGCTGTTACTATGCGAAGAATATATTCTGCTCGGAAACCGCGCAATATCATCACGATTAGCAGTGATTATAATAATAAGAAGGCATGACCATAGATCACCACGGTTGCTCAAGACGGGTTGGCGATTTCCAAACTAATCTATCAATATATACGTTACTAGCGACCTGCCCCTGCTTCGCACAGGTATAAACTGGTTTTTTTTAATATATTTTTTTTACACATATAAACCTTCCTCTTCAATCACTCTATCTATTAAAAAAAACCGCATCAAAATCCGTTGCGTAGTTTTAAAGATTTAAGCATACATAGGGACAGAGAAAGCGACTTTGTTTTATACTATGTAGTGATAATAAAAATGAAATGCTGTTCGTTGGTAAGCGCATAACTCCAGAACGGCTGGACCGCTTTGGATTTTTTTTTGTTTTAAAATGTTCATAATTGTACGAATCAGGTTCTTGCGGTAATCATTTTTTTTTAAAGGTGTCGTGGAGATTGGAACAATCAGGAAAACTGAACATTCCTTTTTCTATGCTGCCGTCCTTTAACTAGAATGCCGTTAATCCCAAAAAGTTATTTCCGAGAAAATTGTTGGACACATTTTTTTTTTTGGTTGGGATATTATCAAATAACTTCTCCCGCTCTGGGCGGAGCGGGAGGGCGTGTCAGACTCTTACTGACTAAAACCCACCCGTGTTCCTTCGGTTGCCCTGTTGCCGGGGACCACGATTTCCCTATCGGTTTTCTTCGAACCCCCGGCAGGCATTGGCCCTAGCGGACCCCGTCAATTCTGCTGACATCTCTTTGAGGCGCGCGACGATCGATCGGACGGCGAGCTACGCATTGCTCACCGACCGCAAGCCCGCGCCTGCGGTGGCCGGAAATCGGCTCGCGATTCCCGCCCCGGGCGTCTCCTCCTGCGGCGCGCGGCGGTTAGGGGCGTGAGGGCGCGAAATTTGCCTCTTCCTCACGCGTTCCGCCTCCTCCTTCGCAAGCATTACCGCTTCGCAGAAGGAGGTGACGGCCTGCCATTTCCTCTCGCTCCGTACCATGGCCTGAACCAGGGCCAGACGCGAGAGATTAAAAGAATATCAATTGTTGGACACATCAATTGATATTCTTTTCTGTTTATCCTAAAGAATCATTTCTGTCCAGAAACTCTTAAAGAAGAAGTGTGGGATAGACGCTTTCTAGTGATGGAATCATCATAAATTGTGTTACTTAACGGCCTAAAAAATTTTCATATCTCTGGAACTATTTATATTGTAAAAATGTTTCTTAGACAGAAAGATAGAGAATTTTGAATTCTATCACTTTCAATTAAAAAGTAAAAATTGGCCATTTGAGGGTTAAAACGGCTTTCTAGTTAAAGGACGGCAGTATGAGATTTGCTTTGCTTTTTTTAGGGGCTTGTGGCTAAGTAACAACAGCTGCACAGGTCGATCGATCAGGTTAAGCTACGCTTTCCGCGGATGGTCTGTGGATGGGTGACCATCTTTACATACCAAGACCCCTCCGTGCCTCGGAAAGCACGTTAAGCCGTTGGTCCCGGTTGTCATTTGTAGATCTTTGACAGTCGTTACGGGTAGTTAGAAGCCCAAAAAAGTCTGACAACCAGTCTTACCAAGGGGTATCGTGTTACCTAGTAACTAGGTTGTGGAGGTCAGATAGGCAGTCGCTCCATGTAAAATACTGGTATTCAGCTGCATCCGGTTAGACTGGAAGCCGACCCCAAAATAGTTGGGAAAAGGCTAGGCAGATGATGAGTATGAGATTTCGACAGGACAACGTGTCAGTCGGGTCAGCTAATATTAATAAGTCGAGGGTTCCTTACGAGTTTTCCCTTCACCGATGTCAGTAATGTCCAAGATTAACGACAAAAGCAGTGCTTAGCAATATTCATTTTATAAAATTAAGCCGATGTCATTAAATAAACATAGGTACCATGAAGAAATGGATTACCTATTCGCCGAGAAGGTTGGACTTCCCATGGAGTGCAAGCCTTACATATGCATCATCATTATGCCTTCTAATGGACTCCTTAAAAACCACCCTGAAGCCATTACTGCTGGATTATCAGGCTCCATCTTTTCTGGCTCGAAAAACATTATAAATTCAACTCCAACCCAAGTTAAATTATAAACAATGGGACGAAAAGAAAATAGGAAAAGTTATTCCGCGCCCCATCTTCGTGTAAACAAAATGGTTTGCATACAGGGAAGTAGGTGGAGCCACTAGCGATGGTAGGAAAGTCTCGCGGTAATATTATGTGTGATTTATGTGATCTTGCTGCTTGTAAATATGGCGCGTGATTTGTTATTATTTTAGTCGCGATTGCTATCGTTTTTTAGGGTTCCGTACCTCGAATGGAAAAAAAGGAACCCTTATAGGATCACTTCGTTGTCCGTCCGACAGTCTGTCAAGACCCTTTTTCTCAGGAAGGTGTGGATATCACGTTGAAATTAATATCAAATACGTAGGTCTATGTTCCCTAGGAGCTCTAAAAAAATTAAGCTTCTTAGTCATCGCAATAAAAAAAGACGGCCATTTATGCGACATATTTTCAAACTAGTAAATAAATCAAAACCTGCAGGGTACTTCCCGTTGATCTAGTCATGCAAGGTCTCACAGCACATGCAAAGGAAAAGTCCGAAAATAGTAAATTTTTCATCACATCTTTTTTTATTACGAACTTACATTTGCACTTGGAGAAATGAGGTATATCGATGTATGGTAGAACAAGTTTTTCAACTAAATTCATCCCGACTACGGAACCCTTCATTGTGCGTAGTCCGACATGCAGTTGGCCGGTTTTTGTTTTCGTAATGTGTTGGTGCGAAATGTTTTTCTGTAGATGAAAAAACTTCATAGTTATAGCATATCTAGTGCTTTTTTTTCACGTTAAGTCAAATAATTTTTTGAAGTGAATTTGGCGCACTTTGCGCTCTATCTAAACGATGGAAGAAACTGAACCGTCACGCTCGGGTCGGTGACGCTAAATCGGGTATACTCGGCTCCAGTCGGTCGGTGACGCTGAATCGCGTATACTCGGGCTGAATCGCGTATAGTCGGCTCCAGATATAAATTTTCAGTTCTATCGTGTGGTGGCTCTTGTTTTCTGATTTATTTATTTATTATGTACTTTATTGTACACCAAAAATCATACAATTATTATAATTGGCAACGTCAGCATAATTGATATGAACGAATTAATAGAATTTTAGTTTCAAACCTCGATGTTAATGCGTCTGTCTGGCTTTTGAGTGCCCTTCATTGTTAGTTAATTTATTGTAAAATCATAATTAACGGGCTGTTCAACTTAGTTATTCAAATTAAATGACACCTTTGAACTTTTTCTGAGAACAATTAAGTAAAAAAAGCTCTCTATACTGTAAAAAGAAGATCATAATTAAACCTTCAACAGTCCTTAATGAGACACAATAGAATTTTAATTGTTATCGATCTCCAGGAGAGCAAGAGGTTAAACAACTACCTGAGAACACCTTAAAAAGCATAACAGATGATTTCATCAGTTACATAAGTATTGTTTATTTTATTTGACTTTCTTATCTATTTGTTTCATCATCATCATCATTTCAGTCGAAAGACGTCCACTGCTGGACATAGGCCTCCCCCAAGCACCGTCACTTCGACTGATTCTGTGCTTTCCGCATCTAGCGGATTCCTGCGGCCTTCACAAGGTCTTTGAACGATCTTGTGGGAGGCCTTCTAACGCTACGTCTTCCGGTACGCGGTCGCCACTCCAGAACCTTTCGGCCCCATCATCCATCTGTTCTGCGAGCAATGTGCTCATTGCCACTTTTTGGAAATTCTTCGGGCTATGTATTTGTTTCCTTGGTTTCCTTGTATCTATTTGTTTAATCTGTACAAATCTTAAAACCTGGACTTGATTCCCGTACGTAATTTTCGGGTTACCACTGAAAATTAACGCAGTGCTGGGGGTCCCCTTTAGGACGGTATCATGCTGAGTGGAAGCCTTCTTGTCACATTCACAACATGCAACTGCCAACTATTTCTGTTCTATGCTCGTAGATCTATTTTTGAAGTGAAAATTTGGGTATTTTTGAGATGGGAAAATCAATTGAACTCGCGACACTGTTAACGACACCAGCTTTTGACCATTAAAAAGACATCAACGCGTGATATATGTTCTCTGGGATTAATGACATTCCAAACATTGAGACATGACAATGACATGATTGACATTTTCCATTTTTTACCGACTTCAAGAAAGAAAAGTATTTCTTGCACAATAAAATTGTTCTAGTTTTCACTTCTGTCGGCACTCTCGGAGTGCCATTGTTTTGCTTGCTTTTTTTTCTATATTTGGTATTCGAGAGCTGTGATAACGGCCCCGACTTACGAGTTGTAGGTCGTGGGTTCTAACTCAGGCAGGCGCTTTACTTTATGAAAATATTTTCATCACCACTGCTCTCAAAACGGTGAAGGAAAACATGAGGAAACCGGCATGTCCTAGAACCAAAAATTCGAAATCATGTTTCATGTACCAACCCGCACTGGGCCCGCGTGATGGATTACGGCCCATTCCTTCTCGAAGAGAGGAGGCCTGTGTCCCAGCAGTGGGAATATTATAGGCTGATTATGTCTTGCAGGTATTCGAGTTTACTTATCTTTTTGTATGCACGTGTTTCTGTGACAAATAAACGTATTTTTTCTCTAATTCAAAGCATTTATTTCAATTAAACCATTTACAGGCACTTTTGAATTGTCAAAGAGTCGGTCAGTTAGTCAGAAAGTTGAAGCTCTTTGCCCATTCCAAAACGTAGATCTTCTTTGTTCTATAAATGTTTCCTATACTTCATGGTCGTCATGTGTACATCTTTATCTGATTCCAAACAAACCCAGGGGAAAAGGCTCGGCTTTTAACGCAGATAACAGGTTCCTTTCCATTCGCTGTCAGATTATTGGATCCCGCCTCTTAGGATTTTGTTACTAGCCAAATATGTAATGAGTTCATGAAAGTGTTTATCTGAAATCACAAATCAGCAAGGATTTCAATCTTGAAAGGATGGTTTTTATGCTAATATTTTTTGCACGTAAAATAAACTATTTCTTAAGAGGTCTACCACAAAATTGCATTTTGACAGTTCGAGCAGCCGACGCATCGCAATTTGGAAGTTGTGTTATGTTTAATTATGTTTATTTTGAGTATTTTTTTTTTTTTACGTATGCAATTTTAATCTCTTATGAACCAACATTTATTCTGGTATAAGTTTTACTTAATAATATTAATGTAGTAAGGAGAAAATTACAGTTCATTCTGAGCGTTTTTATAATTTAAATGAATTTTTTTTAGATATTCCATACATATTTCAAAAATCTGAGGCTGCAATGAACTAAACCACTTTTTAAGAGATGTTATGTATTTTTCATTTTCATTTGCTATTACAGTAGTTCACTCCACGAGCTCGAAAAAGTGCCGTAGCACATTTTATAAGAAACTGGCTTCGGAATTTTGGCTTTATATAAATAGATGGAAAAAATTGCGAAAATCGAGGCCGCTTTAAGCTATACTAATAACTATTCATTTTTCACTTCTCAATAAGTCATAGCTTTCGAAGTCTTTCAGTTTCTCAAAACAAGAACCCCAAAGTTGGACCATTTGGCGCAAAAATCACCGTCGAAAACAGTCGAAATGTAATAGGCCTCTTAATGCTGTGAAAGTCTTTCATGTTTATGTGAATTAGCATAAAAAGTACTTTTCACTGAAATTTTAACGTTTCAGAAAAAATTATAGGTACGTTATAAGTACGTAGGAACATACGCGACCTTGGCTTTGTCTGCTTTTCGTTATGCATTATAAGTACCATAAAACGTCCTTGAGCTTGATAAACAGTAAAAACACAAATTTGTAACCCCCTTTTCCGGAGGAGCATTTTCTCAAACTGGCTTATAGTAACACTTTTGAATGTAAAAGTAACTTTTATCATTTTTCATTCTACTATCATCATTTGCAGACTATTTATAAAAGCCGTGTCCTGTAGAGAAAAGAACATTTGACACCTAAAACTGTAAAAATACTAAAACAAAATTAAAAATCTTCTTAGTTTTAGATACCTTCTCTATATTTAAAACTTATCAGCACTAACACTAACTAACTTAGGTACTTACTTAATTAATAAACCATGAGAGCACAGAGCAACGTAAATACAGATGTGCCACAAAGCTTTCTATCAAACTTGCAGATAAGATTAATTAATATATTCCGGAGCGCACGTGTTAAAAGCGAGCATTATGCCGAGTATACACGAGCATCTACGAACATACCCGAGCATTAATCATGCATCTCGGTCGGTAACACCTGATACTTCGTTACTTGGTGTTACCCGCATTTTATATGAAAATACGAGTTTTTTTTTATTATTTACGCTCCGTCTTTTGTATGGCCGCCTGTAAAGATGTTTACGCGTCGCTAGGGCTGGCAAATTGTATGAGAAAATGTTTATTTTTTAATGTGCCACAGTTTATGTAAATGTAGGTTTCTAGCTCTCTAGTGTAATATAAAATTTACTTCAATTCAAAATGAAACCAGTTGACAGAGATGCAGTGGAATAATTTCGATGTCATACATAACATAACATCGCGCCCCATGTTTTCCGAAGGGTTAAGCAGGTTTTTTTATTTTAGTTTTTTTATTTGTTAAAAACCTGAAAGTGAATTTTCAGACAGATTCAAAATCAAAGTCAATAAATTAATATTCTTGCGATATCCAGTAACTGATTACCTAATTCAAGGATCTAGATTCCATAACGTTCGTAACCCTGTACAACAAAAATCTTTATGGTTTGCGTTCTCTCTTAGTGTCTTATGGGTTACGTTTATGTTGCGTCGTTTATTTAAGTCGCGCTTACGTTGCTTTCTTTAACATTTTATTGCGGTTTGAAAACAAATAAAAAATACAAAGAATTCTGTTGAAAACTGTAGCCATGCATTTTAACGATGATCTGTATGTCAATTTTTCTGAATTCCCCTGCGTTGAAAATTTTCAGGTTCAGAATCATGTACTGAATCCATGGTTAAAGTTTTCGCGTCGATAACTCTGCCACCCTGTATACATCTTATTTTACATTTTTGGTTTGTTATCGTAAGGGGGCTTGTGGCTAAGTAACAACAGCTGCACGGGTCGATCGATCAGGTTAAGCTACGCTTGCCGCGGTTGGTCTGTGGATGGGTGATCTTTACATACCAAGACCCCTCCGTGCATCGGAAAGCACGTTAAGCCGTTGGTCCCGGCTGTCATTTGTAGATCTTTGACAGTCGTTACGGGTAGTTAGAAGCCCAAAAAAGTCTGACAACCAGTCTTACTAAGGGGTATCGTGTTACCTAGTAACTAGGTTGTGGAGATCAGATAGGCAGTCGCTCCATGTAAAATACTGGTATTCAGCTGCATCCGGCTAGACTGGAAGTCGACCCCAACATAGTTGGGAAAAGGCTAGGCAGATGATGGTTTGTTATCGTAAACCAAAAATTGCTCTGTATCTAAGATTCTCTGTATTACATACCAGTGACCGAAACCGGTATTATTAATATGAGTATTTTTTCGGTCATAACATTTATATTTTATACAGGTATTTTTAAGGTTACCTTAAATTGTATACATTTCGTAGTCATACTGGTTACCGAAATAAAAATTACCTATATCTTACATATAGCCCGAAGAATTGCCAAACTTAAGTGGCAATGGGCAGGGCACATTGCTTGCAGAACGGATGGCCGATGGGGTCGAAAGGTTCTGGAGTGGCGACCACGTACCGGAAGACGTAGCGTTGGAAGGCCTCCCACAAGATGGACCGATGACCTTGTGAAGGCCGCAGGAATCCGCTGGATGCGGAAAGCACAGAATCGGTCGAAGTGGCGGTGCTTGGGGGGGGCCTATGTCCAGCAGTGGACGTCTTTCGGCTGAAATGATGATGATGATGATATCTTACACGTGCCGTCGGCATTAGTCAAAGGGCGCGCATCGCCTGTGTGTGTGTAACCGGTATTAAAACGGTAACCTAAAAGAAGTAACATGTATCTTCTTCTTAGGTTACCCAGATAGCGGTAACCTTAGTCATGAAAGTAACCAAAATTCTTTGATATCTGTACTTACCGTAATTTATAAAGGTTTTTCGGTCCCTGGTACATACACACATACATAAACTCATGCCTTCTTCCCATGGAGGCAGAAACTACAGAACGCCAACTACTACGATCCTTACATACTCTTTTTGCTTCGTTTACGTTTATACATCTGGTCATACACGCACGCCGGTTGCGAGTACTACGCACCTGACCTTTCTGAAGAACATCACCAATCAATCTGCCGAGCCTTTTTGCCTCGTTTACGTTCATACATCTGGTCATACACGCACGCCGGTTGCGAGTACTACGCACCTGACCTTTCTGAAGAACATCACCAATCAATCTGCCGAGCCTTTTCTCAACTATGTTGGGGTCGGCTTCCAGTTTAACCGGATGCAGCTGAATACCAGTATTTTACATGGAGCGACTGCTTATCTGACCTCCACAACCCAGTAACTGGGTAATACGATACCCCTTGGTAAGACTGGTTATCAGACTTTCGGGCTTCTGACGATCCGTAACGACTGTCAAAGATCCACGAATGACAGCCGGGACCAACGGCTTAACGTGCTTTCCGAGGTACGGAGGAGTCTCGGTATGTAAAGATCGTCACCTATCCACGGACCAACCCCGGCAAGCGTAGCTTAACCTGTCGGATCGACCCGTGCGGCTGTAATTACTTAGCCACCAGGTCCTCACAGAACATCTCCAATAAGGTCACTATTTTTCCTTCTACTAGAGAGCCTCCTCCCGACGTTTCCATTTCCACCTTATGTACTTTTTAGTGGAAATCGAGTTTTTTGATCTTCACTTGCCGCTTCCATTTAAAAACAGCCATTTTAATTCCATGCTATTCATTTCCAAGAACCTAAAAGGACTTAAAAAGATATATAGTAACACAACATGGTTTTTCCTCAATACTGTGTATGTAATTCTACCCTTGATATCACTCACCCCATCCTGATTAATTTACCAGCGTGAGAATATGAACAAATGTTCATTTTCCGGTATACAAGTATTGTTTGAGTTAGTTTCGCCATATATTTTGTTTGTTTTCGACTTGACCTTGTTTTTTGGTTAGAAGAAAAGACGAGAGAAACAATCAAAAAGTTATACTTGCTTAAAAACTTCGGTTTAAAGACTTTTCTATTGCTTTCTTCACAAAACAATTTTCACCAGCCGTTAATATTTTTTTATGAGTGAAATTAAAACTCACCAAAGTGCAAAAAATTTTGTTGAGATCGCTTAAAAAAATAACCTCTACAAATGTTTACAGAACGCCAGTTCTAATGAGAGGATTTAGGTTTTTGTTTGTCCTCTATTTAATCCAACACAAGACAATTAGTAATGTTCAGAATGAGAGTACAAAAGTGTTGCTCGTGTTTATGGCTGAACAACTGTTTTTCCTTGATGTCTATGAAGATTGACCGTAAAGTTATTGAAAAAGAATATGCCGTCTTTCATCTAGGTGTTGTGCCAAAAATGGTATAGACGCCTAGACGGCATTTACCATCCATGGTTATTTCAGTGACCTTATCAGGTGACAAATTCTGCACTCTTGCAGGCTGATATTGGGACATTCTATGCAATTTTGGTTCTTTTCACTACAAACAGCATCGTCTGTTCCAAAATTATCTCATGAAAGTGTAAACAAACCATTTTTAGGTTAAATTCTTACGCAATCACTCACTAAAGAGAATTAGTAACACAATGGTGCCGATTCTCATGTGCACAAACTAAACTAAAATTAAGTTCAGTGCATCTTTTTCTTTCTATTTCATTAAGAAAAGGACAGAAGATAAATTTTAGTTTGGTCCTGTCAAATTAATCAGCGTTTGATGTAAATTTACGTAATTTTAGTTGGCAAGTTTTTAATCACGTCTAAACTTGTATGGAGTAGTGACAGGCGCTGATCAATTTGACAGGACTAAACTAAAATTTATCTTCTGTCCTTTTCTTAATGAAATAAAAAGAAAAAGATGCACTGAACTTAAATTTAGTTTAGTTTGTGAACAAGGGAATCGCACCATTACTCTGTATTTAGAAGGTTCCGACTTCCAACTTTGTAACTCACCACTTTTTTATTTAACAATTATTGTTTGAATAACATTAAATTGTAATTGGAAAATAATCAAAGAAAAGTGAGGTTATAAAATTAACCTCAATTTTCCAATGACAAACATATTGAAAGTGATTTTAAATTTGAATTTCGGGTAATCAAATCGAAGCACTCAATTTGTAAGAGGCACTACAAATTGGCGTCCACAGGTGCGTTTCTTAAACAATTTGTTTACATTTTCATCTGATACTTTTCGAACAGGCTATACACTTATAGCCCACTATCGTTCAACTCCATACATAAGTTATATGCGCTAAGCCGAACCACTGAATAAGTTTTATGTGCACGCCAATGTTTGTCTTTTGTTCGGAATACACCAAGCTAACGCGGTATGGAAATGAAGATCGTGGCTCCGCTCATAGTTGTGAATGAATAAAGTTTGCTGGAGGATTGGTTGGAATCGCTCGATCAAACGGATGATTGTGAATGGTGGAATGATCATGTGTATTACCATATTTGTGCAGATATTCACTGTTGAACATGAGCTTAAACCATGTTCATCGGTTTAGAGGTACGTGTTCAGCAACATGTGCCTCATCAACATTGGACTGTTTTGTGTGCATGCTTTCAGGACTAGGACGATATGAGGCTAATTCTGATGTATTTGTATTTTTGCCTTCTCCTTAGCCATCCAACTGCTAGAATACTTCATGTTCTGTCATGTGCTTTCTAGCCCTTGACCAATACTTCCATCTTCTCTCTTAACACCAGAGTGCTGTTAACTGACTAGATCTAATTATTTATAAAATACCAATACCTTTGTTGTTTGAGCTATTAAGATACACGATGTTTTCCTCCTTCTAAGACGCTGTCATCACTGAATCGTCCGCAATCGGATACACGTGTCCCTCAATGCGATGTCAACCTTGGTATTATAGAAATTACTTTGAATTATTGAGTGCAGTTCTTGGTACGCAATTTCCTTTAATGTCCTAATCTTTTCAATAACCTTGAACTAACTATCACGAGCAGTGGCGGTTTGTATTAAAGAGCGCTGGAGCGTTGAACCCCCACATAAAGTTATGTTATAATTATAATTCAATTCCATTTTACAATATTGTAAAATCTTAGCAAGGTCGCAGAAATCTGTAAGTATAAGTAGAGACGCATAACAGAGCACAATAGGAATAGTGACTAAGTAAACAAACCGTTATTTATTAGGGTCTGGCGGGCGGATGTTGAGCGCTCGGCCAAGCGCTCCTATGAAAGAAATGTCCCATACAAAATTTGTACGAAAGAAAGACAGAGAGGCACCTAACTCCGTACGCGTGAGATGGAGCATTTTCTATGAAAATCATAGCTAAAATGGTGCGCCGCTCTTCGAGGATTTGTCCGAACTCGGTCGAAGATCTACGAACGAAAGTGTGTCCTTGACCGCAAAGTTTTTAACAAATTAGTCATCAGTGTAGCATCTTACTTGAACTGCAGTGTGCGTAAGGAGTTATTGGTGCGCAAAATAAATAAGTGTTTATATGCAAGGAGCTTTCTTGTACTAACATGGCGTATAGTGTTCGGTTTATTAAAAATAACAGAGAGACATTTGAACAACGTTTAGATATCAAAAGTAAAGGTCGCTCTTGTCCAGACATTCGGTTGACACAGGAGTGTTCTTCGAAAGCAAAAAAGTTTAAGCGTACGTTTAATACAGACCAGTACAAAAATACGTCGTGGTTATGTGGGTGTGAAGAAACTAATAAACTATTTTGTTTTCCGTGCCTTATTTTTGGTGGTAGTGATTCTGCATGGTGTGAAGTTGGTGTGACTGACCTTTCTCATTTGACAATAAAAATTAAAAAACATTCAATTTCCCGGTCACATTTATTTAATGAAGTTCAGTTAGCATCTCTTGGTCGGCAAAATATTCGCGAGCAACTGGATTCCGCTTACAGAAGAAGCATCAAAGACTTTAACGAGCAAGTTAATAAAAATCGATACATTTTGTCGCGATTGATCGATTGTGTGAAATTTTGTGGTGCTTTTCAAGTGGCCTTACGAGGACATGACGAGTCGTCTACGTCGCTTAACCCTGGAATTTATCGCG
The DNA here is from genome assembly GCA_963680765.1 of Agrochola lychnidis. Taxonomy (NCBI): domain Eukaryota; kingdom Metazoa; phylum Arthropoda; class Insecta; order Lepidoptera; family Noctuidae; genus Agrochola; species Agrochola lychnidis. The sequence goes on along the minus strand of OY796849.1, from coordinate 5,397,703 downwards.
GTTTGGTGGATTTTGTTGCTGAAATCGATCAAGCTATGAAACAGCATTTAACGGGGACTAGTGTATTTAAGGGGACTTCAAAAGATATTCAAAATGATATTTTGGATGCAATGTTGATAGTTTGTCAACAAGAAATTATTCAACAAATTTCTAGTGTAGAGTATGTAGCAGTCCAAGCTGATGAAACCACAGATTGTGCTACAATCCAGCAGCTTGTTGTTATAATACGCTACGTATACAAAGGAAACATATTTGAACGGTTTTGGAAGTTAATTCAGCCTAAAGACCACACCGCTGATTCAATCGCCTCCGAAATAAAAAAAGAGTTGGAGCTATTGACAATTAGACCCAGACAACTAGTCGGACAAAGCTACGACGGAGCTTCGGTTATGAGCGGAAAAGTAGGTGGAGTTCAGACAATTATAAAAAGATCATTTCCGTACGCTTTTTATGTCCATTGTTATGCACATCAATTGAATTTAATTTTGGAAAGATGTGCAACAATCAATAATACAGTTAAAACATTTTTTGCAAATCTCCATGCTTTTCCAAGCTTTTTCTCGCGATCTCCTAAACGATCAGACAAACTTAAAGAAATAGTGAAGCGCAGAATACCATCTGCACCGCCGACCAGATGGAATTATAACACACGGACCGTACACATTATCCATGAGCGATTAGAGGAACTAAAAGAATGCATGATTGCTATTATGGATTCCGCAGATTCAGACCATAACACCTTCAATCATGCTCAAATGCTTGCTTCGTACTTAGCAAACGAAGAGTTCCTGTATTGGCTCAACTTTTTTTCGCAAATTATGCCTCATTGCGAAATTATTTTCAAACAATTCCAGGCCAGATCATTAGACGCTGTTAAAACGATGAAAAATATAAGTGATTTTGAAAATGCAGTCACGAAAATTCGCAATGAAACGGCTCCAAGATCGCCTTCAAAAAAGCGTCGACCTAATAATGTGCCACATGCCGTTATGAGAAAAGAAGTGTGCGATGTCATCTTGGCACAAGCTAGAGACCGATTTTCATTTACTGAACATTTATTAGCGTCGAAATTATTCAACACGGAAAGCTTCTCCGACTTCAACAAAGAATTCCCGTTATCAGATTTTAATAAGGTCATAAAAACTTACGATTTTTTTGATGGCGCCAAACTAAAGAACGAGCTCAGTGTTTTATATGCCCGAGAAGATTTATATGGTGCCGATGGAGCTTTGTCCATTTTGCAACATTTAATCAATTGTTCATTAGATGAGATATTTAGTGAAAGCACAAAATTAATTCGTTTGATATGCACAATACCTATGACATCAGTTGAAAGCGAGAGATGTTTTTCTACACTGAAAAACGTTAAAACGTTCACACGCAATACCATGACACAAGATCGATTAAACGCTCTGTGTATGCTCAGTATCGAAAAACAACTTGTTCAATCCATCCCTGATTTTAATTGCCGCGTAATTGACGTATTTTCGAGTGCAAAAGACAGGCGTATGGATTTTATTCATAAAAAATAGGTGATAGTGAGTGTATGAAATGAAGACGCTAACTCTAAAAGTGTAGACAATAAAGTGCAGTATTCCAACGTAAAGTTCTCCGCTAATAAATGGTGAGTCCACTAACAACTATATCTATAGCTATAAACAGTCACGAAGAGATATCAATAAATAGGTAGGTATGTATTCACAGTCAGGTACATGGAGTGAACCCCCAGCACTAAGACCTACCAACCGCCACTGATCACGAGCCATATTAATGAATTCTTAGAAATTATATGTAGAGTGCGTTGAATATTTTATGCAGTTATTTTGGTTGGTATTTTGTGCATTCTAGGTGATGAACATTAGGGAGAGTTTCATAATTAAATTAGAATGTAACGACATCTATGAATTCATTAGGGATGAGTGACTTCTCTAAGTTCAAAGGTGGACCTAGGATAGTTCCCTAAAGCATTACTATACATAGTACCACTGAGAGAAAACTTTTATCTTCATTTAAAGAACTTGAATCTGTAGAAGAGTACCCGCGTTTAGAAAGTAGCTAGGCTGACTGCTACATTTGTGTTATTTCTATTGTTAAGGAATGTATCTACCGAAAATGCAATAGTAGCGTTCGGTACTTACAAAACTAACACTAGTTTCTCAAATCGTTTACTTCGTCCTTTCCCATTTCTCTCAAAGAAAACACAAGCAACCGACATATTTCTTCGATCACACGCAAATGATTTCCAAACAAACGGCGCCATCACCTTATTTAAACGTACCCCAGTGGAATGAAATGCAAATATGTGCCGCATATGACGGCACAAATACAAACAGTCTCTTTAGCGGTCTGCATCGGTGTTTCGTCTTTTCTACCGTGAGATATACGTTACAGACGATTCCTCGTATCGTGGTGATTGTTTGTTTGTGATGATAGATCCATACTTCTATATCTCTACATCCTAACATATTATAAAACAAAGTCCCCCACTGCATCTGTCTGTCTGAACACGATAAACTCAAAAACTACCAAACGGTTTTCACCAATGGACGAATTGATTCATGAGGAAGGTTTTTGTAAATTGGCAGAAATATGACGATTATTGTTGAAGATGTCGGAAGAAGTCATACCGACTGGGAGAACCTTAGGCCACCTCTGACTTTTCGGATTCATGTGCGTATTTTATAATTATCACTTGCTTCAAAAACGGTGAAGGAAAACATCATGAAAAAACCGGCATGCCTGAGAGATATTTCTCGATGGTATGTGAAGCCAAGTTAGATGCCCATGGGTGGCATATAACTCTGACATCAGGTTAGTCACTAACCACACGAAAGGAGATCCTGGATATTTATTTAAAAGTATGATAAAATACAATATTGAGCGAAGTCGCGGACAACTAGTGGATACTCGAAGATAACTACCATATATTCTTGATGAAAATGTGTGGAGAAAATATATTCGCCGCAACGAAGGCTTGATATTGATTGGCGGTTTCGCGGAATTCTGGTAACGATCCTTCGGATAAACTCATTAATTCGAGCTAATAAATTAGGTGAGTACTCTTATTACACACAATTATGGACCTCAAAGATTGTGTTTGCAATTCGGGTAAATTAGTAAGCGGTAATTGGCCCCGAGTAATTCGACCTTTATAATATCTTCGCCTTTCAATGAAATTAAATACTTTGACATAATCAATATCTACTGTAATTTTATGCTAAACGATTCTCTCCTTTATTTCTAGAAGTTTAAAGGTCTTAAAATATATGGTTAAGTAGTCGCTAATTATTACTTATCTTTGAGCAACGTTTATAATTACCACTCAGATGTTTAAATTCGTACATTTATGTCCCACATCATCTGCCTAGCCTTTTCCCGACTATGTTGGGGTCGGTTTCCAGTCTAACCGGATGCAGCTGAATACCAGTATTTTACATGGAGCGACTGCCTATCTGACCTCCACAACCTAGTAACTAGGTAACACGATACCTCTTGGTAAGACTGGTTGTTAGACTTTTGGGCTTCTGACTACCCGTAACGACTGTCAAAGATCTACAAATAACAGCCGGGACCAACGGCTTAACGTGCTTTCCGAGGCACGGAGGGGTCTTGGTATACAAAGATGGTCATCCACGGACCAATCGCGGCAAGCGTAGCTTAACCTGATCAATCGACCCATGCGGCTGTTATTACTTAGCCACAAGCCCCTCGTACATTTATGTCCCACGACGTACAGAATTCTTATTGTGTATTTTTACGCTCTAATACCTAACGCTATATAAGCAGAATTTTTAGCATCGTGTATTCAGGTGGACGTTGCCCGTATCTCCGGCATAATCCCTTAGTGGCCCTTGGCCAAGTGCCATGGGAAAAGATGGCGCTGTCCCATTTGTAACTGACTCGCCAATACTGCATGTGTTACTGAGGCACTAGGAACCATATCGGGTCTAAATACAACTGGTATATGCTGTATAAGTATTTCTATTTTCTTAATGTCCCTCGGGAATCATCGCATTTCCGAATACAAACGAATGCTAATTTCCATGTCCATCAATTATTGGATTTATCTTGATAATAATTTGAATTCAGAACTAAGTACTTTATTGTTCTTTTGTTTTGATTTTCGTGTGAACTATATAGAGCTGTAAAACTATTTTCCTATCTGTCGTGCCTGCGACTTAAGCAGCTTTCCTACCATTTTTAAAATACAACTCTATATACTTCCAAGTCGATTGAGAGCGTTCGGTCTGCACCAAGTGCTAAGGGCAACTATATATAGTATAATGATTAATGTACTCTGTGGGGCAACTGATAGAAATCCGACGACTGACGAAACACGAGGTTTGCCGAGGGACATTAAGCTACATAGCTCACCGTAAAAACAGGAGAAGCGACTTTGAAGTGAGCAGTAGTGCTATTCTGTAAAATCTCACCGTGATAACTTAGGTGAAGTGAGCTGCCAATAGTGTCAATCCTTAGCAACTGACAGCTCACTCCACGCTCACTTCACCTAAGATAACACGGTGAGATGGTTACAGAATAGCACTACTGTTATTTTGCCAGATGCGATTTACACTATTGACAGGTCACTGGTCGCACCGAGCTTTAGCGAGAATAGGTAGGAAGAATGGGCGGTTCGCGCGCTAATTTAAGTATTTCCTTCGTATTATAAAAAAAAATACACATTTTGAAAATGTAAAATGTAGGTAAACGTTCGTATCTACGCCGTACTAAGAGTTTATGTTGTTTTTTTAGAGATTACTTTGGAAAAAATTCTATGGAGGAAACTACAAATAATCGTGTTTCTAAAGTATAAGATTTATAGATATCTTACATACTAATTGCGTAACAAAAGATTAAGTAATAACGATGTAGCAAGGGGTCACACGGACGCAATTATTTCGCAATTTCGCTGCGCTCTTAAGCTCACTTCACCTAAGTTTTCACGTTGAGTTTTTTACAGAATATATCGGCTGGTTTCAGTTTCTAGAAGTGTTTTTTTTATGGAACACACGGCTACACATCAATATACACACACATACTTTTCCAGTATAAGTTGACCTCGCATTGTACGGAAATCCTATACAATGCAAGATCAGCATAAACTGGAAATGTATAGCTTGATGTGTAGCCGTGTGTAGTTAGAACAGCTACTTTTGATCAATATGTTAAGACCAGGCACTCCAAAGACAATTTCCACGCAAACTCCGCCCCCATGCACCCCATCACTACACTATGTGCTATACGCTAGCACATCAGTAATAAAGTTGAATATCGCGTGCGCTCTTTGGTCGTGTTCGAGTACGAAAGTAAATGTCGTAAGTCTCAATTCTTATTTCGTTTATAACCAAAGTAATAATTGATCTAGAGAAAAAATATCCTATATTTGGATAAAAAACAAAACATCCTTACTGTCAATAATTATTTTAGACATAAAAGCCAAGTAATATTGTTTTTGTTTCAAATAATCTTTAAAAAAAGACATGATTTTCTAATAAAAAATTAATCGAGCGAAAATGTTCCAATTACGTAACTGTCATAAATATGAAAGAAAAATATCCAATAAATCAACTAAAGTTCCATTTTGATTGTATGCGTGATTTTTTCAGAATATGAATGCAAATTACCATACAATTTAGGGAGCCTCCTCTTAAAGTAGTAGTCTTTTAACCTGACAAGTTTCGAAGCATATTGTCTGGCAGTGTTTGACCTTGTCCTTGGCCTGAACAAACTTGTAACTTATATTGGCCGCTAATGGCTGTCTGGCGTGGCATACGCGTTTAGTGTCAATCAACAGATTAAACGTTAAAGAGAACACGTCATTCATAGATACAACCACAAGCCACACCTCCAAGAAGCCTACAATTAATTCTGTACCTTCAGTGAAAAGTGATGTAACTGGAAAATTATGATTCTGAGAAAATTTATGTTAAAGTTTTTAAAAAATCTGACTCTTTGTCTACTTCACTAAAATGTAACATTGGTAAACAATATCTTAGAGCAAGATTTAGTGTAAGAAGAAACAGATTAATTTGTATAGTTTTTTTTATAATTTAAAAAGAAATCCAGTTGTATCACGTAACACAACATATGTTAAATTCGTTTTATTTGTAAATTAATTTAAAATGATTTGAACCATTTTACACATTATTTATTGGTTCGTGTTGGATGATTATGTGTAAATCTTAGAGCATTTAACCTATCTAAGTGTGTAAATATATCAGTTTGTACCAATTCACATCTAAATATTTAGATCGCATAATAAGAGTCATATACATTTGTATTAATATACATTAAGGTACTTCAAATATTTGTTCAGTTCACATTGATATTATTTAAAATGTATTTTATCACACATTAATAAATGTAAAAAATGCTTAGTTAGTGCACTTTACACCAAAATAAGCTCGCTCAATTTTAATCTTAGAAGGGTACCAATTAGACCAAAAAATTGCATTTTTTTACTGTTAAACTTGTGTAAGAATATTAAAACTGATATAGGTCAAGTTATATCACTTTTCACTGAAGGTACAGAATTTACCTCCATTGTTAATTCCAGTCAATAAAAAAATTATAGCCCACGATTTTTTATATACTTTTGGCCAACCTTGGCCTGGGACTTGTACCAAACATCGGCACATATGTGTTTTATCTATTTTACGAGTTGGTCTTTATGTGGAAGAACATTGGCGACGCCATTTTACTGCGGGCCAGGGCGCATAAATCAATCGGGGGTTGACTTGTTTACGTTTTATGTTCTTGGCTTTCAGATGGGTAAGTAGGAGTGGCGGAATGTAAAGAATAGGAGAGACAGAGGGGAAAATCTTGTAGATTTAACACCGTACAAGAGTGTAAGGTGTTAAAGGGGCACGTATCTAAATATTGTATTACAAACCAAGCTATTGCTCTGGTGAAAAGTTTAGCGAGTCTGCAAGGTTGGTAGTTGGTGGTGCGATTGCCTACACAAGGTGCGCCGACCGACTAGGCTTTATCTTCATGTTCTTACTTTGCACAGCGCTACAAAGTCCATAAAGAATTTCCTCTATCTATAACAACGCTTTTATGAAATTATTTCTAACCGTTTTTATTTAAATTCGATACCTTAATTTTATTCTGATTTTTCCAATTTTCGGAATTCGTCAAGCCGTAAATACTTTCATAGTAATGTCACGGGTCGATTCATAAGGTTAAGCTACGCTTGCCGGGGTTGGTCTGTGGATGGGTGACCATCTTTACATACCGAGACTCCTCTGTGTCTCGGAAAGCACGTTAAGCCGTTGGTCCCGGCTGTCATTCGTGGAGTCTTTGTCAGTCGTTACGGGTTGTCAGAAGCCCGAAAAAAAATCTGACAACCAGTCTTATCAAAGGGTATTATCTAGTTACTGAGTTGTGGAGATCAGATAGGCAGTCGCTCCATGTAAAATACTGGTATTCAGCTGCATCCGGTTAGACTGGAAACCGACCCCAACATAGTTGGGAAAAGGCTAAGTAGATTGATTGAGTAATGTTTTCGTGTATCAACAGTAATTCAATCTTAGTTTTATTATCTCCATAGTTGATGGATAGAGAGGGAGAGGAAGACCAAAGAAAAGATGGATGGATTGTGTGAGGAATGATATGAAAGAGAAGGGAGTGAATGATAGCGTGACGGTTGACAGGGGAGAGTGGAGGAAGAAAACGTGTGCGCCAACCCCACGTACCATAGTCACGAAGATGATGATTATTTATTATCTCCATAGTTATCTAATATCTCCAATTCTATGCATAACAATTAATACTCTGCATACATTCAAATGGTTGTTAATAAAGCAATTGCCTATTGATGTGAAACTAAATATTATTATTATTTAACATCACTATATTCTTGTTTAATAATAGTTCATAATAAATTATTCAATCGTAAACTGGTGATTTTGAATCAATGGGAACAATGTGGAATTAACAAAAGGTAAATTCAGTATAAACTGAAATAGTGTGGTGTACGAAATAGCTGGTAATAACTAACCGAGTTGTATTATATGTTTAGTTAGTAAAGTTAAGTAAAGTACCTACAAGAATAGTAAAAATTTATTTGCATAGATCTGCAGGTATAGTAAATATATATGTATAGTCCGTGCAATCCACGACGACGCGCCCCACTCCACGATAAATGTACTGTAAGCTGAACTCTAGTACGGCGCGGAGCGGAGTGGGGCGCGTCTTCGTGGATTGCGCGGACTTATACAGTGGATAAACTTCGTTAACTAAATTATTAGTTAATTTATTACAAGAAGTTCAGTGTAACTATTTAAATAATATAAAACATATCAGTATAATATCCTAATTTAACTAAAACTATTAACAGGGAGAGTAGGTAATTACTTATCAAATTGACACACAACGTCAATTTATAGTATTATAGCAATTTCATACAATTGTCACAGAATCACAGTTGTGATTTGAATATACGGACATTCAAAGTCAGTAGTCAATTTGCTTAACAATTAATATATCCGACTTTACCTACTTTAAACATTAACAGTTTTCCGAGTTATTGTATGTAGAGAAATGTATGTGTTACTGTTTTTTGTTTCAGGTAAATAATGAATCAAAACTGCTGTTTGTGGTCATGCTCATCATTGATGTAAGACTATTCTGATTTTATAAACATAAAAACGAGACAATTTGTCTAAAAACCTATTAAGCCTACCTCATCTAGTTTTATTAACGTTTAGTACTTACCTGGCCGACCGAGTTCTGCTCTGGTGAAAATAGAGAATTCTCATTTAGTAGTATAGGATAGTACCTACTAATTCCATGTATAGTACATACTAATTCCATGCTGCCATGTCATTATTCTAAGGTAGCCATCTTGTTCTAAACTTTGGGCGACCGAGCTCTGCTCAAATGAAAATACGGAGAAAACGAATTTTTCCAGATATGAGATGTAGCTAGATCGATTTTTCGCCCCCGTAAACCCCATTGCAACTTTCATCGAAATTGTTAGCGCCGTTTTCGGGAATGTGATTACAAATATATAGGTACATTTAGATACAAATATTGCTCGTACAGGACCGGATTTTTTTTCGACGTGTAAAAGTGTTTGTTTGCGAATTTACAATCATGTATCATTTATGTGTTTTTAGGAATACATATAGCATTATCAGCCTATCTTCCCACTGCTGGGACGCAGGCCTCCTCTCTGTGAGAGGGAGTGGGCCGTAATCTGTAATCTAGCAGTCAGTCAGCAGTTGGTAGATGTCACAAGTCTTCGAATTTTTTGGTTCTAGGACATGCCAGTTTCCTCACGATGTTTTCCTTCATCGTTTTGAGAGCAGTGGTGATGAAATAATTTACACAAAGTAAAGCGTTTATTAAGGTTCGAACTGACCTACAACTCGTAAGTCGCGGTCGGTACCACTGACCCACCACTGCCTCGTCAAACAAAAAACACAATTTCCACCAATTGGTACTACTACATATCCAAGAAGTTTGAAAACAAAATCCCGTGCACACGACCCTTTTTTTTCGTAGGTAAGCGTTACTTTATCGGCCGGGTGCTGCAAGCAGAAATAGTCCTTACGGTGTACCTATAAATCGACGGCCACCACGTAAAGTATCAAAACTGCAAAACCTCTACTTTACAGGAGAGCGATTCTAAGTTTAGATTTAGATTTTTGTCGAACATGAAATTCGAAAATTTTATATTACCGATGTATCTAAAGTGGAAAATTTTACCGTTTTATACTGTCTATTATAGTTTCTGATAATTATTATACTTTTTCTAATATTACACATTCGATAGTTTACTTGGTTACTGCTGGTACTTTTTTACCGAATATGCCAATTTCGATTTTGTTCAATTGAAAAACAATTGTGGGTATAAAAATTAGTACATAATTTTTATATAAAATCTTACATCTTTATCTCTACTTGCTATTAGTGCAATAAAACGAAAATGGCTTTTTTGTAATTTCGATAGTATACGTGGGGGCCGTCGAAATATGCGTTTCTTCGATGGTACATCTCTTTAACCAATTCCTTTAAATCCAAATTCCTAGTTCCGCTGCAGTTGCGAACAACTTAGGAGCATAGTTTGATCTTTATGTCGGGAGAAGTTGTAGCCACCGATTAACATAGCCGGCACCAACAACTTTGGCTTCTAGCTCCAGACGTGGCGATATGGAAATGTGTTGAAAAGAGTTTGTTTACGGCTTTTATTTACATAGGAAGTTGTACTCTTATATTTTTTAATGGGAGATTGATCAGCGGTGGTCTCGAGTTCGAACCTAAGGCACGCACCTCTGACTTTTCGGATTCATGTGCGTATTGTATAGTTATCACTTGCTTCAAAAACGGTGAAGGAAAACATCGTGAGGAAACCGGCATGCCTTTTTTTTTGTGGGATATTATCAAATAACTTCTCCCGCTCTGGGCGGAGCGGGAGGGCATGTCAGACTCTTACTGACTTAAACCCACCCGTGTTCCTTCGGTTGCCCTGTTGCCGGGGGCCACGATTTCCCTATCCATAGCTTTATAAGTTGGAAAAAAAAACTGCTCAACAACGTAAATAACGCAATGAATGTTGTTGAACTGTCAAAATGAAAATAGGCAAAATTGTTAACGAAAATAAGTTACGCAATTAGGGTACAGATTAGAGAGAGAGAGTTAGAGACTTACCTGGTGTCAGTCTAACCACACGAAAAGGAGAAGATGGGAGATTTTCTAGACGGAGATCTAATGATTGACGAATACCTCGTTGGTCGCAAATGCTTCTGCTGAGCACGAGGTCCTAGCTTCGATTCCCGGGTAAAAGTGTTACTGGGTATTTCCTTTCGGAATTTCTCAGTAGCAACATCATAATAATATGTCTTGGTTTGTGACACGATCGCTACTACGATTAAACTAATTAATTGGTGATCGTAACTTAGTGATAAACGGACAATAAGACAATACTGACCATTGTTTCAATTCCCTTTCGCTTTTAACGACAACCAAGCGTGAAGCAGCCCTTACTTATTCCACAGTATAATAAAGTAACAGTATTATGTCTCGGCAGTGGCCTTGAAATAATTACCTGCGGCCGCTCGGAAGATAAACCTTCCGCGTCCGTGCGTAACTGCCGCGTACTCGAGACTGTTGCGTACTGATATACACTTAAATTTCAAAGCGCGTCGTTTCGGCCGTTTTCTATGAAGACTGTTACTTATTTATATTGTGCCAATTCTCTACAAAAAATCACACGGAATGTTCTTTCATATTCCAAGCCCAACATAATACAATACTACCCAATAAGCCTCTTCCCAAAACGTAGTACGCAACACTTTTTTATTACAACAGCAAACAGAATATAATAGAAAACTTCTGGTACGGAATAGCTCCTACGAACTCGTATATGGACGGAATTGCCCCCCACGCTCGAATCTCATTCGTATACTGAGAGCACCTACATATGACAACGGCAAGAATAGTATGTCTGTGACCTGTGCCTGTACCACGAAAATGGTGTAAAAATCTATCGGTTACATATTTGGGGGTAGATTTCTTGGATAGGATAGCGTTATCTGTAATCCAGGGAGTTTTGTGAAGACAGAAATAAATACACAAAATGAAATGCTTTGTGACAAGTCAGAAAGACTGAAACTTTCGAAAAGAACAGCAGGTAGTTTTTGACGTGATAACGTCTTTATAAATCGATGAACGCCGGCTGCACGCACGAAAAAGTGTCACGTTCCGCCTGAGCAGAGCGTGCAAGCGAGAGCGCGGAACAAGCGATAGAGAGGCACGATCGGCCTAAGCATTCGGCTTGTGACGTTATCACGTAAAATTATCGTCCGTAAACCGACTTTACAGAAAACCATTTTTTTTTTAACTATCTTCTGTTCAAGTTCGTGGGTTCAAGAAAATGGGCCACAGCATATTCCTTTTAAAAGTGAAGATCATCAGTTCTGCAGCCAAGTTTATTAATTTGCATATGCAGGTTGTTCTACGGCCGTTTATATCCGTGATAAGATCTTTCATGAGTGACTGGTGCTCCCAACCCTGCTACTGATCTCCCTGACGGTCTAATATTTTGTCGCGTCAAAAGCATCACGTGTCTCGTCGTTAGTCGTATGAGCAGTTCTTGGTCAGCCCTTCTACTGATCTTCCTGACTGTGAATTGCAATTTAGTCGATTTTTCCCAATACTCCACCAAAATGCACATATTCCATTTTTTTTACGACAGCCCCTGTTTTCCAGCGGTTCCTCGTTACGGGGGAAGCTCGTAAAAAAGCAATTCCCACCACGTCAGATGGATTGATTTACGATACGACCCCTTCAAGTGTATCTTGGAAAGTTAAACAAAAGGGCATCGCAGTGTTGAAGCTTGAAAGATAAACCTTTACTTAGTAAATAAGATATCAGACTTGAGTTTGGCGGAATTCTTGTAAATGTACGAAATGTTAGGGATTTTTGTTTTGGTAGCTTGGATGGATATACTTACTAGTGTATTGACATGGTATAAGGTTTTCCTTATACTTAATGACACGTGGAGCCTGTTTACGTATATGGCGGGACAACCTCCTCCAACCTCTGTTCTCAAGGTCAGCATCGCGGTGATACTGTTTGATTTTGATGAATTTGTCACAAAGCAACAGCCGCACAGTCGAAGGTTAAGCTACACTTGCCGCGGTCTTTCCGTGGATGGGTGACCATCCATTACATATCAAGAACCGTCCGTGTCTCCGTTGGTCCCGGCTGTCATTTGTAGATCTTTGACAGTCATTATGGGTAGTCAGAAGTCTGAGAACCAGTCTTACCAAGAGCTATCCTATTCCCCAGTAACTGGGTTGTGGAAGTCAGATAGGCAATCGCTCCATGTAAATACCTGAGCTGCATCAGGTTAGACTGGAAGCCGACGCTAACATAGTTGGGAAAGGGCCAGGCAGATGCTGATGATACAAATAAGTATTGTCTATCCCAAAACTATTTGATGAAAAAAATAAACAAACACTGTTCAAGTTAAATTCTTTCGCAAACTAAAGGAGAATTAGTAGCACTTTCATCTGTATTAAGTATCTCACCACTTTTTCCAAGAATTATTGTTTGAATAACATTATTAAATTGTAATTGAAAAATCATCATCAAAAAATTGAGGTTATAAAATTAACTTAATACGAAGTTAAATGAAATGAAACGCATTTTTAAGGTGATTTAAAATTAGAATTTGGGTGTTCTACCAAATTCAAATAATCAAAGCACTCAATTTGTTAGTAGCACTACAAATTGACATTCACAGGTACAGTGCAATTATGTTCTTAATGTCCTTCGGCAAACCTCGTTTTTCGTCAGTCGTCGGATTTCTATCTATTGCCCTTTGCACTCGGTGCAGACGGGACGCTCTCAATCGACTTGGAAGTATATAGAGTTGTTAATACTCTTTTAACTTAATGTAAAAATGGTAGTAAAGTCGCAGGAACGATAGATAGGAAAATAGTTTTACAGCTCTATATAGTTCACATGAAAATCAAAACAAAACAACAATAAAGTACTTAGTTCTGAATTTAAATTATTATACAAGATAAATCTAATAATTGATGGACATGGAAATTAGCATTCGTTTGTATTCGGAAATGCGATGATACCCGAGGGACATTAAAAAAAAAGATACTTTTGGAACAAACCATAAGTATGCAAAGTTTGAAATGCCAACACAGCGTACTGCCATTTTGAAACTAGAAGCAATAGTATCGTAATGGTACACAAGCAGGACAGTTTGCCGGCCCATTGCCTGGCAACACTGCAACACGGCACTCATTCGTTCCGACAATTGACTCTTACTACTAGCACTGGCAACAATACATGGTGTTATCTGGCCAGTACTACTTATTACACATAAAATAAGTACACAACCTTAAGAATGAATACTAACTCCAAAGCAACAACTCAGATATACGTAACTGTCAGATTTTCAACGGTTCCACGAGATAGTAAGGATCTTCGATCATCAGTCCCGCTGGGGTCATGATGTCATGGTGCTAAAACCAGGGTACTTGCATAATGAAGGATGCTCCCGGTCCTGATTACCTTTAAATACCGGTACTGCAGGTTCAACTGTCTGAAAAAAAAAAAAAAACGGTTAAGACCAGGCACTCCAAAGACAACTCCCACACAAACTCCGCCCCCCTGCACCCCACCACTCCACTATGTGCTAAACGCTAACTCATCAGGAATAAAGTTGAATATCGCGTGCGCTCTTTGGTCGTGTTCGAGCACGGAATTAAATGTCGTAAGTCTCAATTCTTATTTCGTTTTTAACAAAGTGATAATTGATCTAGAGAAAAAATATCTTATATCTGGATAATAAACCTTATTTTCTTACTGTCAGGCATAAAAGTCGAGTAATCTTGTTTTTGTTTCAAATAATCTTTAAAAAAGACATAATTTTCGAATAAAAAAACAATCTAGCGAAAATGTTCCAATTATGTAATTGTCTTATATGTGAAAAGAAAAAGATCCAATAAATCATTTATATAAAGTTCAGTTTTGATTGTATGCGCGACTTTTTCAAATATTAATGCAAATTAACATACAATTTAGAGAGTCTCTTAAATGTGTGTAAATAATGCAGCGGGCAGTTTTAATAACTGAATACGAGCAAGCAGGCAACGTTGCTGCTTATTAAATTAAACCATAGAGTTCAGCAACTAATATTAATGCAGCAGCATTAGGCTACTTTAGAAGCTAACCTATATACGCAAAAGGGCTTCTAAAGGATTAAATACTACCAGGAATTTAGGTAGCAGCATTAAGGTTAAAGACGCTATTACCATCACAACGCGATCTCCAATCCGCTTGTGTGCCGTGGGCTGGTCGCTTATCATCCAGCGAGTTGTCGCAGCCGACTTATGGTAATGAATGGGCCATTGTTACCACTTCTATGCTATGAACTAGCGAGTAGCGACCTGTAAGGCTGTAAGGTAGCGTTTATATTGGGGAGAGTGTGTGAAAGCGTCCGAAAGCTCGGCTAGTTACAGTGTTATATGACGCAAAACGTAGATGTCAAAAATAAAAGTTACAAAACTAAAACGCAACTACAACAAAAAAGTCATAAAAAGTTTATTTTTATTTAAATTATTTTGGGATTATAATATTTATATTTTTGAAATATGCTAATTAAGCCCTTTCATTTGATAAACAACAAGGCAACAAAAAAAAATGGAATATCGGATCGATATACCAACGATATTCGATTCAACGATTGTAATCCACTATTAAGAGATTTTTATGCAAATAATGATTATAGAGCGATTATTTGATAGTTTATGTAGAAAATATACAAACAGGACAATCAGCTGGTTTTTGGAGAAATAACACAAATTATTGTAGCTCTCACTTAAAGGATTATACGCAAAAAAAAAAAATACAAAAAGTGTGTGAAAATTCTTCTCAAAAATTAAAATGTGTAGATACGAGTATTTAAACATATACATACATACGCGTGTACATACTAAGGTACACCTCTGCCTTACCCTTCGGGGAATACAATAGACGTCGTTATATTTAGTAACCTGTTCCGCTTAACTGTTCCTAAAGAGCCATAAAAACCCAGTAAGAAACCGACACGTGTTTCACCTCTCAACGAGGCATCCTCAGGATCGCCCTCACGCCCCTAACCGCTGCAGGAGGAGACTCCCGGGGCGGGAATCGCGAGCCGATTTCCGGCCACCGTAGGCGCGGGCTTGCGGACGGTGAGCAATGGGTAGCTTGCCGTCCGATAAAGACCAAGCCCGAGTCGACGGCGCGTTGTGTTCCACGCGCGCCTCAAAGAGATTTCAGCAGAATTGATGGGGTCCGCTAGGGCCGATGCCTGCCGGGGGTTCGAAGAAAACCGATAGGGAAATCGTGGCCCCCAGCAACAGGGCAACCGAAGGAACACGGGTGGGTTTTAGTCAGTAAGAGTCTGACACGCCCTCCCGCTCCGCCCAGAGCGGGAGAAGTTATTTGATAATTTCCCACCCAAAAAAAAGGCATCCTCAGGATGACGATTGATATTTATGTGTAAGTATTTAAAAACCTCTATATTGCTAGCTATATTTTCATAACCAAAACCGCTATTTATATAGCAAATATAACAAGGAAACGACAATAACATACATTCCCACATTTAATCCGTGTTTGTGTGCCCTGATCAAATAAAGGTATTAAATAAATCTCAAATACGTATTACAATATCTTTGAGCCCTGCTTTATGAGTTAAAATAAATATAGGTACGTGAAATATAATTATGGGATGCTTTTTAATATCTATACTTTTTATTGCTTTTAGGTTTTTCAAATAAACCTATACTCCGTTTGAAATAAGATTAGACATTTAACTAAACCTTTTTTACGGTCCGTTCAACCGATTTTGACTTCTATTGCGTTGGTGGCATGACAAATGGCAGCTGCAATAAACAGTTGGTTTGTAACCACTTTTTTTGCTTTTAATGCCATCCTTTATGCCTACGGTATAGAAGTCAAAATCGGTTGAACGGACTGTAAGAAAGGTTTGTTTAAATGTCTAATCTTATTTCAAACGGTGTATAGGTACTATTTCCGGTTTCTAAAAGTGTGACTAACATCACTTAAAAACTTCTTTCTATCTACATCGCCACATGCGAAATACGCATCACACTGACGTCACGTGAAATCCTGCATCGCGTAAGCAGAGTTAACCGCGCGATCAGCATATACATATAACTTCCTGACATCAATCGTCGAGCAGTTGCTCGCCAGACACGACACCAGTCTGGTCGGAGTATCCTCCCTTTTCTTTAGAGGATGATTGAACTTTACACACTGTTCCTCATACAGTTGCTCATCAGAACAATGCAAACTATCCGACTATAGGATCGGACGTGTGTTGAATGTTCAAACAAAATAATGGCTTCAGCACCTTCCGATAGCCGGATCAGACTATCGGATCCGACTATCTGTTGAAAAAATCGGACGTGTATTCCCAGCCTTAGAGATAAGATCAGAGAAACTGAAAAAAGTACCTGAAAATTATAAAGTCTTTCAGTATCCAGGAATTAGATACAAATTCTTCAATAATCCACACAAGAGGTAACAAAATAATATTTTAGTTAACAGACCAGTGGTTATCATTTAAGGCTAGAGACGTCACTAGTTGGTAGCCTATCGATGTAACTAAGCACAAGCATATAGAAATAAGTGCATCGCGGTGTTTCTTGACCTTGCAAAGGCGTTCGATGCGGTGTCGGTGGATTTACTTCTGAGAAAACTAGAGACGTATGGAATTCGAGGAGTGACTTACGACTGGTTTAAAAGCTACCTCACTAATCGCGTGCAGTTTATAAAAATTGATAATCACTGTAGCCAACAGCTCCCTATAAACTATGGAGTCCCTCAGGGTAGAATATTAGGCCCTACGCTTTTTATGCTCTACATAAACGACATCTCTAACCTACGCGGATGACACAGTGATTCTATTTCATGACAAGTCGTGGGACCTTGTGTACAGTCGGACCGAGGAGGGTATGACTTCTATAACAGAGGCACTCGATAACAACTTACTGTCCATTAATACTGAAATAACAAAATACATTGCCTTCTCGAAAACCTCAACCTCTAGTCCACCAAACGACCTACAACTGATAATACACTCCTGCCCTCCTTCTTTACGTTCACAATCTGCAAACTGCACATGCCGCTCGATTGAACGCACCTCGTCAGTCAGATATCTGGGCATCACTATTGACTCGAAGCTTTCCTTCTGGCCACATATCTCCGCTTTAGCTGGCAGAAAAAGGAAACCAATCTTCATAATGAAGAATCTTCGTGACTGCCTGCCTCCAGATCTCTTAAGAAAGGTCTACCTTGCTATCTGTCAGCCCATAATTCAGTACTGCGTCTCTATCTGGGGAAGTCCCGGAAAAAGCCACATGATTTACGTTGAGAGAGCTCAGAGGGCACTTCTGAAAGTCATGTTTAGGAAACCATTCCAATTCCCAACTGACAAGCTCTACAGTGAAATCCAAGTCCTTTGCGTGAGGCAACTTTTCATTTTAACTACAATCGTCCTCACTCAATAGACCCCAAAAGAGCTGACTATAGTGAACTTTTGTCTAAGCGGGTGTTCAGAATTCCAACTCCGCCTGTGAAGTCCCTTTTAGCCAGACGCAGTCCAGCTTACTCTCACCTACACACATTTAACAAGGTTTGCAGATCACTGGACATCAAAGACTTGCTTTCCGCTCGCCTTAAAACTGTGCTAAAGAAATAGCTTCTGGAACTTACATACTCCGAAACAGAATCATTTCTCTAACGTTATTGACAAACCAAAGTGCCAGCAAACAACATTCCTCTCTCACACTTTCACCCTCACTCATACAAACACACACAATGTAATACACGCTTTACTAAACTAGCCCAGTAAACTAACATATTTCCTTCCGCTCATTCGCACTCCGACCCCCCAAGATACAAGCCTTGCTTAGTTTGGGGGTCAACGGTTAAACCAAAACATTGTGATGTTTTTAAACTTAATTGTACCTATGTAAGATCATTGTACGTGTATATGTATCACAACTTTTCCTTTGCCAATAAAACTTTTTGTATTTTTGTATATTTTCTTATCAAAAGAAATTGTTGGAAAAAAGCAAATGATTTTACCAAGAAAACTCTTTTGATAAAGTTGTTTTTGAAGAGATTAAAGTTACGTCTATACGTAAATAGGTACCTAGAAGTAGGTACACATCTTAGTTATCACTGGTTAATGGCGGGAAAATACATGTTTTTGACTTAAACTACAGCAATTATAATTAACTGATGTATTCATTATCAGTAGGCACCTACTTGCAGTGTGGGCCACCTACTTATCACACTTCTTCGTAAAGTAAAAGAAATATCAAAACGGTTAACTATTAGTTATAACGATAGGTATTATGAGTGGCCAGTATTTTTAATTTTCGTCGAAGTCATAAACCCTCAACATCATCAGCCTATAGAAGCCCACTTCTGAACATAGGCCTTCATTTTCAAACTTCTTTTTTTTTTGCTTGTTAAATATCAAATAACTTCTCCCGCTCTGGGCGGAGCGGGAGGGCGTGTCAGACTCTTACTGACTAAAACCCACCCGTGTTGCTTCAGTTGCCTGTATGTTGCCAGGGGCCACGGTAACCCTTTAGCAGAAGCTAGTCCACTTTTATACATCCAGTACCGTACTCAATCTGCCTAGCCTTTTCCCAACTATGTTGGGGTCAGCTTCTAGTCCAACCGGATGCAGCTGAATACCAGTATTTTACATGGAGCGTCTGCTTATTTGACCTCCACAACCCAGTAACTAGGTAATACAATAACCTTTGGTAAGACTGGTTGTCAGACTTTCGGGCTTCTGACGACCCGTAAAGACTGTCAAAGATATACGATTGAAAGCCGGAACCAACGGCTTAACGTGCTTTCCAAGGTACGGAGAAATCTCGGTATGTAAAGATCACCCATCCACGGACCAACCCCGACAAGCGTAGCTTAACCTGATGGATTGATCCGTGCGGCTGTTATTACTTAGCTACAAGCTCTTCTACCGTACATCCAGTTCCGTACTGCGACTTTAAATTAATTTCTCTTTAACCATTTTAACAAAAACTTTCCTTTACTGATCAAAATCCCAGTCAATTATTATTACCCCCTTTCCACAATATGGCGCACAAACAGACAGTTCCAACAATAATCCCAACTGTACTAGATATGAAACTGATATAAACTTTCCAAAGACATTTGAAATGAATTTTCATGCTGCCGCTACAACTTGGCCAAGAAAACCAATATCGATAAGATTCAATATTTGTAGTTAGTAACACTGAGAATAATAGTTTCAGTTGGGGTTGCCATATATATTCCTTAAGGAGTAAGCAGGAATTTACGTAGTTTGACCGTATTGACTCCGTCATTTATAATGGGCCGGAAGGGACTAAGTTGTTTACGGCTCAGTTCTCTAGGGTCCAAGTCGTGATGATAATCTGGCCTTTTGGGAGGTGTGCTCCTTAATCACTGTCTTGAACGGTTCAGTTTATTTTCTTGGCTTGAGCAAAATTAACTTGCTTACTTCATCAGCTACTCTTTTTCAGTTTGTAAATCTTTATTTGTTAGGAGACTTATTTGCAAGAGCACATATTATATCTTTCTTGCCCTACTTACATATCAGTTGCATTACCTAAATCGAGATTTCTGAAGAGCATTCATTGTATTAGCCTCTGAAGCCATCGGACTCTATACGACCAAAAAGAACATCAGTATACAATTCCTCACTTACTAAAATTGGATTACACCAACACGTTTTCAAGTCAGCAAATCTGTGACCCGATAAAATCTCCCATCACTTAGGATAGTATTAGTTTATGTCCAACAGTAAACATGGACGGCTCACATGATATTGCCAAAGATTTTATACCGAACATTACTGACAGTGATAACATTGATACTGTCACTCACTCAATTTCTGAACTTCACGAGAGTCGGGACAAGGATCGTAAAATCAGTGCTCACTCCTCTACCGCTCACAAAATGCATTTTCAACTACCGAAATTTTACGGCAAAAGATATTGGGAGCAGACGGGTCTCATCGAATCTCGTTCAAAAAGTCGTCAGCTGTCAGTGCGGTGCTGATTGATATATGAACCGGAAATGTGGCACGTGTGTACCAGTATGTTGCGATATAGAAAAGATTATGATTTGACGGATTCGAGAACAATTGGCGAAGGTGCTTGGGATTTGGAGAAAGTGAAACAACTAGGAATGTTTGGCTGATTCCTTTTGGGTTCGTGGATATATATGGATAGCATCAAGGCGGTAGACGCATTGAGAAAACTGGATTAAGTTGTGATGCAAAAATAGTTATTTATACAACTGTTGTATAATACCTAATTATGTATATACAGTTGCATACAAGACTTTATCTACACCCATGATATGAATCCTCTATAAAAGGTACCGAAACCATTGGGTAGATCAAGATCAAGAATTTAAAAAATCCCACGAAATTCAGTACAACTGCACGTATGAACGTCGCCTGCACCAGCACATCACCGCACATGCATGCAGCGGGTGCTGCAGTCCCCACTTAAACGTTGAAACGAGTTGCATAATTATATTTAGTACAACATTATAACACTCATTTGGATGATATTATGGTTATAATGACATTTGCTGTTTTAATGTTGGCCATAAGCTGTTTCAGAAACTTTTATAGAGGACTAGTGGACCCGACAGACGTTGTCCTGTCAAAACATTGTCCAGCGGACAAAATTGTGAATCTAAACCATTCCCAGATCCCCTTGAACACACACAAAAAATTTCATCAAAATCGGTCCAGTCGTTTGAGAGAAGTTCAGTGACATACACACTCACAGAAGAATTATATATATAAAGATTAATAGCATGGGTCAGATAAATAATGAAATGTCGTTCTTAAAAACGTAGTGATGAAAGTCATCGTTATTATTATGAACCTGGTTCAAATGCTGCATCCACTAGCAGGAATAGCGCCAGCAGAGCGGTGGCAAGCTCCAGCGAAACAGCCAAAATGATTTCCGATACACGACACCCTTTGCAGGACAATATCATTGTGGTGCAAAGGCTGAAAAGCCTAAACAGTTTTTTAAAATGTCGTGGAACTCGCTGGCGAACGATCAAAAGAAAGACAAAAGCTGTGGCGAGACAGTGCTTCTTCCCCCAAACCATTCGTTCCACCTGTTGAAGATCTCTCACCTGAAAATGAGTTGCCTTGGGTAACCTGGAAATCTTTAAACAGACTCCGAACCCGGGTTGGCCGAAGGAAAATCTGTTCAGGTGGAGATTCATAGACGACTCCGCCTTGGAGTGTGAATGTGGTGCTGGTCCACAAACGATGGGACACTTAATGTCGTGTCCTGCGTGTCCTGTTAGCAGTGATGGCGTCAAACACGTGGCCGAATTCCGGGCCGAGTCTTTAGATTGCCATCGACACGCTAAGAAGATTATGAATGGTTTAGTACTGTATATAATGATTTAATTAAATAATATTAAATACGAAAATAAAACTAGCAGCGTGTCTGTTAACAATTTATTACAACAAGCATTGTGGAGTAAACTACATTCCGATGCACGGTGCTTGAAAGAATGTGTTTCATTAAGCAAGAAATAAATGAGAGCTGTGTAGTGTGTACTCTGTATTTAATTACTGATACAGAACGAAACTAATCAAGATTGCTTTGAAACTTTCAACCTTATTCCAACTCAACTTAAATCTAAATAGCTTGAATTTTTACCTCGTCATAAAGTTGAAAATTGTAAACACTTATGGCCAAAAAAATCACCAAAAGAGTGCCTTTAAACGATTTGACGCCCAAAAACGTAATTGCACAAATTCGTTCCGTGTGAAATGAGAATATTCCAATTTGTGCGGCGTTACAAACGGGAATGTGTTGATCTCGCCCCAGGGTGCCATAACTACCCTGACTTTATTGTGATTCAGTGCTTCGAAGCTGGATGCAGCTTCATTGGGGAATTCCCGAAGCACTTCTGTCGTTTACCTTAGTTGAACGTGGCGTTTATTGAAAATTTTCGGGAGCGGATTTTTGTTAGCAAGCGTGGTGTTTGACAGTTCAGGTTTATATATATTTTTTACTAGTTCCTAAAGTAAGTAACTTTCTTCATATCCATCATATTTTATAGACTGACAAAAGTAGCAAATATAAAAGAGCTCTAACTCTTTAAGGATCTTTTTTCGCGTGACACAATTTGATCAACTTTTATTCTCAGGTACGCGAATCAATAAAACTTTTTCATTGTTCCGATAAGTTTATTGTACCTTTCTTCTTGTCCTAAACTACTTTACTACCCTTTTTTACTTCGCTATGTCTAAAATCTTTATGATTAAAGTAATATACTTCAAATGTTATTTTCGTGGACTTAAATTTTGTGTACTTTAAAGAAGACTAAAATGCAATTTCACGCTCGGCGCTGTATCTCGTAGCTACTTTATTACTTATTTTAGCTGGTATAATGTTAGTTGCACGACTTGTAATTTGTGCTGACATGTCGCTAAATCTCCTGTGCACTGTTAGACGTCGGACGATTACACTTGAGTTCCAACGTTTTGCACAGTGCAGACTATGCTGTAACGTATGTGTGTATAAAGATGTTTTATTTTATGACTGTCGTGGGTCTGTGGAATTTAGTCTAGTTTAAAATAATAAGTCTTGTTATTCTGGCATACTTCAATTATGATTTTTTATTTTTTTTATTATGAATTTAATTACTATTATTTTATTCTATTATATTATATTTTTAGTGTGATATGTTTTATAATATTGACTTCTGTGGGCCCGAAATAAATGAATTTTATTTATTATTTAATATATGTATTGTTGCCTTTTTTTTTCTTTTTGTTCTGATTGTTGTTTTTTTTTGTTTTATGATTTTATTTTTAGAATAATTGTTCTCATTTATTGTGTGTTATCTTGCTCTAAACTCTTTCACAGAAGTTCACTTCTGAAACAACTCGTCATACGTTTACATTTTTATTACATAGTGGAATTTTTAGAGCATAAGTGGACATTAAAATGGAATAATTAGAATCTACATTCATAAAGGTCAATGTTGATAACAATACTTTAGTGCAGAATAACAACTGATAAATTGGCAATTGTTTACTTCTGAATGAATAATGTCGTCACTTTCATTCCTGGGAAGACGAAGATAGAGGATGACATATTTATTTACGTCGATCAAAGAAGCCGTGGAGATAATTATGCGCCACCCATATGTCCTTATAAGCCACGTGAAGGTAAAGGGCAATTAGAAGATCACATCCGTTGAGATCTATACAATAATAAAAATGAAATGCTGTTCGTTGGTAACGATCGGACCGATATGGCTATTTTTAACCCACTTCAAAAAAAGGAGGAGGTTCTCAATTAGACTGTATTTTTTTTTTATGTTTGTTACCTCAGAACTTTCGAATCGGTTCGATTTTGATGATTCATTTTTTGTTTGAAAGCTGGTGCTTCCCGTGTGGTCCCATTTCAATTTAGTCTAGTTCTGACAATGGCATCCATGAGAAAACCGTATAAGTCTTAAATTTGCATTAAGTATTTGCGCGACAAATGGACGCCACTTAATATCACGCCAACCGATTTCGATGATTCTTTTTTAACCGACTTCCAAAAAGGAGGAGCGTATGTATTTTTATTTTTAATGTATGTCCGCCGATTTCTCCGTCATTTGTGGAACGATTAAAAAAAAACTTTTTTTGTTTGAAGGTAGGTAAGGTATGCTTTCAAAGTGGGCCCATATACATTTTATTAATTTTGCTTGAATAGTTTTTGAGTTAGCTTAAATAATACGTATTTTTTTCCACTTAGTATGTGGATGATATGATAAGTTCTTGTCACTGGTAGCAGGTAGTGGTATTCGAATTTGTGTGGGGTAAGTACCACAACTAAAAAGCGAAAGTCGGCCTTTGGTTTTGAATTTTCGTTTTTTGCCACCGACTTCCGAAATGAAAGTTATTTTTCACTTTGTAGTGTTTTTTTTGGAAGTCGGTTGTTTTTTGTTTTTTTTGTAAAAAAGTTTTTTGTGTTAAAATGTTCGTAATAGTTCGAATAAGGTTTTTAGGGAACGAAAACTTGGAGAAGTATCCCGGCAAATTGTAAAAATGGAATAACTGAAAGACCTTTTTTCTATGGGATTTTTGTATGAACAGGACAACGTCTGTCGAATCAGCTAGTTATAGATAAAATCTAGTGTATTATTAAACAACAAAGTGGGTATTTAGACCGGCGACAAAGTAAAATAAAACTCAAGTAACGATGGATCATCATCTGCCTAGCCTTTTCCCAACTATGTTGGGGTCGGCTTCCAGTCTTACCGGATGCAGCTGAATACCAGTATTTTACATGGAGCGACTGCCTGTCTGACCTCCACAACTTAGTTACTAGGTAACACGATATCCCTTAGTAAGACTGGTTGTCAGACTTTTTGGGCTTCTAACTACCCGTAACGACTGCCAAAGATCTATAAATGACAGCCGGGACCAACGGCTTAACGTGCTTTCCGAGGCACGGAGGGGACTTGGTATGTACTCAAGTAACGAGGGATGGATGGGCGAAAAAAACTAACAAAGACATCCGAGCTTCTAAATAAATTAAAAGTCTGTTAAGTTTGTTCCTGGGATAAATTAGTTAGTATCAAATTACTCGAAAATATTTACGGAAGGAAGAAATATCACAAAGTTAAACAGAAGAAAACGTTATGAATTCTCACAATTCATCTAATTTAATACTGATATTGATATAACCAGAGTAAACAATAACAGGGCGGGGATGAACAATATTTGTTATTTGATTGTCTTCTATTCAATTAATAGCATCTGAGCAGTTGTGGCCCAGTGGTAACAGGCGCGACTTACGAGTAGATCATGAGTTCAAACCCTGGCAGGCACTTTATCTTGTGTAATTTATTTCACCTTCACTGCTCTCAAAACGGTGAAGGAAAACATCGTGAGGAAACCGGCATGTATAAGAACAAAAAAAAAAAAACAGTGGCACTCCGGGAGGACAGAAGTGAAAACTTGAAAAAAAATCGCGGTAATCAACGCGTTGATATCTTTTACGCCACGGTGTCGGTAACAGGTCGCGAAGTCAATGGTTTAGTTCCATCTCATAAATGCCCGACGCATCTAAAGAAGTTTTCGCTTCAAAAACGAATGATATGTGACATCCACCATACCGCACTGGGCCCGCGTGGTGGATCCCACTCCCCCTCACAGAAGGGAGCCCTGTGTCCGCGCAGTGGGAACATTATAGGCTGATTATAATAGCATCTACCTCTTTAAGATTCACTTAGAATTTAAATCTTGGATATGTATATTGATTAGATTATGTACCGGAACACGTAGCGTTGGAAGGCCTCCTACAAGATGGACCGATGACCTTGTGAAGGCCGCAGGAATCCGCTGGATGCGGAAAGCACAGAATTGGTTGAAGTGGAGGTTCTCAGTTCGTCGGAATTTTTTATTTTTTTTATATGTATTTTCCCCGATTACTCGAAGACGGCTGGACCGATTTAATTTTTTTTTTGTTTGGAAAGGTATGTATACTTTCAAGTTGGTCCCATTGTCATTTGGTCACGATCTGATGATGGGATCTTGGAGAAATCGAGAGAACTCTTCAAATATTATAGGCACATCTATAGCGCTTTCGGTATTTTTGATGAGCAGTTGATATTAGGCTATTGTAACTTAGATAAATTACAAACCAACCCACTAAAAAGTCGGTGTCAGAAAACTAAAATACTGATCCAAAGACATCGATTTCCGAAATTAAAGTTATTTTTCATTTTGTAGTTTGGAAGTCGGTTGTATTTTTTGTAAAAAAGTTTTTTTTATCCAAGCCTATTACAGTCCACTGGACATAGGCCGCTCCAACTTGTGCTGCAACACCTGCTTCAGCATGAATTCGGTTAAAAAAGTCAGGTAAAATATGTTTTGTTTTGTCTATTCCTTGATGTTTGTGTGAAAATGAGGCAACTTATTTTATTCATCACTAGCTGACCCAGCAAACTTTGTTCCGCCTAATAGTCAATGAATGTGCATGTTTAGGATTTTAAAATTTCTACCCTACCTACCCTACCTAGATATCAAAAAAGACGAGCCACACAAAATGTATGAGAACGTGAATTTTCTTCATAATTTTTATTTTTCGTGAGTTTTCCATATTTTCTCACTGTTTAAACCTTCCCTGGACTACGACAAACATTTCAAAACCAAAATCAGCTAAATCGGCCCAGCCGTTCTCGAGTTTTAGCGAGACTAACGAACAGCAATTGATTTTTATATATTAAGACTAGCAACCCGCCCCGGCTTCGCACAGGTATAAACCGAGTTATCACTACATAGTATAAAACAAAGTCGCTTTCTCTGTCCCTATATCCCTATGTATGCTTAAATCTTTAAAACTACGCAACGGATTTTGATGCGGTTTTTTTTAATAGATAGAGTGATTGAAGAGGAAGGTTTATATGTATAATAACCCGGTATATACCCGTGCGAAGCCGGGGCGGGTCGCTAGTTATACATATAAACCTTCCTCTTCAATCACTCTATCTATTAAAAAAAACGGCATCAAAATCCGTTGCGTAGTTTTAAAGATTTAAGCATACATAGGGATATAGGGACAGCGAAAGCGACTTTGTTTTATACTATGTAGTGAAGATTACATTATAGCCGTTTCCTACCCATCGCTGGACAAGGCTTGTCCCAAAGCATTTGAAACGAATTCCGAGTCATTTCTTAGAACATAACAGTTTCTTTTTGACATTCATTGACAGTACCTATTCATAGTGTTCGGCTTTTGCAAGTATATCTTCAGCCTTTTTGGTGACGTCATCAATAAGATCTAAGTATAATGTAGGCATTCTTATCCTTTTTCGGCCTTCCCTGAAGTCACTTCGATACATATTTATCAATTCCGACTTGGATTGTAAATATTTATTCAATATCGGGGATTTCCGCGA
This sequence comes from Agrochola lychnidis, assembly GCA_963680765.1. Classification (NCBI taxonomy): domain Eukaryota; kingdom Metazoa; phylum Arthropoda; class Insecta; order Lepidoptera; family Noctuidae; genus Agrochola; species Agrochola lychnidis. Next base: position 5,370,187 of record OY796849.1, on the reverse strand, counting down.
GTTTATGAATATACAAGCCATGTGTACAGTATAATAAAGTAACAGTATTATGTCTCGGCAGTGACATTCAAATAATTACCTACGTCCGCTTGGTAGATAAACCTGTGTCCATGCGTAACTGCCGCGCACTCGAGACTGTTGCGTAACCAGTCTTACCAATGGGTATCGTGTTACCGAGTAACTAAGTTGTGGAGGTCCTCCATGTAAAATACTGGTATTCAGCTGCATCCGGTTAGACTGGAAGCCGATCTCAATATAGTTGGGAAAAGGCTAGGTAGATGATGAGTAGTAAATAATTAAATCGGAATGCACTGAAAAAGGACTCGAACCAGTATCATTAATAGTCTTGGTAATATGATGGGTGGTCCCAGCCTTCTTAAATGATTTTAAGCTGGTAATTCAATTCAAAATATTTTATTTCACGTAAACCTACAAGGACACTTATGAAACGTCAGAAGCTAGGTGCACGGTTCCAATTGATCGCTTCCTATGGAGAAGAGCCGGCAAGAAACTCCACGGTTACACTTTTCAAAATAAATGGTTTCTACAATGTTTTCAAATTACAGTGTTAATAGGTATGGGAGGACAATGTAGGCCTATCAACAAGTACCAGATACTTAGTAAAATAGAAAATGGTCCACAAGTCTACAGCCTACAACGTTCTCACGTTCACAAAATCTAAAAAAAAAGAAAGAAAGAAAGAAACATGACATGACATGATTGCCACTACAGCTGAAACAAATCTAATTTGATTAAAAAAATATAGAAAATAATATGAATAAAATCAATCCCTATTTTCTAGCTTTTACCTACCTCTGAAATTCAATTCTCATTTATGTATTGTGAATTAAATACACAAAATATTATTGGTTGCTCATTGTGGTGAGGGTTTGTAAATGTTTATGGCATTGTTCTAGGCGACTAGAATCAATTCTACTTTTGTGCCTTTTATGTGCCTAATTGAAATAAATGATTTGACTTTGAATATTTATTTTGTACTAGCTGTGCCCTGTGGATTCACGCGTTTTTCCATTTTCCAAGCTCTGTCAGTCAGTATAATTAAATTAAATTAAATTAAATTCATTTAATTCAGACTAATTAATAATACTGTAGCCGTGAAATTATTAAATATATAAAAAAGTCGGGAGGTGTCGTGGGACACCCGGTTGGAACGAAGTTCCTTTTACTGTATCATCATCAGCCTATAATGTTCCCACTGCTGGGACACAGGCCTCCTCTCTGTGAGAGGGATTGGGCCGTAATCCATCCACCACGCGGGCACAGTGCGGGTTGGTAGATGTCACATATCTTCGAATTTTTGGTTCTAGGACATGCCGGTTTCCTCACGATGTTTTCCTTCACGTTTTGAGAGCAGTGGTGATGAAATAATTTACACAAAGTAAAGCGCCTGTCTGGGTACGAAACTACGACCTACAACTTGTAAGTCGCGGCCGTTACCACTGGGCCACCACTGCTCTTCTCTTTTTACTGTATATTATGTATTAATATAGAGCCATCTAGTATGGTCTCAAGTTTCAAGTTTTTTTAATAAACAAACAAAAACTTTTGACACTTGAATTTCGGGCATAACGGTTTTTCATTACTTGACGATTTCTACCGAAGTTCTTTAACGCGACTTGCGGTAGGAAGCCTACTCCTACCGCAGACCGCGTTAGAGAACTTCGTTTCAAAAAGACTCTACTCTCTCATTTATTATGCAGAGGTGTATACTCACATTTCGCCAATTACGTTTAAAGTCCCATGTAATGGGGGCGAGCCTATTGCCATCAACCGGGCACAAATCCAGACACCGGGCTACTACTGAGCAATTCCAGATGGAAAACCCAATAACACTATGGCCAACCTGAGAATTGAAACCAGGACCTCATGCTCACCAGTACATTTAAAAATAACTAGACAGTATCCCAAGATACCAGTTAACTGCTTCAAAATGAATCTGCCTAGCCTTTTCCCAACAATGTTGGGGTTGGCTTCCAGTCTAATCGGATGCAGCTGAATACCAGTATTTTACATGGAGCCCACCTCCACAACCCAATAACTATGTAATAAGATACCCCTTGGTAAGATTGGTTGTCTCGGGCTTCTGACGACCCGTAACGACTGTCAAAGATCCACGAATGACAGCCGAGACCAACGGCTTAACGTGCTTTCCGAGGCACGGAACTGCGAGTTAACTGCTTAATGCGATAAACACAGACTTAGGGCTGCTACTGACAAATTCCTGATGGAAAACCCAATAACACTGCCCGACCTGGGACTCGAACTCTCTGGACCACCCCGGAATATTTATTCTTATATTAGTGCAAACTTAGTTATTAAAGTGTGACTTAATTTATATCGTTTCAGTTTTTCTATTATAACTGTAATCATTTCTAGAATCACAATAATCTTTCCGTTTACACGTAATAATGTAATATACATATTTTCCTGTTTATCAGATGTACAGGGTGTTTGGCAGAACGGAACGTTGAACATACGAAAATGGTGGATAGGTGGGGTCATCTGCTACTTAGCCCTAATTTATTTGGCCCTGGCGCACAGGACATTAAAAAAAAAAATTTTTTCTTCTAGTTCCACAACTTTCTTAACTTTAAACTGTAATTTTTATTAAAAAAAATGGGTAAAACAGGCATTTTTTTTTTTAATCTTTAATATTGGCAGATTCTTATAACAGAAAGATGTAAAAAATATTTAAATCCTAATTTCAACCTGCATTAAAACAAAATATCCAGGGGGCCAGGGCCAAATAAATTAGGGCTGAGTAAGTAGCAGATGACCCCACCTATCCACCATTTTCGTATGTTCAACGTTCTGCCAAACATCCTGTATATTTGTGGGTTCAAAACACAAGGGTTTTTGAATGATAAACTTGAACTCTTGAACTCTGGCATTCCCAAAGAGCCCTACGATTCCAGGAAATGATTCTGAGAAATATTATATGGCTTCTCTTATCTCCGTTTTTGGCCTAAGACTAACGCAATATTTATTTCATTCGTTAGATAAGTACGACTTCTGCGAAAACAAATGTCTCATTAAGTATTTCACAAGTATTGTTAATTGGCATTCAACAAGTTATTTATCACATTAAGCAGTTAACTCGCAGTTCCGTGCCTCGGAAAGTACGTTAAGCCGTTGGTCCCGGCTGTCATTCGTGGATCTTTGACAATCGTTACGGGTCGTCAGAAGCACGAAAGTCTGTCAACCAGTCTTACCAAGGGGTATCGTATTACCTAGTTATTGGGTTGTTGAGGTCAGATAGGCAGTCGCTCCGTGTAAAATACTGGTATTCAGCTGCATCCGGTTAGACTGGAAGCCAACCCCAACATTGTTGGGAAAAGGCTAGGTAGATTCATTTTGAAGCAGTTAACTCGTATCTTGGGATACTGTCTAGTTATTTTTAATTCTAATGCTGAGCATGAGGACCTGGGTTCGATTCACAGGTCAGCCATAATGTTATCGGGTTTTTTCAACTGGAATTTCTTAGTAGCAGCCTGGAGTCTGGATTTGTGCCCGGTTAATGGCAATAGGCGCGCCCCCATTACATGGGACTTAACATAACTGGCGAAATGTGAGTGTATTACAGGTAGGTTCGCCTCTGCTTATCCCTTCGGGGATTAGAGGTGTGGTGTTTTGTATGTTTTCATTATAAGATGGAATGAGGCAATTTTTTCAATATGAATATTTGAATAACAGCCTAGATAAGAATCTCTTTCGTCGAGATAAGAATAAAATAATAGGTACACTGAGTATCAAAAAATTGCAAAAAACGCTTCATCGACAATCGAATAGAATTTGATTGTCTATAATTTGTGTTCCATATAGGCTTGTGCAGACCAGCGCGATATCGCGAGCGCGACACGGGTCGCGTTACCTGTCGCGCCCGCGATATCGCGCTGGTCTGCACGAGCCTTAATACTGTATTAATGTGTAGTCACAAAACATAAAACACATGTAGCAACAAATTGATACAGTATTCGCCTTGTGATGTGTCCGTCGGACTGCCAAGTCCATAGGTCTCGAGTTCGAACCCAAGGTACCTGACTTTTCGGATTCATGTGCGTATTGCATAATTATCACTTGCTTTAAAAACGGCGAAGGAAAACATCGTGAGGAAATCGGTATGCCTGAGAGATATTTCTCGACGGCATGTGAAGCCAAGTCAGAGGGTCATTGGCCAGGTTAGTCACTAACCACACGAAAAAGAAAGAAGACGGAACACAAATTGATTAATTGAGAGATTTTAGAAAATTAAATGAATTCTTGTCTTTTTCAGGCGGACTGTACTTAAATCACGCACATGTTTCATTAAATACCCGACTCTCTTACAAAGATGGCCGCCTTATCTAACAGATTAGTCAAAACAGTGATTAGTAAAACATTTCTAAGAAACATGTGTATGTCATACAAGTTGTAAAGATCTAAACGTGCCTCACTTATCTCAGTATCGGCGTCACTTCCTTGTCTCTCGATCCTATGACCCCCTGGTACATAACAATACTGAGAATTTGATAGAAATGGCCGTAATTAGGTATTTTAATTGGATGTTGGTTCATTGAGATTGTAGTCTATTAATAAGATTGTGATTTCGTCTTGTTATGTTCTTTGAATGGCAGTTACATCTTTTGAACATGACTTGTGTACTTGTAATAATTAACCTTAATCAGGGATCCCCCTATTACATAACTTTCGAAATGTGTGTACACCTCTGCTTAAGGGAGAAGCGTCAGGGTAGCCCGCGAGTCGTAACAAATATGGCTTTACTCAATTATACTCATTACAATCAGCAATACAACTCCGTATGTTTTGTCTTCTGTTTAATAACTATTGCTGATTGTAATGATTATAATTGAGTAAAGCCATATTTGTTACGACTGCGAATCATATTTTAATCAACATAAAACCTGACACTGACCTGCAAAATGCAAAAAACGTAAGAAAATTTGAATTTCGCGGGCTACCCTGACGCTTCCCCCTTAACCCTTCGGGGAATATTGTTATACATATTTTATGCGTAAGGGTTTGCTTTGAAAAAAAGTTAAATGATTTCGCGGATAGCATTGAAGGAATCACCTAGAGTTTCACAAGTTCTGAACTTAAAATTCTCAATTTAAGATAGTTGTGTGCCGGACGCACGCGCGGATCTCTCTACGTCCGGCGCTCGGCGTGGCAACACGCTGTGTTCAGGTTCGCGACAAGTCAATCGTCATCCTGAGGATGCCTCGTTGAGAGGTGAAACACGTGTCGATTAAGTAGTAATAGTTAAGCGGAACAGGTTACTAAATATAACATAACATAACATCACGCCTTGTTTCCCCGAAGGGTTGGGCAGAGGTGTCCCTGTAGCAGGTACACCCACATTTCGCCAGTTATGTTTAAGTTACTAAATATATCTACGTCTATTGTATTCTCAATTTAGAAACCGGGTGTTGGACTGCATAATGAATGAAAACTTCAGATAGGGATATGAAGCTTTGCTATGGGTTTACCAAAAAATAAGTATTAGCTTTTTGGTATTAATTCAGATTTCAGGTTTGGTCCAATAGTAAAAGTTGTTCATAATGATGAGTAAAGTCACGTGTTTAACTATCGGTCACTAATTACCAGTTACACTATATAAGTAAGTGCATAGAGACGTTCTCCCAAAGGTTAGAAGGGTCAGAGACTGGCGCCACATGATGATTGATCTTATGTGACCTGATACATGATGACCTAATGACGGCTGCTCATCAAACAAAACATCCCGCATGTATCAATAACCAAGAATAACTAGAAAATTAGACTTATGCCCGTTTTCACCTGCACTAAGGGACACTTAAATTAATCCCTAAATAAAAGTTCGCTGTTAGATTTTCAACGCTATGCTCAGCGCTGAGAGTTGAAAATCCTTTATTTAAGTGTCACTTAGTTGTCGGTGAAAACGGGCATTAGTCTAATGATAACGAAGTGCTGGGAAGCATCAGTTTAATTACTTTTTTGATTCTTCAATTTTTAAACAGATCGATTGAGAGATTTTTTTTCTCCTAAAACGGTCAGGTTAGGAAAAGCTGACTGTAGTAGTGTTATTTACCTCTGCAAATGTTTCTTTTGTTTTTTTGTCAAGTAGTCTACACTAATATAACAAAGGGGTAAGGTTTGTAAGTTTGAATGTTGGAGGTAATCTCTGGAAGTACTGATCTGATTTCGAAAATCTTTTACTGGCACGGTATAATAATAAAGCTTTATTTATTTCCGTGCAGATTACAAACTAATAACTCAGACATAGAAAATAAAAGAATATACAAAAAAAATACTTGTGCGGTCGGAGGACCTCCGTCAGGAACGAAGTTCTTTCTCACATATGATTTAATGCAGTGTACTCGGGCCAATGTGTACAATTTTATCCCATGACACTGTAATCACTTTACTCTTTTCTTTTGTTTTTTTCTGCCGGCGTTCTCTCTTTCTATCTCTATGAATTAGAAGAAGACAGTCGCAAGTATTAACACTTTTAAGCGTGACGATTTCTGAAAGCTTACAAGCTGCGTTAAAGAACTTCGTTCCAAAAATAAAATTTTTGGTAGTTTGCGCGGACCCTTTACGGGTAATAGCCTACTCCAAGGAATGCCAGTAATCTTTGTTGCTGGCTGTTTAGCCAGCTTTGACCCGCCATCTCCACTATCTCATCTACCCATCTAGCGTTAGGCTTGCCTCAGCTTCTAGTGCCATTACTCTTCCCGTCCATCTATCATCTTTAAGCCTGGCTACGTGACCTGCCCACTTCCATTTTCTTTGCAGTGAGAAGGTTACTTTTGTTTTCTTCCGAATTTTGACGTTCCTGACCCTGTCTTTTAATCTTATACCCTGGCAAGTTATAGGGTATGTTTAATAATATAGTTCTCTACAAAGCGGGCGAAGTCGCGGGCTGAAGCTAGAAAAAAAAAAAAGTGTATAAGCACATAAATCGGCCTGCAATAACAATTTTATCAGTTGTCATATATTAACATTGTGGAGACCTTGATAACGAATGTAGGTATACCTCGGTTATCAAGTAAAAGGTAATTAATATTGATTACCATGTTCTATTTAATAACAGAACATCACTTTAATTAATTGGAATACAGAGGAATACATTACAGTATGTGACGTTCCCATATTATAATGTTTATCTACATTTATTTGGAAAATATACCAATGAAACTAAAATGTCTGCTTGGAGGACAGATTTCTATTTTATTTTATTTTATGGCCTCTCGCAGTTTTGATCACTAAGGTCTTGACTGCTTAACCGGATTTTCCTGTGGGTGCCTTAAGCTACTACATTTAGAGCCTCCAGCCAGGGGCAAAAACTATTCTAAATTAAAGTTAAGCGAACGCTCGCTAAGGGCACTCCTTGTGGGGTACAAACCTCGGCTTAGGGCGTCGCTGGGGGGAGGACAGCAAGAAGGGACAGGCTGGATCAAAGTAAGATTTCATCACGATTATTAGGCCGGGTATTTAAAGCTACGTGCTCAGCTGCAACAACTGCTGGCACCTCGTTTTCGAGCAATGGTCGGGGGGGAGATTTCTATTTTAGAGACGCCATCTTAAATCCGCAGTACTTGAACTAGGACAAGGGTTTCTTGCAAAAAGACGCGGAAGCCGTGGCATGGCCTTATTAATAGTGGCTAAAACTCGTAAAGGAGCACAAACGCTCGGGAATATTTGAACATGTCCTCGTTAATCCATGATCAGGTAAACAGCCCCAGTAGTAAAGGAAAATAAGCTTCAAGTTTAACCTGCGGGATAATAGGGTAGTTTCCTAGGTAAAATAAAAGTACTTAGTCCGTCTTCAATCTGCCTAGCCTTTTCCCATGCATGGATGCAGCTGAATACCAGTATTTTACACGGAGCGACTGCCTATCTGACCTCCACAACCCAGTAACTGGGTAATACGATACCCCTTGGTAAGATTGGTTTTCAGACTTTCGGGCTTCTGACGACCCTTAACGACTGTCAAAGATCCACGAATGACAGCCGGGACCAACGGCTTAACGTGCTTTCCGAGGCACGGAGGAGTCTCGGTATGTAGAAATGGTCACCCATCCACGGACCAACCCCGGCAAGCGTAGCTTAACCTGACAGATCGACCCGAGCGGCTGTTAGTACTTAGCCACGAGCTCCTCACCCATCCGCGGACCAACCCCGGCAAGCGCAGCTTAACCTGACAGATCGACCCAAGCGGTGTTAGTACTTAGTCCGTCTTACAGGATAAAAAAAATATTAGACACGTATTTTATGCTTTATCATATTAATCAAAAATAACTTAGAAAACACGCATTAAAGTTGGGGTGTCCGGCATGTGACATCTACCAACCCGCACTGGGCCCGCGTGGTAGATTACAGCCCACTCCTTCTCACCGAGAGGAGGCCTGTGTCCCAGCAGTGGGAACATTTATAGGCTGATGATGATGATGAATAGGGTAGTTGCTTGGGTAAAAAATAAATATTTAGTCCGTCTTTCAGATAATACAAAAATATTAGACACGTACTTTTTTGCTTTTTCATATTAATCAAAAATAACTTAGAAAACACGCATTAAAGTTTGGGTGTCCGGCTCGCTACGTCACAACGCAGTATTAAATCTAGCAAAGCGTGACATCATGCCACATTTTAATTCAATGTATCGCCGTAATCTTTTGATTACGTCAAAAAAGAAAAAATACGTGTTCAATATTTTTTAATAATCTACAAGACGGACTAAAAAAATTTTGGACACAGGCCTATTGCGTAATACACTTACTTACAATGGCCAGTACCATTTTGATAATTCAAAAACATTGTTGTCGAACAGACAAACTTTTCAAACAAAGAGGCAATGGATTAGGAATTTCGTTGGATTATTATACAAAGATTGTTACTAAATTTCACACACAAAAGATAGATTACACCTTATCATAGTTCCCCTATCAGACGTAAAAGCTCGTCAAACCCATAAACCACCAACACAAGTTCAAGGCCATCAACATAAACAACCTCTACCACCCATCAGAAAGGTAAACGATCGTCCCTCCATCATTCGAGGATAGGCAGACAACTCCCTAATGAGTTACAAACACAATCACTTGGAATCGCGTGATTGTTTGCAAAGTTGTGGGTAGCGTTGTCAACAAGGATAGAGGGTACGTGGGAACATTCGCTTAATCTGAAATTGTTTATGGCTTAGGTACGGGTGGTTGGTAAAGTGAGGCTGTTGAATGGTTATGTGAGCCTAGTACTCCGAAAAGGATCGATGTTTGGGCGTTATGTTTTAATCAGCTATTTGAAGCGGTTTTTTTTTGGAAAATAACTGTGAATTACTGTTTAAAAATACACTTTAGTCCTTAAGACTATATCTGCATTAAATTCGACCTTGTTTAAAAAAAAATAGGAATTTGGTTCCTATACTCCGTTTGAAATAAGATTAGACATTTAACTAAACCTTTTTTACAGTCCGTTCAACCGATTTTGACTTCTATTGCGATGACGGCATAACAAATGACAGCTGCAGTAAACAATTGGTTTGTAACCACTTTTTTTGCTTTTAATGCCATCCTTATGCCTACGGTATAGAAGTCAAAATCGGTTGAACGGACTGTAAAAAAGGTTTGTTTAAATGTCTAATCTTATTTCAAACGGAGTATAGGTAATTCAATTCTTAAAACAAGAATACAGGAATTTATTTGTATCGAAAATAAAAAAATTGATTTCGTTTTTGGTTATTTTGTACATCTATCGCAAAGTAGTTCAATTAACTCAAAGTTACACGGCAGAGAATTCATTGTACAGACGCCAGCACATCAAGCTACCCGAAACTGTCAAATTTTCCCAATCAACTTTGAACCTTACATTTCAGCGATAAAGTTGAAAATCTATTAAATAAATTTGACAGATTGTAGTAGCCTGATGTGCTGGCGTCTCTACACTAGTTTCTGACAGCAGCTTCGCCAGCGTGGTCTAGTCTTCTAAACAAATATTATAAAGAGAAAAGATTTCGACGCTTGAAAGGCAACATTGACTAAGCGACATGGGAACCCATGTCGCTTAGTCAATGTTGCCTTTCAAGCGTCGATTTGATATTTTGTATATTTGCTTGTTTGTGATGAATAAACTCAAAAACTACTGCACCGATTTTAAAAATTCTTTTACCAGTAGAATACTATATTATCACTGAATAACATAGGCTACCATTTAGAAATCATGCGGTCGAAGCCGCTGGCGGAAGCTAGTATCTTTATAAATTACAAGTTATTTCACGCGGTCGAAGTCGAGGACAGAAGCGGACTTTTATAGGTAAATTTTTGATAGGTACCTTGGGTTACATTATTGCAATTATTTTCGTAGAGATCTCAATTTTTTTTAAATAAAACACGCTCATGTTACTCACTGATAATGTAGCTTTCTATAGGTTAAAGATTATTTTAAATCGGTTAAGCATTTTTTAAGTTTATCCATTACAAACAAACAAACATACAAAAAATCAAATATTTTCTGTTTATAATATTAGTTTAGATAGCCTATGTATGTTGATTGATAATATAGCATTCTACTGGTGAAATAATTTTTTTAAATCGATTCAGTAGGAGTTTATTCATTACAAACAAAAATACAAATCTTTTTTTTATAATAATTTAATACTGTGCATGAAGTTTAAATAAATACCCAATACAAAAGGTACTAGGATAGGATTACGCTTTATTGTGAAATGTTGACCTACAGTACGACAAACCCAGCCCTATTTAACACTCCATTGATCTAACCGTCACGTTCTACAGTAAAAAAATACAATATCTAAACTAGGTACGTAGACAAATAAAAAGTAACAAAACAACACTGAAGGCACGGTTTACACGTCACACAACCTCGTAAAACAATAAAGGTGGGGCTACAAACACACCTACCCTCGGGGCAGGTACAGTTAACAAAGGAGTTAGGTGTACAGTCAAAAATATTCATTTTTTCTACTACATTGTCAATATGTCTTTCTAGCAGTTTGTCACAGCCTGTCTAATGATGCGGCCGCATCTGCATCTATAGTGAGTGCCGAAGCTTCGTATACTTTGCACGCTAAAAAGTTATCGCGCTAATGCGGTAGTCACATTAGCGTTAGCGCGCTAAAAACATTTTACGTACCCGGGCGATAAGTGCTACGCAGCCCGATTTATCGCGACGATAGCCGATAATGGTTGGTCACATCGACGTGTATCACTATGCGAAGCTTCGCCACGATAGACGCAGATGCGGCCTCAGCATTAGTGTAATTTTTATCGTGAAAAGTAGCGAGCTGACGTTTTCACAGAATCCTTGCACATGTGGCTGCTATCATGGCAAATGAAAAAAAGGAAAACTACTTATAATAGTTTTGTTGGTATAAAACCCCTTAGTACGCGAATCTCACCTTAGACTAAATTTTTTGGTGGGATTTGCGCACAGAGGGTTTTTTTACATCATTGACAATAATTACAAAACTAGTTACAATTTAGTCAGCTGTACACTGGTGCCGATTCTCTTGTCACAAATGCCTCTAAACTAAACTAAAAATCACCAAAATTTAGTTTATTCCTGTCAAACGACGATTTCCCATTCTGAAATAGACTAAAGTGACACAACTTAACTATATTTTAGTTTGACAGCACTAAGATGGCACTGAGATATTAGTTTAGTGAAAATGGCAATTTTGCTATTCTGAATTTGACGTTTTTAACCTAAAATTTAGATTTTCTAACTAAATATGACTATTTTTAATCGCGACTAAAAACATGTGGAATAAAATTGGTTGTCATGAACTAAAATTCACACCAACACCTCGACTTCAGATGAAAAAACAGTACTGAATATTTTTTTTCTTTTGCTTATATCTCGAAAACGGTGTGTCCAATCGCAAAAATAATGAAAATTTCGACACCTTATAAAACCCTTAAACCCCTAACACTCTCTACATGTAGGTAATATTTTTTTCTTATTTTCCATACAAAAAGTGAAAAATCCATATAAAACACGTCGAGGCTGCCCCCCCTGCGCGCCTCCGGCTCTAAAAAGATTCACGTGGTTTACCTAACCACGTGAATCTTTTGGAGTCCTAATCACGTGTGGAGTCGCGATTGTCAAATTCGATTTAGATGTGTTAAAATTATTTTTAAATTTAGAGAATTTATTTTGCAGAATAGCTTTGAGATTCTCATAGTCAAAAGTAAGGATTTTTAGTGATAGTTTAGTTAGTTTAGTTCGGTGTACAAGAGAATCGGCACCACTATCTCTTTGTTTAACTGTACCTACTGAATGCGGACATACAGGGGGTGAACACACGACTCGCCCTCCAGTGACAACACTCTGTATAAGGGCTGGGATACGTTAAGCGTTGTGACTGAGACTGCTTCCTTTGTTTGATGTGCGTTTTTATTATTATTTTGTTTACTTGTATTGTTTATTGTTTTAAAAGTTTGAGAAATATAATATTTCTTAGTTTGCAGGATTTCTGTAGCAACTCGTTCATACTTATGCTTTTTATTTTGATTGTTTGGCTCTACAATAGATCGACTCATCCAGAAAATATAAATTTTAAACATACCTTGATAAGTCAAAAAGACGAAAATAACAATACATTACTTTCAGAGTACATCTGTATTGTCAAGTTTTCAATACATTACGAAAACAAAAGTAGGGATAACTTTAAGATTCAACTTCTGGAGGACAAGGTTATCATTCTTTTCATTATGTAACTAATGTAGGTAGGTAGGTACCTACACAAACTATTGTAAAATATTTTAAAAGAGTAACAACGGTGGAGTTTCTTGCCCATTCTTCTCCATACGAAAACTACTTTTTAGGGGCGCCTAGAATCAATTCTATTATTTTGTAAGTTTTGACGTTCAAAAGTGCCATACATGGGCCTATTTGAAATAAATGATTTGACTTTGACATACATAATGTAAAGTCCCCGTCACGAGAAGCTATAATTTTTGTAAATAAAGAACTTCTACCAAGTTACGTAGCGACAATTTAATCAACAACAAATAATCCCAAATTCAATGAAGTCAAAGTAACGTACGTGTTACACGAAACTAATGAGCAATTTCACTTGATCGGGTTATATTTTAGCGATATAAAGCGCTGTCGTCTAAGGTTTTGTGGTACTGGAACGCATCTGATTCATGGAACGTAAACATTTGAGCCACGATTTAGAAGTAAGTTCACGCTGACGTTGTCTCTGCTGTCTTTCGAGTTTCGAATGCGTCTGTTTGTTTGTGGTGTTTTCGCGGATTAGGTTATATTGTTTGTTTGTAATTAGATGTGTGTTAATATAATTATATCCCTGTAAAAAAATAGTACAAAACTGTTTTTATTTTATTTTACTCAAAGATTGCAAACCCCTAAAATGTGTGTTTACAAAATTTATAGCTTCTCGTGACGGGGACTTTAGTCTGAAACTGCCAACCCGTCTTGAGCAAGCGTGGTGATCAATGCTCGTGCCTTCTCTATATGAGAAGAGGTTTTGCTCTGCAGTGGGACAATAATAGGCTGGTACTCACCGATTCATACTTAATGGCGACTCGGAACATGAGGCGAGTCGCTGCGCAGTAACAAATGCCCGTGTCAGCGGGGTGAGGGGTGGGGTACTGCACAGCCAGTAGCGTACTTCACAGCCGCCATTAAGTTTGAATCGAACATTATTATGTAGTACCTGGGCGACCGAGCTCTGCTCGGGTGAAAATACGGAGAAAATTAATTTTCCCTGATATGAGACCTAGCTAGATCAATTTTTCGCCCCTCAAAAACCTCTATAATTGTAACTTTCATCGAAATCGTTATAGCCGTTTTCGAGTACGTGATTACAAATATATATTTATATACAAATATTGCCCATTTAATAGTATAGGATGAAAATATACAGCACATTTGCTAAACAGTTCTAATTCCCAACGCGAACATTTCGTATTGAAAGTGACTTGTTATAATTATGCTAAATGCTTCTGTCACGAGTTATGACGTAGTTGCCACGATGCAAATTAAGCTCTATTCGTGAATATACCGACTAATGTAAGTGTGATGTAAAGAAAACTAATTTATTCTCAACAATCAAGTGAAATACAACTGTGGTTCTGAATTAATTAAGAGGGTTGAATAGAAAAGTAAGCATCTTTTGTGGAGTTAGTATAGCTGACAAAAAATATTTTGAGACTGCTTTATGAATTAGTAGCTGTTGCCTGCGACTTCGTCTGTGAACCAGAATGAAATTCAATTCAATTCAATTTATTTCAGAAACAATTCACATTGTGTTTGAAAACATAAATAAATATAAATAAAAACTCGTTCATTAAAATTATAAAACTAACACATTCAAAGTACAATAAATTATAGAAAATAACAAAAATTCAATAACATTACAAATTAAACATTCAATTCAATAACATAACAAACTACTTCATTTTCCTTCTCCAGGTCATGGTCTACCAATTTTATCCAAATCCGTCCAGCCGTTTTAGCGTGAAAGCGCACTCATGACGAAAAATTTGAAAATTTTCGCAGCCGTCATTTTGGATTTACATTTCGACCCCACTGTCAGCTTTTACACCCTCAAAAATCATGAAAACAATACCCATGATGAAAAATATGAAAATTTTCAGAGCCGCCATCTTGGATTTTCATTTTGACCAAATTCACACTTTCTCTCTCCGGCATGTCTCTCTCTTTCTTGCTCTTTGAATTAGAAGAAAACAGTCGCAAGTAATAACACTAGCGTGACGATTTCTGAAAACAAGCCGCGTTAAAGAACTTCGTTCCAAAAAGGTTTTGACCGATACTTACGAAGCGAATTAATCCCCACACTATCGTTTAACCTTACTATAAAGAAATCAATTAAGTACGCGTAGCACTTGATTAAAAAGGCTGTAGCCGCGTAGCAGTATTCGTAGCAGATGTGCTACGAGACTCGTAGCACTTACGTAGCAACTGAAAGAGTCCATCTACGTTAACATGACTATAACTTTTAGTACAATGTAACTTTAATCATTAAACTGTTTTTACGTCAAGGTTTTATGACGTCACTCAGACAGTAAACAGCTTTGTTTCAAACATCAAGACTGTATTTGCGGATGGGGCAGGCAGGGGTGAATAGTACACCCAAATTTTGCTAGTAATATTTATTTTCCATGTAATAGGGGTGAGCCTATTGTCATAACTACGATCAGGAACAAATCCCGACCCCGGGATTCCACTGAAAAAATCCTAATTGACAAACCAAATAATACTACACGACCTGGGGGCCTACCACCAGCTCATAAAGCAGTATTATTTTAATATTACTTCAGTGTGAGAAAGGGATGGAGCTATACGACCTGTAGAGCTTCATCTCTTTCCCACACTGAAGTAATATTAAAATAATACTGCTTTATGAGCTGGTGGTAGGCCCCCTGAACATCGAATCTAGGATCTCACGCTTACTACATCAAAGAGGCAGTCCACTTAATTTTTCCAATTAAACCCGATGCAACGACCATTATTCTTAATTAAGTAGCAATCAAGAGTTATCAACATTATCTCAGTATTAAAATAAAACGACATTACGGAAAAGTCCAGTATTATATTTAAAACCGTAATTGGATTATTGGACATTTTAATTCCGGGCTCTGGAAGCTATCAAACGGTATGGTCAATAAATGTAATACCTTTAAAAGCCTGTACAGCACGTCTGACCTGTTTACGTTAGCTGTAACAATGTTTATTAATTTTATTTTATTATGTTTGTATTTTTGAAGTAATCTTTTGTTTACTTGTTTTTTTTTTGCATTAATTTTCGGCGATTGAAATGTTGTTTTGATCGGAATATAGCCGGTTCTGTTAACGTAATATTTGGGAAATGTTAAAATATTTTTTGGGCTTCTAATGGTGCATACTTTTTAAATGAATGATTCTCTTTACAGTTACTTGGGCAATTTAGTATTTTTAATACTCCAAAATTGAAATTATTTGAGGTTCACAAGAAGAGAGGCATTTATTATATTACACAGTTCAATAATATTTATAGGAAAGCAAAATGGTACTTATTTGATATTAAATACGTGCCATCATATAGTAAGAGCAGTGGTGGCCTAGTGGTAAAGGCCGCGACTTACGAGTTGTAGGTCGTAGGTTCTAACCCAGACAGGCGCTTTACTTTGTGTAAATTATTTCATCACCACTGCTCTCAAAACGGTGAAGGAAAACATCGTGAGGAAACCGGCATATCCTAGAACCGAAAATTCGAAGACATGTGACATCTACCAACCCGCACTGGGCCCGCGTGGTGGATTACGGCCCGCTCCCTCTCACTGAGAGGAGGCCTGTGTCCCAGCAGTGGGAACATTTATAGGCTGATGATGATGATGATGATCATATTTTCATAGAATATTCCGTCTTTTTCTTATATCTTTCTGTAAAGCCGTCTTTTAAAGAAGAATCTTCGCCACTGATAAAGATTAAGACAATTGTGTTCAAACGTCCTTTATATTAGGCTTGCAAAAAAATATCGATATATCTATATTTTTTTAGGTTATTTTAAGGCGATATTTATTATTTCGAAATATCGATATAAAATATCAAGTATCGAAAATGTATCAAATTCGATATTATATTTCCAATAACAACATCGTTATCGCTACTGACTAAAACCGCTGGAAATCAGAGCCGTATTTTTTTTCCATTTTATCGATATATTTTTTTCGATATATCGAAATCGATATTTTTTTAAATTTTTTTTTTTTTTTTTTTTTTTAATAAAAAACGTTGCCCCACACTAGGAATTTCTCCTGTATCGTGGGTGCGATTACAAACATTTAAACTCACATACACAAACAGCCAGACCCGGAACAACTACTGGTAGGTCATACAAATATTTGTTCCGTTCGGGAATCGAACCCGCGACACGCAGCGCAGTAGTATCGATACTTTTTGGCGTATAAATCTATCGGGTAACAAATAGCTCGGCAAATGAACTCCAGCTCTGACAGACTTTGAATTTAATCATTTATTCTATCTATTTAGCCAGTAACGTCCCACTGCAGGGCAAATGCCTCATTTTAAATTATTCCTCGTAGATAATAAATGCACTTTTGAAAATTATTCGCTTGTTTTCCTTATAGATACATTTTTTAAATCCTGAACAGATAGTCTTCTTAGGTACACTTTTAGGTACAGTTATGCGCTAAATAATTATGTTGATAATGGATGATACTAAAAATAGATACACCGAATAATTATTAATTATTATACACCCATATTGCCTTACACCCTTGAAGAAAAATTTGAAAATGTTCGCAGTCGCCATCTTGGATTTTCATTTTGACCTCACTATCGGCTTTAGCACCCTCGTAAACCATGAAAACGATACCCATGATTAACCCGCGTTCTTTATTTGCGTCTTAATTACCGCAAATAAACGTATTTTCTTTTTTTTTTACTTATCATCACCGCGTAACCCGCTTACGCGGTGATGAAAAGTAAAAAAAACTTACTATAATTTAAAAAAAAGCATTTAAAAATAAATAAAGATGATCTATTGTCTATGGTCCCATTACCTACCTATTTATGATGGGTCCTTCTTTGTATCTAAAAGGAACAGAATCGAGAATTTTTCAAAAGTGTATCTACGAGGAATAATTCCTCATTTTCCCTTTTCCACACACGTCTGTCCTCATTGAGCCTGTCAGTTTAGGTAGGTTCTGTGTAAACTAGAGCAGACACCACGAACAAAATGTTTGCCAGTCCTATTATACTGTACTAGTTTCTGCCCGCGACTTCGTCCACGTGAAATTTCGCCCCCCGACCCATCGCCCGCGCTATTACTTCGTGTTTTCACTTAGCGTTCTTTCTAACTTTTTTCTTTTTGCTCGGCTCCTAATAGCCGTAGCGTGATGTTACATAGCCCATAACCTTCCTCAAGAACTGTCCTATCCAATGCAAAAAAAAAAAAAATCAAATCCAATTGGTAGTTCCGGAGATTACCCTCTACATACAAACGTTTCATTGTTATTCATTAGTTTTTCTTCCAGCCAACGAAATATATGCTAAACATAACTACATTGTATAAATAAATGTATTTTCTTTCTTTATTTAGCCACAGACTGTGTACAAGCAGTTTACCCATCAATCCAAAACTTCAGTACAGCAAACTGCGAATAGTTCGCAGTACAAATCTATTGAGTAACAAATAGCTCGTCAAATGAACTCGTGGCTCTAACAGACTTTAAATTTAATCATTTATTGGAACATTTTATCGTTATCAATTGGCTTTTCTTCCAGCCAACCCAATATATTATGCTGAGCATGGTTTGTTCCAAAACTATTTGATGAAACCGTAAACAAGCCCTGTTAAAAAAAATACAATAGCCGTATACTCCATTTGAAATAAGATTAGACTTTTAAACAAACCTTTTTTTACAGTCCGTTCAACCGATTTTCACTTCTATACTGTACGCATAAGGATGGCATTAAAAGCAAAAAAGTAGTTACAATACCAACTGTTTACTGCAGCTGTCATTTGTCATGCCACCAACGCAATATAAGTCAATATTGGTTGAACGGACTGTAAAAAAGGTTTATTTAAATGTGTAATCTTATTTCAAATGGAGTATAGATATATAAGTCAATCGTCATCCTGAGGATGCCTCGTTGAGAGGTAAAAACACGTGTCGATTTCTTATAGGATTATTTATGACTTTTTAGGAATAGATAAACGGAATAGGTTATAAATATATCTACGGCTATTGTATTTCATAATGGATTTCCGCAAGGTCACGCCTGAATCAATTAACTAAACCCTGTTCAGGTTAAATTCGTACGCAATCACTTCTTAAAGGGCATTAGTAACAAATTCATTTGTATTTAAAAGGTTTCAACTTTATATCTCATTTGCTTTTTCCAACTATTAAGTAATGTTGAATAACATTATTAAATTGTAATCAAACAGTAATCGACTAAGAGCAAATTTTATCAACAAAATTGAATTTAAACGAAATCAGCACATAAACCACGTTTAAGAGCTGTCAATGTCATTATTTTCTTTGGAATATTGACACTGACAGCTCTTGAACTCGGATTAGATATCCTGATCGCGTTCAATTTTATTGGTGAAAAAAATAAGATTGTAAATTAATTTCGATTATCAAAAAACATCTGCAAGGTGATTAAAAATGTCGGGTAGTTAAGTATTCAAACAAATAATCAAATCAAAGCATTCAATTTGTAAGTGGCACTACAAATTGGCGTAGATGCCAATTTGTAGTGCCACTTACAAATTGAATACTCTTTTTTTTTTTTGGTTGTGTAATTCTCAAATAACTTCTCCCGCTCTGGGCGGAGCGGACGGGCGTGTCAGACTCTTACTAAAACCCACCCGTGTTCCTTCAGTTGCCATGTTGCCGGGGGCCACGATCTCCCTTTCGGACTTCTTCGTAACCCCGTTCTCACCGTCCGCAAGCCCGCGCCTTTTTTTTTTTTTTTTTTTTTTTTTTTTTTTTTTTTTTTTTTTTTTTTTTTTTTTTGGGTGGGAAATCATCAAATGACTTCTCCCGCTCTGGGCGGAGCGGGAGGGCGTGTCAGACTCTTACTGACTAAAACCCACCCGTGTTCCTTCGGTTGCCGTGTTGCCAGGGGGCCACGATTTCCCTATCGGTTTTCTTCGAACCCCCGGCAGGCATTGGCCCTAGCGGACCCCGTCAATTCTGCTGACATCTCTTTGAGGCGCGCGTGGAACACAACGCGCCGTCGACCCGGGCTTGGTCCTTATCGGACGGCGAGCTACCCATTGCTCACCGTCCGCAAGCCCGCGCCTACGGTGGCCAAGAATCGGCCTGCGACTCACGACGCCCAAGGCGTCTCCTGCGGCGGTTAGGGGCGTGAGGGTGCGAAATTTGCCTCTCCCTCACGCGTTCCGCTTCCTCCTTCACGAGCATTACTGCTTCGCAGAAGGTACCCTACGGTTTCAGATCCATTTGTTTACATTTTCCTTAGGTACGTTTGGAACAGACCATATAAATTACATTATCTAGCCACAGACTGTTGACAAGCAGTTTACCCATCAATCCAAAACTTCAGTACAACAACTTACGAATAGTTCTACGTACAAATCTATTGGGTAACAAATAGCTCGGCAAATGAACTCGTGGCTGTAATAGGCTTCTGTGTAACCTTGCTGTCGGCCATTTGTTATGGCTTCGGCTTGTTCCGACGTAAGTTGAGTGGGGCTGTGGATTTTGTGATTTGTGATTGGAGGTTATTACTTGCGAATCAGTAAGACTCACTGCTGTTGTATTTTGAAGTGAAAACTTCTTTGGGCGCGTTCGGCATTTTTGTGATGGGAAAAAACAATTGAACTAGCGACACCGTTACCGACACCTCATTTTTGTAAACGCGATTCTGCTCTTTATTTAGGTACATTACATTGCGGATCAATGTTTTAGCAAGTATTTTTACTTTAAAGTTTTTGGAAGTTTTTTTTTGTAAACGTGACTGTGCTCTTTATTTAGATTAGGTTACGGACCAATGTTCTATACAAGTATTTTTCTTCCACCAAGGTGATCTTGTTCAAGTTTTCATTTCTGTTGACACTCCCGGAGTGCTACTGTTTTAAGCTATTGCATAGCTTTTATCGCGGGCTTTGAGCGCGGCGACCGAATCAAGAAATTCCGTAACGAAAATAAAACCTAACACCCCCCACTCCGCCTACCATGTAATGACGGTTTCCCATGACAACATCACGTTGTCATGGGAAACGTGATGTTGTCATGGGAACGTAATTTTTGTTTTATGTCATCACGTCATCATCCCAAGTGTAGCGTTGACAAATAGGAAGTATGGAGGTTACAAATGCTATGCAATAGCTTTACCGCGGCAGTCCCCGAGTGCCACACGTTTTTTTTGTTGTAAGATGCACTTGCATATTACAAAAAGTTCATCCGTAAAGGGTCAATGTGAGAAGGGTATTATTAATTTATGTAATTTCAATTTATTTTTACATGCTGTTTCCAATGATTTTTGCTTTAGTATTAGTGGACGTTTATTAGAAAATTCGAAGATGATGAAAGCCAACATTAATTAGCATCATAATTTAATATTATCTATGTATTAATACGTGAAGCAAAAAGTTTGTACCCCTTTTTACGAAAATTACGCGGATGGAGGAGTATGAAATTTGGCACAGTTAAAGTTTATATGGAGAAGGAGTGCAGAAAGCTAATATTTTTATAAAATATGTATTAGAAATAAATTATATTAGTCCTTCCATGCGTTGTAAACACACACACTCTTTTGTTTATGGTTAAAGATGGCTACCTAAAGCCCTCAGTACACTTTGAGCGAGTGACGGGCTCGCCCAACGTGTACTGGGGGCTTTAGAATAATGACATGGCAGCATGGAATTAGTATGTACTATCATGGCAGCATAGAATTAGTATGTAGGTATTATACATGGAATTAGTAGGAAATATCTTAAACTATCCTAACAAAGTTAAAATTTAAATGAATTATGGTCGAATTTCGACCACTGCGCGACCTAGTACCTATTCTATTATTTTTCCATAGCTAACTCAAAAATTACAACGTTATTTCGATATAAACTTTAAAACTAACAAAACCACGTTCACAACTCACGTTGCTTTTCCGCAAAAGAAAAGCTTTAACATTTCAATTCACTTTTAAATTAACTTATCGCGGTGTTCCGTTAAATTTATTAGTGAGGAATCTTTATTTAATTTCAGTCAGTTTGTTCATGATTATCATAAATACCATTGTAACCCTGTGTGGCTGAAATTTAAATTACACTTACATTGTAAAGGTATCGTTAATGCATATTTATGAATGGGGGAAAAATCTCGACACACAGTCATTAGTAAAGCATTACTTCGACCGAGGTGTAAGATGTGAGCGACGAGCGAAAAACAATACGAAAGATATTTTTCCGAGGCACAGTGGAATCTGACTCGCACTTGATTAGTTTTATCCTACTGATTTTACAGTTCAAGCCATTTCATAAAAAAACATTCCCTATTATTAGTATTATTTTACTTTTCATAACTGTTATTATTATTAAACGAAAACTTACTGTCTTATTAACTATATACAAGAGAAAAAGATCAATCAGGAACTTGGCATAACAAGTTAAATATGATTGATGGGAATGCTCCTCTTGGCATAAAATGTATGGTATAACGATTTCGCATAACTTTTATTAGCATAATAATACTGTGGCATGTGGATTAGGTTAAGGTGCGGCGGGGGTGGCCCTAGGGCCAACCTTGAGCCGCGAACATGTTTGTTTATTTTATTTTATGGGTTTATTATTTTTATTCCAAAGAAAATTATGTCCAAATATCATTATGCGGTTACAATATTACGCTTTATAACATTATGCTTCATTATTATTATGCCAACAGTATTTATGGCAATATATTTTATGCTTATCATTAGTAAACCTAGGAAAATTACTGACAACGTTTCAATATATTTCCCTTTTGCAAAAGCTACTATAATAATGTTTAGGCATTCTTTCTCTCGCTAATCTCTTTTAACTTACATCCGACTATTACTAAGGGCGGGCATAATGGGCGCGTGCGTCTGACGGGGCACGCCCCACTCCGCTCACTTTGTTCCAAATGTATTGGACACTGTTCGCGTGTTCTTTTTGCTATCAGTGTGTACTTTACTAATTTTTTATGACTGAATAGGCTTACAGCTTTTACTTGTTATAACGATGATTAAACAATTTATTTATTATTTTTTTGTTATACTGATATTGTAGTCTGTTATCACCTTATCTCTTTAGCTTGAATTTAGGTGAATTTTAAGGCAACATGCTTAAGAAAATGCTGAGAAAATTATGAAGCTATGGTGTCCTATAACCAGCTGCATCCGGTTAGACTGGAAGCCGACCCCAACATATGTAGTTGGAAAAGGCTAGGCAGATTGATTGATGTTCTACCTTAGTACAAAATTGAAATAGAACGTGAGATACATCTTGTAGTAAAAGCTACCGTCATAGTGCCACTATAGAAATAAAGCAATACGTACGTGAACAGTCTATTTTCTTAATGTCCCTCGGGTATCATCGGATTTCCGAATACAAACGAATGCTAATTTCTAGATTTATCGTGTATAATAATCATTTGAATTCAGAACTAAGTACTATATTGTTGTTTTGTTTTGATTTCCGTGTGAACTATATAGAGCTATAAAACTATTTTCCTATCTGTCGGGTCTGCGACTTTAGCGGCAGGAATTTTTGTAATAAATTACATTAAGTTAAAAGAGTATTAACAATTCTATATACTTCCAAGTCGATTGAGAGCGTCCGGTCTGCACCAAGTGCAAAGGGCAACTGATAGAAATCCGATGACTGACGAAACACGAGGTTTGCCGAGGGACATTAAGAACATATTTGTACTGTACGTACGTACGTGTTCTGAAATAAACAAAGTATAAAAATTTGCCCACCATTTTAATTGCCAAACCCTCAACATGCAATACCACAAATATAAAATAACGTCAATATCAATCGGAATTCATTACACTCCACTCGGTGACTCCCTCTCAATCACCCACATACCATACCAGCATTAATTGTTTTAATTAACAAACACTTACCTATTTGTTCAATTGTTTCAGGTATTTAATGCTGATGGCAAGTTGCGGGTAGTTCGATGAAGCGGTATCCATTGAGTGTCCGTACTGTCCGATGACCGCAGTCGTTAGCGTTGTGAGGCGGTGACCACGATGTGGTGGCACGTGGTGCAGGAGTATGTAGTTTAGTGCATGTGTACTTACTGTGTAACGTAGTTACTGTATGGCAAAGTCGTTGCGTTGCCCTTTTTTAACCGATTTCCAAAAAGGAGGAGGTTATATGTTCGTCGCGTATGTTTGTTTGTTTTTTTTTTATGTATGTCCACCGATTTCTCCGTCAATTGTGGACCGATTTTGAAAATTCTTTTTTGTTTGAAAGGGTATGCTCTCGAGGTGGTCCCATATAAATTTTATTAACTTTGCTTTGATAGTTTTTAAGTTAGCTTCAATAATACGTACTTTTTCCCACTTAGTATGTGGATGATATGATAAGTTCCTATCACTGTTATTTACATAGCAGGTAGTGGTTTTCAAATTTGTGTGGGTTGGGTACCACAACTAAAAAGTGAAAAATAAAAACACATAAACAAAATCTTTTTACAAAAAAAAAAAACAACCGACTTCCAAAAAACACTACAAAGTAAAAAAATAACTTTAATTTCGGAAGTCGGTGTCTTTGGTTTTGAATGCTCGTTTTTTGTCACCGACTTCCGAAATTAAAGTTATTTTTCACTTTGTAGTGTTTTGAGGAAGTCGGTTGTTTTTTTTTTTGTAAAAAGTTTTTATTACGAGTTAATGATAACAATAAATCGTTTATTTATAAAAAGGGGCAAATTTACAATAAGTGACTTAATAATTAAAATAGAGCACAGTTGCTTATTTGCCTGAACTAGGTTGAACCTGCGTTTCAAGCTAGAAAGTGCATAAATACTTAATGTAATAAATTAACTATGAAAATTAAATATAAACTATATTAAAATTAGGTAAATAAAGTAAAATACTATGTTAGCGGTTCTATTTGCAGACAACAAGTAGATCTTCGATCCCCGGTGACGCTGGATCGCGTATACTCGGCGGTAAATCGCGTATACTCGGCGCTGAATCGCGTATACGTAAGAAATATTTGTATGACCTGCAAATAGTTGATCCAGGTCTAATTTTTAGTTTATGTGAGACTTGTTTGTAACAGCAACCACGTTGCTAGAGAAAATCCTTGTGTGAGGCAAATTTTTAAATTAAATGACACAGCGCTTAAATCACATAACCGTGAGACCAGTGGCGTGCGTTTCATAAAGACAGAAAGACACTGCCTACCCTAGTTCTGATAATAGATCTAATATTATTTTATCAATAAACAAAACAAATCATAAATCAGCTCCACCTATCGAGTGCCGGTGGTATCATCATTCGAATTTCGCATCATCTCGATTCGCGCTGCACTAGCGCCGCCTCGCCTCTGCCACGGTAAAGACACAAACTATTCGTCTCTGAATGTTTTTATGTGTGCTCTCGTGGTAAGTCGTATTTAATGTGTGTGCGTTCCTATAGCTACGTGGACTTTGCTGACACATAATGACAAAAATCACGCACACAACTGCAAGAAAAGCCAGTGTCTTTTTGTAGTTATTCTATACAGCTAAGACGAAAAATTACGACTCGTACCGAACATTACCGAACGAAAGTTTGTTATGCAATGCAATGCAAATATTTTAGGAAATAACATTGTTTCATTGAATTTTATACATTTAGATGACCATAATTTTTTGTCGTATTACTTTTTTTACCCTTTAATGCTCGTTTTACTATAGTCGCCATATTGTTTGACGTGTGTTGTGTTTGTGAATACGCTATCAAGTAATTAGAATTTGATTGTTGTTATTAGTGTAAAATGGATAATATTGTCTGTGAAAGTTGTTCAGATGGTGTGTGTATTGAGAAAATAAAACATGATGCGTTTTCAAAACTATCTTTCGGTGAAAAAAAACAAGTTATCGAGATAGGTCGTGGTACACCGGATTTGCAATTAATACAAATTAAAGGTAAAGTTAATCGTAAATTCAATCAAAAACAATTTGATTCATATCATTGGCTGACAGGTTGCATACACAGTAATCGGTTATTTTGTTTCGTTTGTCTACTATTTTCAAATAATAAAACCGTCTGGAACGACACCGGTTACGCTGATATTCATAATTTTCCTACCGCCGCGAGAAAACATGAACAATCTGAAAAACACTTAGAAGCTTCCCTTAAATATCACACCTTTGGAAAAAATCGTATAGAGACGCGTTTAAACTCTCAGATACAAATTGACATTGATAGACATAACGCGAAAGTCGATCGGAACCGAAATATTTTTCAGCGACTAATTGATATTGTTTGCTTTTTAGGGAAACAAGAGCTCGCTTTTCGTGGACATGACGAATCTGCTTCGTCAGTGAATAAGGGCAATTATTTAGAAATGGTCGACTTGCTCGCGAAATACGACGGAGTGTTGGAAAACCATTTACAAAATTGTACTAGCTCATTTACGGGTTTATCAAATCGTATTCAAAATGACCTAATCTCTAGTATAGCGTCTGTAATGATCGAAACAATAAAACAACAAATCGCTTCCACTGATTTTGTAGCTGTGATGGTCGATGAAACACCAGACGTAAGTGGCAAAGAGCAACTAGTACTGGTTTTAAGATATTTTCATAAGTCAGAAGTGTTTGATCGATTTATAAAGTATATTGACGTAAGTTCCGACCGCACCGCGAAAACTTTAAGTGCCATCATACTGCAGATTTTATCAGAATTTAACTGTTTGTCGAAATTAGTAGCTCAGACATATGACGGTTCAGCTGTCCTGTCATCTGAACGGAACGGCGTTCAGTCGCTGGTTCGCCAGCAATGTCCTCTTGCTGAATACGTTTGGTGTTCCGCCCATGTCCTTAATTTGGTACTTTCCAAATCGTGCGAACGTATTCCAGAAACTAAACGTTTTTTCAATCTCATAAAAACATTAGCAAGTTTCTTTAATAATAGTACCAAAAGGCAAAACCACTATAATAAAATAGCTGATATGAAAAAATTGCCTCGCGTTGCTGACACTCGATGGACTTACAATTCGCGTACTGTAAATGTAATTTTCAATTCTTCTTTACATTTAATTGATTTATTTGAGGATATGGTTGAAAACGAAGACTCTTGGGATGGCGAGACATTAAGTCAAGTTTCGAATTTGTTACACAATTTAAAAGACTTTCAATTCCAGTTTTTACTCCATGTGTTTAACGAAATATTCGCAAAAACTGATGTGCTTTACGAAATTATGCAAAAAAAGACATCAGATGTGACTTATTGCATTAAAAAAATTAAGGAGTTTGAATCGTTTTTAGAATCATTCAGATCTAGGTTTGAATTAATTTTTGAAAGCGTAAAAATAATCACAGGGCCGCCAAAACGAAAACGTAATGTTGTAGACGCAAAAATCAATTTTAAGCGGATTTTTATTGAAATTATAGACAATATATCCAACGAATGTCGCGACCGGTATAAAAATCTGAAAGAATTAAATTTTTTTGGACTACTTGAATGCGAAAATTTCAATAAATATAATGACAATTTTCCGGTTGAACTAGTATCGCAATTCGTAAATGTTTATAAATTATACGACTTTAACTTAGACCGCCTTATCAATGAGCTCAAATGTGTTTATAAATCTGCCGAATTCAAAAACCTTAGTATTTACGAAATTATAGAACAATTTTATGAAAATAACATAAATACAGTTTTTCCCAAAGTGCTGCGTTTGGCAAAATTAATTGTTACAGTTCCCGCGAGCAGTGCTTCAACCGAAAGGTCATTCTCGTCGCTAAATCGTATACACACCTACTTAAGAAATACACAAGGCCAGCAACGACTTACAGATCTTTCCATGATTTCAATAGAAAAAAATCTTCTTACGGAAATAAAACGCCTTCCCAACTTTTACGATTCCATATTGCACACATTCTTACAGAAAGATAGGCGTGTAGATTTAATATACAAATAAAACAATCCTATATAGTATACTCACATCCATCACCATCTTTTCACTGCTTTTATTTAAATTTTGCAAATCACACAAACACTACAAAACATCAAACAAACGCGCCGAAAGGCCACTTTGAATATCCGTAAATTGATGTGTCTATAAAATCAGTCAATCTATTGATATTTGAGCTGGAATTTGGCAATTACCTACATTATCAATCGACAAGACGACGCGACGAACCAAAACCAACGTGCAGTATTTTTGGTGAGTAAAATTTTCTGCCTACCCTGTCTTAAAACTGTGTGCACGCCACTGCGTGAGACCGTTCATTGAAATCTATTACTTATAGAACAACTACAGATAAAGATTTAATTTCAAACTCAAAACATTTGCACTAGCGGACGTCACGCGGTTTCACCCGCGTAGTTCCTGTTCCCGTGGAAGTACGGGGATAAAATATACCCTATGTTACTCGCTGATAATGTAGCTATCCATTGCTGAAAGAATTTTTCAAGCAAGTCCAATAGTTTTTAAGTTTATTCGTTACATACAAAAATACAAATCTTTCCTCTTTATAATATTAGCCTTAGATAAACCAATTACAAGCACTTTTGAATTGTCAAGGGGTCGGTCAGTCAGAAAGATGAAGCTAGTTGCCCATTCCAAAGCGTAGTAGGTACCTATGGAGAAGAACGGACAAGAAACTCTTTGATACTATAAACGTGCTGTAGGTTAAAAGCAAACAGCACACAATAAATCTAAATAAACCAACAAAATCAAAACAAAGTGAAAACCCGTCAGCGAAAATTAAAAACGAAAACCATTACGACCACAATTTTAATCAATCATGGGACCACAATAAATCACTCTGTATAGTGACGTGAAAAAAACTAATGAATGAGGAAAAATCCTGTAAAACAAGCTCTTGATTGTCGCCCTACACTTAATTGTGTTCAACCGCGATAATACAGATTAATGATCGTTTTGTAAAGCGTTTATCATAATTTATGGACACCACTTTGTGTAATTTAAAAGTTTTGTGTACTGGGAAGTTTGATGTATTTTGTATTGAGATAGTAGTTTGTTTGTTCGATAGTGGTTTGTGGAGTTAGATAATAGAAGTTTTGGTTAGAAGCATAATACACAAACCTTCTCCAAATACCGAAATTCATTCGGTTACGGTTCTGTATGTCTTTCAGTAGTTTTGAAGGTGATTAAACTCAAACTCAAAGCATTTATTTCAAATAAACCAATTACAGGCACTTTTGAATTGTTAAGGGGTCGGTCAGTCAGAAAGATGAAACTAGTTGCCCATTCCAAAGCGTAGTAGGTACCTATGGAGAAAAACGGGCAAGAAACTCCATGGACACGCTTTTAAATCAAAATATTGGTTACATCATTCTTGTTGAAGTTTTATACATGTGAGAACGTTGCAGAACGTTAAAAGCGTCCGTAATAAAATTAAAACAATAAAAAATTAAATTAAAATAGATCAAATAGATCATAAATAAAATAGATCAGTCACATTGCGGACTTATTCTGCATAATTTTATAACTATTAACCATCTTTGTTCGTATTAAACCTTGACGAAGGTTAATAGTACATTCAATATTATATGAAACTAGCTGCGCCCCGCGGTTTCACCCGCATAAGTCTCGATCCCGTGGGAAAAAAAAAGTATCCTATGTTCTTTTCCAGGGCATCATCTATATATGTGCCAAATTTCATCCAAATCCGTTCAGCCATTTTAGCATGAAGGCGTAACAAACAAACTTACTTTCGCATTTATAATATTAAGGACTAGCTGCGCCCCGCGGTTTCACCCGCATAAGTATCGATCCCGTGGGAAAAAAAATAAAAGTATCCTATGTTCTTTTCCAGGGCATCATCTATACATATATATGCCAAATTTCATCCAAATCCGTTCAGCCGTTTTAGGGTGAAGGCGTAACAAACAAACTTACTTTCGCATTTATAATATTAAGGATTATTAAATTAGGCTATGTACCCATTCTATTAACCTTCATAATGTTTTCTTTACTCTTTCTTGGAAATTGTGGAAATTGTTTCAATTAATAGATATTGTTTGCCACGAAATTAAACACAGGGTAGTAAGCCGGACGTAATAAAATCGCGACGGTATTTTATCCCGCACTGGATTTTCAACTCTCGGTGCTAAGCCGAGCGTTGAAAACCCAACGCGCTGGGACTCACTCTCGTCCCAGCGCCTTGTAAAAACACACTGTTGGATTTTCAACTCTCGGCGCTAGCAGAGCGTTGAAAATCAAGTGCACGAAGAAAAATCGCCGCGATTTTATTACGTCCGTGCGAACGTCGGCTAATGCCGGCTACACACGTAACGATATATCGTAGCGATTAATCTGCGCAAACTGATTTGCGCAGATTTATCGATCGTATGTATGATAAATCGTTGCAGATTATCGTTCATCGGTGGTAGTTGCAATTTCTATTAGATAAATCGTTGTCGATTGCATTTGCTTATCGCTCTCTGCAAAATGACGGAAGAAGAAAGAGGTGGACACCGCGAACAACTGCAAGAGTTCATAGAGGGCTACAGAAGCGAACTTTGCCTTTGGAAGAATAAATCCAAGGATTACCATGATCGAGAAAAAATAAATGCCGCCTACAACACATAACCAGGCCTAATATCGCAAGTGCGTTATCATCTTCCATCGTGGATGACATGTTTCTTGCGTGAGCTTCTGCGGAGAACTGACGATCGACGTCGATATCGGAGGCGTGTGGAGACACGTTCGATTTATCTGCACAGTCTGAAATCGCTACGATATATCGTTACGTGTGTAGCCGGCATTAAACTCAAACTCAAACTCAAACTCAAAGCATTTATTTCAAATAAACCAATTACAGGTACTTTTGAATTGTCAAGGGGTCGGTCAGTCAGAAAAATGAAGCTAGTTGCCCATTCCAAAGCGTAGTAGGTACCTATGGAGAAGAACGGGCAAGAAACTCCACGGACACTCTTTTAAATCAAAATATTGTTACAAAATATTGGTTACATCATTCGTGTTGAATTTATACATGTGAGAACAATGTAGAAAGACGTGCACGTTAAAAGCGTCCGTAATAAAAATATAATAACATTCAAAAATTTAAATAAATTAAAATAAAATAAACCGTGGCAGCTAAGAGATGACCAGTCCCTACTGAAGGCGCCCGTTCACGAACATGACGCATGGATCAGCACCATTTAGCTCAACCATTTTGAAGGGAACTTAATGATCCAACACACACGCCACCATCAGCGAGACATTTGAGTGAGCATGACATACTCTCAGCTGCCAGAGCACATTCAAGTCAATGAAAGACGTACCCAGTAAATGGTAGCTTTATGGAATGTACAACATGGTCACAGTGCTCACACATGTGATATGCAATTATACAATACAAAGAGATTGAATTTATACAAGGAAAAGATAGTTTTACAATCTTCAGCAGCTGCAACAATATTTTCGAATGCTAATCAATTAGTTTATGCGCCCTTGTGGAGCTGGACCAGCGCTGAGCCAAGCATTTTTATCAGCGATGTAATCCCCCAACTTATAATATGCTTGGCAGCATAGTGTGCGTTTTATACATGATTTAAATTTCGTTTCGTTCAGTTGGAGTATGTCTATGTGTATTAGTCTGTAAGACCAACGATTGCCAATGAAGTCAACACCTATAACAATCGCATCAGTTCATTTCACTCACTGCACTCTTTCTCTTTCTCCTTCAAAGAATCGACCAATGTATTCCTAACACCTGGCTCGCATTGTCCCTCAAGACACATCCTCAGTTAAGCCATTTTCACACAGCACGTTTTATTCGGCAGTTTTAATCGAGCTTCCTCTTGACTGAGCAGCATAACCGTAGGAGCTATCGATCCGATATAAAATTATCTTTTTGAAGGCAATGCGAGGATTATATGTAGCGTAATTTTTTTTTGTAGGTTTATGTTGGCTTATGTTGATGTGACATTCATTATGAGTTTTTCATTGCAAGGTTGGTTTATGTGACTTCTTTAGGCGCTCTTTGCGCTCTTTCTGAACATTGAACGAAACTGAACCGTCACGCTCGGGTCGGTGACGCTGAATCGGGTATAATCGGTTGCAGTTGGTCGGTGACGCTGAATCGAGTGTAATCGGAGTTGAATGGCGCATACTCGGCTCTGGTCGTAAGTTTTCACTTCTATCGTATGACCATAGGCATACACCGACTTTTTTCTTTGTCTATTCATTTCATTTTACAAACCTTTTGTTTGTGATGTTCTTGTTCGAGTTCTAATAAATGCATTTTGCTTTTGTTTTTCTTTTCCACACGTTTGTGGGTAGAAAACACAAACCAATGAACCAGTGACTGTGGTCAATTCAAGACGTCTCCAACTATTTAATTACTCAAAACAGCCCTAAGATTAACGCTAACTTTCTGATATGATGATGGTTTTCTCTTCGCTGCATCTCTATCTCTTATACAGTGTCTAATAAATGGGTTTGGTAGGTAAAACAAAAGTAATAACATATACAGTCCATACAATATTATGGATACTATGACCCACATAAATTTCATACAGGAACAATATTTCACCACAAAATATGCGTCATAAAAATCCACCGAACTGTCTGAGACGATCTTAAATATCCACAGAGCATATTTCGTCTACCTTCATAACTTGCAGTATAATCCGCTGGAAGAGTCATTCTGGGAGATTTTTTACTAAGCACTTCCATATAGCCGACTCTGTGTCAGGCTTGGCTCACTTGCGAATTTCTGTGAAATATGGAGTAGGTACACACGGCTATACATCAAGCTATATATAAATTTCCAGTATAGGCTGACCTCGCATTGTACGGAAATCCTATACAATGCGAGATCAGCATTAACTGGAAATGTATAGCTTGATGTGTAGTCGTACTGTACATTTCCAGTATAGGCTGACCTCGCATTGTACGGAAATCCTATACAGTGCGAGATCAGCATTAACTGGAAATGTATAGCTTGATGTGTAGCCGTGTGTACGTACCTATTACTACTTGGGTAGGTATTATTTAATAGTTTGATATTTTTGGTGTTGGGGTGTCTATTATACCATATAATGACAGCTGCACGGGTCGATCGAAGGTTAAGCTGCACTTGCCACGGTCAGTTCGCGGATGGGTGATCATCCACTACATATCGAGACCCCTCCTTAAGCCGTTGGTCTCAAGCTGTACAAAGGAAAGACCGGTTAAGCAGACGACATCTTCCTTTTAAGCTATTGCATAGTTTTTATCGCGGGCTTTGAGCGCGGCAACCGAATCAAGAAATTCCGTAACGTGACGAAAATAAAACCTAACACCCCCCACTCCACCTACCATGTAATGACGGTTCCCATGACAACGTGGTGTTGTCATGGGAACGTAATTTTTGTTTTATGTCATCACGTCATCATCCTAAGTGTAGCGTTGACAAATAGGAAGTATGGAGGTTACAAATGCTATGCAATAGCTTTACCGCGGCAGTCCCCGAGTGCCACACGTTTTTTTCTTTTTTTTTGTACCGGTGTGGAAAATCTTCATGGATGTCTTCCGCCCTGAGGTGGGCGAAAGGGTCTGTCATACTCCTACTGACTAAAAACCACCCCGGTGTTTCCTTCCTACACTTGGACCAGGGATCATGAGATCTTGTGCGCCTTCCATGATCCACGACCGCCCATTTTTGCGGGCCACCTCATGCTCGCAGGGGGAGTGAAGTAGCCGACAACCTCCTAGACAAATTACAAATTTCCGACAGCGGTAGCGGGGAAAACTGCCCAAGGTGCTTTGGTACAAGCATTGAAGTATTGAGTAGATAAAGTACGGTATAGGCAGTTCAGAACTTGATCTTACCCTTTATTTGAAATTCGAATGGAACAGAACAATATTCTATATCATGTTACCAACTTGTAGGCTTCAGCACCAACTAAGATATATATCAAAAGTATTCCATTCACAATTCTCACATTGTTATCGGATATGCGTTGACGGAAGGCTGATGTTCATGGCTGGTTTAGCAAGTAATGTTCTGGAGAACGTGTTATGTAAAAGAGTAATGTACTCGTATATGTTTCTCTTTATCTGTAAGATCGATCGCGTTTTCTGCTTGCTTACCTATGCAATATCTTTTTCAGTATCATTTTTCTTTATAGTTATTTTTTTGCTTTGGGGTTAGAGGTTGTTGACTACCACAAAGCTGTGTTTATCAGCGGGTCTAAACGGTCACATATTCCTCTAAAAGCAATTCATTTTCTAAATTCCCAGCAATTCCTCTATCGTGACACATTTTAGCTGAACCATATTCAATTCAATTCATATCAGAATCATATTTGGTGTAAATATTGCCACATGAAAAAATTAAGTCCGTAATTTCACCGGATGTTTTTTCTTAACAGTTTTTATTAATTAAATGAGATTTTTATTTTTTATTTCTACACCATAATTTTACCGGATAATTCTTCTTTACAGTTTTTATTAATCACATGAGATTTTTATTTCTACAGTTTGAATGTTATTTCATTATAATACAAAACTGCATGAGGTCCTGGGTTCGATTCCCGGGTCGGGCAGTGTTTTTGGGTTTTTCTATCTGAAATTTCTCAGTAGCAGCCCGGAGTCCGGATTAGTGCCCAGTTGATGGCAATAGGCTCGCCCCCTATTACATGGGACTTAAATATAACTGGCGAAATGTGGGTGTACCTGCTACAGGGACACCTCTGCACAACCCTTCGGGGAAACAAGGCGTGATGTTATTTTTTTTTTTTGTACAAAACTGTCAAACAGATGAATTGCGTAATATGAATTGATCGCAGATAATATTATGAATTGTCAGTTTGTGTGATTCATAATATTATCATAATTTGATTCTGCCAAAGCGGCCGTTTTTGATCCCCAGTTGTTTAACAGCTAAACAACTGTTTAACACGACATTTAAGTTTGACGTAAGAATGAAATTAATAGGCACACTTTGAACCAATATCTACAGACTGTTCACTATAACTTGTCCCATGCCGTCATATTGGCTCCATATCATATCAAGCTTAGTTACAATACAAATAGAGTTAAAAATGGCGACTAACAGAACAGTGCTACCAATCGCGTCACGGGACAAGTTATAATAAACGCACTATAAGTAGTGAGGTGTATTTTTAGACACTCAATGTCATAGTCCGTGCCTAGCCGAAGTTGCAAATGGAAATGACATGGTGTCAATTGTCAGAGAGCAGGATTTGCACGGATTTTAGTCAGACGTGTTCAGGTGTCAGAAATGTTTCAACTGGGAACTTAGTTGTCTGTAGCTATTCTAAGCCCACGTTCGGACGGACGTAAAAATATCGCAGTGGGATTTATTCGCACACTGGATTTTCAACGCTCTGCGTAGCACCGAGAGTTGAAAATCCAACAGTGTGTTTTTTTGACGCGCTGGGATGCACTCTGTTGAATTCTCAACGCTTGGATTAACACCGAGAGTTGAAAATCTAGTGCGCAATAAAATCCCGCCGCGATATTTTTACGTCCGTGCGAACGTGAGCTAATAGTGACTGACGAAAATAGTATTTTGCGTCCGGAAATTAAACCGACCGAGTCCTTATTTAATATCAATTCCTTTTGAACTTTTCAATAAAACCACAAGCTTTTGGATGTGTTCCGAATGATAGTTTTCAAACTCACTTTGTTAGAAAAGATAAATAAATCCAAATAGCTCCGATTGGCCATAGCGGACGCAATAAAATAGATGATCCTCTATAAATTACCATACAGGGGTCGGATAAAACCCGTCACAAAGATTAATCACAATAAAACATCCGATTTCGCGTGAATCCTCACTATTTTCATGGTTTTTCTTGCCTTTTCGAGGCTGTAAATATGAAATAATTTTTTGAAGTGAAAACTTCTCTAGGCGCGTTGGGCATTTTTGAGATGGGACTAAACCATTGATTTCGCGACACTGTAACGATACCACCGTTGATATCTTTTTTAATGATCAAAAGGACCATTAAAAAGACATCAACGCGTTGATTACCGCGGTGCCGATTGTTTTTTCAAGTTTTCACTTCTGTCGGCATTCCCGGAGTGGCACTGTTTTTTTTTTTTGTTGAAAATTAATAGTGGACAGAATAGTAGGTATTTTCTTCAAGCACAAACCGCGATATGATTTTCCTATCAGCAACATCTCAGGAGCCTCAGGAGATGAGTATCCAAAAAAACGATGATACGACAAATTTTAACTAGAAAACAGAAACCTAAGTAGTAGTAAGTACCAACTTCCACGTTACTAACTTCAAGAATTACGAACTTCCATACAAAATTTTATCCCCTATTTACCCTTTTAGGTTTCTAGTGCTAACGGTTTAGGCTGTGCGTTGTCTGTCAGTAAGCCCACGTTCGCACAGACGTAAAAATATCGCGACGGGATTTTATCGTGCACTGGATTTTCAACTCTCAGTGTTGAGCCGAACGTTGAGAATCTAACAGAGTGCATCGAAAAAAACACACTGTTGGATTTTCAACTCTAGGCGGTAAGCAGAGCGTTGAAAATCCAGTGTGTGAAAAAAATCGCCCACCTTGGCTAAGTGAATGAATTTAAGATTTTTATTAGTAAACAGCATGTGTATTAATTTCTGATTTGTAGATCTTTGAAAGTTGTTAAGGGTCGTCAGAAGCCCGAAAGTCTGACAACCAGTCTTACCAAGAGGTATCGTGTTACCCAATACCTAACTGGGTTGTGGAGGTCAGTCGCTCTATGTAAAATACTGGTATTCAGCTGCATCCGGTTAGACTGGAAGCCGACCCCAACATAGTTGGGAAAAGGCTAGGCAGATGATGATGTGTACTAATTTCTGTCACTTGCTCCGAATTTAGCACTATAAGTTCCACTAACGTGTTGCAAACAATCAAAAGAGTGTCAGCGAGTATTTTTGCTCGCTTTGAAATGTCGCTACGACAGATGAATGGACCAAGTATCCGTGTACCTGTGATACGGATTTATACAATCGTGCTCGCGACTCGTCATTCGACGAAACGTTCGGGTAAATGTTTCGACATAAACGACCTTTCAGTCATTCGCAGAGTATTCTTTGCAGTTATCATGAAAATAACAACAAACAGTACACGTTTGTTTAATTGATTTCGAGTAATCATTGGGTGTTTTCCCCTGGCACGGCCCCGGGACTACGGGTCACTAAGTGAAAAAAACCGGCCAAGTGCGTGTCGGACCACGCACAATGAAGGGTTCCGTAGTTGGGATGAATTTATCCCAAAAACAAACTTAACTTTGTAGTTGATAAACATGTTCTCCCATACGGAATGTATGGGAAAACATGTTTTTGCAACTGCAAAGTTAAGTTGGTCGATTATTACTCGATAACTAGTAAAGCCTACTTAGCTGTGATAGTTTTCCTTTTAATTTCGTTATATAAACTACTGCTGTAATTTTTTTCACACATCCAAAACCAACCATTTTGCTGCCAGGGGCGGACACTTGACTCTAACAAAAATGAGCACTTTAAAGCTTAATATTTTGCAAACGGATCCCTGAATTCAAAAATGGTTTTCACAAACTCATAATGTACCATGTGTGTCCCACACTATGGGATAAAAAAAAAAACATCACCACTTTACGTGTATGGGAGGTACCCTAAAAAAAATGTTTTTCATAATTTTGTTTTACCACTTAGTCGGCGTAATTAATATGTATCCCATCAAAAACATAAATGTGAAAATGGGAGCCAAATTCCATAAATATGGTTGTCGACTTCGCCGACAAAAGAATTGAAATCTAAATGGGTGCCAAGTTCTGTAGATAATCCTGAAATTTATTTATAAGAACATGCAACTTTCTAAAATAAAATTAAAACACAAATTCTTGTTTTTTCTGCTATAACAATGTTTGCTATTTAAAAATATAACTTCTTAAATTTGAACAGTCGAATTATTTACACAAAGCACTTAGGATAAATTGAAGCTCAAGATTTGACTTGGCTAGTTTTTACATACAAGTTATCTTATATTTGGCTAATCAATTTATCATCTTTATATTTGTCTACAGTGTCGCGGTGCAAAAGAACTAAAACAAACAGGGTAACTTTTTTATGCTGGTGTGCATTACAGCTACGTCTTACACTCGCGCCACGTCATTGTGCTGTAATTTTACTTTTTTAGTGTGCGTGCATTAAGCGGCTAACAGTTGGACGCTATTTTTTTATCGAGTTTACAGCTTTGACTGTCTACCTAGGCATATTTAATTATTATTATTTAATTTTAAGTAGGCACTCAACATCAAATAAGTAATTCATGATGTGCTTACCTGTAAGAAATTTGTACACTAGTCTATAAGTTTATTGCATGTATCTCATATCTTTGTATCGGTGTACTTAATTGTTGGTGAGCCAAATAAATAAAGTAAAATATTCATATTTTTGTTCTTTATGTTATGCGCAAGTTACTGTTTCTTATTGTAACTGTAAGGTCAAAATATCTTCTTTCTCTAAAATTTCAGCTTGC
The DNA here is from genome assembly GCA_963680765.1 of Agrochola lychnidis. NCBI lineage: Eukaryota > Metazoa > Arthropoda > Insecta > Lepidoptera > Noctuidae > Agrochola > Agrochola lychnidis. Next base: position 5,332,026 of record OY796849.1, on the reverse strand, counting down.
TGGTAAAAACTAGCCAAGTCAAATCTTGAGCTTCAATTTATCCTAAGTGCTTTGTGTAAATAATTCGACTGTTCAAATTTAAGAAGTTATATTTTTAAATAGCAAACATTGTTATAGCAGAAAAAACAAGAATTTGTGTTTTAATTTTATTTTAGAAAGTTGCATGTTCTTATAAATAAATTTCAGGATTATCTACAGAACTTGGCACCCATTTAGATTTCAATTCTTTTGTCGGCGAAGTCGACAACCATATTTATGGAATTTGGCTCCCATTTTCACATTTATGTTTTTGATGGGATATCATTACTTTTTGTAAAGAAATTATTATTATTCGTCAATCAAACGTGATCTATTAGATTCTTTTTGTAAATATGCGTAGCAATATTGTGTAAGAATGTAGGTATTTCTTTCGTAACAATTGTTACAATTTTCCGCAATGATATCAGATCGCTGAGCCGGCGCGGCAAGTATTATTATTAAAAAAAAACGTGTACAGTCGGGGAGCCTTATGTCGTATGGTATTTTACTGTGGGGTCGGGCTGCTGACATTGAATCCATCTTTATTTTGCAAAAGAGAGCTATCAGAGCCATTTATAATCTACGTCGCCGCGAATCTCTCAGGAAACTTTTTAAAAGGATTAATATTATGACGGTACCTTGCCAATTCATTTATGAAAATATTATGTATGTAAGGAAAAATCCACATCTCTTTAATAAAATAAGTGATAGACATAATTTTAATACTAGAAATAAAGATAAACTAGATCAACCATTTTTTAGATTATCTTAAGTACATACATCTTTTATGGGGTACTGTGTTAAATGTTACAACAAAATACCTTGTGACATTTTGCAATTAAATGAAAGAAAATTTAAAACTCATATTAAAAATACACTTTGTAAACAAGCATATTACAAATTAGAGGATTATATCCAAGATAAGAGTGCTTGGAAACATGCTGGTCCTGCTCCATAGGACAATTTAGACTCAAGACAAAATCAAACTGTTTGCTAATTTAATTGTAAAATTTATTACTTTGTGTTTTATGACATTGATTTTACATTCTGTGATTACTTCCTCACACACTGACTTATTAACTGTAAAATTTTAGGAAAATCGTCTACTTTTACAATGTTTGTAAATATGTGAGCACCATGTATCTATCACATATTAAATTATCTGTCGTTGTTTCATTTTTAATTCTATTTACCTATTGTGGTATAGTAATTTTATTCTAGGTGCACCGTCTTCACATATAATTATTATTTAACAAATGTACGTACATATACAAACAATTGTAAAACATTTTAAAAGAGTAACGGTGGAGTTTCTTGCCCATTCTTCTCCATACGAAAACTACCTTTTGGAAGGGGCGAATAGAATCAATTTTATTATTTTGTAATTTTTGACGTTCAAAAGTGCCATACATGGGCCTATTTGAAATTAATGATTTGACTTTGACCCCGTCAGGAACAAAGTTCCTTCTCACGTATGATTTAATTATTTAATTTTTGCAGCCGCCCCTTTTTTTTTTTAAGTATCTTCTCCCGCTCTGGGCGGAGCGGGAGGGCGTATCAGACTCTTACTGACTAAAACCCACCCGTGTTCCTTCGGTTGCCCTGTTGCCGGGGGCCACGATGTCCCTATCGGTTTTCTGCGAACCCCCGGCAGGCATTGGCCCTAGCGGATCCCGTCATTTCTGCTGACATCTCTTTGAGGCGCGCGTGGAACACAACGCGCCGTCGACGCGGGCTTGGTCCTTATCGGACGGCGAGCTACCCATTGCTCACCGTTCGCAAGCCCGCGCCTACGGTGGCCGGAAATCGGCTCGCGATTCCCGCCCCGGGCGTCTCCTCCTGCAGCGGTTAGGGGCGTGAGGGCGCGAACTTTGCCTCTACCTCACACGTTCCGCCTCCTCCTTCGCGAGCATTACCGCTTCGCAGAAGGAGGTGACGGCCTGCCATTTCCTCTCGCTCCGTACCATGGCCTGAACCAGGGCCGGACGCGAGAGATCACCGCCGCCGTTGCAGCCGCCCCTTGGATTTACATTTTGACCTCACTATGGACTTAACTATTCGTAAGTTTATATAAAAAATTAAACGACAATAGTCCCTAAAACAATAGTCATACGATCTATCAATTCAAAAACGTCTCAAGCATAGTACCAACCTACCAACTACCTTGAACATACCAACCTGACGTTTGTAACAACGTTTTTCGAGATCAGAGAATGAATGAAATGAATTCACTGCCGCCTAACATTAGGGACCAAGATTTTGACACGTGACACATCAGTTGACTCGACGGGGTGTTTTGAATTCAGTCATGAAATTCAGGAATTTACATCAACTTTTGGCATTCGAATCAAAAATGTATAGTTAGCTGTCAAATTATAAGACGCTGGAGATCAGCGCCATCTGAAGTGAGCAAGTGGCAGTTTTTAACCCCATTTGAAAATTTGTCGTCATGACTGTCATTTTCATAGTTTTCGGGAGATAGTGCTGATATCGAATTAGATGGACATTCGGGATTTTAAGATGGCGGCTATTCCAAATAATAGTAATATTGTAGATCAATTGTCATAGACATCAATTTCATGCCAATTGTAAACTGGATAATCAAAATCCGTAAAAAAACGGACCTCTTAATTTCGTCAAGTTCGTCTGTCCGTGCGTCCGGATGTCATACAGTCATTTAACATGGAGACTATTTACACTCTATCGATGAAAATTTTGAAAAAGGTGTATTTTTTGCACCGTTAAACAATGGTGTAGTGAAATTACGATAAACATAATAGTGGGGGTGGCATTCTCCATACTTACATATAACCGAGAGATGAAAAAAATCTATGCATATAAAGCGTGTATTGTTGGATCTCATAATTAAAATGTTAAGATGTTTCTAAGTGACTTTGCTTTTGAAATCAATAATTTTTGAGATACAGTTTATTTTCGGTTACAACCGCAGAATTAACTTTGTTTGTTATAGTTTTTTCGAGAAATACAAACTTATTTTTGCAGTCGATAAAATTGATACTATGCAATGTTTATGCGTAAATATTCATCCCAATTACGGAACCCTTCACTGTGCGTAGTCCGACATACACTTGGGCAGTTTTTTTAAAATTTCTTTTTGAAACTACCTCAAAAATAAACAATTTCTATTACTCGAGTAAGATTATCCTATTAAAAACAAATATTATCAAACTCATACAACTAAAAAAAAATGATTGTTGGTTTTATGAAACCACAGTAAAAGTGAAACTTTACACGGTCAGCTGCTGCGAACTATAGGCGCCGCCATATTGGCCTTGGCTGCTCTGACGATCGCCTTTCACTTTATCCCTACTCCGCGGCCGACCGACACGCGACATGCAACACACAGACGAAAAAGTTTGAGACGATGTAATAAAAGTTTCAATTTAAAAATATAGACGTCATTTAAAAGTGTTTGCGGAATACCTACCTAATTTATATAATTAATTTAACATCATTCCCAAACAAAATTTTCTTAAGCCTACCTAAAAAATGTATACTAGGCATTCTATATCAGAAAGTATCAAAAATAAAATCCACAGTAAATAATTGTCCAAAAAATTAAAAATAATTTTGAACAACGTTCCGAATTTAAATTCAAATAAATAGAAACAATTCGGCGCGAAATTCAATAAATGAGGTAAGTATCTATCCTCGTTCTATGTGTTGACTCGTTTTATATTGAATGTTCTAAAAACGATTAAACACTAGAAAAGTATAAATAATTATTTTAAACAATGTTTATTGTATTTAATGCTTAAAACAATTTTATTTTAATGTTCAAGTATAGATTTCAGACATTCGACATAATTATAAATTAATCGAGACAATCAAAATTGAAAAAAAGAAAAAAACGTTTGGCATAATCGTTTTCGCACATCATTACAATAAAAAAAAAAAAACAATGATCGACGATTTTTAACACAAATTGAGTAGTAGTAATGAATATTACGTGTTATTGAACATGTGTTCGTATAATAAGTAAAGATCTGGGCATTTTCTAGTTACTTATAATATTTTTAATCACATTTGTCACATTTAAAGTCGTATCAGATATGTGTATGTGTGTTAATTGTGAAAAGTTAAAATGTAAACACGCACGATTGGCGCGAATCTTCGACTTTTGATATCAAAAACTTCATTACTTCTACTTATTTAACTTGAAAAATGGATGAATTCGTCAAATAATTAAATGTTGTAATAGTCGCTGTCCTTATGGTGGAGTTTGGATGTTCGCAATCCCCAATTTTTATGTTTTTTAGCCTCGACCTCGACTGTCATCAAAATGGCGATTATCGCATTTACAGACTTGAATTTTATAAAGGTAAATTAATAATCTTGCGCGCTAAATATGAAAGATTTAATGGCATAAACATTATTTTAGCCAACTCTCTTAATTAAAGATGAATAATCTCATTGGCAGCAGCATTTTCAGTGCTTCTATAGGTTTACTTTAACAAATAACACAACAATACCTAAATACTAAAAACATTTTATTTCTCATAGAATTTAAAACGGCTTCAGCTTCATTCTCATAACGTAGTCATGGTATGAAAGCAGCGTAGGTACGGTAGATGGTAGATGTACGCTTTCCCACAAAACAGTAATAAGCAATGATGATCTCTTAAACAATTTGTCCTATTTTGCTCACTTATCAATAATTATGTACACTAAGTCCTGCTGCTCACATGTCACGATTTGATTCTGGCCCTAACCAGATTATTGTTTTGATCTATTATGGGTAAATCTTTTACACTCTAGGGTGGCTCTGTTTTTATCATCACTTGCTTGCCTATAAACATCTCTGGTAGCAGCCTCTCTCAGTAAGCATGACAAACTTTATCCAAATGTATACCTAACCTAGAAAGTAAGAAAATACTCTTATTGTTGTTTATTTACTTTTGTAAAATAATTATATCACTCATAGTAATTCTGCCATTTTAAAAACACTAACCTGATGACTTCTGTGCCTTGCAATTGACATGCCACATACATAACATATTAATAGCTTAGATTTTCCTGAGCAAGTAATACTTGGGATAGAGTTGTAGATAATATAATCAATAATGTCAAGTCTTGCAATAACACATGTCATCGTCATACCTGAAAAAGGTAAAAAAATTCAGTGTATTTACTTATGCTATATAATTACATCATACTATAGACATTTACAGCTGACGACGCGCGACGTACCCCTGACTGAACATAGGCCTTCTACTAATAGGCTGCTAAAATCAATGAGGTTATACAATACGACGGTGTTTATAAATATTTAGAGAACATAATAAACTTACCCAGGGCCATGGAAAGATAAGCAATAGTTCCTCTGGCTTCAATTTAAATTGACAGCATTAAATCGTAACGTAATATAAGTATAAAGTAAATACGGAAAAATAAATTCAAATCAACGTAAAACAAACAGCCAACAATGCCATTGATCTGACAGCGACAGGATTTTTTTGACAGTTTGACATTATGCATGGTGTCAGTGTTACCAGGTTTAATTATTTTGGTAATCGATTGACGAAATCGATTGGGTGATTATCAGTGATCGGAGTAGGTAGATTGATTTTACGTACTCGCATCATGAATAGTCATAGAAATCATAACATGGATAAGCCTTTTTTCCGGGATTTCATTTTGGTACTTACGGGATTGAATCAAATATTGTTAAAGTAAGGATTTTTAAACTACTACATTAGAAATTTATAGAATGCGATAGATAAATATTTAAAATATATTATATTGTTTTATAGTATATCTATCCTTTTCTTGGAGTCCGATCACCTATATACTATTAAACAGACAGCAAAAGGGTTGAACATTTCTTATTCATATTGATGTATTATTTATTCTACACATTACAACATTTGAAATTCTTAATAATTTCAAAATCCCGGAATCCCGGAGGCGTATCCATACTAATATACGTGCCAGTTCATTGACCTCAAATCAATCTACTTACTCTGATCACTGGTAGTTTATAAAATAACATTACTGCCTCGAAACACTTTTAAGTTGTTGAGTATATTCAGACCATATAATATTTTATTTATTGTAAAATCATAATTTTACAGTATTTGAGTATAATAAATAGCATTTAAAACATACTCGTGTAGTGGATACTCCACCTACTCCATGTGGGTTAGTATCGATATTTTCAATCGATTACAAATTATTTTATTGGAATAGTTTGTCATCTGGCAACATTCAGGTTAGGATTGAATGGCGGATGTAGTTCTTTAAGTATCAACAAAATAAATATTTATTAGGTTCTCTAATGCTAGAAGAAATAAATTTTGATAAAACGACTTGAAAAAAATACGACATAATTTTTGATAAATAAGCTTTGACACAGTATCATACCATGGGCCTGCTTTCGGGAAATCTCTTTTCAACTTTCTAGGTCACCCGGAAATGGGTTAAATGTTTTTGATGTCTAGTGGCAGGTCGTTGATAAAAATGCCGATTTTTATACGTTAATATCTCAATAACCGTTTGAGTTTTATTTATGAAATTTGTAGTTCTAGTTAATCTAAGGGGTTTTTATAAATAAACCAAATTTCATGAGTCTATGTTACATAGATTTTGAGTTATTAAGGGGTCAAAAGTGGCTCCAAATGGTTCGTGTAATATAACACACTGCAGCCGTGTCTTGCCTAGAAACTTGGCTCGACACGCTGCCGCGTGTCTAGATACCTATGCCAAATTACAGCTTTCTAGTACTAAGGGTCTCGGAGGTAGACCGCGGACAGACAGACAGACAGACAGATAGACAGACAGACAGACAGACGGACATGACGAAACTATAAGGGTTCCTTGTTTACTACGGAACCCTAAAAAGGCGCCATATAATCTATTATATCAGCGAATCAGTTTTCACGCCTCCCCTTAAGACCAAAGCCAAATATTTTTAACCAGACTCGATAAATCGAATGAACCCCAAGATTTGCACTAGCCCCTGGAGTCTCATGTTTCATGGTGCTGCATAGGCCATTGCAAATCAGGGAGTAGACCGGGTGGCGCGGTACTCGTGGAGAAAAACCGATGAACTGTGTGGTGAATGGTGATCACACACTCGCCTCGCAAAATTATGTAAATGCAATAAACTAGCAATATTTATTCATTGAAACTACGAGATTGATGACGCGAAAATAGTCAAAAGCCTGTCCTCCTCCAATAGATATCAATCTCACGAATATCTAGTTTTTGACCTTTTCGATATAGATTTACCTCCGTACATCTGCTAGCAAACGAAACCAATTTACTGTATCGGTTTCATAAACTATTTACGATCTGTATCGATATTCGTGTCACGTAAAGGGGTCCGAGATATTGCGTGGTGGTGTTGCCATATTAAGAGCGTTTGTGCTTTAATTTCAGGAGTTTTTGCTGGCTAGAGGTAGTTATTTTCTTTGCAAATATGTTGGCAAAAGTTTGTGCCAATGAAGTTTTAAAAGTATACCTAGGTTATTTGATATTGATTAAGATAGCTTTAGAGAAATATGGCCGCAATCCGAAATTTTAATATAGCTTCTTTGAAAATAAATCTACATATTTTTTTAAGCTATTGCATAGGTTTTTAGGGTTCCGTAGTAAACAAGGAACCCTTATAGTTTCGTCATGTCTGTCTGTCTGTCTGTCTGTCCGCGGTCTAGCTCCGAGACCCTTAGTACTAGAAAGCTGTAATTTGGCATAGGTATACATATTAATTACGCCGACAAAGTGGTAAAACAAAATTATGAAAAACATTTTTTTTTTAGGGTACCTCTCATACACGTAAAGTGGTGATGTTTATTTATTATTTTTTTACCCCATGGTGAGGGGTATCATTGGAAAGGTCCTTCAAAAATATTGTGAGTTTGTCGAAACCATTTTTGGATTCAGGGATTCGTTTGCGAAATATTCAGCTTTAAAGTGCTAATTTTTGTTAGAGTCAAGTGTGTCCCCCCCCTGCCGGCTAAATGGTTGGTTTTGGGTGTGTGAAAAAAATCACAACAGTAGTTTATATACGAAATTAAAAGGAAAACTATCACAGCTAAGTAGGCTCTACAGGTTAACGAGTAATAATCGACCAACTTAACTTTGCAGTTGCAAAAACATGTTTTCCCATACATTCCGTATGGGAGAACATATTTTTCAACTACAAAGTTAAGTTTGTTTTTGGGATAAATTCATCCCAGCTACGGAACCCTTCATTGTGCGTGGTTCGACACGCACTTGGCCGGTTTTTTTAGCTTTTTTTTGAGCGCGGCGACCGAATCAAGAAATTCCGTAACGTAACGAAAATAAAACCGTAACGAAAATAAAACCGTAACGAAAATAAAACCTAAAACCCCCACTCCGCCTCCCATGTAATGACGGTTCCCATGACAACGTGATGTTGTCATGGGAACGTAATTTTTGTTTTATGTCATCACGTCATCCCAAGTGTAGCGCTGACAAATAGGAAGTATGGAGGTTACAAATGCTATGCAATAGCTTTACCGCGGCAGTCCCCGAGTGCCACACTTTTGTTTTAGATCGTAAGAAATTACGAAATATGTTTTTATGGCGGTAGGCACTATTTCAGAAAATTATAGTTTTTAAGTCTGAGAACACTTCATACTGAAAACATTAATACTAACGCCTTATAGGGATGGGATAACTTACCTTTTTTCTTCCTATCCTTTTAGACCTTTCGAATCGTAGCGTTCCTTTGAAGTTGATAGTTGGTTACCTTTTCGCGCTTACTTCGAGTTTGCTGGTAAATCTGAATATCTGGCAAGATTTGACTGATTTATGAAATCACTCAATGGATTCCGCGAGTGCTATTTTTAACCCCCGACGCAAAAAGAAGGGTGTTATAACTTTGACCGCTATGTGTGTCTGTCTGTGGCACCGTAGCTCTTAAATGGGTGAACCAATTTGAATGCGGTTTTTTTATTTAAAAGCAAGTTTTCTAGCGATGGTTCTTATACATGCTTTATCAAAATCGGTTCAGCCGTTTGAAGATTATCAGCTCTTTTCTAGTTGATGAATTGTGAGTATCTTCCACATGTCTGATTGATTTGAAATTTGGTATTCTGTTACTTCATGCAATGATATTAGAAGAACATAGTAACCTTAAACTTATGCTGCAGCATCACCTAGAATTTGCAGGATACCCAACTCCCTTACCAACTTAAAGAAAGAAAGAAAATACATTTATTTAGCACAGACCAAAAAAAAGCACACAATATAATACACACACACATCATCATCATATCATCATCGTATCATGTTTGGGCTCATTGGAATGGTCTCAATGCATAGGTTATAGATAGATGGTGAACAGGGTCTGGTGATGGAGTAGGAAAGAGTAATGAGGAAATGTTTGTGTCGGGGGTAACTGTTTAAATTGTACTTGTATTTTACAGATTAATTCATGTATATTAAATAAGTATGTTGAATCCTAACTTCTGCACTTCTACACGTAAAGAACATACACTGCTTTGCAAAAGAAACGTGCGGTTTTGATTTTTCTACATTATTGGTAATCATTTATTTCTAAAGAGGTTTTAATAGCCAAACTGTATTACTGGCGCTTAATAAAGAGTCTGGGTATGATAAAAAATTAATTCCAAATTCGAAACTTTTGTTTAAATAAATAATAATACCTTTTTCAGTTTGTGACTTTTAACTTACTTTTCGCGGGTTTGCGGTTAAAAGGTTATCAGGCAACTAAAACTAACTTCTCGTTATTTTTAGTTGAATAATTTATGTTTGTCACATAATCCTGCCTTATTATGACTCAAAACAGATAACTTTGTGTCGATTGTAATGGCTGAAAAAGCAATAGGAGCTAGTAAAATTATAGCGCTGCTGGACGAGGGGTGTAGCCAATGTTACGTCTCACATCATATAATAATAAATTTCTAGTCATTTATGCGAATGACATACTAAAAATATTAATATTATCCATAGAAAAGCCAATGACTGTAAGGTGCCTGTTTTAAAGTAAACTTTTATTACATCGTCTCAAAACTTTTTCGACTGTGTGTTGCATGTCGCGTGACGGTCGGCCGCGGAGTAGGGATAAAGTGAAAGGCGCTCGTCAGAGCATCCAAGGCCAATATGGCGGCGCCCATAGAGGTTTCACTTTTACCTTGGTTTCATAAAACCACACAATCCTTTTTTTTGCAAAGGAGTTTATTTCCACATTTTGTGGTTTTGGCTGTGCGTTGTCTGTTAGTCAGTCAATGAACCAGTATTTCAGTCGAAGGAAATGTTTAATATTAGGAAAAAAACGCAGAGACCATTTTATGTCTATAAATGAATCTAGATCAGTCATAGTTCACATAAACGCTCTTATAAATCCCTCCATTTTGGCACAATTGCCTTCACAAACGCGCCTCATGCTTGGTACACATAACGCGGCGCGTGCAGTGCGGCTGCTTATGTACATAGTACAGTGTACAGCTTTGTTCCGATTAGCCTGCGGTTACACGATTATTCGTACGCATAGCCCAATTGTTAACTAAGAGCAATACATCCCACGTGGTGGAAACCATACTGCAGAATACCGCGAAATACGGTAGTTGTCTAGGCAAAAAAAAAGGAATTCTATTTAGTCCGTCTTTCAGACAATACAAAAAATAATAGACACGTATTTTTTGCTTTATCATAAGAATAAAAAAAACTTTTTACGAAAAAAACAACCGACTTCCAAAAAAAAATAGGTACTTCAAAATGAAAAATAATTTTAATTTCGGAAGTCGGTGTATTTGGTTTTGAATTTTCGTTTATTGCCACCGCCTTCCGAAATTAAAATTATTTTTCACCTTTTTCACTTTGCAGTGTTTTTTTTTTTGGAAGTCGGTTGATTTTTTTTCTGTAAAAAAAAATATTTTTAATTTTTTTGTTGTAATACCACTACCTGCTATGTAAATAACAGTGACAAGAACTTAACATATCATCCACATACTAAGTGGGAAAAAATACGTATTATTGAAGCTAACTCAAAAACTACCCAAGCAAAGTTATAAAAAATTATATGGGACCACCTCTGAAGTATGACCTACTAAACAAAAAAAGAATCATTAAAATCAATTCATAATTGGCGGAGTAATCGCGTAACAAACATACAAAAAAAAAAAAACATACAGTTGAATGGATAACCTCCTCCTTTTGGAAGTCGGTTAAAAATAACTTAGAAAACACGCTTTAAAGTTGGGGAGTGGGGGCTCGTTACGTCACAACGCAGTATTAAATCTAGCAAGGCGTAGCGTCATTCCACATTTTAACTCAATGTATCGCCGTAATCTTTTGATTACGTCAAAAAAGAAAAAATACATGTTCAATATTTTTTAATAATCTACAAGACGGGTTAAAACAAATTTTGGACACAGACCTATTCTGGCAGTCTGGTGATAACTAGCAACTAGCTTCATCGTTCTGACTGACCGACCCCTTGACAATTCAAAAGTACCTACCTGTAATCGGTTTATTTGAAATAAATGCTTTGAGTTTGATATTTTGGCGTTTACTGGCTATCTGTGCTTACTTGGTTTAAGATTTCAAGTCTGAACCAAGCTTGTGAAGAGATCTTGATGCTTCTTCGTCGTATAGATGACTAACTGTAGCCCGCGACTTCGCCTGCGATCCAGGATAATAATGGTCTATGATCTTCTCCTGGTCATGGTCTACCCATGTGCCAAATTTCATCCAAATCCGTTCAGCAGTTTTAGCGTGGAAGCGTAAGAAATAAACAAAAAACTCACTTTCGCATTTATAACTCAACATCTGTTACGACGCCTCATTGAGGTGGATAACAATTAAAATTCTATTGTGACTCGTTAATGACAGTTGAAAGGATAATGTTAGTTAGGATTCCATTTATATGTTTTAAATAAGATTCGACCAGAATTTGGGCACTTCGACAGAGTTATCGTTGGCCTCGCAAAGGTCTTCCATAGCGCAGGAATTATGTAGTTTTAGGATAAATGAAGCCTTATGCATATGTTACACGAGCTTGGAATATTACCTACTTGTTACACCGTAACCTGTGCCATAAGTTTTATTGAGTCTGGCAACCCAAGCCTTTACAAATTGAATTAAAAAAAAGATACGCGGATTCATTGACATCATTAAACTCGCAAAATCGCGAACCTCATCATTCGAATTAAAGTGCACTTAACGAGATCAATTAAAGCGACATTCATTCACCGAATCGAAATTCGAGTTAAGCGAGTACCGATTCCGATTACGGGACGCTCGACGTGGCTGTGGTCAGCAACCGAGTGTTTTGTATCGATACGTATGTGTCGATAGAACCGAATAGTCTGGTTTGAATCGATAAGCCTGTTATAAATGGTTATTAATTGTTGTTCGACTATGAAGATTATGTGGTTTAACGTTTCGCTTTGATTTTACGATGAACTGAATATAGGTTGCATGGGTTTATTAATTATATCTGGATTTGTGACCATTGGCGACTGGGTTTTGGAATGGTAGTTGGACAAACTTGGGACCTACCACCACTTCTTCTAGCAGTATTATTTTAATCTTACTTCAGTGAGTGTGAGTGGATTCAGTACATGATTCTGAAAACCCTGCGTTGAAATTTTTCGTCGGTTAATTTAAAAAAAATATATAAATCGGCACCGCTGTAATCAACGCGTTGATGTCTTTTACTCCACGCACCGCGGTAATCAATGCGTTGATGTCTTTTTGATGGTCAAAAGCTGGTGTCGTAACAGTGTCGCGAAATCAATGGTTTAGTCCCATCTCGAAAATGCCCAACGCGCCTAAAGAAGTTTTCACTTCAAAAATCTGCTGTTTCATAAAAAGTGCAATACCTACGTTAGGGTGTCCCAAGACATAAGGGAAAATTTTTTTTTCGCGAAATCGAATACGCATACCCTTTTTTTTTTCAGATTGACCTCTTTGACTCAAATAATAAATATTATTGCGATTGGACAACGATAACCCGTGCCGACTTGATGCCAAACTTTTGACATGAAAATTTGTACTGACTTACTGTAGGAGGAATTAAGAACTTAATTTTTATTACATAATTAATACTCCAATACACCCAAATAGTATATTATTTACTCATTTACATTAAAAAATATTATTATTGTTCAAATTGTCTTTTTAACGTTTGTTTTTTAGAGTCAGGATAAATTTTCCGGTGTTCTTGTACGCAACGTAATAAAAATTATTTTTGTCCCTCCTCAACAGTAATTAATCCATGAAAGTCTTGCATTAATTTAACCGCTCTTTCGGCTACATCGTTTACTATCCTCAGTGCCGAAACTTTTTTTCTGGCTTCTTGAAACGAAGCATTATTTGACCACAAAGTAGGACATTCGCGTAGAAAACTGTCTTCAATTTTAAGGCGGTTGAACAAAGACTTGCTTTTTACTGAAATGAAGTCTGAGATGTTTTTTTCTGAAACAAAATAAGTGTTAAAAATATACTTTCACAGGGAACGAAAGTAAAAATTTATTATACTATTAATGCCAATGTTTTTTAATAAACTTACCATACAATGAACCGCAAAGTTCTTCTTTCGATGGGATGTATCGTTTTCCATGAGTTATTTCTTCCTCTTTGGTTAAATTTTGAACCATTTTAACTTTAGTTTCTTGGTCCATGATTCCACATCATCATCAAACAGTGATAACATAGAAACTTCGTCAGTTAAATACCACAAATGCTGAGTAATCTTCTGCAAGGCTGCTTTTGAGATCGTTTTATCAATTTTCTCGTAAGACTTCCTTGATTTCAAGAAACACAAATATAGGTAAGGTGATTTTATTGCTGAAGTGCATTGAAGCCATGGTTTAACATAGGATATTACGATGAACAAGCAAACGTCAATCAATGCCGCCTTGTCTTTGCTTGTGATCTTGAAAAAAGATTCTATCCTCATTTATTTTTATCAATTGAAGCGTGCAATGTCAAAACAAATTATCTAAATTGTTGATAAAGTCTGCGCTACTTAAATACGTCTTGTGTCTTTTGTGCATTTTTTTGCAAGGCCCTCCAAACTTGATATCAGTTTACAAGTTTTTTCATACAATTAGGCAAAGATTTAGTAGGATTACGCGCCTTTTCCCAATAGATAATACACTCGCGAATAGTGAGATTCGCGCTTTCATTGACAGTTAAAATCACTTCACGGATATTGTAAAATAAAACTACTAGAACTTGTCCATTAGACGAAAGTTTTGAACCCGTTATTTGATGTTTTACGTCACCTATTAAAAATATACCCTTTTTACAACTGCGTAATTGCACTGACATGTTGACTGATTGAAAACAATGCGAGTTCTATAACTAAATAACGAGTAATCACAAGCACATCGACACGTTAGGTCGCGTCAGCCTTAGAGAGCAAGTACTGACATGTATTGATGTAAGTAGACACGGGTTACCGAGGTCCTACCTTCTTAAAATATTATTTATAATTGTTTTGACTTAAAAGTTAAAAATTAGGAGGGAATGCGTTAAAAAAAAACGACTGATTTTTTTGGGACACCCTAACCTACGTGGTCAAAATGTATGGAACAGCAGATGTTTCAGAGAAAAATATTTTTCTCTGTTCGGTTCAGAATCATGTACTGAATCCATGGTAATAGTTTTCGCGTCGATGTCCCTGCCACCCTGTATTGTATAGGTCCATTTCTTTCTCACAATGGAGTAACGTAGTGGTTGGCCCCCAGAGATGAACGTGTAATAGGTGCACTTTGATGTAAAGCATCATGGGCAAATCTATATAAATAAAATCAATTGCTGTTCGTTAGTCTCGCTAAAACTCGAGAACGGCTGGGCCGATTTAGCTGATTTTGGTTTTGAAATGTTTGTCGTAGTCCAGAGAAGGTTTAAACGGTGAGAAAATATGGAAAAACGAACGAAAAAAAATATATATGAAGAAAATTCACGTTCGGTAGGTAGGGTAGGTAGGGTGGGTAGGTAGGGTAGATAGGGAAGAAATTTTAAAATCCTAAACATGCACATTCATTGACTGTTAGGCGGAACGAAGTTTGCTGGGTCAGCTAGTAATCAATAAAATACAACGTTTTAAATCACGTGAAAGTTTATAAAAGCGCTAGAGATCTTAAAAGGTACTTAAGTTCCATAGATTTTCTACGCTCTCCAGTTAAAACTTCCTCACGATGTTTTCCTTCACCGTTTTTCACCGGCATGCCTGAGCGATATTTCTCGACGGCATGTGAAGCCACGTCAGAGGCCCATGGGCGACTTTAAAACTGACAACAGGTGAGTCACTAACCACACGAAAATAAGAAACTTTGCATTTTTAGTTTGTTCACTAATGAACCCTGTATAATCAAGTAATACATTACAATAACCATTTAAACCTCCCCCAACATATGTATGTACGAGATAATCAACTCGAAATAACACAGTATCCCATAAAACCCATAAATTCAAACATTTCACATGGCTGCATTCTGTAGGCGCACCCATCTCTTTCCCCAAAATTATAGCTCCCATCAGCTCCCCAAATTAACTAGCAATATATACGCACATCACGCGATCGGTTCCCGTTTGAGTTAAGCTGGGGTTACACTTAGCGCTATAGGTTAAATGTGCTGATTTAGAAAGGTTATTAACCAAAAGCATTGTTCATATTATACCTGAAAGTAGAACAATTTGGGGACGGGCTTTTGTAATATTTCAAAAAGTGCCAATCCACAGCCTGTTTTGAATGATTTTGTTTTTGGAGTTTATTGGATTTTACTCCTTAAGAATCGATTTTCATCCCCACCTTACGGAAATTTTTGAGGAGGAATTCAAGCGTTAATCAAAAGCGTTACGTTTTTCTGCGCAACGTACCAACCTTGCGCACCTTTCATTTTGAAATTATGAATGTGTATACTTGTATACAAGGGAGGGGGGATTAAGAAATGCGTTTATTTACCCTCTGCCTATTGCATATTCAAAGACCGACAAAATGACTTTTGAATTTGTTTTTATTTTTCATTTGAATTTTTTGTATTTGAATTTTGAAAAAGACAATCGTATTTTAAGGAGTAAACTCCAGCCGTGCGTTGGAGTTGACACACACACTTTATTTTTCAAGTTTTAGAGTTAGAGAATTCTGGAGTTATCGTGCGTGGTGTCAGATAGCTTGGAGTTATATACAGGGTGGCAGGGACATCGACGCGAATACCTACTGTTACCATGGATTCAGTACATGATTCTGAACACCCCTGCGTCGAAAATTTTATAAATCTGCATAGAAATGTGCAATACCTACACGGTCAAAATGTATGGAATAGCAGATTTTTCTTAAAATAACCTACGAAAAATTTCTACTCATGGGGGGTTCAGAATCATGTACTGAATCCATGGTAACAGTTTTTGCGTCGATGTCCCTGCCATCCTGTATAGTAGCTGAGTAATGAAATGAAATGAAATGAAATGAAATGAAATGAAATGAAATGAAATGAAATTGTTTATTCTGTAAATAGGATATCGGAATCACTTTTACACGTCATATAAAAAAATATTAAAAATAAGCTAGATGAGTTCGGCTTTTCCTATCTGACTACTCTGAGAAGAAAGGCCGAAACAAACTCAGAGGTCGCAGTCTCTTTTAAAGTCCAGACATAATCTTGGTCAGGCCATATGAGGACCATGTAGATTAGTGTCTGAAAAGGTCTTTTGAGGAAAGAACCACACAGATTTGAGTGGACCTGTCCAGTCAGTGCAAGCATTTGTCAGTAATCGTGGAGCTCAACTTAGAACTTAAGGAGCTCAACTCGACGAGCAATACCAAAGAAAGGACATTTGGGTAGGCCGCAAAAACTACTCAAACTGCCAGACCATCACTAAAACTAGTATCATATACAAACTAATATCCACATAGTCCTCACATTCACAATAGTTAAAATAATATAATACTTTACAAAGTAATCATGTCATTTTGAATATAATTTTCAACAATGTCAACGTGTTTATAAAACTGGTATATGTTGATTTTACATAATAATTAAAATGTCTAGTTCTATGGTTTTATCACAAGGTTTAGCAGAGCGAGCAGTTCAATCCCAAGCTTTTTTATCTTCTAAATAATCTGAAATTGTATAGTACCCTTTTTCACAAAGTTTGGTTTTAATACAGATTTTAAATCGTTTAATGGGTAAGTTTCGAATGTCAATGGGGAGTTTGTTGTAAAAGCGTATACATTGACCCATGAATGAGTTGCCTACTTTGTGGAGACGTGTGCGATGTACAGCAAGGTTGTGTTTATTCCTGGTATTTAAACTATGAATATCGGACATTTTCTTAAAATTTGATATATTTTTGTGTACATACAATAGGTTTTCAAAAATATATTGTGAGGCTACAGTCAGAATATTTATTTCTTTGAATTTTTCTCTAAGGGAATCTCTTGGACCTAGGTTGTAAATGGCTCGAACAGCCCTTTTCTGTAGAACAAAGATAGTATTAATGTCCGCACAGGTTCCCCAGAGAAGAATCCCATATGACATAAGACTATGAAAATAACTAAAATAAACAATTCTGGCTGTATCCACGTCAGTTATCTGTCTAATTTTTTTAACAGCATAGGCGGCCGAACTTAGCCTTCCTGACAATTTTTCTATGTGTGGGCCCCATTGTAATTTACCGTCAATAGTGATTCCAAGAAAAACTGTCGACTCAACAGGGTCCAACTCTGTTCCATTAACCTGAACATTAGTAGATAGCTGCCTGACATTTGGCATTGAAAATTTAATGAGTTTAGTTTTTTTTTCGTTCAGGAGAAGATTATTTACATTAAACCAATGCACAACTTTAGAGAGTGCATCATTAACTTGTTCAAAGTTGACTAACTGACGTTTGATTTTAAAAATGAGGGAAGTATCATCTGCGAATAATACGATCTTGTGATTATCCCTTATGTGATAGGGCAAGTCATTTATATAAATTAGAAATAAAAAAGGACCAAGAATTGAACCCTGCGGAACGCCCATGGTGACCGCAGATCCTGCAGATCTCTTGCCATTAACATCGACCCTCTGAATTCTGTTGTTCAGATAAGAAGTCAGAAGGTCAAGAGCCTTGTCCCTCATACCATAGTGGTACAGTTTCCTGATGAGTGTATCATGATGTACGCAATCGAAGGCCTTGGACAAGTCACAGAAAATGCCAAGAGCATCTTGCGACTCCTCCCAGGCCTCGAATATGTTCTTTAGTAATTCCACGCCCGCATCTGTAGTTGAACGACCCTTTGTAAAACCAAACTGTTTCAGATGAAGTAAATTATGTGTATTGAAATGTCCCAACATTTGTTTTAAAATTAATTTTTCAAAGATTTTGCTCAATGTGGGTAATATCGAAATAGGCCGAAAATTTGTAGGATCAGTTGTGCTGCCAGATTTGAACAGTGGAATCACTTTGCTAAGTTTCATCAGATCAGGAAATACACCAGATGCAATACAAGAGTTAAAAACGATTGCTAAAAAGGGTGAAATAACATCAATTATTGAGGACACGGTATGTACTGATAATCCCCAAAGGTCAGCAGTTTTTTTTACATCAAGATTTTTAAAAGATTCTATAATGTCTTTAGCAGTAATAATTGTGAATTCAAAAAGTTTGTCACATTCTGGTACACATTCTTTAAGTATTGAGTAAGCAGAAGTGGAGGACGACGATGACAGAGTTTTGGTTGTTAGAATGGGAATATTAGTAAAGAAATTTTCAAACTCAGTTGCCACCTCCACGTCTGCCTTAATATCTACATCATTGATTTTTAGATGAAAGTCACGATTCCGTACTGTCGTTCTTCCCGTTTCTGAATTAATTATATTCCAAGTTGTTTTAATTTTATTTCCAGAAGATTTTATTTTATTTTTAATGTTTATGGCTTTTGCTGAGGAACAGGCTCTTTTAAAAGTTTTTGAATATTTCCTAACAAATTCTTTAAAAGTTTCATCATGGTTATATGTTTTTTCATGATACAATTCAAATAACCTCTGCCTACTTTTGTAAATACCTGGTGTTGCCCAATCACTAAATAGAACGCGGTCACAAACAGGCAATGTTTTTGAGGTGAAAATCTTATTAAACTCACAATTGATGAGGTTAAATAGTAAACTGTAAGCTTGATCCGGGTCATCATGATAAGGCAAACCCGGTAGTTTTTCCATTAAATTATTTTTAAATTGTCCTAAGCGACTTTTATTTACAGGAACAAAACTTACAAGTTTTCTTTGAGCTCTGACTGTCTTCAGAGGGAAAGTGACTAACTGGCCACAGTGATCAGAGTCCAACTCATTTATAATTAAATGGCTGGAAGGTCTTAAGTTTGTAAAAATGTTATCAATACAGGTAGCACTAGTGGCAGTTATTCTAGTCGGCTCAAAGAATGTATTGTACAAATTATATGACTTTAATAAAGTTTTAAATTTATTTACTACAGCAGATTTTTCCAGTAAATTAATGTTGAAATCTCCACAGACTAAAACTGTTTTATTACTGTTACAAGTCTTTAATAATACTTCTTCCATACATTTCTCAAAAATATCATATGAAGCACATGGGGGCCTGTACACGCTCATTACAATGAACCGCTCAAGCTCAATGCAAGCTATTTCAATAACTCGCTCAACAGAGAGGCTCACAATATCCTTACGTTCTTTAAATTTCATATTGTTACGAACAATTATTAAAGAGCCACCACGTATCATATTAACTCTGCTGAATGAGCTGGCAACCTGGTGGTTGTTAAAGCTGAACATGAACTGGTGGACTTTCAACCAATGTTCAGTTACACATAGGATATCAATATTACTACAGTTCATGAACAACTCCAATTCTAATTCCTTACCTATCACACCCTGTATATTTTGATGAACAATTTTTAGAGTATTATTATTACATTTATTTAGATTACTACAATTTGATGGGTGAGATATCAAAGAAGAACTTTTTTTAACATTTTGATGATTTAAACCAGTATTTAAATTTTCTTTATTTACTAAGCAAGAGGTTTCCTCTATTGTCCTAATTTCTAATTTAAATGATAATTAATGTCATTAGTTGTTGCCAAATTATTGGCAGAACTATTTAAAATGTTGTTGCATTGCTCAAAAGAAGCAAGTTGTTTAGCCAAATTTTTGGCTGAAATAGAAAAAAAATATGATAGCGACACAGCTATCTGTCCTTTGCAATAGTTAGAAAGATAGTACATAACAATATTATATCTATCTCTTGTCAAATACAAATTATTACCAACATAATTGTTGGTGTCAACTAGATGGAACAGATTATTATTGAATGTCCAATTATACAATGTCATATTTAATTTAAATCTTAAGTTATTTTCTTCCTGTGGCAAACTGTTACTATATGGAAATGTAAACAACACAATTTTTTTTAAACTTAGATTACACAATGTTTTATAATATTGGAGCAATTCTCCTTTGTTCACATTTCCCCTATTACCCATAAAAATTAATAATGTAGTGCCCTGGTTAAAGTTACATTTATTAATTTTTTTCATAATATCAAATAAAGAACAACCAGGCATACAGTAATTAAGTAGGTACACGAAGTAGTGGTTTAGAGTCGTCGAAATTAGTTCCGCAAAGACGAGGCACTTCAAGATTTCTGACGCTTTGACCTTAGGTGAAAAAGTTCAAAAATACTCACGCTGTGTTAAATAAGCCTATCATTACTATATGTGAAGCGATAACAAAATGAAGGATTTTTAAAGTAAAAGAAAAATGTTTTCGTGGTTACCAGTGGCGTAGCGTGCCTTGGCGGGGCCCCGTATAAAAATTTGTTTGGGGGCCCTTATGTAGGGTAAAGATTTCTCACAAAAGAAAAAAAAAATTGCATAAAATTAAAAGAAATATTTATTCATTATAATTATCATCTGTCACTTTTTCCAAAATTTTTACAAATAATCCAAATTAAATATACACTCTCCTTGCTTTTTTTTCGGCTAACTGATTTATAAAATCATTTATAGGTGATGATGAATTTGGGAAGTGTTTATTAATTTTTGCTTACGCACGTCGGGGGCCCCGTATAACTGATACGGCAGATAACGGCGGTAGCTACGTTCTCTGGTGGTTACAGAGCATAATATTAAGACCCAGAAAAAATTCGGCGAATTTTGATACCTAACATAAAAAAAATTGGAGTCTTTGTGGTCTCTCAATTTATAATTTTATTGTTACAAAACAAAGCATGTCTAGCTTGTTTGAAAACTTCAAAGGCTAAGTTTCCGACGTCAATCAATTATGTAAAGTGTTGCTATGTTAGGCTTAATGTTCAGGAATAGTTTATAAACCAGACCTCTGGGATCAGAAACTACTTTGTATGTTTGAGCCTCTTGTGGTTTCGAAATAAACAATAAATCGATGATCGACATTGTATTTGACTTTCGTAACTTTTTAACTTTGCTCGAAGCTTTGCCCACGTTGATGTCCGAAAATGTCCCACGGGAACGTACTGCCGGGATTGAAAGTATCCTATGTGTTAATCCAGGTTATAAACTATCTGTGTGCCAAATTTTATCCAGACAAACGGGCAAAAATTCAAAAAACTATTTTTCGGCATCAGATTCGTTCTCGTTCGTTCGTTCGTTCCTCGTAGCAATTACTTTTTTTTTTAAATATTCGATGTACAGTTGACTTTGTTACTTTTTTATTATTTGTATAGAAGATACAAATAGATAGAAACTGAAGAATAATTAATTTAATTAATTCATTAACAAAGTCGGGCCCAGTACGCTACCCTGCGGAACGCCGTAGGTCACATAAGACTCCCTACTAATATACTCTCCCACCTTAACCTTTTACCTACGATCTTTTATATGAAAGATTTTTAAATTAAAGAATCTGATCCAAAGTGCAATTGGTATTGGATCCGATTTTAAAGCCAAGTTCTTTTTTGTGTCTTTCCAACCACTTGAAACATGGCTACTGTATGTATAGTAATCATTATGTAGCTCTTGTTTCAAAAATTTAATTAAATATTGCAGTACCTAATAAAGAAAATGAAAATCAAAGGAGATGTTTCACTTTCGGCCATAAAGTGTACGTTAATGAAAAAAAAGGAAAAAGTTCCACGAATTGAGGAAAAATATTCTTTCCTGTTTATTCCCCTGATTACTTCGGCACAAAAAATAATAGTTTAACAAATTATTGCCATATTTTATTCATCATGGCGTCGTCTTACTTGCATACGGCTTTCGTCCAGAAATCATGTTACATTTTAACATAATAATATCACGTAGATGTTATTTGAATAAATATGAAAGGCATGTATTTTTATACTATAATAAGATAGCTAACTGATACAACTTTTTTGATTAATTAGAAAGTGTGATTCATCATTTAAAAAAAAAATGCTTTTGTGGATTGTAGATTTGTAGGTACTTCTGGACGAAAATGGCTAGCTGTCGATGGTCGTATATCTCCTGACAAACGTCAAACATTTTCGGTTTTTATTATGTGCCCAAAAAGTAGTAGATATTATGGAAAAAACAGTCTTTATTGTATTCAGGGGTTCGTTGCCCAGGTTTTCTAAAGTGTACATGTTATGGCCGGAGTCCCATACAAAAATGAAACGTCTCCTTTACATTTTAGGATTTTTAGGTCTCAATTTATATGTAGATGTAGATATTTTAAATTAGGTACACCGCAGTCGTTTGAAATGGCTGCTCGTAAAAAAGGGGGCAATGTTCGGACATTGGCTGGTCTGGTAGGTACCGTATAGGACAAGGGTAAGTGACAAAAAAAATCCCATTTAATTTTACAGGCAGAACATTAATCAAAACGGATGTACTCACAAAAAAAAAAAACACTAACCTCAGTTTCACACCTATAAAAAAGTAAAGAGTTTTTTGGCAACCGTACCTCCTTAATGAGGGCTTGTCTCTCGAGGTGAAGCTCGAGTGCTCGACCCTGAGAGGCTCTGCGTTCGCGTCAAGTGTAGCCCAGACCTTACCGCGAAGAGTTCGTTAGGCGGGAATCGAATCCCGAGGGAGTAGTTGACCTTAACTGTACTCTGTTAGAACGTGAGCTGAATAAAGGGAAATGAGTACAATCGAAGACGAAAGTGTTCATTTGGTGTGATTGTGTTAGGCGCTGTTCTGTAAGGATTATTTTATTGCAGAAATTCTGTGCTGTTCAGTAGGACTATTGAAGAGTTTTAGCCAGAGAGGGACAGCTCTCAGACGGAGAGGGGAGTGCTGTCTTTAAGTAATCTATACTAATATTGTAAATGCGAAAGTAGCTCTATGTGACTGTTACCTCTCCATTATTTAAGAGGACTACTGGAGCTAATCGCAAGTTTTATAATTACTAAAAGTATATGATCCACTGCAGTAAACAAAATCAGAAAAATATATGATATTACTAGTTAGATAGCGTGTTGAAAACATAATACAACTAATTTGCTTTAGCTGCTGTCAGCCTCTTATCGGCTTAATTAAATGGAAATAATATAAAAAAACCTGGGTCATAGGATACTTTTTATCCGACTGCGCGGCATCAAAGACGGGGTTATGTTTTTCATGTGTATCTATTTATCCTACAATCCGATGGGATGATTTTCGACCTCCATACGACGAAAACGCGAACAAAGCCTAGTCATTCTATAAATTGTTATATCAATTAACGTGTGCTTAACGTTTATGGGCTCATAAGAAAACAGACTACCAAATGCTGATCAACATATGCATGAACTTCACGCGTTACAACATTGACGTGAACCCACTCATCTCGAGGTAGTTTAATTGAAAGGTATACCTGAATGACACTAGTAACGAATGTGATAAGTCACATACAAGAACAAAACACTGGCACTCCGGGAGTGCCGACAGAAGTGAAAACTTGAACAAGATCGCCTTGGTGGAAGAAAAATGTGGAAGTTAAATAAAGAGCACAATCGCGTTTACAAAAAAAAAAAACTTTTAACGTAAAAATACTTGCATAGATCATTGATCCGTAACGGTGATGGTGATGATCGCGTTTACAAAAATGAAGTGTCGGTAACGGTGTCGCGAGTTCAATCGTTTTTTCCTATCTCAAAAATGCCCAACGTGCCTAAAGAAGTATTCACTTCAAAAAGTAACGTATGTGACCTTATTTTAAAAAATCCATTAAAAAACCTCTCCCATTAAGTCAGATTGTCCAAGTTCCCACAGTAAAGTAACATTGGATATTTCTAAAGCAATACTAAAGTGGTTCGAAGTCACCGCTTTGAAATAAAATTGAATGGCGGAACGTCTGCTTTGTACTTTTTTTACCTTCCGTAGATTGCATTGCAGACCTGTGGCTTTACAGGCTTTTAGCGGTGGATTACTTCATATTTTATACTTTCTACGTTGTTATATTATTTTAAGATTACGCTAGTCGGTCATTCTTCCATACAAATGTAGTATGGTGATTACTCGTCTGTTTGACAGTACGTTTAAAACTAAAATATATATCTATTTGCCTTGTCATTATCTAGCCTTGTATGGAAGCAGAATTGGTAAAAAAAATTGGTTTCGAAGTTATGAGCGTCGAAACTTCTATATTTCAACACTAATTTAAATAAATAAAACGTAATACATCGTATATTTTTACTTGTAGTTCGGTCTATCAATTCGTCTCCATTCGTAAAATTAAAATCACCAGTCTGTCTATTGGGCGCGTTGGGCATTTTTGAGATGGGACTAAACCATTGATTTCGCGACACTGTAACGGAATATACCGATATCGTGGAGTAAAAGACATCAATGCGTTAATTACCAATTTTTGTTTCTAGTTTTCACTTCTGTTGGCACTCCCGGAGTGCCACTGTTTTTTTATAGTTTATTTTACATTAAATAACTGGCACACTGTACTGAAACCGATCAATTTCATTTTGTCATCAAAATGCATACAATGTTTGTATGTTTTATTAATTCTCTGCACTGCCATCACTTTCCTGTCTATAGATGGATAGCCTATAACTTTGTAAGCCTCCCGTATGTGTTCAATGAGACATATTAATATTGAAGTGTGAATGTGAAATGAATCCCGTATGTGTGTTGTTTGAGAGAGTGTGTGTGTGTGTGTTGGGGTGTGTGTGTGTTGGGGTGTGTGTGTTGGGGTGTGTGTGTGTTGGGTTGTGTGTTTGAGTGTGTTTGTGTCGGGGTGTGTGGGGGTGTGTTTGAGTGTGTGTGTGTGGAGTGTGCATTGTGTGTTGATGTGTGCTTACTAATGTTAATAGCACTTGTGGATAATCGTGTTAGTTCTGTGGGCATGAAGATGGTGGTTGCTTTTGGCGCCGCTGGAAGAAAGTTAGTTTTATTTTGCAGTAACTAACAATATAAAATGACAAGTAAATATAGTCCTTCCTTGATCGTAACAAAATTCCTTTACAGATATAAATAATAAAAAACAAAAACACTGCAGAAAACTACATAAACAGTCCAAAATGCATAAACAGCTTGACAAAAAGCTGCCGTTTCCCGGAACAAATTAAACCATTCAGTTACACCTTGAAACTCTCTGAAACTGCAACAATATTAAATCAGATTCGCGCCGTCGACGGAAGTGTGAGAGTGGACTCACGTGTGAACACGTCCTTCCTTTCGGCGCGTCAGGCCGAACACGGCCCCGTGTCACTGCAGCTTTCATTTAATTTTAATTTTAAACTTTTTTCACTTTTGGGGCGGTGGAAAAGGGGAGAGTGGAAAAAGAAAACGTGTTGCGCCGACCCCAAGTAACATGGGACAAGGACAAGAAGATGATGATGAACTTTTTTTCACTTTTATTTTACAACTAGCGACCCGCCCCTGCTTCGTACGTTTTGTACGTCTTCGCAAAACCGATTTTTTCTTTATTACATGTAAAAATAATATTATTTTTTATTTATACTGGCGATAGATGAATATTAATGTTAAGACTTGATGCCTTAGTAAATAAAATACACATAAAGCTTCCTAAATAAATTCTCTAAATGATGGTGAAAACATCATCAAAATCGGTTGCGTAGTTTAGAATAACAACATAGTCACACAGGCAGACACGAAAAGCGACTTTAATGTATGTCGAAACTGGATAAGCGATAGTTCAAGGGACCGCGATCTCTTTTTCGCTCATAGAAGTTTCTCACTTACTCGAGTTTCTAACTTATAGAGGGCCGGCCAGTATTGGCCTTTCTCACTTATAGAGGTTGAGGCAGGTTGGGAAAGGTTGAGGGGGACAAAAACAATGTTAGTTACACGAAATTTAAGAATAAGTCATAAATAGCAGATGTTATATTACGTCGACTGTCGCTTATAGAGGTAGATGTCTCAGTTATAGAGGTCCACGAGTGACAAACTACTTTCTCTTTTATAGGTTTCTGTTTCTCACTTAGGTATAGAGGCTTAAAATGACGGGACCAGGCAATTACTATAATTTATAGAGTTTTCTCGCTTAGCCAGTTCTCACTTACCCAGGTTAAATTGTATATGAATAGAAAAAGGCTTTATACGCATGTTCTGGTAGATGCGTTATTAATTACGCAAAGCAACATATTTTTCTAATTGTAACCAAAGATATTTCTAAGATTGAAATAGATGGTTTAATAAAAAAAGCAATCTTTTATCGGCTTATAATAAGTCGA
Source organism: Agrochola lychnidis (assembly GCA_963680765.1). NCBI lineage: Eukaryota > Metazoa > Arthropoda > Insecta > Lepidoptera > Noctuidae > Agrochola > Agrochola lychnidis. The sequence goes on along the minus strand of OY796849.1, from coordinate 5,305,395 downwards.
ATTGCATCAAATTCACGATTCGTGGCATCGGATGAAAATCAGATTCACGATTCGTTGCATCGGATAAAAATCAGATTCACGATTCGTTGCATCGGATGAAAATCAGACTCACGATTCGTTGCATCGGATGAAAGTGTGAGTATGAACTCACGTGTGAACACGTCCTTCCTCCCCGGAGCTTCAAGCCAAACAAGGCCCCGTGAGTTGACACAGCAGCCTTGGTTTTTTTTGTCTTTTTGTTTTAAACCTGCTTTGCTTGCACTGCAAATCCGTAAATACATTATTTCAGCTTTAAACTATTGACAACGTTGTTTTAAATTCGTATTTAATGATTCTTGGTGCAAGTGGGCCTAGGATTACTTAACGTGTGCGTTATTTTTATTTATTACGCAAGGCAACACTTACACATATCGATACCGGAAATTTCAATTGTCGTAAAGGACATTGTATTCCCTGTCCTTTACGACATTTTAAATTTCCAGTGCCGATATTTAAATGTCTAAAAAGGCATTATCAACTGTTTCTCCCCGTTTTTTTTTCAGATACCTAAGTATATGTATTTAAAAAAAACACTCGTAAAAATTGAATTTGATTCATAGTTCGTTACAACCAAAGAGTATTTATAACCACTAGACTTTGGTTGCAACGGATGTAAGTGTGAGAATGGGCTCACGTGTGAACACGTCCTTCCGCCCCGAAGCCAGGCCAAACATGGCTCCGTGTTACTGCAACTTTGTTTTCTGCTTTTAATTTTTTTCCAAAGAGGTTTTATAAGCTGACGTACACATAAAATGTAGGTACACACGCCAGGCAAAATATGGGCCTAAGCAAAGAAAAGCATTAAATTGTAAAAATTTATTATTTACATAAAAGCTGCAGCTTTTAAGTAAATAATAAATATTATTTTTTGTATATTACTTAATTTTTAGGGTTACGTACCTCAAAAAGAAGGAGCTCGTGGCTAAATAATAACAGCCGCACGGGTCGATCCGCTTGCCGGGGTTGGTCCGTGGATGGGTAACCAGCTTTCCATACCGAGACTCCTCCGTGCCTCGGAAAGCACGTTAAGCCGTTGGTCTCGGCTGTCATTCGTGGATGTTTGACAGTCGTTACGGGTCGTCAGAAGCCCGAAAGTCTGACTACCAGTCTTCCAAGGGGTATCGTATTACCCAGTTACTGGGTTGTGGAGGTCAGATAGGCAGTCGCTCCATGTAAAATACTGGTATTCAGCTGCATCCGGTTAGACTGGAAGCCGACCCCAACATAGTTGGGAAAAGGCTAGGCAGATAGATAGTAACCTCAAAAAGAAAAACAGACCCCTTATAGGATCAGTCGTGTGTCTGTCTGGCTGGCTGTCTCTCTGTCTGTCCGTCTGTCAAGACCAATTTACTCCGAATCTACTGAACCAACTTAGTTGAAATTTGGTACACATGAATTTCTGTGACCCCAACACGGACGTGTAACGTAAATAAATGAATTAAGAATATGGGGGTCACTTTTCGGGGCAAATTGGAAAAAAAAAGTTTTGCAAACTATGGCGTGTGACATTTCAAATGGAAAGGCGTGTAATGAGGATCTTCATTATTTTGTTTTAAAGTGAAACTTTTATTACATCGTCTCAAACTTTTTCGTCTGTGTGTTGCATGTCGCGTGACGGTCGGCCGCGGAGTAGGGATAAAGTGAAAGGCGCTCGCCAGAGCAGCAAAGGCCAATATGGCGGCGCCTATAGTTCGCTTAAAAGTTTCACTTTTACCGTGGTTTCATAAAACCGCACTATCCTTTTTTTCTTTTCTTTTTTTTATGAGGCAATAGGAGTATGTAAGGATCGTAGCAGGTGGCGTTCTATAGTTTCTGCCTACCCCCATGGGAAGAAGGCGTGAGTTTATGTATGTGTAATTTTAAACTAAATACTTTTAAAGATTTAAAAAAAATTGATATGAGTTCGCAAAAACCAAAACCGTCACTTTAAACAAAGCTTCATGATTTTCCAATAGTAACTTTTAAAATACAGTTAGAGGAAAGTGTTACCCTATAATAAATCGAGTTACCGTGTAACAAAGCGGAAACTCCGGCGTGACGTCATTGTATCCTGCAACGTGCCACGTAACACGCTCCGAGGCGCGGAAAGCGTCAGCTGCTGAAAAATATCCATTGTTTATTCTTCTTTGACATTTTATTATATTTATTAAAAATAAAAATTGTGGAGAAAATGCCTATTTTAATGACAGTACGATTTTTTTTGGAAAATGAACGTTTATTTATCTTTTTTCGATAGGACGGGGAAGTATGGCTATAGCTAACGGTTAAGGCATGAACTGACAAGAAAAATGCGTGAGTTAGGTACACACACGGCTACACATCAAACTGTAAATTTTCAGTTTATGCTGATCTCGCATTGTATAGGATGTCCGTACAATGCGAGGTCAGGTTATACACTTTATCTCGTCTACTCGACGTCCGTATGTCACTGCAGGGATCCAGCAGAATATCAGCGTCAGGTATATTTGCCTGACACATACTGAGTTGGACTCCCATTTGGTGCAACCTTGAGACGCACACCGCACCTTATAAATTTGATTATTCTGAAGTATGTCATAATGTCACTCCATTTCTATAAGTATGTTTTTTTCTTTTTTGTACATTGGCATCTTGTTTTTATATATCCATGTAATTTGTTATCATTTAATTGTGTTTATGTGTGTCTTTTGTGTGCACTAAATAAATGTTTTATCTTATCTATCTATCTATACAAGAAATGTATAGCTCGATGTGTACCGCATCAATGTTTATGAAGTCTATTAATGAATGGCTAATTTTTCAATGGTCTGATAACTTTTTCTAAAAATTAACACGACAGTTTGAAATCTATACAAATAATTAAAATTTAAGTGTCTGTTTGTTATGTCAAAATAACAGCTTTTTATTAAATGCATATGAAAGTATATACATACGGCACATACAACGAAAACACATTTTTTTAAATTTTGTCTGTGTCTGTCTGTTTGTATTCCGGTGTTCCGGCTAATCTCCGAAACGGCGGGTCCGATTTTGATGGGACTTTCACTGGAACTTTTATTTTAGAAAAAGAAATGAATTCCAGTCCACGCGGGCGAAGCCGCGGGCAGCAGCTAGTATTGTCGATACAAAAGCTGTCGTCCGCTTTTTTATTCATCCGAAGATTGAAAAATACCCTTAGAAGAGTTACGGCTCGCGCAGACAGGCGCGACGCGACTCTGGTGGAACAATTCCTGTGAAAACTTAACGGAAATTGTTCTACCGCTGTCGCGTGGTGCCTGTCTGCCTTTAATCGGAATATTTACTAGTTATCTGTAGGTATGTAACCCTATATCAATCAATCTGCCTAGCCTTTTCCCAATTATATTGGGGTCGGCCTCCAGTCTAACCGGATGCAGCTGAATACCAGTATTTTACATGGAGCGACTGCCTATCTGACCTCCACAACCCAGTAACTGGGTAATACGATACCCCTTGGTAAGACTGGTTGTCAGACTTTCGGGCTTCTGACAATCCGTAACGACTGTCAAAGATCCACGAATGACAGCCGGGACCAACGGCTTAACGTGCTTTCCGAGGCACGGAGGAGTCTCGGTATATAAAGATGGTCATCCAACCCCGGCAAGCGTAGCTTAACCTGATGAATCGACCCGTGCGGCTGTTATTACTTAGCTACAAGCTCCTCGAGCTATGTAACCCTATATGCTCTTAAAAAATAAAGACACAACTCGTTTGCTGGTGTCTCAAACCAGTATCAGAAAGCCTCATCGAACAGAACTTGCACTACTTTCAAACTCATACAAGTGATACAAAAATCTAACTTGTGTCCTTATCTAAAGACGATAGAATCAAACTTTGCTCATTCACTTAGATGCACAGCGAGCGTAGTATCGGTCCAGCTAAAGTTTAGGTAAAAACAGGTTTAAAGACACAGAGAATAGAAACTATAAAACTTTCAGATCTTGCAACAAACGTTAAACGGTATACTGCAAATTGGAGCCTTCTGCTTGATGCTGTTCGCCTGTTTCATGGGTTAGTTCTAGTGGAAGTAGATTCTTTAAAATCGTCAGAGACAAAAACAGACACAAAAATATGATTAACATCATGTCTGTATTCTCTAAAGGGGGAGGCTGAGGTACACCCGCATATCGCCAGTTATGTTAAAGCCCCATGTAATAGGGGCAAGCCTTATAGCTGTCACCGTAAGACTGAGCACCGTGAGTTTATAATCTATCCCGACCAAATGGGTTAGGTTAGGATTTTGAAACGCGCGCGAGCCGAGCGAGCGAAGTGAGCGATGCCACGGCAGCGGTCGCTGAGCGTTTCTTTCAAGTTGGGCGCAGTTACTTGGCTATTTAGTATCAGCGTAAGGTGCATTCGTCGCACGCAAATTTGATACCAGTTCACAATTTGTCGGTTTGCCATGGATAGATAATAAACTAGAGCTTCCACAAAAAAACCCTTTAACACTTTAATTTTTTTCTAAGATCATTTCATTGAAATGATAGGATTAAAGTCTAATATAAATATTCTTACCACTAAAGTTAGCTTATTTTGTCTTCATGCTCAAACATGCACCACGATATTAATACACTTATTCAGTATAAGTGAGCATTCGCACGTCCAGACCACCCAAGCACGCACGACGGATCATGCATGCATGCACGAATGCCACACCGATGCCAATGAGTTACATAAGTACTACTAAACAATACTTACCCTGAGGAATGTAACCAGTATTCCACACGATACGGACAAAGCTGTTCAAAGCAGAATTGGCTTTTCTAAGAACATAATAATATTCCATAGTCAAAGAACTGAAGATGGAAGACCACAATAAAATAAAAAATAAACTTTTTTACAAAAAACACAACCGACTTCCAAACCACAAATTGAAAAATAACTTTAATTTCGGAAGTCGGTGTCTTTGGATCAGATCAGTATTTTAGTTTTTTGACACCGACTTCCGAAATTAAAGTTATTTTTCACTTTGTAGTTTGGAAGTCGGTTGTGTTTTTTGTAAAAAAGTTTTTTTTTTCACTTTTTAGTGGGTTGGTTTGTAATTTATCTAAGTTACAATAGCCTTATGTCAACTGCTCATCAAAAATACCCAAATCGCTATAGATGTGCCTTTAATATTTGAAGAGTTCCCTCGATTTCTCCAAGATCCCACCATCAGATCGTGACCAAATGACAATGGGACCAACTTGAAAGTATACCCTTTCAAACAAAAAAAGAATTTTTCAAATCGGTCCAGCCGTCTTCGAGTAATCGGGGAACATACATAAAAAAAAAAAATATCCCGACGAATTGAGAACCTCCTCCTTTTTTTTGAAGTCGGTTAAAAAGATACACGTAACATTTTGCTACAAAGGACAAAGGAAGACATGAACATTAATGGGATAAAAAAAATACATTATCCAGAGGAATTATTATGATAAAAATTACACATTAAACGAGTGGAAGCATTTCCTTCATTAGTCTGCGGTACCTTAACAGTCGCTGTTCATCCGCTTAATGTCGCGATGGCTACTAACATTTTAACACGGCCAGGGAAGAAGACCCACGGGGTATTTGGGGCCTCTTGAAATTTCTAAAACCCTGGTGGGTCTGCTTATGTTGGTCAGGTAACTTCTGTTGACACTCTTTAAGGCTCTATTATGACGGTACCGCGGATCCGACGGACTAACGCTCTCCGATCCTCCCAATATTTGCACCTCGCCTCGGCTCGGCTCACGGAATTTTGTTTGAGTTGCAATTCTTTGAGTCTGTCGAGTTTGGGAGTGGCTTGAGGGATGTTGTTGTGTTTGTATATCTTTATTATGTTGTTAGGGATAATATTATGTTAACTTTAATTGAAAACTTAATCACTTTTGAGTTGACTGAGGAAAATAACGAAATTACTAAAGTGTTAAAAAGTTCAACGGTGGTTTGCTATTCCGCAAAAGTCATAATGTTCAAAACAGATTTTGGACTTTGAAAACTGGTAGTGCGGATACAGAAGTGAGTGAAAAAGCTAAAAGCCTTTCTATTGATGAAGACTTAAGAAAACTTGAAAATATACAAGTTTGAAAATAAGGACCTACATTCTAGAAGATTCTCCGTGATTAAAACGCAGACTGCCTCTTATATACACAGATAAAATAGAGTTCTCATTCCGGTCATTACGTTTGACGCTAAAGCCGTCCGGCGGAGCGTTGCGAATGCAATCACAGATGCGGTCACCGTCCATCCTCGAAGCATCCGGCCGTCCGGCGGGATACCGGGCCGTGTGCCGTACTCAACCGTGGCACACTCGTTTGTCTACTCACTTGGAACAATACTGTTTGCCTTACTGCGAATACTCTTCTCGCTTTGAGTGCTAATGTCTTGGATTGGATCAATGGAAGAAGATTCCTTTTAATTGAGAAAAAAGTTGACTTTGATTACCGACGTGGTGCTTTCACTGTACTTATCATTTCATTCTCCATACATAGTTGGAGAGTATTTTTTTGTAACTAGCTATAAGTACTAAATAATTTCACTCCTTTTTAAACCGACTTCCAAAAGAAGCAGTTTCTTAATTCGACTGTATGTTTTTTTTTTTGTATGTTTGTTACGCGATTACTCCGCCAATTATGAATTAAAGAAAAAGAAGAAAGGAAAATTGTTTATTCTGCACAAAATAAAGGAACATTACACAAAAAAAAAAAAATACATAAATCATAAAATACACATTCACCAAAAGCTAAAAGCCTCGAATTTAATATTCGAATACTAATTAATTGATTTTGATGATTCTTTTTTTACTTGGTAGGTCATATTTCAGAGGTGGTCCCATATAAATTTTATTAACTTTGCTTGGGTAGTTTTTGAGTTGCTTCAATAATACGTATTTTTTCCCACACATACTAAATGTGGATGATATAATAAGTTCCTGTCACTGTTATTTACAAAGCAGGTAGTGGTATTTGAATTTGTGTTGTAGGTACCACAGCTAAAAAGTGAAAAATAATAACTTTTTACAAAAAAAACTTCCAAAAAAAACACTACAAAGTGAAAAATAACTTTAATTTCGGAAGTCGGTGGCAAAAAACGATAATTCACAACCAAAGACACCGACTTCCAAAATTAAAAGTTATTTTTCACTTTGTAGTGTTTTTTTTTTGGAAGTCGGTTCTGGGCAGCCGTGCCAAAAAGAACCACACATTGTATAAGTAGGTACCTACCACTGATCGCTCACTGCACTTAGACTATCTTGGTGAGACAATCAATATTGTCTAATTTGTCTAAGTAAACGTAAACCACATTAATCTATTCTAGATTCTAGAATGTGAGGAATCTAGCAGAACAACCTGTGTTATATTATGAGCTTGGAACAAGAATAATTTATCACAATCTGAATAGGTAAGGAAAACTTCTTTAGGCGCGTTGGGTATTTTTGAGATGGGATTACCATTGATTTTGCGACACTTATATTCATAATTTAAATCTATTTTAATAATTTATCAATTTAATTTTTTTATTATTTTCCCCTTGACTGTCACGAGCTCTCCTGGAGATCGATAACAATTAAAATTCTATTGAGTCTCATTGATGACAGTTTGAGCTCATATGCAGTTAGGGAAATTGTTTTGCAAATTGACATCCTACATCATTTTGCCGTATTATAGGAATTTCATACAACTGTCAAATAATGACAGTTGTTATTTGAATATGCGAACAATTTAAGTTGGTAGCTTATTTATTTACAATTCAATTCACTGAATTTACGATTTGAATTTCCACCATCACAAATGTTTAGGCTTGAATTGCCCTATTTATACAGCCCTATATCTAAAACTGTATCCAAATCTGTATCTGACCACAACATAACATTATATTGGAGGCTAAACTATGTGTCTGTGGAGCGTCGGGAATGCGCTGTGTTTGACCGCTGTCCTTCTGTATTCGGATCACTTTGGACACGCCACCGGAGTCACTAGTGTGTCCACTCGCTCGAAACAATACTGTTTGCTTTACGCTTGCCATTGTGAGATAAACAACATAAACGTCTTGTTTCTTACGTTTATCAATAGTAGAATTTAATTGTTATTATGATAAACTCTAACACGATGCTAAATGCTATCTGTGTTGGGATGTATTCTTATTGGGAAACTGAATAACATAACGAAAAAACGAGAAAAAATCTTTCCATTACTGCTATTATTTTCGCGGTTGACAGTCGCGTTTGACCACTATCCTCCAGCATTCGAAACATTTTGGACAGGCGTAGGCGACGCCTCTGAAGTCATTAGTGTGTCCACTCGCTCGAAACAATACTGTTTGCCGTACAGCGAATGCTTGAAATTGTGAGTTATACAATGAAACAGAAGCGTTTTATGTCTAGGTCTGTCTAAAATGTTACTAAATGCAGGATTAAAAAACTTTTACATAAAAAAAGCAACTGACTTCCAAAAACACATTACAAAGTGAAAAATTGCTTTAATTTCGGAAGTCGGTGGCAAAAAACGAAAATTCAAAACTAAAGACACCGACTTCTGAAATTAAAGTATTTTTTCACTTTGTAGTATTTTTATTTTCACTTTTTAGTTATGGTACCTACCCCACACAAATTCGAATACCTGCTATGTAAATAAGTGACAGGAACTTATCATATCATCCAGATACTAAATGAAAATATGAAATACTAAATACTAAATGAAAAATGAGTATATGGGACCACCTCGAGAGCATACCCTTACAAACAAAAATAGAATTTTCAAAATCGGTCCACAATTGACGGAGAAATCGTAGGACATACATTAAAAAAAAACAAACATACGCTAGGACAGAACTTCCTCCTTTTAGGAAGTCGCTTAAAAACCAGTATGTGACTGTTCATAAAAATGTTCGTTTTTCCTAATTTTATGATTAGGTATAAACTTCTAATACCATGCAGAATCCTCTGTTTATTTATTAGCACTCGTTTGTACCTAGACAGCAAGATAACGATAGGAGAATAGAGCTTTTCATTACTGCTATAATATTCTAGACGAGGCTAGCTAAGGAATGCACTACGTTTGACTGGTATTCGGGGATCACTTTGGACAGCGCCACTCAAGTCACTGGTGTGTCCACTCGCTCGGAACAGTACTGTTTGCTTTACCGCGAGTGCTTGCAAATACTTGCAGGGACCTCGGCTTTTGTTAGAGGCTTGCGTATTTTTACCAACCCATTACTGTTCCACTGCTAGGCAAAGGCCTCTTCTCATACAGAGAAGACGGGTTGGCGATGTCATACTTATCTAAACTAATTAATGTAATAAAGCTGAAGAGTTTATGTGTTTGTTTGTTTGAACACGTTAATTCTAGAACTACCAATCAGATTTAAAACATTATTTTTGTATTTGATAGAACGTTATGGTTATATTAACTCTAGCGGACGTCATGCGGTTTCACCCGCGTAGTTTCCGTTCCCGTGGGAGTAAGGGGATAAAATATAGCCTATGTTACTCGCTGATAATGTAGTTATCCATTGCTGAAAGAATTTTTCAAATCGGTCCAGTAGTTTTTAAACAAATCTTTCCTCTTTATAATATTATAGTAGTATGGATTACGCTACAACCCTTAGGCGATTGGCACACTGCACCGCATCACGCAGCGTAGCGCGGGGCAGCAGATTTAAAATAGTACCAGTTTGTATAGAAAACATAAACTGCGCGCGCGACGCGCTCCCCGCACGCAGATTGTTTTCTATGGCCGCCCCGCACCACGCTGCGTGATGCGGTGCAGTGTGCGAATCGCCTTAGGAGTCTAGCGTGGCGAGTAAAACCGCGAGGCACAGCATAAAAGCCCAGATTTCCTCACGATGTTCTCTTTCACCGATGTCAGTAACTAAGACAAACTCAGATAGTACATATAATTGAAAAAGTCGCGTTTCAGTCTTTTGCAAAATATTAACTTAGAGGGGCTTGTGGCTAAGTAATAACAGCCGCACGGGTCGATCGAAGCTACGCTAGCCGCGGTTGGTCCGTAGATGGGTGATCATATTTACATACCAAGACCCCTCCGTGCCTCGGAAAACACGTTAAGTCATTGGTTCCGGCTGTCATTTGTAAATAAATCTTTGACAGTCGTTACGGGTAGTTAGAAGCCCAAAAGTCTGACAACCAGTCTTACCAAGGGGTATCGTGTTACCTAGTAACTAGGTTGTGGAGGTCATATAATTAAAAAAAAAAAACAAAATTCAAAAGTCATTTATTCAAACTAGGCTGAGAATCAGCACTTTTCGAACGTCAAAATTACATAAGACAGTCCCCCAAAAACGCCCAACCTTCGCAGGCATATAGGCAGTTGCTTCATTTAAAATAGGTACTAGTATTCAGCTGCATCCAGTTAGACTGGAAGCCGACCCAAACATAGTTGGGAAAAGGCTAGGCAGATGAATCGTCATGAAAACTTTAATAGTAATTAAATTAGAAGAAAGTGACTTTGTGTACTTATGTATTTTTTTTTTTTTTGTTTCAGGTATGTAAATCGAGTAACACATGGACGAATGTTGATCTACTTCTAAGCTTACTTCGTTTTGGTATGTGTTCAAGAGTAAGTAAGTACCTAGAAAATACATACAGCACGCGTAGCATGACCACCGTAGAAACGGGTTATATCGACGGAAGAATAGACAAAATGACAGATAAACAATCACAATCTGTCATTTTGTCTATTCTTCCGTCGACAAAACCCGTTTCTACGGTGGTCATGCTACGCGTGCTGTAGGTATACATATCGAGCCAGCCTCTATTGTATGAAATTCATCAGAAAAATTCTAAACTAAACTTCTGGTTCCATAAAACCGAAATTTCGTTTCCCAGAATCGTTTACGTCGGTAAAATATGGAATCCATAAAGCACTCAATATTCTTTAGAAAATCATCAACACAAATAAACGAAATTGATTGAATACCGAGTGAAAAATCATCTGCACTGAAATGAAAAGAAAAAAGAAACATTTTATTATTTTGATTTCCCTTCAAAACGAATGAATGGATCCATTCTTACTGAGACATTACATTTTTTCACCTTGATATTTCATACTGATTTGTTTATACAACATGCTATGCGAAACTTAACTTTACTGCGTAGCAATACGGTGTTTATTGGTTGTGAAAGCAGAATTTCCATTTGAACGAAGCTGCTTCGAGTCTGAAGGAGATATATGGCTTTGAGAAGGCGAGAATTGACATAATATTGTCCTTTGAGAAACGTGGGAGCGTTAGCCTGTGAATTGAATACTTTAAAGCGAAAATTTTCTAAACGCCATAAAATTCGGGCGTGGTACGGAAGTCGGCGTTACGATGTGACTCTTCTATCAAGTATCCGAGTTTTATCGCTGTTTAAGTGACTTCAAAGGATTTTACTATGATTTTATAACAAAGCTGTGGGAAATGTTTACGAGCTCGCGATTTTTGATTTTTGAATATTGGTTAAGGAAATATTTCTTTATCAATGATCTTAGAATGATGCTAAAACTTGAGTCTAGATTACAACTATGTTTCAGAAGAAACAAAAAGAGAGAAGAGTGTATACAATCGGCCTTTAATGCGTCCTGTCCCCCCCAGCGACGCTCTAAGCCGAGGTCTGTATACCCCACAGGTGGTGCCCTTAGAGTGGAGTCACTTAGTTTGTAACTTTAATGCCCTGGCTGGAGGCTTTAATTTATTGAGACACCCACAGGAAAGTCTAGTTAAGTAGCCGACAACCTTCTAGGTTGACCTGCGAGATAACATTAATAAAAAAAAAACTATCGGTCAGTTTTGAATTAAGTTATCACCATGTGAAGAATTACGATTTTCGTAAAAGTTTTAGAATTTTCCTCAAATTTTTATAATCACATTTGAACAATTCTAATCTGATTTTATATAGATTTTCGTACATTTCCTGCTTACCGAAAACAGAGTCATAAAAACATCTAAATTAACAAAATTACTCCTAATCAAACTAACTACAAACAAAACGAATGCTAATTTAAACGTATAACTACGCTATATATTAAGCCGTCAACAGCAGCGATCATGACCCGATAACAAATGTGTTGTGACCCAAATAACTAGGTTTATGAGCTCTACTAATGTACGGTGGCTGTTTGTTGCGGGTTTCAAGGATATTTCCTGAATTTTATGCGAGTTTTTTATAGCGAATAGGCTCGCCCCCTATTACATGGGACCTAAACATAACTGGCGAAATGTGGGTGTACCTGCTACAGGGACACCTCTGCCCAACCCTTCGGGGAAACAAGGCGTGATGTTATGTTATGTTATGTTATGTTTTTTATCACTTACATGGTTCTAGTCTGCGTTTCTTGTACAATAATACAGAGTTCCAAAGATTTATTCTTCTTCTTGTGTCGGTAACTCATATTTTGTCCGACCAGGGGGCCTAAAACGGCCGCTTTGGCAGAATCATATTCACACTTGACAAATTGTCACAAACTGACAATTCATCTGTTTGACAGTTTTATATAATAATGAAATAACATTTAAACTGTAGAAATAAAAATAAAAAAACTCATTTGATTAATAAAAACTGAAAAGAAAAATTATCCGGTAAAATTACGGTCTTAATTTTTTAAAGTGAAACTTTTATTACATCGTCTCAAACTTTTTCGTCTGTTTGTTGCATGTCGCGTGACGGTCGGCCGCGGAGTAGGGATAAAGTGAAAGGCGCTCGTCAGAGCAGCCAAGGCCAATATGGCGGCGCCTATAGAAGTTTCACTTTTACCGTGGTTTCATAAAACCACACAATCCTTTTTCATGCGGCAATATTTACACCAAATATAATTCTGATATGAATTGAATATGATTCAGCTAAAATGTGTCACCATAGAGGAATTGCTAATGATCTGCTGGAAATTCAGAAAATTAATTGCTTTTAGAGGAATTACTTAATGTGGCCGTTTTAGGCCCCTGGCACTCTGACAGATTGTGATTGTGAATCTGTCATTTTGTCTATTCTTCCGTCGACAAAACCCGTCTCTATGGTGGTCATACTACACGTGCTGAACGTAGCAACTTGGTCAGCTCTGACGTTTACCTCATTTAAGTCCTGGAAAACGGGCTGAAGAGAGAAAACAGACTAAGAAGAGACTTACAAATGAGTGCACACCGTGTTGCATTCGTTAATTTTCTTTAGGAGTCTGTTTCATTTTTTTTTCTTACTATTATCCCACTACTGGGCAAAGGCCTCCCTACTCTCTTTCCACCTCTCTCTGTCCAAACAACAACAACAAATCAAAATGTTGTTATTACATGCAAGAAAAGATTTGCATTACTGCTGTGAAAACATACTGTGGTTCTCAATTCGATGAGTATCTATGTGGGTTTGCTTTTTGTTGTGTCAGTTTTTCTTACGAGATGGTGATCCTACTCGAGGATTGCGAAAGAACCCACTCGTTTCGTAAAATTAACGGTTGCGTTCACCCTTAAATATTTCCGTTTAATTGCTTAACTGTTATTTGTTGACGTTCCTATAATTTGAGTTTCGTTTAAAATATTCTCTGGCATGTAGACTTGTTGTGGTCTATGGATCTGAGTGACTAAATTATTGAGATGAAACGTAGCAGTGTGTGCTGTTACTTCTAAAGAAATTTGTTGACTCATCATCTCTTACGACGCCTCATTGAGGTGGATAACAATTAAAATTCTATTGTGTCTCGTTAATGACAGTTGACAGGTTATCTAAGGAGAAGCGCTAGAAGTCCAGCCATGCCAGTCTAACTCGGACTGGCATGAGGTTGATAATGTAGTTTATCTCCCCGAGTCGGTCATATTAACGTAGGAAACTCATTTCTTGGTATTAACTCATCTTCAATAAATAATGACAATAGGCTCGCCCCCCTATTACACGAGACTTAAAACATAACTGGCGAAATGTGGGTGTACTTACTATTAACCCTTCGGGGATTATAGGCGTGATGTTATGTATGTGATGTAACTCATCTTCATTTTCTTTCTATTAGGTCCAGAATAGAAACCATTCATTTTTAAAAGAGTAAACGTGGAGTTTCTTGCCGGCTCTTCTCCATAGGAAGCAACCAATAACCGTGCACCTAGCTTCTGACGTTTTATAAGTGCCCTTGTAGGTTTATGTGAAATAAATTATTTTAAATTTTGAGATCAATCCTCCAATACTCTGAATTTCAAAATTTAAAACATATCTACAACGGGCAAACAGTCAAAATCGACCGTGCATCCATCAGAACAAATAACAATATCAACGCAAAAATTCCGACAAATGTTTGCAGACGGTTCCGTGGTCGGCCATCATTAATTTGAGCTGACAAGGGTCCGTCACAGGACCTCAGTGATTTATTCCGGAGTCCTCTTTGATACCTAACACTGGTTGTAAAATACCGGTCTTCAATATGGCGACTGTCATTAGCTTTGTCACGAAAGGGTTGGGAATATTTTCGGTGTTATGTTTTTGATTCGCGTGTTGTAACTTGGGAATAAGCTTTTGGATACTTATGATTTTCTGGTTGAGGGAATGGAGAGTCGATGTACCTGCTGGATATCATGAAATGCTAATTGGCTGTTAATAAATTCAGGAAAAAATATTGCTTAGCAAATTGACTCTCTGTGAATTCAAATCTCGACTATCATTCTAATTTGACAGTCGTATAAAATGGCTATTACACGGTAAATTTACGTGGTATGTCAATCTTCTAAACAATTAATTTCCCTGATATTGTTTTTGTAGAAAACTGGGCCCATATGTACCATATTGAAGCCTACAATAACTTTGCATCAACCACATCCTACTCACAAGTAAAGACATAAAATACAATAGACGTGGATATTTATTTAGTAACCTGTTCTGCTTAGCTATTTCTAAAGAGCCATAAAAAGCCCTGAAAGAAATCGAAAAGTGTTTCACCTCTCAACGAGGCATCCTCAGGATGACTATTGACTTGTCGCGAACCCGAACACAGCCTGTTGCCACACCGAGCGCTGAACGCAGAGTGAGAAGTTACTAAATATATCCATATCTATTGTATTTAATCATGGATTTTCGCAAGGTTACGTCTGAATCAATTAACTAAGTAAAGACATCTTATCAAGTTAATATTATTCTAAGAATTCCTGAAAACAATCAAGAATATACAACTATCAACTAACAAGCATATCAAACTCAAGTAACTGACTGTCACGGATAGCATTAATTACTGAAACCAGCGGAGTATCAACTGTGAGCGATATCACGATATATTATTTGCTAACGATATCACGATAATATCGCTTACTAACTACGGATCGTAACTTAACCTCAAAACTAGGCGGTAATTTCAAGTGCATCGGGTCAATGCGGTTTGTATGTCGCGATGTTAACGGCGAGAATTTCTAAGGAAATTGGATTTAGTGGAGACAGTTAGCTGCTCGATATTGAGGTTAATACTTAATATTAGTTGGTGGTCTTTGTGATTTGCTGGTCTTTACTTAGTCCGACTGTCAGATCTGCATATCCTTTGCTGTTGCTGCTGTCGTTGTTGATCACCATAATTATATTACTATTTACGGCTCGTTAGTTAACCTCGAAACTAGGCGGTAATGCCAAGTGCATCGTGTTAATGCCTCGCGATATTAAGAGGCCTGCGAACATGGCGCGCAACTACAAAACGAGATATTTGCAAAATTCAATTCCAAGCACGTTACGCTAGTGTGAGTACCTGTAGGAGCGATATACACCTACAGTGAGCAATACCACCACGCACACATTGACAATTATTGCTTGACGTGATAGCACTACTAGCTTTCGAAAATTTATGATAAATTTGGATGTGTTCCGTAATACCAAAAATGATGAATGAAAACTTAATATTTTTCGATAATTTGTAACTTGATAATATAAGCTATGCTTCTGCAGAAACAATATTATAAATATTATTATTTATAATACAGAAAAAACAATATGAAGACATGTCATTTATGCTGTTAAAATGTGCGAAATTAAATTCGTTTAAACTTCAATTTAGAAAAGTTTGTTTGGAAATAAAAAAGATGTAGGAGCCTAGATAAACACTGTCTCAATCCGAATAACAACATAATATGGTGGAAATATGCCCAAATTGCAAATGATTTAGGTATTACGTTTGTATGGACAATTTATGCGTCGCCGCGTTCTTAAAGGCGAGGATTTCTAAGGAAATTGGATTTAGTGGGGACAGTTAAGTTGTTGATATTGATTGAGATGCATGAGGAACAGAGTGAAAAGTGCACTCATTCTCTATAGAAAAGGGAGGATCCTCTGACCAGACGGGTGTTGTGTCTGGCGGGCAACTGCCTGACGATTGATGTCGGGAAGTTATATATATGCTGATCGCGCGGTAAACTCGGCTTGCGCGATGCAGGGTTTGCGTGACGTCAGGTCTTTGTTGCATAGTTCACATGTTGCGTTGTAGATGTCGCCACAGATATATGTATTAGTTGGTAGTAGTTGTGATTGGTTCGTGACTTAAATTAGTCCGGTTGACAGATGTCCTTTGCTGCTGCTGCCGCTGCTGATTGAATATTGGACAGCTATGAGACGCGCTGTCAAATAATTACCATACTTAGCTATCGTATTGATGATGTGCCTTGGTAGACCATAACTTATTCCAGGAGACACCTTTGAAAATATCTTCTAACAGAGTTTGATCAGGGGGCCTACCACAAGCGCATAAAGCAGTATTATTTTAATATTACTTCAGTGGGAGAAAGAGATGGAGCTATATGTCTTATAGAGCTTCATCCCTTTCCCACACTGAAGTTTCCAGCACTGCTCCAAACGTCTACCGACTAGACTGTCAACGTTTACTGCCATTACCTTCCCAAAGCATTACAGTACTCAGAAATTAATCATCTTTATCATCTTCGGTGGCATGTTACTCTCAGTTATAAATTCAATGCGCTGTCACTGAATTTACAAAAACCGGTCAAGTGCGTGTTGGACTACGCACAATGAAGGGTTCCATAGTTGGGATGAATTTATTCCAAATACAAACTTAACATTGTAGTTGAAATACATGTTCTC
This sequence comes from Agrochola lychnidis, assembly GCA_963680765.1. Classification (NCBI taxonomy): domain Eukaryota; kingdom Metazoa; phylum Arthropoda; class Insecta; order Lepidoptera; family Noctuidae; genus Agrochola; species Agrochola lychnidis. The sequence goes on along the minus strand of OY796849.1, from coordinate 5,288,357 downwards.
CGATAGATTCCAACTGCAAATGTAAGTTTGTACACACAATATTGAGAGATTTACCATGTAATTTTAAGACCACATACTTTTTATAAGTTTCCTGTAATCTATGAGTGAAAAACAATTCTCTGTATTTTCTTCAAAATTTTGGGCTCATTAGTTTCGGAAATAATGAGGGGGAAAGGTCAATTTTCATCTATTTTCTTAAATATCTTTAAATGTATTCATTTAAAAATTATTAAAAAAAAAATGAAATCATCGCAACAAGTCCTTTCATTTCATATGTCACACGATACAGTTTGAAAAACTTTTTTTTTTACTATCTTATTTGCCCCCCAAAAGTGACCCCCAAATTCAAAATTCATTTATTTACGTTGCACGTCCGTGTTGGGGTCACAGAAATACATATATGCTTACCAAATTTCAACTTAATCGATCCATTTGATTCGGAGCAAATTGGCTGTGACAGACGGACAGACAGACACACGAGTGATCCTATAAGGGTTCCGTTTGTTTCTTTTGAGGTACAGAAACCCCAAAAAAGTACCAAAAAAAAAACTTAACACAGCGAAAAATATCGCATCCGTATACCATCTTTGCCTACATATCTTGATCACATCAACCGTCATTTCCAATCTTCAATATATCTCCCACCACCGGAACATCGGCGGTGTACCGTCTATTTACTCCTAGACTTCGATAAGTAAATATTTAACGTGTATACCACCCCTTACTTGCTCCTTATCACTATACGGGGTGTAGACTAATTTCCTTTCACCATCTTCCCCCTACCCTATTATTTTGTTATCACAAATTTGAAATATTATGGGGAGTGTTTTGAAAAATTCGTGTTGAATATTTTGTCTGAAGAGGGTGGGTGGGAGTTGTGGGAAGAAACATATGTTACGTACGACTATTAAACTTAATGTTTGTGTAATTGAACTATGTATTTTCCATTTTTGATTGCGGGAATCCACTTGTGATAATTATTGCTATCAGATGTTATTCTGATGTCTACGAGGTTCTCCACGCGAAGTTCTAGGAAATATAAAGTTTACAATAATTACTGGTATCTAATATCATACTGATACTATTATTATAATTGGCTCGATGCCTGGACTTAGTTTGCGTTTACCAGAATTCAGATTCCAGATCTGAATCTGATTGATACCTATCCATCATTTGCCAATCCTATTCTCAATTCGACATCCAGTTTTACCGAACGTGGCAGAATATTCCGATATGCTTTAAGCTTAGCTGCTCCTACAAATTCTGTCACATCTATGAACAAAATGAGAATGCTGTAAATTACTCTGTACATTTTCCTTTTACAGTCTTGTTTACTCGTTCACTGTTTACTGTTATTGTTAATGTTGTTGTAGCAACACTTTCTTTTATGACGTCATCTTGCGACTCTCTTTGCGATACTCGTTTCATATGATTTGTTTTTGCTTCCTCTGTTTCTGGGTTATTTACTGAAACACGGCTACTGATGAATTATGTGTGTATTTGAATATTGTTAATAATATTTACTACATTATTGGTAATAATTTTATTTATTGATAAAAGTCCTTAGTTTCAAGTTTGTGACGTAATGGCTAGTCAATAGGTGATTGATAGGTCTTAAATAGTATAACTAATTGACTTCTTACAATATGGCAAGTTTAAAGCCCACAGAATTCAATTATAAGTAAAGTATAAATACTATAATAAATAAATATTTACAAAAACATTCCTTCTTAAAACATTTACTTCATCATAACATACAGAGTCAGTACCATCAGGTATACATTGATCACTATCGTGGCTGCACCATCAGGATCCGGAGGGGAGGTGACATCGATAGTTGGAGCATTAGTTTGACCAGTTGGAGCATTAGTGTTAGTAACACCACCTGGTGCATCAGTGGTAGTAACACTACTTGGTGCATCAGTAGTAGCATCTCCACTTGGAGCAACAGTCGTACTGTCCACTACGATTACTCCATCATTCTCGGTGAATTGGTCTTCTTGACTGTAATGATAATTAAACCTGTTTATGTCTGTCTTTTCCTTGTCTTTACACTACCTTTTATCAAATATTGCCCTGCTTTCTGTCAAATATTGAATGCATGGTAACATTGGTAGCTTGTACATAGATTGTTACCTATTGATTTTACTATTCAAATAACAATACTCACCCTGCATTTTGAATAGCTTCAATAATATAATCTGTCACCAACTCCTTAGCATCTAATGCTACAAGATAATCTTCATGCTGGAAATCGGTCCTTGCCACCTGACGAGCAATAGCCTTTGGTATATCAGCTACCATAGCCAGCACATCTTTTTCATCCAGTAAACTGTCACTCAGTGAATAGTGCATTGTGACGAAAGTAGAGATGAGGCTAAGGTCGTATAGTGGGGGTTCCGCAGTCCCATATTTGGCCAGATTTGCTTCAGCACCATAGTGGAATCTACGGAAGAGTTTGTCTCTTATGTTTTGACCGTAGTGAGCAATTTGTTTTAATGCTGCTCCTGGTTGGTCCGTTGCCACGTTGTAGTTGCTCTGAAAAAAGAAGTTGAATGATTGAAATTGATGATTTTTTGTGAGATATATTCTGTTTTACTTAAGGAATGAAGTTTATTTACAGATTTCGAGAGGACGACACAACTACCTGTCGTTCTAGTTTGGCAGAACCAAATTTGGCAATGGATTGTGGATGATCAGATCAATTCATAATCTGATCTATATAAAGAATTATCCTCTCTTGGAATCACTACCATAAATTCAAGTCTTCTTCCCATGGGGGTAGGCAGAAAGTACAGAACGCTTCCTGCTACGAAAGCTACTGCTACTACACTAGCTGCTACTACACTAGTTGCTACTATACTAGCTGCTACTATACTTATATATATTAAAATTATTTTTGTTATAAAACTATCGGGTTTCAGACAAATTAAGGTTGATTTCCACCCTACGGCTCGCATCGCATTGGATCGGAAAGGATACGAACAGATGCGGCAACAGCCCATCGCGTCCTGCAGGATGTCGACGCATACGATCGGCTCCGTACCGTCGCTTGTGAACATACGTTCGCAAGCGTAGAAACGGGTATCGCCTAGTCAAATAGTTTCATTCCTATCGTGTTGACGTGTTATAATTTTTGAAAATGGTGAAGTTGACATAGTACGAGTATTATTGGCTATAGAAGAAAATAATCATAAAACAACCGAAAGGATCCGATCGGATACCACGACATGCAAACGGAGCCGATCGCGCGTCGCAGCATACTTTCGGCTACGATCGCGTGTCGCGGAAGACGCCTGCGGTCAAGCTGCTGAGCGCGGCTTGGTAATATAGACTTTAAATGCTGTGTACACGATTTAATATCGTTTAATGATTGTAAAATCCTTTCCGCAATGCGAGCCGTTTGGTGGAAGTTATCCTTTATAGAAAACTGCCACTTCAGTCTAAATTATGTTTCTTGTATTGTATGCCTTGAGCGGAATAAGGAAATGTTACGTAAAACTATTGTTTTCCCTCACAAGAAATATTTATCTGACACAATAATTAATATGAACAATTGATTGGTTAACCGCGGGCACAGCTGAACCAATAAAAACCTAAAGCGTGTACAGTCATGCGAAAAATTGCGGACATTAATAATTCAGTTGTAGATTAATATTCTATGAATGAATGTAATTCCTACCTACATTATGTATGTTGTAATGTTTATTCAATTACACATCACAGTTAAATAATTCGTGGAACTGTTTCGATGGTTATCAAATGAAAATAGATTTCTCTTGTTTTTGTAAAAAAAATATGAATTAACAGGATTCTGCATAATTGTGTTAGTGTCCATATTGCATCAGCAACATGTATAATATTAATTTATCAAAATTTGTTCACTACGAATTTATGATTAAAACCTCATTACGTAAAAATGTTTTTTTATTTTGCTTTCTACTTGTCTATGTCTACAATCTATTTTTACGACTTTATTGGGATTCCATGTTTAAAAGTTAGTTTTAACTGACAAGGTTTACAAAGGGATATTAATTTAGTAAAAGATAGAATATTTTATAAATCTCTAAATAAATTGTACCAACCTTGTAATCGCAAAAAAAATATCATCCGAACCATACAAAACGTCCAATAATATAAATTATATAATTTTTTCGCGATTACGATGTTAGTCCCATGGAGAAAGTTGTTCAGTTTGATGGTTTTTACCACACCCTTAAATGACCACACATTTCTGATACACGCTGTATAAAAGACAAAAAAAAAAAAAATAGAACATTGGTCCGTAACCTTATCTAAATAAAGAGCACAATCGTGTTTACAAAAAAAAACTTCCTTCTTGTGATTTTGATGTTGGTCCCATGGAGAAAGTTGTTCAGTTGAATGGCTTGTGGACCACGTATTTCTGATACACGCTGTATAACACCCAATATCTTTACACCTAATATTCTTTTTCTTTATTACTTATTGTATTTCCTCGTTTTTTGTAACAAAGCGCGCTTGAACTTGAAGAATGTAAAATAATTTATTGCGGTCATAAAAGTATTTTGCATTATTTATGGTAACAATCACAATAAAGATTCCGGTAAAGATAAAAAGGAACATAAAATTGGACGATAGTACTTTTTTCGTAATCCCTTGGTCATTGCCAAATTAGAAGATATTAAAGATAATCAAGTAGTTGGCGCTTTGAAAAGAAACTCTTCTGGGAAAGTACCAGCACCAAAGCTATTTCTGCGACCAGGCAGTGTAGCTGTGTGCGTTGTATATCCTTACCTTACATTGTAACTACCTTTTGGAAGGGACAACTAGAATAAATTCTATTTTCTTGTAAATTTTGACGTTCAAGTGTCTTATAAGTGCATTTGTCAGCGGTTTCGCTGCGTAGAGGTCGGAAATGACCCCACGGGATGGTACTACCGCCATAAAAAGTATCCTATGTGTCCAGGTTATAAACTATCTGTGTGCCATGAACTTCATCCAAATCCGTTCAGCTGTTTTTGCGTGATTTAGTAACAAACATCCATACATATTAACTTTCACATTTATAATGTTTGTAGGTAAACAGATTTTTATCAATTAAAAATCTGTTTACTTTGACTTACATTTAAATAAATATTTATTTCAAAGGGCCTAGAAAGCAGCCAAAGAATTCACAGGCGAAGATTGACTGAGCCAACTGGCGGCGTCGTCGTAAAAAGATGCCCATCCATAAATCAATATTACCCGTCTCTCCACTATTCCATTGCCTACTCAAGGATGCATATCCGGTACGGCTCGCAAATCCTTCCATATCCTGAGGGCACGTCTTCCCTACCATTACCGCGCTTCCCAGTCTACTCCCTGATGTGCAAATGGCCTCTGAAGCCCAATGAAACATGAGGCTCCAGGGGCTAGTGCAAATCTTGGGGTTCATTCGATTAATCGAGTCTGTTTAAACCACGCTGGGATTGGTGCATTTCATTCATGCATTCATTCAATTTTCGAAAGTGTTCTATCACTTTTAATCCCTGTGTCACCCAAAGGTTTATTGGTACAAAATGCCTATGACATTAAGTAAATACTTAATTTGTAGGGTATAGGTTTCGATTTAATAGCAGGCACATGATACATTTCAGCTTTGCCTCTGGATTGGTAACCTGTCTGTCTGCCATGGCTCTGGATTTGCAAACCACGTAAAATCTCACATGCTTATTTACCATCCAAAAATTTAAAAAAATATTGAAGAGACTTACCAACTTAGGGGAAATATGACGTACGCCGAGGAGTTGACACATGTAACTCAACTGAACGTTTCCGAGGCAGAGGTCTGGCGTTGGAAATATGACTATACCGCCAGGAAGCATCTCCGTGGAGCCAGGTGGAAATAGCTCTACTGCTCCCATTTGCATGGCTGCACCCTGGAAAAACAAACAATTGAATGAATGAAAACTATTAGATTAAATTAATAAATAGAGTACAATCGTAGAACGCATATCGGGAACATGGCAAATACGCACGGTGCAAGTGAAAATTTACCTAAAGGTGTTAAACATTTCTTTCTGCGACTGTAAATGAAGTGGATTTTCATATCTTCTTTGGGGCTGTCAAAGGCTGATTGATTATTCATATTCGTGTCTTTTTAAAACATTATCATCATCTACTTAAAACTCTAGCTCTACCTCAAAGATGGCGGCGTCGGGTTTACCAATCTGCCTAGCCTTTTCCCATCTATGTTGGAGTCGGCTTCCAGTCTAACCAGATGCCGCTGAATACCAGTGTTTTACATGGAGTGACTACCTATCTGACCTCCACAACCCAGTTACTGGGTAACACAATACCCCTTAGTAAGACTGGTTGTCAGACTTTTACGGTAACGACTGCCAAAGATCAACGAATGACAGCTGAAACCATCGGCTTAACGTGCTTTTCGAGGCACAACTTCGATATGTAAGGGATGGTCACCTATAACCTTCGATCGACCTGTACAGTTGTTATTTTTTACCCAGGGGCTCCTCAACTTGGCAGCGTCGAGTCTAACCCGGTAAAAATCAATACTTTACGAGGCAAACAAACATCCATCTCACCATTTTATTTTATTAAATACATTTTTGCGTTGTGTTGTATGTTACCGAATACTGTTTTGTTACTTCTAACGTAAAGGGTGGATCCTATAATATGATTTATTATATTCTGGTGAATATATTTTGTATATAGCGAGGCAGGTTAATGATAATGTCTGCTCTCATTAGGGTTACCGTTAGGGCCCACGCAGGCGCGGTACTGTACTTAAAATGAAATAAACCTAATATTACATTTTCATATCATTTATTGAAGTGAAAACTTTTTTAAGCGCGTTGGGCATTTTTGAGATGGGAAAAACAATTGAACTCGCGACACTGTTACCGACACCAGCTATTTACCATTAAAAAGACATCAACGCGCGAGACATTTTCTTTGGGATTAATGACATTCCAAACATTGAGACATGACAACGACAATATTGACATTTCCCAAATATTTCCTGCACAATTAAATTGTTCTAGTTTTCACTTTTGTCGGCACTCCCGGAGTGCCACTGTTTTTTTAAAAATATATTTTCTAGTTACTACAGGACTGGTTTGTTACGTAATAAAATAAAAGCAACTTACTCGATATAGATGAAAGGTCTCCTTTTTTTAGAGTTCAAGAAATAAAACGCTTAATTAAAGGGGTTATGAGGAAGCTTTATAGTCGACACCAAGAAATGCCAGCATTGATATAAATATAAGAACTTAAGAACATCAATTGAAAGTTCTAAAAACAATGCAATAACGGACTGTTGGATCGCATCAGTAACTTATCACAGGTAGCAACAAAATAGAAAAAAGAAGAATACTTATTAATACTAGCTTATTACTGTTCTACCAAGGAAAAGGACTCTTCTCATACAGAGAAGGCACACGAGCATTGATCACCACGCTTACTCAAGACGTTTTGGAGATTTCAGACTTGTAGATAATAGATAAAGCATACTTACATAAATATAATCAGTCATAGCTGCTGTTTCTAATAACTCAGTATTAGGAAAATATTCTTGATAGCCAACTCCTGCTAAGAGATGGGCTGAAATCAGCTTCTGATTGTATTCCGGCAACATTGAAGCCATGATCAGGAACACTGTTCCTCCCTAAAAAGAACAGAACAGAACAGCATGTTACAGAAAACCCGTGACAAAAAATGTGTACAATATTTGACGAAAGTTGGTATGATTATATTAGATATTGTTGGATTCTAAGATCCGCATAGGTATTTAAAAATAGAACTGAAAACCGGCCAAGTGCGTGTCGGACTACGCACAATGAAGGGTTCCGTAGTTGGGATGAATTTATCCCAAATACAAACTTAACATTGTAGTTGAAATACATGTTCTCCCATACATTCCAACTGCAAATGTAAGTTTGTACTCACAATTTTGAGAGATTTACCATGTTATTTTAAGACCATAGACTTCTTATAGGTTTTCCTGTAATCTATGAGTAAAGAGCCATACTATGTAGTTTTTTCAAAATTTTAGGTCCAGTAGTTTCGGAGATAAGGGGGGGGGAATGGTCAATTTTCATCGAATTTCTTAAATCTCTTTAAAAGTATTTATTTTAAAACTATAAAAAAAAAAATATTTTTAAGATCCTCGCAATAAGCCCTTTCATTTGATATGTCACACGGTACTATTAGCAAAACTTTTTTTTTAATTTTCTTGTTTGCCCCCAAAAGTGACCCCTATGTTCAAAATTAATATATTTACGTTACACGTTCGTGTTTGGGTCACAGAAATACATATGTGTACCAAATTTTAACTTAATCGGTCCATTAGATTCGGAGCAAATTGGCTGTGACAGACGGACAGACAGACAGACACACGAGTGATCCTATAAGGGTTCCGTTTTTTCCTTTTGAAGTACGGAACCCTAAAAACTTTGGATATGCCAAGAGCAGTCCACAGACGCTCATAAATTTCATAAATACCTGAGAAGTCCCAATATAATGCAGTTTATCCTTCTTAGTATACTCCAGAACGTAGTCGATCATAGCTGGCAAGTCATACATCCCGATCTCTTCGAAGCTGAAGTCGAAGAATTGGAACTTCTGCTGCTCATCATCAGGATCCAAGGTGGTGTGGAAACGAGAATTCTTGTTGCCTCGGGCATTGCCCATCCAGACGTCAAAGCCACTGTCCGCTAGATTGTAAGCTGGAAAAGAGTTAAAGATCGTATTGCAATTTACTTTAAAATATGATTCTTCAAACAAAAGATGAATGAGTTGCGTGAAAGATGATTTGCATAGAAAAGTGACGCACGCAGACATAATACTGGTAGAGGTATGGTACAAAATAATATTCTGCGTCGACTATAAATCGATTGGGATAGGAATGAGCCAGCAAGAAAAAGTTGAATCCTCTTTACTGTTCCCTGAGAAACGAGAACCAAAGTCGTTGTAGGAAGCATATTTGTTGCTGATGCCATAACTGTTAAACTAAGTCTATATGCATTCAGAAGCTCAGAAAGAAATGATGGGTTTTTAAATTCTTACCAAAACTAAATTCTGGTCCAAGCATAACGAAGGACTGCGATGAAGATAGGAGTCCATGCATCAAGAAGACCACCGGCCTGTCTTCTGATGTATCCGTCACTGATCTTCCTTGTGGTATCCTGTGCATCTCCAGGATGTAGCCATCGGAAGTGGTGACTTTGTGGGTTTCAGCTTGGAAGCCATCTTCTGTTATTTTTTCAACCTGTTATTATATGAACAAAGAGTCATGAAACCTTGAAATCGATGCGAACAAAAGTCTTAATATATCTTATAAATCACTCCTATGTTTCTGACATACCTACCATATATTTAATCGTAATTTGGAAATATAAGACGTTAAGAATTCTGGGACGACGTTGTGGAGTAGGTAAATTAAGAAAACACCGACATAACTATTTCACTCTACCGTTTTTGCCATCAGATTTATAGGTAGGCCTTAATTTATTCATCTAGGACGTAATTTCCTTTACAACCCGTGGTAAGGTATCAAGGTACTATACATTATTAATTTTTGTGAATTTAGGTAATATAATGAATGTAGAATTGCCAAACTTAAGTGGTATTGCTCGCAGAACAGATAGCCGATGGGGCCGAAAGGTTCAGGGGTGGCGACCGCGTACCGGAAGACGTAGCGTTGGAAGGCCTCACAAGGTGGACCGATGACTTTGTGAAGGCCGCAGGATACCGCTGAGTTCGGGAACCACAGAACCGGTTGAAGTGGCGGTGCTTGGGTGAGGCCTATGTCTAGCAAGTGGACGTCTTTCGACTGAAATGATGATGATGATGGATGATGAATGAATGTCTAGCTTAATTCGGGCCCGAATCAAGATATATAAATAACTAAAGTTAAGGAGATCGCGTATTAAGAATCTGAAAAGAATCTCCTCTGAGTACGACTTTAGGAGAGTGGATGTACGATGAACGTAGACCAAAAACGATAGCGGGTGACGATCTATAGAAAGATAATACGCCCATTATTGGTCAGAAAACGTTGTGAGACTATCATAATCATAACAGTCAGCCGTTGTTTGCTTGACAGACAGTGGAGTAGTGATGACAATATAGAAGAAGAAGAAAGAGAAGAAGAGAAGAGAGAATTAGAAGTCGGTGGTTGTCTTTTTGGCATCGCAAGGATTTTTTTGGGTCGTGGCTTTCGGAACCGGGACCGCGGTCCCGGATTCCACCTATAGACACAATAATTATTTTTGAGAAGTATTTTGAGATTACAAATAAAACAAACAAAGTTATGTCTTTGGAAAGTACGGTTAACCAAAAAATTTAGAAGTTATACAAGTAAAACTATTTTTATAAAACGATAATTTTGTAATTGGCTGTTCTTTAAAAGAACAGCCAATCCTACCCTTTCTCTCGTTGAATTTTTGGTTTCGCAAAGATAAAAATATTCTGCTATCACGTATCTAATTGTCAAGGCTATTCATTACCGCGTAAGAACTTGACATTCGTTGGAGGTAGCCCATCTTTAGCAGTAAACATTGCTCTTTCTGATAAGTTTGTGATAACGTTAACTATGTCACTGATACATTTACTCACAGTTTGATATACTGAAAAAGTTTGGCCAACATTTGTAGACACCATCACACACAAAACGCATCCTATTATCCAACGTCCCAGCGCCATTGTAATTGTTACTACTGGGAAATGACAATTGTTCTGTCTTACTTATACCCTAGCCATTATCAGTTTGTTTTACAGTACTATTTGTTTTATTACTATGAGTTATATAAATACCTTTATGGTGGTAGATTTGCGTATCGGTTTATGATTTTTGTTTAATGACGATACATATATTTAGGGCAAGTAATAAATGTCTATATTTTATTTGTGAGATTGAGTGGCAAATCCAGGTGTTAGTCATCGTTATCCAAACAATTGGCTGTTTTTGAACTTTGTCTTTTTATCAAGATATTTACTGATTCCTATTATTTATAGCGCAGCAGTTTTAGCCTCAATGTCCGCATTATCATCAGCGTTGCTGTGTATACACACGTGTGTATCATGTTTTATATTAAACCTCGTTTTTTTTTTAAATGGTCATCTCGCAGTTTTAGACCACTAAGGTCTTGGCTGCTTAACCGGATTTTCCTGTGGGTGCCATAAGCTATTACACTTAGAGCCTCCAGCCAGAAGAAACCTCGTCGTTTGTGGATAGCCGATAAATACAGATTGTGCCATCCACGAAGACGCCCCCTACTCCGCGATAACTGTACTGTAAGCTGTACTTTAGTATGGAGCGGAGCGGAGTGGGGCGCGTCTTCGTGGATTGCACCATATATAGCTGAACCTCAGTAGCTTCAGAATGGTAAAGAAAGAAAATACATTTATTTAGCACAGACTAAAAAGCACACAATATAATTAACAGCAGATAAAAAAATTAAAATCAAATAAAAAATGTAAGAAATTAGCAGGGGAGTGTGCCTTACGGCTGTGCCAAAAAGGCCCAGTTCAGCAAAAATGACAACTATAAGTGCCTGACACTGGTTTTCAACTGGACCTGAGAGTGTGATGTGACGGATGTAAATCAGTTTTATAATGTAACGTGTGTATGCATACTTAAATAAAATAAATGGTAGATATATAAGACTGTCGATCTAATCGGATATAACTGTATGTATGTAAATACCAGTAGGTATATTTTTTTTATGTTCGCATATTTTTTCAAAATGTAGGGAACAGCAGATTTTTATTTTCGTGATTTCAGGTTTGGTCCAATTGTAAAAGTTGTTCATAATGATAAGTAAAGTCACGTGTTAAAGTTTGCGCACTGGATAAAAACTTACCTTGTATATTCACGGGTATACCATCGTAATAACGAATAAAATAATCATTTGTCCCATATAAAATTTCAATACCTCGATCCAAATGTATGGGACGTTGATAATTTTTTCGCGATTACGATGTTGTTGGTCCCATGGAGAAAGTTGATCAGTTTGATGGTCTTTACCACACCCTTAAATGACCACACATTTCTGATACACTGTATAAAAGACAAAAAAAAAACTGGCACTCCGGGAGTGAAAACTTGATCAAGTTCGCCTTAGTGAAAGAAAAAAAAAGTATGGAACATTGGTCCGTAACCTTATCTAAATAAAGAGCACAACAGTGTTTACAAAAAAAAAAAGTTCCAAAACCTTTAAAGTCAAAATACTTGCATAGAGCATTGATCCGTAACGTAATATAAATAAAGAGCACAATCGCGTTAGCAAAAATGAGGTGTCGGTAACGATGTCGCGAGTTCAATTGTTTTTTCCCATCTCAAAAATGCCAAACGCGCCAAAAGAAGTTACAAAAAAAAACTGAGCTTGAATTTAACCATCTCTGGTGCAAGGCCAAGTTAATCGCATAATATATCATTGACGCGCGCCGATAATCAAGCCACGAGGTAATCTTGTTACAGGTTGATGTTATCAAGACATCAGAACAGGGTTGAGAGCATAGTTGTTGGGACTGACGTTTGACGTCTGTATCAGTGTAGATCTGTTTGTCATTTTTTTTATCGAAAATAATTTAAAACACAAGTTTCCGTGTAAACATTTAATAAATAATAAACTTAGTGCATCATAGCGTGACATACTTTTGTAGTGTATAATAAATAGTGCGCATAAGATACGTAAATTTCGAAAACAATAACACAGTGACTTGGTGTAATTGGCTGCTTACCCACATAATACAACAAGTAATTGCAATACTAACGTGCCAACAGAGACATCTACCTTTCTTCTCGTGAATATCGATCTGCGGTACATATCGAGTCATCTCTGGCGCCATCTAGCGTGCGATCCAACAAACACTTAGGTAGCAAGCTTATCTCGGTTACCATCATGCCGGGTGTCAAGTGTGGAGGTTGCGGCCGTTTCATCTCGACGGTAGAGGGCGCTAGGTGTGGTAAATGTCAGGTCCAATACCACCGAGTGTGTGTCGGCATTCCTACGAAGACCACTGTAACTGCAAGCTGGCGTTGCCCGGAGTGTAAAAAGGACCTCATCAGGGATAACAGAGCTGATACCCCAGTCAGAGGTACTGCGGAAACTTTTCAAGCAGTAACCACCATAGAAAAAGCCTGCATGGAAACCAGTACGCCTAATTCCTCTGACGTCCGTTCCAAACCTGCATCTCTGCAGACTTCGTGTCCTTCTAATGATGCCACTCCCCCGCCGTACAGTGCCCCTGTAGTCGATGACACGGCCCGAGAAGTATCGCTGAGCGTCGACATGAAATTAATCATGGAGGAACTGAGGGCGGTACGTGCGGAGATCCAAGTCTTTCGCAAGGAAATGGAGATGGAGATGATGGAGCTCAAAACCTCCATGAATACCTGCAACACGCGCATCGACAGTCTGGAGGCCAGGGTGGACACCTTGGAGCGGCGGGCTTCATCGGCTCCGGCGAATGCAGGGGCAGTGGATGAGATCGTGGAGGAGTTACGGCGTGAGCTTAATGACAGGGATCAGGATCTCCTGGCGAATGACATCGAGTTAACAAATATACCCGAGGCCAATGCTGATAGCCCGTTACACATCATCAAGATCATCAGCCAAAAGTTAGGGGTAAACCTTGAGGAACGCGACATTGTCAGCGCGGAGCGAGTCGGCGGGAGGCAGCTCAACGCGACTAGCTCTGCAGGTGCGACAGAAACTCGCCCGCGCGCTATTGTTGTGCGCCTGGCGCGTCGTGATCTGCGCGATGATCTGCTGGCGAGCGCGCGAGTGCGACGTGGTGCGACGACGGCCGACCTTGACATGTCTGGCCCGCCCAGGCGATTCTTCCTCAACGAACGCCTTACAAAAACAAACCGTCAGTTGTTTCGGAAGGCACGGGATGCTGCTAGTCTCTTCGACTGGAGATTCGTGTGGACCAAGCGCGGCCGCATTCTTGCCAGAAGGAAGCCTGGTGACCCCACACAAAGAATCCGCACCGACAAAGACATATCTTGCATATTCGGACCTGTCAATGAAACAGCCTAATTATTCTCTGGTTTTATTTTTCGTGTTATTTTGTGTTGATTTTGTGTTAAATACTTGTACTTGGGAGGATATGCGTCACAATTGTTTCTATTGGGTGCTTGTCCACAGCTCAGCAGGTGTGCATAGTGAGTTACAATTTCTATTATTATTTACATTATTTTATATATTTGTTCTTCATATTATCAATACACTTACATTTATTACAACATACTATTTATTACAACATATATATAATATCCAAAAGTTATGTACAATCAATTTATTTACTACGATTCAAATCTACGCTAATTACAATTGCAGTATAATTTCACTACTTCATTTTAGCTCATTGCAGCCCACTGTTGAACATAGTTCCTACCTCTACATAAACATATACTTACTCATACTCTACATAAATATACAGATACACAAGATATACACACAATACACACATGTCAAATGACTCCTAGTAAATGCATTAAGTTTGGTCTTCTGAATGCGGGCTCTCTAGGGACTGGTCAGGATGAATTTTTGGTGGCCATGGGCAACCATGCTGTGGATATCATGGCTATTAACGAAACTTGGTTGCGTAAGGGTGAGGAGGACCGCGCGCCTAGTGTGCCTGGGTACAAGCTTAAGCACATACCGCGACCTATGTCTGTACGTGGTGGGCGCGGCGGAGGGGTTGCTTTCTACATAAAAAATGGAGTTACTGCGCGGGTAAGAGCTCATCCTGATCATCCCAATGTTGAGCAGCTCTGGCTAACCCTTAATGTAAATAAAAAAAAAATACTCATTGGCACTGCATATCGTCCGCCCTGGTTAGACTTGGAGCTTTTTCTCGAGGGCTTGACTGCCAGTATTGGTGGGTTGGCCCCCTACGATAATGTCATATTATTGGGTGACTTTAATGTTAATATGCTGGATGTCAATAGCCCCAAAACTAAACAACTTATAGATTTCCTTAGCTATTTAAACCTAAATCAATTAGTCCAAACACCCACACACTTTGTAGGTGATAGTGGTTCGCTAATTGACATAATCTGCACTGATGCTTCAATTCGTAATGTCGTGGTGAATCATATTAATGAACTTGGCCATCACTCGTTTGTCACATGCGAGACGATTTTTAAGAAACATAAGGCTAAACCAATATCTGTTGTATTTCGCCCACTCACAAACATATTAGAGGACTATTTTAACACAGATTTAAAAATTATACCATGGTCGATTATTGGAGACAGAAGTGATGTCAACTCTATGGTGCGAACATTCAACTCATTTATGATCCAGCTATTTGATCTCCACGCTCCTTTAAAAAGAAAGACATTTAAAACCCGCCCTACTCCGTGGATCACTGAAAACATCAAACTGATGTCAACTTTGAGAGATGAAGCCAGGGACAGATTTCGTAAATCTAAACAACCGGGTCATAAAGTGTATTATCTGGATCTTAAGCACCAAGCAGTCACGGCACTAATTAACGAGAAGACGGCATACTTCGCCAAAAGTATCAATGACCAAATTAAGGACCCGAAACTATTGTGGCGCAATTTAAAATCGGATGTGCTTCCGGATCATAAACAAAGATTGCTGCCAAGTCACTACAACAACCCTGATGACATTAATGCAGCGTTTCTGGACGTCCCAGGTGATTGTCGCCACAACATCTCACAATTGTCCTACTTTGAGTCCAATAGGTTTGGCCCTGCCACATTCACACTCACAACAACCAATCCTGAGTCGATACTAAATATAATCAAGAGTCTAGGGTCAAATGCACAGGGTGTCGACGGTATAAGTCTCGACATGATATCTCTCACACTGCCAACTACCTTACAAGCCATTACAGATATCATTAACCGGTCCATAGCCACGCATACGTTCCCCGAACTCTGGCGATGCGCTATTGTGCGCCCTATTCCCAAAAACAATAACCCGGTTAACATGAAGGATTTGAGACCAATCAGTATTCTACCTTGCCTGTCTAAGATCCTGGAACGTGTAGTATACTCGCAGGTTATTCAATATCTCGAAACCAATAACATTCTTCCCGACCTTCAGTCGGGTTTTAGAAAAGGTAGAGGTACTGCAACGGCTCTGGCAGACGTTGTGGGTAGTATTCTTGAAGCGCGTGACCGGGGGGAGGGAACAATTCTGGCTCTGCTGGACTTTTCCCGGGCTTTTGATGCAATTAATACCACTCTCCTGCTGTCAAAGTTAGCCTTCTATGGCTTCGACAATGATACAGTGGAGTGGTTTAATAGCTACCTTACCAACAGGTCCCAATACGTAGAGATGCGTAGGGAGGACGGGTCTACAGTGTCATCCCCCCCCCTCCAGGTGTCAAGGGGTGTACCTCAGGGTTCTATTCTGGGGCCTTTGTTGTACATTCTGTACAGTGCAGATATCATAAAATCCTTTGTTAACTGTAAATACCATATGTATGCTGACGATATACAGTTGTACATATCCTTCAAGGGGGATGAAACATCTTTGGCAGTGCAGAAAATGAATGAGGACTTGCATAGAGTGGTTTTATGGTCGCAAGAGAACTCTCTAGTTCTGAACGCCCTCAAATCTAAATTTATGGTGCTAGGTTCAAAGAAACAAGTTAGTGCAATACTGTCTGCCAACCCTGAGATAGTTATCAAGGGAGAGAAGATTGAGAAAGTGGAACAGGCATGCAATCTGGGGCTAATTATGGATCCAGAGCTTCGCTTTGAGGCCCACGTGACCAATGTTCTCCGAAATTGTTTTTATAGGTTAAAGGTCTTATATGGAATACGTAAATACCTAAGCATACCAGTACGGAAACAACTTGTTGACAGTCTCATTCTATCCAAGTTAAATTACTGTGACACAGTCTATGGACCATGCCTGCTTTCAAGAACGGAGCGTGTAATCCAACGTATCCAGAATGCATGTGCTCGTTTTTGTGTTAACATTCCGCGAAGAAGCCATGTTACTCCATATATTAACCAACTAAAATTATTAAAGATGGCGGCCAGGAGGAAGCTACACTTAGCCAACTTGTTGTTTGGTATTGTTTCAACCCATAAACCACACTATCTCTATGAGAAACTAACATGGAAACAAAACTACCTAAAGTATGGTCTTCGCTCCATGGTAGGTCCACTGTTGGTGCCAATGCACAGAACTACAGCATTCAGGGGGTGTTTCAAGTTCGCAGCCACGCGCTGTTGGAACGATCTCCCACCACCAATGCGACGCCTGGAAAAAATGCAATCCTTCAAATTCCAATACAAAAAGTTACTCATACACGAACAAATTTCTGTTTAATCTTAACATTTATGTACTTTTGTGTTGGTTCACTGTACCTCAGGGGTCTTGGCATGCGGGCTTTGGCTTGGGATCTCCTGAGGGGGGGGGGGCGTGGGCTGCTTCGAATTCCCTCTTCAGTCAGTGGGGCTGTATTGGAGTCTGTTTTTCGCTACTGCATTCATCCCATATACTTAGGAACGCCACCGTGTTTCTGTAAACTACGGTTAATCTAATTTAATCAACTGACACACTACGGCTTGTCAAGTGGGTGGTGTATGATATTTTTTTTTTTTAATTCCAATCTAGTTTTATTTATTTTTGAGAGTAATAAAATTTCAATTCAATATATTTATATAACTCCAAACTAATTTCATTTATTTTAATAGTATTAAAAATTAATAAAATCTCGTTGATAAATATAATTATTTTACTTGCACTTACTTGATCTCCTTTAAATTCGCCGAGTTTGTCATCTACACCTTCCAACACTTTCACAAACATTATTTACAAAAATCACAGCTACACATTCATCTAATGCATCTTGTGTTACTGTTCTTGTTATGCTTTGCATCATAACATTCATTACTAATGCGCCATGTTATTATTATTACGTAACCAGTACATGTAATAATTAGCCAATATGTCAAAACGTCAAGCAAATATTTTATGACAGCTACGCGCACAGATTGTAATAAGTCTGCGGCGCGTGAGTCGCCGACGGCATGAAATGTTGCCATTTTAAATATTATATTTGTATTAACATTTAGGACTAGTATTGTATTTATTTTATTTTTGGTTTGTTATTTCACTATATGCTGCACCGGTTGACGTCATCACGTCAGCGCCGGCTATCGCAGAAAACCAGCGCTGGGGCTCTGTCTCGCATGGGGTCGCAGCTTTATGCTGAGCGATGGCCGTTTTGCGTGGATGTGACGCATATTTTCCCCCAAATTGTGATTTACGTGTTTTTTTTATTTCTTTGCGTCATGTTTACCGCAAATAAACGAATTTTCTTTCTTTCTTTCTTCTTTCATAGGCTAAGCCAACGATTAAGCTACTAATTTTACTAGGCAATATGGAAAAAGAAAATCGACAGTCCTACTTTTGCTGTGCCCAACAGGGTCCACAATGATCATATTTGGTAAATCCCTAAGTTCACATATGGAAGCAATAAATATATTGAGTATTGAATTGTAAACATTATTGAAATGGTTGCTTCTGGCAAGCTTCTGGCACATATGTTTTGAGATGTGCTGAGTGACTATGTGAGACCAAAAAATTGCTGTAATATCTACCACCTACTCTAGCTACACCGAGTTTTCCCCAAATGCAAGTATTTAAATATCTGATTAAATTGGTATGAAAGCATTGGGAATATTGGTATTTTTGATGTAATCCATCAAAGAGTCTTGTAATAAAATAAACAATTTCACAGCAGTTGGCAAGGTGGTCAACCTTCAGGTTTAAATATGATATATTTGCGCCCAGAGACTTACAGAGTATTCCACTTTGCTCTGTTATACGCAGAAGACTCATTTTCATTGGTCGATAGGGCTCATATGTGGGCTGCGGGAGATTTCTGTAAAGCATGCCTTAGAGCCCGTATTCGGAGAACCTTTCTCATTAGTCGATAGGGAACGATTGAAGTATATAAGAACTTGCACCGTACGTTTGGCAGTTGCTTTGAAGGTTCATTTTGATTAGATGTGTGCATAGAAATCTTTAATATATAAATTACGTGTCACGTTGTTTGTCCGCGATGGACTCCTAAACTACTCAACCGATTTTAATCAAATTTGCACACCGTATGCAGTTTGATCCAACTTGAAAGATAGGATAGATAGGGTAGGTAGGGTAGGTAGGGCAGGTAGGGTAGGTGGGGTAGTAAGTGATAAAGATGGTCCACCCCAAACATTTATATGGCAAAACAACGTTTGCAGGGTCAGCTAGTATACATATATATCTATGAAATAGAGTGTGAGTCTCTCAGACGGTGTACCGACTGCGTTATCGATTTTCTGACTGCTCGCGGGGCGACCCCGCATGCTGTATATCGACCGAGTTATCGACTAACGAAAATGAGCCATGACAGCAAAATCTGGGTCTAATCACAGGGGACAATCATTTACAGCCTTATTCCGGTTACTCGTGACTTCCACAGTACAGTCGTCAAGAACTTTACTTGGCACTCGTCTTGTTAAAAGGTATCGTTATCTCAGAATAGGGCTGTCTCATTTAGAGTAACGGCTTCAATCTGAGTAGTATAATGTTTTAGTACTTTCTACGTGCCCACTTCGTTAAGTTGATAGAGATTACTTAAGTAAGTTATTCATAAGTTTAAGAGTATTTTTGATTACTTTTGTTTTTTCTTTTAAGTAGATGAAGTTACCCTTTAGTAAGTATAACTTGCTGAAAACAATTAACTTAAGCTTAAGTCGAAAGGAAAAGTGCTATAAATACAAGTTATGAACGAGGGCAAACCAAATGATATCAATTACTGGTACTCAATTTTGTGTTCTATTATTTACAGGCCCAAGCTCGCATTTTCTTTTGCTCATTACAATCTAAAATGGTAAATTTAAAAGACCATTTTACAAAATGCCAACCCTGCATATTAAAAGAGATGATTATAAGGATAGCGATGTATAAGATCATTAGGGAGGCTGTGTTTCACGTCATTACCCACGCCGACATGTGGGTGTAACCGTTTGTTTCTCCATTTTGTTTATTTATCCCCAAATTAACTGTTAATTTAACTTTTAACCTTGTAACTTGTGTAATTGTTTCGATAAATGAAGCCTTCATTTAGGGTTCTATCTTTTATAAGTGGTTTGCCCCTTTAATGTTATTTATTTTAGTAGAATTAGTGACATTCGTGTTTATGTAGATTTTTAACCACTACGGGAAAGCTCTTGGCCTTCATCTCACCTGATGGTAAGTGATGATCAGGTCGAAGGTGGAAGCGAGCTGCTTCACCCGGAATCCTCAACCACAGAGGAATTGGCTATTTACCTCAAACTGCCGAAACACAACAAAATACAATAGACGTTGATACATTTTGTAACCAGTTCCGCTTAACTATTCTTAAAGAGTCATAAAAAACCCTGTTAGAAATCGACACGTGTTTCACCTCTCAATGAGGCATCCTCAGGATGACGACTGTCTTGTAGCGAACCCGAATACGGCGTGTTGCCACACCGAGCGCTGGTCGCAGAGAAACACAACAATGCTGTTAACATTGTTGTAATGGCGACAGACTTAGATAAGATGGTGGTAGCTAGCCAGGCGGACTTAGAACGAGCCCTACCACCAACCAAACTGAGCAGAAAATTTCACCCCACTTTGAATACTTCAACACTCTTTCAATTTAAAACACCTTTTCTTTTCAACCGCCTTCCAAAAGGAGGAGGTTCTCAATTCGACTGTATGTTTTTTTTTTTGTATGTTTGTTACGCGATTACTCCGCCAATTATGAATTGATTTTATTGTTTTTTTTTTTTTTGGTAGGTCATACTTCAGAAGTGGTCCCATATAGATTTTATTAACTTTGCTTGGGTAGTTTTTGAGTTAGCTTTAATAATACGTTTTTTCCCACGTAGTATGTGGATGATATGATAAGTTCCTGCCTGCCACCGTTATTTACATAGCAGGTAGTGGTTTTGGAATTTGTATGGGGTAGGTACCACAACAAAAAAGTGAAAAATAAAAACGATTTACGAAAAAAAAAAAATATCGGAAGTCGGTGGCAAACAACGAAAATTCAAAACCAAAGACACCGACTTCCGAAATTAAAGTTATTTTTCACTTTGTAGTGCTTTTTTTGGAAGTCAGTTTTGTAAAAAGTTTTTTTCTAAATTGTGATCGAGTCAGCTCTCATCTTCTTTCTCCATTTTAGTCTGTTTATTACGCCGTCTTCATACGACGACTATGCATTTATTGCGAACAGAAAAGTGTACCTTACTTTGTGATATTATATCTTCTGCAGGATATATGTCCTTCTTAACAATCAAACATTCTTAACAATCTTCAGTAACCAAACCAATACGGTACCCCACACAAACTCAACCGAAAATCAATTCAAACTCAAACACCAAAGAGTTAGTAATTCAAAAACCGCCCACCACATTATAGCCAAAACTCCACAAAGTATAACAACATCAAAAACCCTTTAATTGGAGCAAGATAACTCAGATCAAGGAATCCGTAGACCGTAACACTTCTAAATGAATCAAAACTTTTAATGGTGTAGGAAAAGAACTTGAGAGTTGTACGAGTTGAAACAAATAAACTCTACGAATGAGTAACGAGGAAAGTTTTTGATGACGACACTCAAAGACAAGGTTGGGGACGATTTGGACCACTTCTAGAATTTATAGGCCTATTAATCTGTCGTACCCTTGAAGATGGAGTTGTATGGAGGTACGTTTTGGTTTTCTGCCTCGAAGTGTCGAGTACGCTTTTACTTTTGATGGATTTCACTCTCGTATACTTTGTAGATTTATGATACTACCTTGCTGACTTGCTTTGTGTTTTTATTACGATATAGACTGTTCGTGGTGATATGAGAAGAAGGCGACACATATGCACACATCAGTCGACACTTTTAATTTTTTAATTGACTTCGAAAAAGGAGGAGGTTCTATAATGTTCGTCGGTACTTTTGTTTTTTGTATGTCCCTCGATATTTTCGTCAATTGTGGACTGATTTTGAAAATTCTTTTTTTATTTGGTAGAGCAAACTTGCGCAGTGGTCCCATATAGGTAAATTTTATTAATTTTGCTTGAGTAGTTTTTTAGTAGCTTCAATAATACGTATTTTTCCCACTTAGTCTATGTGGATGATGTTATAATCATTTCCTGTCACTGTCATTTACATATTGTGTGCAGTAGGTATCACAACTAAAACTTTTTACAAAAAACAAACATTCGTCTTAAAAAAAAAACACTACAAAGTGAAAAATAACTTAAATTTCGGAAGTCGGTGGTAAAAAACGAAAATTCAAAACCAAAAACACCGACTTCCGAAATTAAAGTAATTTTTTACTTTGTAGTGTTTTTTTGGATACGCCATCGTCGAGGTTAAACTGCACAAATATGAAAGTCCAAGTACCAATTTAGAAAATCAGTTTCCTATAAATCCCCTTTAACCAAAGTTCAATAAATAATATCGTCGCAAACAATAAAAAGTCCACAAATGCTTATCGGACGCAGGTCGCAGGTATAGCCAGTACCTGTGGTATATAGTGTCACGTCCAAGTCTAACCAAACTGCGCTCTCAGCACGTACCGCTCATTTCAACCGATCGGAAAGCTCCATTTAAAAATCCAAAGGGTTGGTTTTACAAGTTAGAATATGCGAATTCAGGTTAGGTTTGGTTGGCAGGTTCTGATTTTCTGAAAGTGTTTTATCTTTTTCCTATGGTGCCTGTAATGTATAATAAATATAGGCTGCATACTGGTGGGGTGTCCGGTAGTGGGGAGCGTGGCAAGCGCATGACTTGCCGCACCTCCTACCCGACCGCCGTACTGGTTCAGAGAAGTGCGTTATTATTCTAATTGGTGTATTATTTAATACTAGTATAGTGACCTGTACAGTGCCTCTCCAACTAGTGAAGGTAGGCAGTCAGTTTTCAGATTTTACTTTTTTTATTCAGAAGCGAAACATTTATCTGGACAGGGATTAGGTACTTAGTTAAAAGTGCATATTAGGGACTTGGCGATAAAAATACAAGAGAAAAAACTTTTGACAAAAAAACAACCGACTTCCAAAAAAAACACTACAAAGTGAAAAATAACTTTAATTTCGAAACTCGGTGTCTTTGGTTTTGAATTTTCGTTTTATTGCCACCGACTTAATAAATTTATTTACAGTAAAAAGTTTTTATTGTTCACTTTTTAGTTGTGGTACCTACCCCACACAAATTCGAAAACCACTACCTGCTATGTAAATAACAGTGATAGGAACTTATCATATCATCCACATACTAAGTGGAAAAAAGTACGTATTATTGAAGCTGACTCAAATACCATCCAAGCAACGTAAATAAAATTTATATGGGACCACTTCGAGAGTATTATAATATCCTATCAAACAAAAAAAGACTTTTCAAAATCGGTCCACAATTGACCGAGAAATCGGTGGACATACATAAAAAACAAACAAACAAACATACGCGACGAACATATAACCTCCTCTAAAGCGTTGACTGGTAGTAAATGCCTATGACATTAAGTCCAGATCTATACATTTGTGTGCTTATATATAGTATTAAATAAATAAACGCAAGTGTATCAACAGGTCAGGTAAAGTACAATACGGCTGATATAACTTGGCAGGTCTGAACATAGGCACTAAGAACTTTCACGCATGCTCTCTCACTCACACTCGCCTCATGTCACCATTTGGTTCCTAAAAAATGTTATTGCGCAGCCTTCTGCGCGAACTTCGGAACTGCCAAGTTATATCGGCCGTATTGTAAATAGGTTAGCTCATGACACTTTCGGATTCTATCAGTTGCCCTTTGCCCTTGGTGCAGACTGGACGCTCTCAATCGACTTGGAAGTATATAGAGTTGTTAATACTCTCTTAACTTAATGTAATTTATTTTAAAAATGGTAGGAAAGCTGCTAAAGTCGCAGGCACGACAGATAGGAAAATAGTTTTACAACTCTATATAGTTCACACGAAATTCAAAACAAAACAACAATAAAGTACCTACCACGGAAAAGAAAAAACAGTGGAAGTGCAAAGTAGGCGTGGCACGCGTGTCACAATTAAGCGCTGTTACGCAACTTTACTTCAGTCGTGTTCTAACAACGCGTCGAGCTGCTAGTCTCGCGACAAATTTATTTTTCCGTAAATATGCCGTATTGTTCTGTTTTGGAGTGCAAAAATGATAGTAGGAGAAATAATCTTAAAAATGGAGGTGTTCGTACCTTCAGTAAATATGATTTTATTTATTTTCTAATAAAATCTTAGTTTTTGTCAATTTACTAATAATTTAATAGAACGTTTAGTTAAAATCAACTTTACGCGATTAAAATAAAGTTTATATTGGATTGAATGTATTCACTATTTCGTTCTAGAAAGTTCTTCGCTACTCGATTAGGGATGTAGTCAGGTCGGCTATTGGTGTTATAGATAGTTATCGATAAAAGAAAATAAGTACCTAATTTAATATTTGTTGTATAACATTACAATACAGATATAATGTCGCCTAACATTCATACACGAAATATAAGGTTGCATAGATGATATATAGCGAAATTGTAATCAAACTTTTACATAATGTTTGAGACGCGTTCAGCCGGTAATTTCAAGTCATTTCGGTGTGTAAGATCAGTGATAAAAGCTTCCACACCGGGTTGCCGGCGCCCGCCTCAAGGATAATACATAATTAAATTAGTACATAATTTCAAATTTTTTATTTATAAAAAGTTATAGTAATAGTAAACAATTGCGAGAGATAAAGGTGGATTGTTATATCCTTCGCCAGATGTTGTCAAAATATGTCAGACGGCGGAAACATTTTTAAAAAACGTTGACATAGGGGTTTTTTGAAAGGAAGTGGCGATAACTCTAATTATGCGAAAGTTTATTGGAACTGTTTTATTTAATGATATTGCCTCCCATCAAATATGCGAATTTCCTGCGTCCAATCACGTCACTGATTTGATGAAGGCAATAGTCGAAAAATTTATAAATGTTCGCGTACACCATTTGTTAAAATTAAAAATAAGACTTTCGAAACGCCAGTTTTTTAACAAATACGTTCTCGAACACAAAAAAAAAGAATTATTCAAATCGGTCAAGCCGTTTTTGAGTTTTAGCGAGAACAACGAATAGCAATTGATTTTTATTATATAGAAGATATTATTTAAAACTAAAATCTTATATATTATGTAAGATTCTATTTTTAAATAATACTACGTCATTCATCTTACAGTTTTACTCAACTCCAGACAAGTCTTATTTTCTCGAATTATGAAATCGGGTATCTATCGATAATGTTATTGAAAATTCAATGTGTTGCTGCCTTGATCGAGTAGCAGAAGACACGACCTATGACGTGAATGTGTCAACCTTACGACTAACGCAATTAAGTTTATAATTGCGACAACTGAGAATACCGCCATCTATGGTTGGGTAGCAGAATTTACTTGGCGATCGAATCTAGTTTGACTTTAGATTACAAAACGTCGTTGATACTTTCTGCACGAACGCAAAATAAATCCTATTATAAGAGCTTGAAGGTTTCTTTCCAAATGTAGAATCTGTGAGTTATGCTAGTTTTGACTAAAATTTTAACGACAAATCAAACGATCGGCTTATTTGTAGTGCATTATATGATTATCAGTTTATTTGTGAGGGTTTGGCGACAACGGTTCTCATAGTAATTTTGTTGCATTGCACTTCCACTGTTTTTTCTTTTCCGTGGTACCTACTTAGTTCTGAATTCAAATTATTATACACGATAAATCTAATAATTAATGGCCATGGAAATTAGCATTCGTTTGTATTCGGAAATGCGATGATTCCTAAGGGACATTAAGAAAATAGAAATACTGTACCTACTTCTTCAAAACAAAAGAAACCTTAATAAAATCTATGAACACTTTTCTTACAAGTTAAAAATACATAATGGCCGTAGTGTTATTGATTTAAAGGATATGTTCAACCCGAAGTTTTATTCAAGTGAAAAAAATACTCTAATATCTTTGGCTACCGACGGTCCATCTTTTATCTTTGAAAACCCGTCATCTATTGAACGGGTTTCCTTTTTCAGCTCTAGCAAACTTGATACCTAATTCTAAGCTTGATTAAACAGATCGAACCCTTCAACTACATTTCGGATCAAAATAACCTAAATAACTTACTCTAAATTGAATATTTTTTTCTCTTTCATAGGATCAAGTTGTAAAGGTCGAAGGTGAGAAAATAAATTACTTGTTCACGTTCCAACTAAAGAATTTATTGTTACTAATAAATTATGGAACGGTGACAGATGAGTAGGTACAGTTCAACCGTCATTCCTTTGTCGCAAATCCTTGGCTTTAAGCCTGACAGTTCAGTTCTCTGTATCGGGGATTACACTTAAATAATTAAGTACTACGAATAGTGCTGCGCTATGATACGTCCGCGACCGGGATTTACTTTCGGGTATTGAAATATTGCAACGTGAAATATGTAAGCTTCGGCGATAAATGTTCGACGTATATTTTGTGATTAAAATCGAATGCATTACAGCTTACAGGTCGGAGTTTAAAATAGCAATGTTTGTATATAAATATTGAGTATTGTCCCGTATATTTAAATTTTGTTCTTCTTTTTAACCGACTTCCAAAAAGGAGGAGGTTATATGTTCGTCGCGTATGTTTGTTTTTTTTTATGTATGTCCACCGATTTCTCCGTCAAATGTGGACCGATTTTGAAAATTATTTTTTTGTTTGAAAGGGTGTGCTCTGGAATTGGTCTCATATAAATTTTATTAACTTTGCTTGGATAGTTTTTGAGTTAGCTACAAAATACGTTTTTTTTTCCCACTTAGTATGTAGATGATATGATAAGTTTCTGTCACTGGTAGCAGGTAGTGGTATTCGAATGTGTGTGGGGTGGGTACCACAACTAAAAAGTGAAAAATAAAAACTTTTTACAAAATAAAAAACAACCGACCTCCAAAAAAAAACACTACAAAGTAAAAAATAACTTTAATTTCGGAAGTCGGTGGCAAAAAACGAAAATACAAAACCCAAGACACCGACTTCCGAAATTAAAGTTATTTTTCACTTTGTAATGTTTTTTTTTGGAGGTCGGTTGCTTTTTTTTGTAGTAAGTTTTTACAAATATACATCAGAAGGTTGTTTCCATGTTTAAATGTTTACCTTTGCCTACTCTACAGCGAAATAAGTAAATGACAAGCACGGGGAAACCCACGGGGGTTTCGTTTTTCTTTCCAAGCTTACTTCAATAGGATGCTAACGACGTTTTATTTACTTACCAAGCACTGGGCTTAAAATAAGAATTTTATGTTAGAAGAAAAATAAGTTTTCTTCTAACAAGCATAAAATTCCTCAAAATACTGTAAGTATTAATGTTCGAAGTAAATGAACGAAAACGTAGATGTATTTTGAAACTACCGACCTAATTCATGTTGATTCACCGTATTTATCTAAAATCTCTATCATAAATTGCCATTAAAAATATGTTACCTACGTTTTCCACAAGCGAATAAGTAACTAAGCCCGAACATTTCAGCTAATAGCTTTCCAGAATAATTTGAATTTCGCTGAATAAAATTTAAAAGTTTAATAACGCCGATTAAAGATTGGGATCAAAGCAATCGGGCGTTAAACTGCATTGAAGATGCGGGAACCTACGTCCCGCGCACAATGCGAGCAGGCGTGACCGAAAGCCGGGACATCCCGCGGTAATTGCCAGCTGTCCCGGCGAGTGGCAGCCCTACCCGTATAGGGCTGCCACCTAACCGTATACATCTATTCTGTGCTAAGGATGTATATTCCTATGTTCATCACGGAGCATTATTGTTAGTCAATGTTGGTTCAAGTGTGCTTTGTGAATTTTGGAATGAGATTAGGTGCGAAATTAGTTTTTGTTCCTTTAAATGGGTGCGTTGTATAATAATAGCTACTATGTCTTGTGACGGTAGAACGCCAGTATGGCATCGGCAGCGAGGAAGAAAAGTCTACAAGGGGTCTAAAATGCCACTGAAACCACACAAAGCTGTATGACCGACTTCCAAAAAGGAGGAGGTTATATGTTTGTTTTTTTTTTATGTATGTCCACCGATTTCTCCGTCATTTGTGGACCGATTTTGAAAATTCTTTTTTTTTTTTTTTGTTTGAAATGGTATGCTCTCAAATTGGTCCCATATAAATTTTATTAACTTTGCTTGGGTAGTTTTTGAGTTAGCTACAAAATACGTATTTTTTTCCCACTTAGTATGTAGATGATAAGTTCCTGTCACTGGTAGCAGGTAGTGGTATTCGAATGTGTGTGGGGTAGGTACCACAACTAAAAAGTGAAAAATAAAAACTTTTTACAAAAAAATAAACAGCCGACTTCAAAAAAAAAAAACACTGCAAAGTGAAAAATAACTTTTAATTTCGGAAGTCGGTGTCTTGGGTTTTGTATTTTCGGTTTTTGCCACCGACTTCCGAAATTAAAAGTTATTTTTCATTTTGCAGTATTTTTTTTTTTAAGTCGGTTGTTTTTTTTTTTGTAAAAAGTTTTTATCATAACGTACGGTAGAACATAAGCTGCAACAAATACAATGACGGATGGCCGTGTCGACGACTCGTGACATTCGTTTGCCATCCGTTTGCCATCGGGTAGGGAACGATTTAGTTTATACGACACGATTCCGGCACGATGACGATACGAAAACAAGAGTAGCACATTGTCTCATTGTTGCAAAGCAAACTCATTCAAATCTAAGAATCCAAATATTCAATACCATTAAACGGTAGTTATAGTCAATCTGCCTAGCCTTTTCCCGACTATGTTGGGGTCGGCTTCCAGTCTAACCGGATGCAGCTGAATACCCAATGTTTTACATGGAGCGACTGCTTATCTGACCTCAACAACCCAGTTACTGGGTAACACGATACCCCTTGGCAAGACTGGTTGTCAGACTTTTGGGCTTCTGACTACCCTTAACGACTGTCAAAGATCTAGGAATGACAACTGGAGCCAATGGCTTAACGTGCTTTCCGAGGCACGGAGGGGTCTCGGTATTTAGTAGATGGTCGCCCATCCACGGACTTACCTCTTAGTGTTATTATTTTTCCACGAGACCCTCTACTAAGTACTTATAGTATTATCTTTTTGTTTCAGGTAAGCGCTTCTGAAAAGCATTGACAAGGACGAAGAGCTGAAACACCATGCAAAGAAAACTAATTCCCAGAACACATATGTATCTCGAGATGATTTACATAAACAGTAACCGTTTATCTTGCAGTTAGCTGATGCTAGCTTTTCACAGATTTTTTAAATATTAAGTATCTGCTCATTAATCTCATGTTGTTTGGTCAAAATAATTATTAAAAAACCAAATACAAAAAATACGTTTTTATGAATGCATCGTGGTCAAAGTTCATTACAAGACTTTTCTAAGAAATCTAAAACAGCTATGATACGATTTTCCATCATGAAGTTCCAGTTCATATTTTCCGGCTCCATCATCAGATCAGCTCGACAGTACCATATTATTGTATTGTCATCAGAACTAAATACAGCTGCCAATTTTCATTACGCTGCGACCCTTGGAAGATGGTTAAATTAGTTACCTTAGATTCCATTACATAGTTACATACAGGTCGACCTAATAAAAGCGTGTTAATAACAATACTTGGTATAAGTCCACGTTTTGGTGTCGTGTTGTTATCGTGTCGGATCGTCTAATGTGTTTACACGTCCGTTTAGCTCTCGACCGCTTGATAGATGTAGTCCCTTGAGTTTTTCACTGTTTCCATTCGATATTTTTCATGAACCTGTAATGGGAAGGGTGAAATAAAAATACTGAAATGAATAAATGTGGATCGTGTAGATAAACTCATTTGTTGAATTATTTACTAAAGAGAATTTTTTCTCAAATTCTTATTAGTCTAATGTTGCAGTTTTCATGTTAGTTTACGAAAATCTATCAAAATATTCACCTGTTCTGGACTGATTAAAACAATCATATTTTAATCTGTATAGTATCTAAAAATCCTCTATATAAGTGATTCTCTCAAAAAAGCTTCAGCACTTTTCATCAAATCAATGTTTAAGTCTTCATTCAAAACATTTAAGGCCAATCTCTTATGCGCAAAGTCCCTCTCAACATGTGACGTCACAGTATATTACCTCATTTATTTTGTTAAACACTCGACGTGACAGGATGTCGATACACGGTGGCGCTTGCCTCGTGTCGCTGGTTAAGAAAAATGCTCTGAAAATATCAACGAAGGGCTAGGTTGTGATGATATGAAGATGATGTAATACAGGGAAATTTAAGATATAATACCTGCGTGGAAAATCCTTCCCCTGCGTGTGGTGTTAAATTGGAAAATGAAGATGCAGTTTGGGCCTTAAAATACCGTAAAAAAATGTCTTGTTTGTAACCTCCAACCCTTTCAAAGTACCTCTGCATTCGATACAACCTCAATACTGAGGTTGTATCGAATGCAGATACATATACATGTAAATTGCTACGAATAAAAATTAAGTCACAGCGCCTGACAAAAATACATAAGCAATAACTTGAACCAACGCGAGATGCTAATCTTACTCGTCAAGGAGAAAGCAGTCACGTCCTTGCTTCAACCCTTTTACTCCTTTATTTTACGACATCACGCATATTGAGAGTTGTAAAATTTAAAGTCTTAAGTAATAAAAGCTCGCTTTGGAGTCCTAAGTCCGAAGTCATAAATATTTTCATAAACTTGATTGGAATTTCAATTTGGGCCCAACACAGCAGGCACTTAATAAACTCCGTCAAAATGTAATAATGACTCCTTTTTGGTACCACGCTGAATAAATTTTAGTGGGTAGGCGTACTTGGTGAGAAATAAACTGTAAACGAAAGTTGTAAAATAATGTTATAATGTTTATTGTAGGCACTTAGTCTTGATTCAAATTTGATTTTACTAGTAAAAATTAGCTGCTTCTGTTATTTAATTTCACAAACAGACAATTCGATATTTAAATAAAGCTGGCCTATTTTTATTTAGGCCTAAGAATCAGCATTGCCATCCAACGTGGCAACGTTGCCAGCCTTTTGGGCAATTTTCGCACTGACAGCGATACGGACGAATTTTTTTTTATGACCAATTAGCTCTTTCCCTTTTTTTCCATCATGTACTTGTACCTACATAATATAGATAATATTTTTGTGTTAGATTGTTTAAAGAGATATTAAAGTGAACTAGTAAATCCTATACTATTAAAGAGCAATAATCGCGTTCTCGAAAACAGCTCTAACGATTTCGCTGAGAGTTGAAACATACGGGTTTTTTTTTTAATTGATCTAACTAGGTCTCATATCTGGGAAAATTCTTTTTCTCCGTATTTTCACCCGAGCAGAGCTCGGTCGCCCAAAGTTTAGAATAAGATGGCTGCCTTAGAATAATGACATGGCAGCATGGAATTAGTATGTACTATTAAATGAGCATTTTCTATTTTCACCAGAGCAGAGCTCGGTCGCCCAGGTGCTAACAATAATGTGAATTAAATAGAATGTCAATGACACATACGCATATTCTTGTATGGAGAATAAAGTAATCCCAATAAAGCTATGCTTTGCTCAAGTATCAAGAATAGGTACGTAGACATCAATGAAACAGAACAGTGGACACACATCAGTCACTGCGTCAATCATACCATCAAAATGTTTTTGAATATCATAAATTTACTCCAATATTCTGAGATAAGATTCTAAGTCCAAAGATAAATTTAACTAACGTACATAATAAAAATCCTGATCAATATTTTTCTCGGCTAATAACCGTATATTTCAGCCATTATGGTAGGCTGTAATATAAGGGATGGTAATCTTTCTACCGCTTAAGATTACCTACCGTATTTTAGAAAGGTAATATTTTTATAAAACAGTTTGTAAAAAAGATAAAATATAATGTTATACATATTTTCGGAAGGTGCGTTATTTAACTAAATAAAGTTTTAATTTGGCACCAACTATTATGGTGGCCGCGTTAATTTAAAATGGGTCGTAAAGTTTTTATTTTGTTTGTTTGCTGTTAATAGTTTTCATTTTTATTGTGAATGTTTTAATTTGTCGGAAAGTGTATATTTTTAGTGGTGCTTTCAATTAACTCTGCCTTAGTAGTCCACTGCTGCACGCCTAGCATCATGACCACAATAGAGACGGGTTTTGTCGACGGAAGAACAGACAAAATGACAGATTCACAATCACAATCTGTCTTTTGTCTATTCTTCCGTCGACAAAACCCGTTTCTATTGTAGTCATGCTACGCGTGCTGGACATAAAAAAGTGCCCTAACTTAAACTATTAAAGAAAAGGTCAGACTGCAAGAGATGAAGCAGACGTTGAAGCTAAACGTGAACCCACACATTCAGCCTCAACGTCAGCTTCATCTCTTTTTTTCTTCAATTGTTGCGGTTTCATATTAGATTCGTCTATCATTCTCTAGTACCTAGGCGACCGAGCTCTGCTCTGGTGAAAATAGAGAATGTTCATTTAATAGTATAGGATAGTTCATACTAATTTCATGTTTAGTATATATACTAATTCCATGCTGCCATGTCATTATTAATTATTTTGTTCTAAACTTTGGGCGACCGAGCTCTTTTCGGGTGAAAATACGGAGAAAACGAATTTTCCCAGATATGAGACCTAGCTAGATTTCGCCCTGTAAACCCCTGTATTACAACTTTCATAGAAATAGTTAGAGCCGTTTTCGAGAACATAATTACAAATAATAGGTATATATATATTTATACAAATATTGCTCGTTTAATATTATTGGATTATTTTGAATCCCAAGAGATTTAAATTCCTCCTAAAGGTGCAAACAGACCGCGGCTGATTGACGTCGACGGTGACTCAAAATACGTCGGTGCATATATCCTACATGTCAAAATTTGTACCGATTGTAGGTTAAGCGTTTGCTCATGTACGAGTGAATATCAGTAGCTTCAAAATCCGATATACTCTTCCTTCCTCGAAGAGAAAAACCGATCATGAAATTCCGCTGTTTTATTTAGAAAGAACCACGGGTGTGAATCTAAACAAAATCGTTTTAAAATGCCACCACCTACATCGAACACCTAAATGCCACTCAAGTATATAGACACAGTCTGTCGTCGCATATCTGTGCCATATGCTCGCAGAATTGATAGTCTCTGATGCAGCGTTATAAATGCCCCGTCACACGGCCGTAATGCTGCATGCGCTGATGGATCGTCTGAACAGCCAGTAAAGGCGCATCCTTTTGCAAAGAGCGAAACTCGAGTTTTATTGGATGAGGAATTAACCTTTGTGAATTTTTTAAAATTCGGATTTTTTAAAAGGGAGTTTTGTATTTTTTTCTATATCAATAAAGTGAATTAAACTGAGGGCCAGCCGGCCAGGGCAAGGCGTTACAATATTTTCACATAGGTCTTGACAGTTAGAGTATAAATAAAAATAGCGATTGATTTTGTAAAAGCAATATCAAACATGATCAGGTTTATTTCAGCTTTCAAATCACGTAGAAGGAAACCTAATAAAAATGTTCTAAATCATAGATATTTATCGTAGCTACAAATCTCTGCGATTTTATCTTTTTATTGCACCATATACTTCTCAATGCCATCTGTCACTAATAAACGTCAGTTTTTATTATTATCCATCACAGTTATTTTATAGTCTTTTTTAAATCTTCATATATATTATTATTATATCCACCTGTAAATAGCAAATCCAGATTTAGCGAAACACAATGACGATAATCATAGAAGATTCGGAGGAAATACCATGTTCTTACTGCAACAAGCTTCGACAGACGTTTATGTTGATAGCACTCACAGCTGTTCTCCCGATGGTGCTGTTTGCTGCACTCCTTCTCGTTACAATGACCGGGAAGATGGACCAACTAGTAGAATTCACAACAAGTCTCATCGTGGAGTTTGTATTTGGGCTCTTATACGTGCAACTATTCGTCGCTACGTCAATCCTTATTATCAGCTTCATGAAGAGGAATCAGCCGTTGCCTCTCAAGTACCACTACTGGTACTTCTTCTTCCACATAACCATCATGGTCCTCTTCCTCATCTCTAGCTTCGTCATGACTGTAGTCAACAACGGCCTCGTCACATCCGGATTAGTATTTTTCGGTGGTATCTTTTACTTTTACAATTTATACAATTTTATAGAAGCTAACAAGGACGTCTGGACCACTTTAAGAAGAGCTTATTGAGGCGATTTGAAAATGCTTTTGAAAACTTAATAAATGGCACTCCAATGTCTTAAAATTGTTTGTGAATTTAGCGAAGTTTAAGGGAGGCTTTTCAGTAAGGCTGATAATACAGGGATTCGGTTATAATTGTATTTATTATAAGTTGGTACGTTGTCGGTATTGTTGTCAATGGCTAGACAGTAGACACTGAAGTTATGGGTATTTATTTATTTAATACTTCAAGCACACAAATTTTAAATTTAATACTTCAAATATACAGAGGCGGACTTAATGCCAAAGACATTTTCTACCAGTCAACCTTTGGGTGATGCAGAGACAAACAGTGGTAGGTGCAATAGCTAGAATTGAGGAATAAATATTTATTTAAATATAAAGATATACATAAATATATACTCCCAATTATTTCTTATTATTATATATTATTTCTTGCGAATATGCTCGCGAACTTTAACTTAGTTTGTATTTTAGTTTAGGTTACCAAATCTGTTTTGATAAATGTTGTTATAAACTTGAGAATAATCTAGGTTATACTGTGAGATCAATAAATACTAAAATAGATCTTTCACTAGCCTGCCAGCTCGAAGAATTCGTGGAACTGTACCCTCACAAAGAAAGGTAAAATGTGAAGGTTAAGTGAATTCAATGACTCACCCAGTTGGTAAATACGTTATTCATTGTTAACAATACAGATACCAAGAATACTGCTGTTATAAAGATCAGTACTGAAGCCCAAATTTTCCTACAATATACTCTAGTAATCTCTGACACATCCACGGAAAGGAATTCGTCAAATCTGATAGTTTCTAAGTATTTTCGTCATCATTTGGTCCTTGACATCATACGAATCACAAAATATTTTACTTAAAACAAATAAGTATACCATCAAAATTTTAAACAAGTGTGTTTTGGAGATGCCATGATGTATTCCTATCCTACAACCGATAAATCAGACTTCTTCCAGTCTCCCGAATCTCAAAGCATTTTTGCTAAATCGTGCAGACTTAGCTAAGGAATAGCTCTAGCCAGTGGGTTACTTGAGTCTAACTTTGTTAACTTAATAGCTTCAAGTTTATTATTCAGCTGCTTAGTATTTCATACACTAAAAGAAGTAGTTCTTCAAACTTCGTCGAAAGGATCCTTAAAGTTTCTGTTATTTTGTGTTTAAATATTCATTCTGTTTGTTTGTAAGTTTATCTAGGAATGAATCTGAAATAGCGTAGTTGTCTAGTAGATTATTTAATTAAAACTTAGTAAACTCACGCATTTTTACCATGGAGGTGTGGCATCTAAGTACAACGCCACATACGATCTACGCATCACACTGACGTCACGCAAAATCCTGCATCGCGACGAGTATATATACAACGTCACGATATCAATCATCGGGCAGTTGCCCATCAGACACGAAACCCGTCTGGTCAGAGGATCCTCCCTTTTCTATAGAGGATGAGTGAACTTTACACACTGTTCCTATAGAGGCAAAATCTACAGAGTCACCTGCTACGATCCTAACGATCCTTTTGCTTCGTTTACGTTCAAACATCCACAATAATCTTTGAGAATAATAACTGTTTAGACTGAAGAGCTTACAGAACATCATTATCTTGTTCCAGTTTTTATAAAGATACCATTATTGTACTGTCTCAGCAACCCAAACTCCGAGGAACATCAAATTAGTCAGTGATGAAAGCATAAAAAGTCTGAAAGCTATCGTCGCACCCAGACCCAAAAGTTCCGAATCCCAAATCGAATCACAACAGCAGCAAATTGACACGATTGTGCGAAAAATACAAAGAGAAATAAATCTGCATATTAACGAAGTAATTAAAATATTCGTGTAGGAACCTACCTCGTCTGAAAGTTAATTCGGGCGTTTGGCGGCCGCTCCAAGTCCCCAGTTTCTGGGGTTCCAAGGCGGGCTACGTCATAATCGGATTTACGTCTTCCAACCTCACATAAACTTTATGAATTTGCATAAACTTTACTATCGTATCAACCTTTTATGTAGCTTCGGCGTGTCAATTAGGCCTCGGTTTTCTTGATTTTCTCGTTCATTTTCCAAAGCTCTAAAATCACTGTGGAAATAGGGATGACATTACGGCTTCCATGCCTATCAATTAACTCAGATAATTAAAATCAGACGCTGGACCAAGACCTCTCTTAAGTTCCGTCAATATAAGTAAGTAAGTAAGTATTTATTTGCATAAAACATGGTATACATGGTGTTACAATAATTTACAATAAAGAAACGATGACATCAATATTATCAAACACTATCGCATCATTACATGGGCCGATGACCTTAAAAAGTTAGCTGGGACAGACTGGATGCGGAAGGCGGAGGACAGGGTGTTGTGGCGAAGCTTTGGAGAGGCCTATGTCCAGCAATGGACTGCGATAGACTGAGTTGATTGTATCGCTAACAAATCGTTCGAAATCCAATTTGAACTTTATTAACTCTTGCTTAAAATCTTAAAAAAAGTGGTGTCATTCCGGGAGTGCCGACAGAAGTGAAAACTTGAACAAAATCGCCTTGAAGAAAAATACTTGTATAGAAAATTGGTCCATAACCTTATGTAAATAAAGAGCACAATCGCGTTTACAAAAAACTTTTTACAAAATAAAAAAACAACCGACTTCAAAAAAACACTACAAAGTGAAAAATTACTTTAATTTCGGAAGTCGGTGTCTTTGGTTTTGAATTTTCGTTCTTTGTCACCGACTTCCGAAATTAAAGTTGTTTTTCACTTTGTAGTGTTTTTTTGAAGTCGGTTGTTTTTTTTTTTGTAAAAAGTTTTTATTTTTCACTTTTTAGTTGTGATATGCTGCTATGCAAATAACAGTGACAGGAAGTTATCATAATATCATCCACATACTAGGTGAGGAAAAAATACGTATTATTGAAGCTAACTCAAAAACTACCCAAGCAAAGTTAATAAAATTTATATGGGACCACCTCTGAAGTATGATCTACCAAACAAAAAAAGAATCATCAAAATCAATTCATAATTGACGGAGTAATCGCGTAACAAACATACAAAAAAAAAACATACAATCGAATTGAGAACCTCCTACTTTTGGAAGTCGGTTAAAAATAATACTTCCGAAACCTTTAAAGTAAAAATACTTGCATAGAACATTGATCCGTAATCTAATATAAATAAAGAGCATAATCGCGATTACAAAACCTTTAAAGTAAAAATACTTGCATAGAACATTGATCCGTAACGTAATATAAATAAAGAGCACAATCGGGTTTACAAAAATGAGGTGTCGTCATGGTGTCGTGAAATCAATGGTTTAGTTCCATCTCAAAAATGCCCAACGCGCCTAAAGAAGTTTTCTTTGTCTTCAAAAACTCTGCTATAAAGCGAACAGCCCCCTCAACGTAGATACAACACCGCTCTAAAGACACAAACTCATTCATTTAATACATTCTAAAGTCGTCGAGGGGCTGATAACTTGTTGTTCTACCAAACAGAAACTTATTCCCACTACTAGAGCTAAGGAAAGAGAGTTTATAAAAAAACCGGTACCAGATAATAAAACCCGTAAGTTTACAAAGAGCTCAACGAACAAATTGGGCT
Source organism: Agrochola lychnidis (assembly GCA_963680765.1). Classification (NCBI taxonomy): domain Eukaryota; kingdom Metazoa; phylum Arthropoda; class Insecta; order Lepidoptera; family Noctuidae; genus Agrochola; species Agrochola lychnidis. Next base: position 5,250,539 of record OY796849.1, on the reverse strand, counting down.
AACTTTTTAACCTTTTCTCATCAAATTATGTTCTGGTACAGCGGTTTTTCGACGGTATTTTTTTTTATGGAAACGCTCGTGAATTCTGAAGTGTAAATGATAGGCGGCGTCAAAAATATTGCCGAGTAATGAAGGTAAATACTGAGTTACAATTTGTGAAATCTGCTTCGGTCAACTTTCAGGGACGGTGCGCTTTATAGCGCTTTTTATGCTTTCTGGTTTAAAACTTGGGGCTGTTTTGATGCATTGTTACACCCAGATTTTTATTGCAAAGTCTAGTTAGTTTTATTTCAGTGATTTAACAACTTTGATCCCGTAAGGGGTAACCTACAGATGTGGGTTCTTCAGAAAGGTCAGGTGCGTAGTAGTCGCAACCGGCGTGCGTGTATGACCAGATGTATGAACGTAAACGAGGCAAAAGGAATATGTAAGGATCGTAGTAGGTGGCGTTCTGTAGTTTCTGTCTATCCCCATGGAAAGAAGATGAGAGTTTATGTAAGGTCTATTCAAATCCATGTTTCCAATTGACGTTATTTCTACTTAAACAAACATCAACTTTATGCAAGGTATATAAAGTTGATTTTAGACTGACTAGTACTGTTGAAAATGTCATAAAAAAATATGAAGTTGTAGCGCAAACCGAACTTTATCTGTAGGCATTAAAGTTGTCTTTCCTAAAACTCGTGTTTGTTTACATGTTTGGAAAATAAATTACCAACGCAGATTACGCGTATGTATTAAACCTTCAACTTTTTTTTTTTTCATTATGTAGTAAAGACAGAAAAGGCCGTTACACTTTTGATATTTCTAGGTAATCTAAGGTTTACTGTGAATATCATTAGAAACCTTTCCATTCGCGTGTTTTTAGGGTTCCGTTGCCAAAGGCAAAAAACGGAACCCTTATAGATTCGTCATGTCTGTCTGTCTGTCTGTCTGTCTGTCCGTCCGTATGTCACAGCCACTTTTTTCCGAAACTATAAGAGCTATGCTATTGAAACTTGGTAAGTAGATGTATTCTGGGAACCGCATTAAGATTTTCACACAAAAATAGAAAAAAAACAAATAATTTTGGAGTTCCCCATACTTAGAACTGAAACTCAAAAAATATTTTTTCATCAATCCCATACGTGTGGGGTATCTATGGATAGGTCTTTAAAAATGATATTGAGGTTTCTAATATCATTTTTTTCTAAACTGAATAGTTTGCGCGAGAGACACTTCCAAAGTGGTAAAATGTGTGTGTCCCCCCCTGTAACTTCTAAAATCAGAGAATGATAAAACTAAAAAAAATATATGATGTACATTACTATGTAAACTTCCACCGAAAATTGGTTTGAACGAGATCTAGCAAGTAGTTTTTTTTAATACGTCATAAATCGTAAACCGCAATTTACCTTTCATTCAATGTTACTTGCTGCTACGGAACCCTTCATGGGCGAGTACGACTCGCACTTGGCCGCTTTTTAACGTAACCTTCCCCCATAGGCTGCTACAACTCAAAAAGGGAAAGGTGATTACAGTGTAATGTTTTTTATGTGATTAATTCACAGAAACATGGGGGCTGCGACATTACATCGCGTTTTATGACACCCATGGGGTCGAGTTGTTATCAGTAACCGGGAATCACATGTCATTAAAACACCACACTAGTATCAAAACAAATGTGTCTGTGGGTATCTTTACTACGTTATTACTGGTAAACTGCTAAGCCAATTTGGGTGATATTTAGCAGACAAAAAAATTGGAATCTAGAACCTATTTTCTATGCAAATAAATAATTATTCTATTCTATTCTAGTCACGAGCAAATTATGCATACACTTAGCAAAATTCAAAATGATTTTTTCGTGGAATAACGACTGCAACTTGACATAAGCCCTATGTAGTGTGGGGACTGTGGGTTCCAAAATACTGTTTTCCAGATAACATCCAATTACAATCAATACAGTAGGAGAAAATAACTCTAAAATGTTGATAATTGTATACATATTAGTGCTCGAGACTGTACAGCTGGGTGTTCGTGGCCCTACTTTTTTGTCCTACCAGTAGGTCCACGAGGATGTTATTTCTGTTGGTCCTAGTGTTGAAACCAAAATGAACCCCTGTATATAGAAATTAAACTAGGTGTGGCGGTATCTCAGTTTCAGTTGTCACACTAATTAAGTCTGTATGTTTATTGCATTCTTTTATCAAAAAAATAGGCCTGTGTCCAAAATTTTTTTTGTCCGTCTTGTAGATTATAAAAAAATATTAAACACGTATTTTTTCTTTTTTAACGTAATCCAAAGATTACGGCGATACATTGAGTTAAAATGTGGTATGACGTCACGCCTTGCTAGATTTAATACTGCGTTGCGACGTAGCGAGCCCCCACTCCCCAACTTTAATGCGTGTTTTCTAAGTTATTTTTGATTAATATGAAAAAGCAAAAAATACGTGTCTAATATTTTTTTATTATCTGAAAGATGGACTAAATAGAATTTCTATTTTTTTACCTTTTTTACTACCCTATTAGTCCGATTTAATTATTCTTTAGAGAGTCATATAAATCGGACCGTACAAAAAAGCTAAGTGAGAAGAGAATGAACTCCACATGAAACTAAAACTTTGAAACATCACGAATAGGTACAATAATTATGTGTAACCATCTATGTAAGGGGAGGATGCCTGTCTAGGATGTACAAAATGCCAGATTTTTCAGAAAAATACCTGTCTATTGTAAAAAAACTGTAGGTACGTCTTAAAACAGATAATACGCAACAGATAGTTTTTAAAGACACATTTATTCTAAATCAATATTTTGTACAATTTACGACCACTAAACTAATTTAGAAAAAACGAACTTACTACTGAATGATATTTTTCCTAGACATTTTTATTTTTCTAAAATATAAATATAAAAATCTTCACACGAAACGTTTTTTTTTTTTAGTTACAAATAACGCTTTTACCGACTCTATTGTCAGGTGATTCCTTTATTTATTCAACTGTGCATTTATTAGGGAAATTCAAAAATGCCTGTCTCATCTTAGCGCGCGCCGGCCGCACGCCTGTCTTAACCGTAAAATACCTGTCAAATGCGGCAAATGCCTATCAGATGGTAACCCTATGTCTAGTGAATAATAAATTCTAATTATTCCACATTAGTAGTGCCATTAACGGTGTTCCCCTGATAGATGGTTGGGTACGTAAAAGTGACACAACTCAGTTGGAGCACTTAGCATGATACATGAGCTGACACATTATGTACTTACATATCAGCGTATTAAGATGAAGGTTTGTTAAGTAATGGAGATGGTATTTAATACATGGCTTTTAAAATTTGGATTTGATTAATGTATCAATTTCTTTGAGCATTTTCTGGTTACACTGTAGTTCAATTAATCAATCTGCCCAGCTTTTTCCCAACTATATTGGGGTCGGCTTTCAGTCTAACCGGGTGCAGCTGAATACCAGTATTTTACATGGAGCGACTGCCTATCTCATCCCCACAACCCAATATCTGGGTAATACGATACCCCGTGGTAAGACTGGTTGTCACACTTTCGGGCTTCTGACGACCCGTAATGACTGTCAAAGATCCACGAATGACAGCCGGGATCAACGGCTATGTAAAGATGGTCACCCATCCACGGATCAACCCCGGCAAGCGTAGCTTAACCTGATGGATCGACCTGTGCGGCTGTTATTAATTAGCCACGAGCTCCTGGTTACACTGTAGTTGTTGATATAAAATATGTCCTCTCACAAAAATTAAATAGATAATCCTTCTGTTAGGAACATCGGCAAAAACTTGAAGGTTATTCGTTCAGCATTTTTTGAGATAAACGTTTTTAACAGCAAAACGCCAACCTCCCTTGGCTCCACTACTGACAAATGTACGGTATGTTTTGATAACAGGAGATATCCATATTTAGTACTGAAACTCTAATAAACCTAGGCTAGATTACAATTTACTATAGCTTACTCAGATAGCTGCCGAGTAGGTACCTCATGATGGATTGAGGGCATAAAAGAAAAGAACTTGAAAGATTTGAAGTGATATAATCTTAAGCAAACGGAGGCGCACACGATCACAATAGGTTTTCATTAGAGCAAGCGTATTATCTATGACTAGCTTTTTCCCGCGGCTTAGCTCGCGTGGAAGTCGGAAATTATCCCATGGAAACCCACTACCGGGATAAATAGTATCCTGTGTTAATCCAGGTTATAAACTATCTATTTGCCTCATCCAAATCCTATTAGTAACATAACAAAACGTTTGAATACTATCGTGAATTCATGCATGCCTAGTACTTTTTGTTAGGTGACTGCTCAGAAATTGTGCACAACGTCTAATGATTGAAATACTATCTTGAATTCATGCAAGCCTAGTACTTTTATGCAAAATTTGAAGTAGATTGGACCAAGGAATCACGTTGTCCCGTACAAGCTTTGCCCCCCTTTTTCACCCCCTTAGGGGTAAAATTTCGAAAAATCCTTTCTTATCGGATGCTTACGTCATACAAAGAACATACCCTCCAAGTTTCAGGTTTCTACGATCAGCGGTTTAGGCTGTGCGTTGATCCGTCAGTTAGTCATTCAAGACAGCATTTTATATGTATAGATTAGAGCAGTAAGTAGGCTTAAATAAGTCATTACTCCGAGGCAGTAGGGCAATGACAGATGACAGCAGATGTCATAATTATATGTTTACAAAGAACGCTTAGCGGTATATTGGATTGCGTTTACAAAGAGTAATAAACATTTGTTACCAACACCTCAATGGAAAAGCAGGTGGCATATCCCATACTTTTTTACCATTTGTCGGATTGATCCAAGAATTCTAAGAATTCTGGATTCACGTTTCTTTAGTATTTACACAATGATTATAGGCCTTTTCAATATACCGTTTCTTCTTCCTTATACCGATTCGTAGAAAACGTTCAGTAAATTCGTCTTATTTTAAATTCAACTCAAATTAACCCTCGTTTAAACACGAGTGGTATAATGTTTTCATTTCGTCCACTTGGGTGGATAATATATTTTGTGAAAATAAATGTTAGTTAATTAGAGGTATGAGGAACAGGGTGTAAAGTTCACTCATCCTCTATAGAAAAGGGAGGATCCTCCGACCAGATGGGTGTCGTGTCTGGCGGGCAACTGCCCAGCGATTGATGTCGGATAGTCATATTATATGTCGTTCGCGCGGTAAACTTTAATTGCGTGATGCAGGATTTATGTGACGTCAGGTCTTTGATGTGTAGTTCGTATGTGGCGATGTAGATGTCGCCACAGTTGCGTATTCGGTACTCCTTAAACATATTAGTATTTTTTTTTAAATCAATGTCCCGCGTTATGTTTCTCATTTTTAGGAATTTGACCCCTCACCATAATTTCTCCTTTTAAGCGGCTGCGTTTATAGACATACAGCATTTAGCAGAAAGGTGTGGTTATATAGGGTGTGGTACAGACCATAAACTGAACAACTTTTTCCATGGGACCCACATCAAAATCGCGAAAAAAATATCAGCTGTACCATACATTTGGGTCGAGTAGGTGTTGAAGTTTTGTATGGGAAAGTTTTTTATTTTGCCATTACGATTGTCCCATGGAGACAGCAAACCCTGGAACAACTATCTACCATCTATTTTACCTAAGTACAGACGCCAGCACATCAAGCTACCCGAAACCGCCTAATTTTCCCAATCAACTTTGAACCTTAGACATCTGTGATAAAGTTGAAAATCTATTAAATAAATTTGACAGATTGTAGTAGCTTGATGTGGACGTTTTTGTCTGTACGTAGAAACGTTGGAAAAATCTTTTCTTGTTATTCTTTCTTATCTCAAAGGTTAACTTCACCTACTTGAAAGGAACAAGTCAGTCGTGAGTAATAAAGAAAAAGATGAGGTATAAACCTCATCTTTTTTTAGCATGTCGAAAATCTGCTCTATTGAAGTTTTATCTCGCAACTGTTATTCTTTTATGCGGTAGGTAACTTATTTATCCTAGAAACAGATCATAAATAAAGGAAAAATATATTTCAGAAGGTATTTTTAAGGCAGGTAAGGTATTGCTTACATATACAGCCATTTTGCAAACTATCAGGTCAGCCATTTCGACGGCCCCCACGTATACTATCGAAATTACAAAAAAGCCATTTTCGTTTTATTGCACTAATAGCAAGTAGAGATAAAGATGTATGATTTTATATAAAAATTATGTACTAATTTTATACCCTCAATTGTTTTTCAATTGAACAAAATCGAAATTGGCATATTCGGTAAAAAAGTAACCAGCAGTAACCAAGTAAACTATCGCATGTGTAATATTAGAAAAAGTATAATACTTATCAAAAACTATAGTACACAGTATAAAACGGTAAAATTTTCCACTTTAGATACATCGGTAATATAAAATTTTCGAATTTCATGTTCGACAAAAATCTAAATCTAAACTTAGAATCGCTCTCCTGTAAAGTAGAGGTTTTGCAGTTTCGATACTTTACGTGGTAGCCGTCGATTTATCAATTGTAAAAAAACTGCTACAAATATACGCTAGCAGTCCAAAAAATCTAAAGGTACCATTCTGTACCCGACCGCAGGAGGCAACTGCAGGCGACGTGTCGCCGCGACACGACTGGTTTCTATGAATTTCTATGAAATACCTTCCGTAGCTATACGTCGTTGGCAGCTACGGACGAGTGACAGGCGACACGTGTAGCCCGACCGCAGACCAGTAGTGCCGCCAGCACCCAAGCGATAGTCACGTTTTTCTATCTTCTATTTACCGATTGGGATACGGGCAGTTGCCGCCTGCGGTCGGGTTCGGAATCATGACTGCAGCGACATGACGCCGCGACTTGTTGCCGCGACATGACGCCGCGACACGTCGCCTTTTTTCCGCCCAGAGCGGGAGGGCGTGTCAGACTCTTACTGACTAAAACCCACCCGTGTTCCTTCGGTTGCCCTGTTGCCGAGGGCCACGACTTCCCTATCGGTTTTCTTCGAACCCCTGGCAGGCATTGGCCCTAGCGGACCCCGTCAATTCTGCTGACATCTCTTTGAGGTGCGCGTGGAACACAACGCGCCGTCGACCCGGGCTTGGTCCTTATCGGACGGCGAGCTACCCATTGCTCACCGTCCGCGCGACACATCGCCAGCAGTTGCCTCCTGCGGTCGGATACGGAATGGTACCTTAAAGTAGCCGAAACAAAAGACAACACAAAATAAACCTTTTAAAACTTATCAAATAAACTATAACAAAAGAGTGAGCAACACCAATTACTATCAAAAGCTTAATCGAATCCAACAGCTTTGTCTTTTCAGCTGCGGACAGCAAAATGATTTTTGCAGCACAAAATCTACTAGTAATGAATATTCATAAGAACGATGGGCTATACTGTAGCCGTAATTGTGTTAACATTCCATAGTAACTTCGTTAAAGGCAGTTGTGAACATAACTCTGGATTCAGACAGACAGACAGTTCTGGGCTCCAAATATTATTGATTTTGGGTAACCAGTTTTCGGGGGGGCTTGTGGCTAAGTCATACCATCCGCACAGGTCAATGGATTAGGTTAAGCTACGCTTGCCGCGGTTTGTTCGTGGATAGGTGACCATCTTTACATACCAAGACCCCTCCGTGTCTCGGAAAACACGAAAAGCAGTTGGTCCCGGCTGTCATTCGTAAATTTTCTACAGTCGTTACGGGTGGTCAGAAGCCGGAAAGTCTGACAACCAATCTTACCTAGGGGTATCATATTACCCAGTAACTGGGTTGTGGAGGTTAGACAGGCTGTTGCTCCATGTAAAATACTGGTAATCAGCTGAGCCGATCCCAACATAGTAGGGAAAAGGCTAGGTAGATGATGGGTAATGAGTTATGATAGCATGAAGGGGTGTACCTTCAGGGTAACGCATATCTAAGCATTTTGAAATCAAAATCCCGTGCACACGACCCTTTTTTTTCGTAGGTAAGCGATACTATAGCAGCCGAGCGCTGCAAGCAAGAATAGTCGTTATAGTGTACAGGTACACGTTTCTATACCTACATCTTTATATATGTAATTCTTCTGTGAGTGTGTATGTCACTGAACTTCTCTCAAACGACTGGACCGATTTTGATGAAATTTTTTGTGTGTGTTCAAGGGGATCTGGGAATGGTTTAGATTCACAATTTTGTCCGCTGGACAATGTTTTGACAGGACAACGTCTGTCGGGTCCGCTAGTACATATATAAACTCACGCCTTCTTCCCATGGGGTAGACAGAAACTACAGAACGCCACCTGCTACGATCCTTACATACTCCTTTTGCCTCGTTTACGTTCATACATCTGTATTGCTATTCTGTAACCATCTCACCGTGTTATCTTAGGTAAAGTGAGCGTGAAGTGAGCTGTCAGTTGCTAAGGATTGACACTATTGGCAACTCACTTCACCTAAGTTATCACGGTGAGATTTTTACAGAATAGCACTACTGGTCATACACGCATGAATGTGGTGTATGGGTTGGTAAATGTCGGTGTGTTTACGATTTTTTTTTCTCTTGGTAGCTTTGAAGCCAGCACGCCTAATCGTAAAAGTACCTGTTTAACTTGACTTGGAAGCGATGTTCTGCTGTCTCAATATTAAGACGCCGATATATGCCAGCGACCTTGAGTAGTTAGCTTGCGTGTTCTGTGCTGAGCTCACGCGACGCATCGTGCGTCCAGCCAATAATAGGACTCGCCCATCAAGGAGCGCTGTTCCAAATTAGACGCATTATTAATTTATTATACGTAAAACAAAAGATATTTTAATAAAACACGTGTACTAAAAGATAAAAAATTAAATTATTTTTAAGATGGTGAAAGTTTCAGAAAAATACGCTTGATAGTTTTTGCGTGATTCTCAGTTTTTTATCCGCGTTAGACATAACTTTACAAATGAATTACACTATGTAATTTAAACATAATCTAAAATATTCACAGATCAAGTTATTGAGAAAATGCTCTAATTTAACATATTTTTTATTCAAATCGTTAACGCTACTCGTTTAGACGTGATCTTCAGTATAAAATCATTAAAAGTCGCTTAGTGTCGCCTTAAACAGGTCATTGATTACTAGCATTACGACATTTACGACCTATCAACGTAATTTTTTTATTATCAAAAGAGGTGAGATGCAGTTAAAAGCATCGCAGTAAATGTTGATGTCACCCTTTTGCTCCTATTCTGATCTCAACAGGTCACAACTCATGCTTGTTCATTGTCCTATTGATAAATTAACGCCAGAAATAATGAAAGACATATTCTCTTTTATCTTTCGTCAACATTTTACATACCCAAATCCTTCCTGCAATACATAACCTACCTGTGTATTCAAAATCAGAACGGCCGAGCTCACCCGATGCAACAGCCGAACTCCACCGAATTAAGTTTCTGACAAATTGAGTGTCTGTACGTCCGGAACTCCTGCATCCTCCTCGAATCAGTCAGGTAATTGGTCGGTAGCAAGGTTTCCACTTGGCTTCGGGATTGTACGTATTGAAGAATCAACTGGTAATCCAAAGCTCAAATTGTGGTGGAAGATTTTGATCGCAATATCGTGGTATTAGTGTGTGAACGTGAATCAATTTCAAATATGTATGGCGTTGGTTTTTCTTTCTTATTGTGTGACTTCGTGTTGGAACGCTTGCTGGAAAAATAACAAGTCATTTTGAAACAGTTATGTTTGGTAGAAAGAACAGACATTTTTGTAGATCAAATAATTTACTAGACAGCTATTACGTAGTCTTTTGCAGACCTCACTCAGTTGTCCAATGCAGAAAATAGGAATACCAAAAATCATCAATTAATCAGTTCATGTCGATTTAATTTTACTGTGTTACGCCGCCGCCGTTCACCCTTTTTTTTGGGTGGGAAATTATCAAATAACTTCTCCCGCTTTGGGTGGAGCGGGAGGGCGTGTCAGACTCTTACTGACTAAAACCCACCCGTGTTCCTTCAGTTGCCTTGTTGCCGGGGGCCACGATCTCCCTTTCCGACTTCTTCACCCCCGGCAGACGCCGTTCACCCTAAGCCCACGTTCGCATGGACGTAATAAAATCGCGGCGATTTTTTTTTCGTGCACTTGATTTTCAACGCTCTGCCGAGAGTTGAAAATCCAGCAGTGTGTTTTTTCAACGCGCTGGGATGAGAGTGCGTCCCAGCGCGTTGGATTCTCAACGCTCGGCTTAACACTAAGAGTTGAAAATCCAGTGCGCGATAAAATCTTACCACGATTTTATCACGTCCGTACGAACGTCGGCTAACTGATTGAATTCCTACTAAATTCCATTCTTTGAAAGCCACCACCAATACCAGAACCTATTAAACAGGTCCCCAGAAAAAAATTAACCTAAAATAAGTGAGAAAGGGCGAACCATTTTCACGCCTAAAGTTGTCGGCACCACCGCCATTTGGCATTCTACACACGCGCCACAAATGACCGTACCAACGGTAGATGGCGGTGCGACCAATTAACTTGCCGCGTTGTAAAAACGTGTGTAGACTGTCTTATCGAACATTTTATTCAATGATTGGTAATATCAGAGGATGCTGGTTTTAATGGCAATTTCTGATAGAGATATTAGTGAGGGTGCGCTATGGAATTAAATGGCAATTTATTTCTGTTAAGAAAGACTACCACTCCTACCATTAACTACTACTGTACTGTGGAACTATCAATCCTAATTATCTTCATTCTCTACCTCTAAAATAACTTTAATAACAGCTCGGCCCACAGCTTCCCTTAAGACACAGATATATGACAGTGACCTTGAATGGTTAGCTTGCGTGTTCTGTACTGAGCTCACGCAACGCGTCGTACGTCCAGCCAGTAATAGGACTCGCCCATCAAGGAGCGCTGTTCCAAATTAGACGCATTATTAATTTATTATACGTAAAACAAACGGTATTTTAATAAAACACGTATACTAAAAGATTAGTAATTTAATTATCTTTAATATGGTGAAGTTTTCAGAAAAATACGATTGATGGATTTTGCGTCATTCTCAGTTTTTTATCCGCGTTAGACATAACTTTACAAATTAATTTCACTATGTAATATAAACATAATCAAAAATATGCCTATATTAAAATATTAAGGAAATGCTCTAATTTAACATATATTTTTTCCAAATCACTAACACTACTCGTTCAGACGTCATCTTCAGTATAAAATCATTAAAAGTCAGCTATCGTCCCCTTAAATAATATCGTTATTTATTTTCCTCCATTGCGTTCACTTTTCGAGTAGCCAGTCTGATCGAAATCAATTCACTCCGTAACGCCCCGTCAATTTAACTTCGATTAAGCCGTGGGACACACTGAAGTAAAAAAGAACTATCTATCCGGAGTGGTTTCTTTATAAGCTTATTGTGGAAGTTCACACAAGTTGGACAGTTTTCCGAACTGCTTATTGTAATCGATGCGCGGTTGTGTATCTGGGTTTATTGTGTGGCGATCGTCTTTTTTTTAGTTTTGAGCTTCTGGAAGGCAGTTTTGCAGTTGTGGGTAAAGTTTTTCATGAACTGTTTGAAGTTGAGAATTGCTGGGACATCTTTTGTGATAAAAAATTGAGGATATTACAATTCTCAATCGTTTGACATTCAGAAAATAATCATATTTGGATGAGGCTGATGAATTCTCTGAAGTCCGGTGCTCGACTGCGACGAGCGATTACTCGCTATATGTGTGTGTACCAAGCATGAGTCTCAGCTAGTGTTCTGGCCGCCAAGCAAGCATTGATAGCTTGTCGCTTGGTATTTCTATTTTCTTAAAGTCCCTCGGTAAACTTCGTCTTTCGTCAGTCGTCGGATTTCTATCAGTTGCCTTTTGCACTTGGTGTAGACCGGACGCTCTCAATCGACTTGGAAGTACTTATATAGAATTGTTAATACTCTTTTAACTTAATGTAATTTATTTTAAAATGGTAGGAAAACTGCTAAAGTCACAGGCACGACAGATAGGAAAATAGCTTTACAGCTCTATAGAGTTCACACGGAAATCAAAACAAAACAACAATAAAGTACTTAGTTCTGAATTTAAATTATTAAACACGATAAATCTAATAATTGATGGACATGGAAATTAGCATTCGTTTGTATTCGGAAATGCGATGATTCCCGAGGGACAATAAGAAACGTTTCTTGAGCGAGAAAATGGTTGATATCTAGTCACTTCCTCGTCAGCGGTGGGTGGGACAGGTGCTATATTATCCACCACCCTTTAGATAACTTTTACTACTACTTCAATATACCAAAACACCACTTAAGTAAACCGTAACTAATTGTCCTATCTCCCTGAATTAAATCTAGATCACAGCTTCTGAATACGAGGACCAAATAACAAATGAGATTTGTCGACACTTACATATTGTGGTGTATTTAGGACCTTTCCTCTGGTAATGTCCGGAACGCAACCACAGAATAAAGTTGTATAGAAGGTCCAGTTTATGCAAATAAAACATGTGTAGGGAGAATTGGGTGTGTAATGATCCGGGTGTATTTGTAGAGGACAGCAAACGCAGTAAGTATGGGGACGGGGAATCCTTTCTCCTACCGTGAGTCACAAACTGTTAAGGTGCTGATAAACTTGAGCATTCACTTGTAATGAGCGTTCTAGCGAATGTTACATTACAGATGTTTATTTTAATCTAAAATTTTTATTTTTTACATTCGTCCTTGACATATTGATCCTATTATTTGACATTATATAATTTCAACTCTTTATTAGTGATGATAGACTTAGTAGATAGACTTCTGTGTACATGATAATTACTCAGATTTATTACAGTAACTGTAATAAAAACCTATTTTATTAAATTTACATGATTGCTATTACAACTACAATCATGTAAATTGCTTTTTAATAAAATAAGTTTTTATTTTTATTAATTTATTTATCTTTTGTATAGATTCTTTTCTATTTTGTGAATGTTAGAACACTGTAGGCTTAGTGGATTGTAGATCTGTTGACCATTTTCTATTTTGTTAAGTACCTGGTACTTATTGAAAGACCTACACTGTCCTCCCATAACTAGTAAAACTGTTATTTGAAAGTATTGTAAAAGCCAATTATTTTTAAAAGAGTAACCGTGGAGTTTCTTGCCGGCTCTTCTCCATAAGAAACGACCAATTGGAACCGTGCACCTAGCTTCTAACGTTTCATAAGTGCCCATGTAGGTTTATGTGAAACAAAATTTTGAATTTTTGACAGAAAAATAAACGTTCAAGCTTTTTGCCGAGCCGAGCCATTTTGTCATTGTTGCACACACGACCGTCACGTCTAATATCTTCGTGAAGAATATTTTTTGACGAGCTTTGACTAGAGCATTCGCTAGAATGATCATGAAAATGTTCATAGCGCTGTTTGTCTCCATGCTTGACTCTGTTCGTTGTTCGTTCGACAAATTTAAAAACGGCAAATGCTCGATGTTCTTTTACAAGTGAATGCTCAAGTTTATCAGCACCTTTACGAGACTCAAAAAATGGGGTTCCGAGGAAAATTATACAATAACAGTACTTTCGTTATGTCTTTTATTTTTAATTAGCTGACCCGACAGTCGTTGCCCTGTCCAAATTTCGATTCCCATAGAAAAAAGCACCTTCAAATTTCCCAGTTTTTTTCCTACTTTTCAATTTTTCTTCCTCAAAACCTTATTCGGACTATTACGAACATTTTATAACAAAAAATAGCCAAATCGGTCCAGCCGTTCTCAAGTGAATGCGTTTACCAGTTGGAACAGCATTTCATTTTTAGTTCCTGGTCGACCGCGCTCTGCTCGGGTGAAAATAGATAAACATATCGTCCAGGTATACCAACGTTGTATCACATTCCCGGCTGTAAAAATAGAGAAAACGAATTTTCCCCCGTAAACCCTTATATTGCAACTTTCATCGAAATCGTTAGAGCCGTTTTCGAGAATGTGATTACAAATAGATATACAAATATTGCTCGTTTAATAGTATAGGATTTATATAAATTACATAAATAAATCCGACTCGGCTGGGCAGCGTTCGGGAAGCTACGCAATATCTTTTCGTCCCACATACCACAGTGTCTCAAGACGAAAGTCTGACCAGTGCGTGTTGCCAGTGATGACCTATGGTACTGAAACGTGGTCGCTCATAATGGGCCTTATCAGAAGGCTAAAAGTCACCCAAAGGGCAATGGAGAGGGCTATGCTTGGAGTTTCCCAACGTGATCGAATCAGAAATGAGGAGATCCGCAGGAGAACCAAGGTAACCGACATAGCCCGAAGAATTGCCAAACTTAAGTGGCAATGGGCAGGGCACGTTGCTCGCAGAACGGATGGTCGATGGGGCCAAAAGGTTCTGGAGTGGCGACCGCGTACCAGAAGACGTAGCGTTGGAAGGCCTCCCACAAGATGGACCGATGACCTTGTGAAGGCCGCAGGAATCCGCTGGATGCAGAAAGCACAGAATCGGTCGAAGTGGAGGTGCTTGGGGGAGGCCTATGTCCAGCAGTGGACGTCTTTCGGCTGAAATGATGATGATGATGACATAAATAAATAACACGCTTCCACGTCTTTTGCTTGGAGAATGGACCTTCTGTGCTGTTACAGTTTGTATGGAAGCTTGAAAGTAAGGCAAGTATTTTTCGGGCGTCTTGATTAAGGTTCACACGTAATGCGGAGTAAGTGCTGTTTTTTTCCGAGAGATAATTGAGCGCCTAATAGTATTACAGTAAGCTGTTATGTGTTCGAGGGTATACAATTACTGGCGTCAAAAGATAAATGGACGTACTTATTACTCATTTTAGGGCCCTCGTTTTGGTAAATATTCTGGTTTGGCGAAGTGAACCCGGAGAGAAAAACTAATGTCTTGATAACATGCTTTTTTTTTTGGTTGGGAAATTATCAGATAAGTTCTCCCGCTTTGGGTGGAGCAGGAGGGCGTATCAGACTTTTAACTAAACCCACCCGTGTTCCTTCAGTTGCCTATATTGTCAAGGGCCGCGGTAACCCTTTCGGACAAAACCGCAACCAAAAAACAAAAGGTTGAAAACATACCTAATACAGTGATTCAAAAAAATATTTTAGTTTTTGCTGTTACATTGTATATATAAGTAGGTACAGCCATGCATAGCATAATCAGCCTATAACGTTCCCACTGCTGGGAGACAGGCCTCCTTTCTGTGAGAGGAAGTGGGCTGTAATACACCACGCGTGCCCACTTGCCCAGTGCGAATTGGCAGATGTCAAAAGTCTTCGAATTTTTGATTCTAGAACATGCCGGTTTCCTCACGATGTTTTCCTTCACTGATTTGAGAGCAGTGGTGATGAAATAAATTACATAAAGTAAAGCGCCTGCCTGGGTTCGAACTACGATCTGGTACTCGTAAGTCGGAGCCGTTACCACGGCCACCACTGCTTTCAGTACATACCTACTTGCTATTTATTGCATTTGTTAAAATACAATAGACGTGGATATATTTAGTAACCTGTTCCGCTTAGTTATTTCTAAAGAGCCATAAAAAAATAAACTCCTGAAAGAAATGACACGTATTTCACCTCTGAACTAGGCATCCTCAGGATGACGATTGACTTGTCGCGAACTCGAACACGACGTGTTACTACGTCGAGCGCTGAACGCAGAGTGTGCGCATTTGTTAAGTAAGAAGCGGGAATGAAAGTGTCAGATAAATATCCAAGAGGAACGATTTTGAAATTACTACCCAAAGCACATCCTACGCCAACGCCGCTTACTCCATTTTACAATAACATTACAGGTTACATTACCTACTTCTCCACGTGAAAGGCCTTAGGATAAAATCCACGCACTCGGATCTTAGGCAAAGATAACAAAAATTACGTGGAACCCAATGGTACTGCCGAATTAGGGATTTTACGAATCTTGCACACTAACTTGAGTGACTTTTCAAGATAGGATGGAATAATTTAAAAACATCTATATTCTATAGCAATAGTAGTAGTATAGAAAGAAATGAAGAAAAAGTATTTATTAGAACTCGCACAGAAAGATCACAAACTCAACTAAACACAATCAAAAGGCCTCCAGACACTATCAATAATAATGACATTACATTCAAGTAATGACATTACTACTGACACTGATTGTAATGATGATGTGATGATAATATGTTCATAGTTTTACGTCAATATTGGAAAGAATGACAGTAACATTAATGTCATTATTACTGATAGTGTCTGGACCCGAAACATAAAATAAATAAAATACAATACAGATACATGAGACGCTATGATGTTTTACAGACAATACTTTTAGACCAAAATAGAGTCCGAAGCTGCAAGTTCCACCACTGACATTTTTTTTTATTTTTTTTTTTGGTTGGAAATTATCAAATATCTTCTCCCGCTCTGGGCGGAGCGGGAGGGCGTGTCAGACTCTTACTGACTAAAACCCACCCGTGTTCCTTCGGTTGCCCTGTTGCCGGGGGCCACGATGTCCCTATCGGTTTTCTTCGAACCCCCGGCAGGCATTGGCCCTAGCGGACCCCGTCAATTCTGCTGACATCTCTTTCAGGCGCGCGTGGAACACAACGCGCCGTCGACCCGGGCTTGGTCCTTATCGGACGGCGAGCTACCCATTGCTCACCGTCCGCAAGCCCGCGCCTACGGTGGCCGGAAATCGGCTCGCGATTCCCGCCCCGGGCGTCTCCTCCTATTGCGGCGGTTAGGGGCGTGAGGGCGCGAAATTTGCCTCTCCCTCACGCGTTCCGCCTCCTCCTTCACGAGCATTACCGCTTCGCAGAAGGAGGTGACGGCCTGCCATTTCCTCTCGCTCCGTACCATGGCCTGAACCAGGGCCGGACGCGAGAGATCACCGCCGCCGATCGCCTCTACGAGGACACGGCGTTGCTCCGCCCAAGCCGGGCAGACCTCCACCGTATGCTCCACCGTGTCCTCATGATGAACGATCGTGACAAGGTTCATTGGTTTCTTCTTTACTAAACAAGTCTATTTGCAAGCCAAATCTAAATTTAAATCTTGTTAAGTTACCTCCATGCGTTGAAGTAAAAAGTTCGTTCCATTTTTAAATAACACAGATATGAGTTTTCATAGTAATTTATTCGGCCGCTAAACACGACAGATATGGCTTTTCATACAAACATTGCCGGCCGGGCGCTCGCATGTATTCGACCCGTACCGCAATTTCGATTTATCTCGAAGAAGGTTGTCAAAATAATGTCCGAATTCCCAAGCATGTTTGAAAAAAAGAATTAAACAAATATTATTAATAAAAACAAAGTCTTCGAGAAGCAATCTTTTGAAATGAATCCAATCTATATCTATACATATTATAGATTAAAGTAGGTTTTCGTGTATTTCTGTGTGATTGCGTTGTTCTTCCAAACTACGCAACAGATTTTGCTGCGGGTTTCACCATCACTTAGGCTGTTTTCACAGCTGTCCGGGAGACCCGCACGGGCCGCCGGCACACGGGAGACCCGTACGTGTAGTGCCCGCAGTGCTTTGAAACGAGAGAGCTAGTACGATACGGTTGCTAGTGTTGCAGTTGTACGGGCTCTACTCGGAGCGGGTCGCGTACGGACCAATCCGCGTCGCTATGAAACAATGTTCTAGCGCCACACGTTGTCTCCGTTCCGGGAGCCCGCACGGGTCTCCCGCACAGCTGTGAAACCAGCCTTAGAAAATTTATTCCGTAAGATTTATGTGTATAATACACATTCATAATCATCATCTGCCTAGCCTTTTCCCAAATATGTTGGAGTCGGCTTCCAGTCTAAACGGATGCAGCTGAATACCAGTATTTTACATGGAGCGACTGCCTATCTGACCTCCACAACCCAATTAGGTACTGGGTAACACGATATCCCGTGGTAAGACTGGTTGGCAGACTTTCGGGCTTCTGACGACCCGTAACAACTGTCAAAGATCTACAAATGACAGCTGGGACCAACGGCTTAGCGTGCTTTCCGAGGCACGGAGGAGTCTCGGTATGTAAAGATGGACACCCATCCATAGACCAACCCCGGCAAGCGTAGCTTAACCTGTTGGATCGACCCATGCGGCTGGTATTACTTAGCCACGAGCTCCTCCATATAATACACATTCATAATAAACTTACATATAATAAAGATATCTCGATGTTCTGTCAAGTCCTTTCAAGCGAAGTAAAGGCGGGTCGCTAGTTATAATGTAAGCGAGAGTTCCAAATCATTCAAAATATTCAACCCAAATGTAATCAATGGAAGGTGTTATCTTATCGCGGGTAAGCGTTGAATAATAATGACACAACTACCCTCAAACCCTTTGATCACATGTGAATACAAATGAATGATTTCCCAAGCGAAATCGACAAGACATTAATATACAAAACATGTTTTGATTAGAAACTGAATTGTGGATACAAGTATTTAGAGCGTAATTTAACCGAGATCTTTGCTATTCAACTCAATGTCATGTCGTGTCGTGTCGTATCGTGTCAATGTCGTGTGTTTGTCTTTGGGCCCTTCAATCAACTATGGGTAGGATAGGTACTAATGCTTTAAGGGTCTCGCAGACAGGCGCGATGCGACAGCGCGACGCGACTCTAAAAGAACATATTCTATGAAAATGTCTTGGAATTTGTTCCACTATAATCGCGTCGCACCGTCACGTCGCGCCTGTGTACCAAAGCTTTTATAAAATGAAACTAAATGATGAGTTCACACTCATAATTTAGTTTCATTTTATAAAGGGTTTGGCACACGGGCGAAAATATGCCAAAGCCAAAATATGAATAAGCCAAAATATGCCTTTTTTTGTCAACTATAGCTTGGCTCATTTCACAATGAGCCAAGCTATAGTTGACAAAAAAAGGCATATTTTGGCTAATGGTCAGAAATTGGTGTTATAATTAGAAACCTGAGTGGCCTGTTCTTTTAATTAGTGACGATAGCCGATTTTTCAAAAAATCACCACAAATTTCCCTTTATTTTTCTGTATAGAAAACTGGCGCCACTTATGGCCATATCCTATTATCCCTCCATACACAGCAAAATCTAGCAGTTAAAAACACCCTTCTATCCATTTGTTACGAATGGGATCGTCCCGTCCAAATAAAATAGATTTAGGCACCCCTGAAACCCTTGCTATTGTCGTAGTACATAACGAATGTTGCCCTTACAGTCCTATATACTTGGGCTCAAGGAATCTGGCAGTACAATGGTCCAGGGTTGCTACTGAGGTTTTGAATATAAACTATATAGGACGACGGAGCTTATTCTTTTGTTAAGAGCGTTTATTCTGAAAGTAAATAATTTCATCACCACTGCTCTCAAAATAGAGAAGGAAAACATCGTAAGGAAACCGGTATGTCCTAGAACCAAAAATTCTAAGACATGTGACATCTACCAAACCGCACTGGGCCCGCGTGGTAGATTATAGGCTTATAGCCCACTCCCTCTCACCGAGAGGCGGCCTGTGTCCCAGCAGTGGGAACATTATAGGCTGATAATGATGATTCTGAAAGTGGGCATCGTCGCAAATAGATGTCAAATATTTCGCTGTTTTGATTAATTTGGCAATATTACTGTATGGAAATAAGAAATGTGGCTAACTAGTTCCCTAGAATATTAATAATGAATTGCAATTATAACAACGAATTTGATGTTGTAACCGTTTTAGGTGTAAAAAAGGAATTTGGAAAGTTTACAAATACTTTTTTTACATCTAAAACTAAATATTTGGTGTTACGATATTAATTATTGCATTTTATAATCAATGTTTTAGTTCCCTAAAAAACCACATTTTTTAATTCCATACAGTAACATTGCTATATTTATCAAAACAGGTAAATATTTGACAGCTATTTACAACGCTGCCAAATAGGATAAACCCTCTTAAATGTTGTTTTGTAAAATACTTACCTATAAGAGAAACTAAACCCTACTGTGAAATATGAGAGTTTGTATGTTTGGATTTTTGTTACTTAATTACTCAAAAACGGGTGAGCGGATTTGAATGAAGTTTGGCACATAGATAGTTTATTACCTGGATCACATAGGATACTTTTTATCCCCGTTGTACATTCCTGTGGGAAAATTTACGACCTCCACGCGGACGAAGCTCAGGGCAAAAGCTAGTTTTTCATAAATATGGTTGAACAAAAATACTACCCTCGATCATGGTAAACAAATCATTATGGTTACCACGTCGCAGCATACAGCACCGTGCAGAACATTTATGAGATCGCGATAAAATATCAGCATAGCATTTTAGCATCGATCAAAACAATACTGAAACCGAAGCTTTTGTTGAAAATAACGCTGGAATTCCTTCACTTACTGAAGCAGTTCGCCACAACCCTGCAACAAACAGTGTTAATCTACCAAGATGTCTACAAAACCTAATAAATTATCCAACAGTGGACTAGTGATTCTTTGAACACAGCTCCATAATCCTTGCCGAAACTCTGCAGGCCATTCTGACCATTACGTCTTTACTTTAAGGGTCAAAACAGCGTGGTATGTGTGGTAATTGTCGTTGACCGTACACCGAACTCTACTGTAGTTAATGTTGCGTAAGGACGATTGAATTTAATTACTTTTGGGTGTCGGATACGGAATTACGTAGCGTTGGGTCACATAATGAATAAGTACAGAAGGCCAACTCCATACAACGAGCGAAAACAGGCGCATGCACACATAGGCGAGGTTTATACAGAAGAGACGTGGCGAGGGCGTGTGGCGGTGGCGGATAATCAAAGAAACCTAAAATTAACCTAATAATTATGTCGCATAACGTCGTTTTTGTCGGAAAGAGAATTGAGTCACCTGCACGCGTAGCATGACCACCGTAGAAACGAGTTTTGTCGACAGAAGAATAGACAAAATGACAGATTGTGATTGTTTATCTGTCATTTTTGTCTATTCTTCCGTCGACAAAACTCGTTTCTACGGTGGTCATGCTACGCGTGCAGGTGGCGATGACGTCACCTGGAAGCGCGGGCGCAATTCTCTTTTCTTGTCCGCCACCGCCACACGCCCTCGCCACGTCTCTTCTGTATAAACCGCGCCATAGACACGTATAGTTACGGACATAAATATCTTACTGTTATCAGACCAGGTGCACTCCGCATTTTAGGTATGAAGCTAGAACTACGCAGCGGGCTAGACTTGTCGGGCCAATTCAGTAGGCGTAACGTAGTTAAAAGATATAAGAATTACGCGATAGAAAGAGAGGCAACTTCTAGGTGAATATAACTGTAGGTAATTAGCGCTGTGTGACCTGAATTACACTTTATTCTGTCGCAGCAAGAGTCGCTATTTATTTAAACGATTTTGCAGAGTGAATCTTCTGTCCTTGTAGTATTATGTATTCTGTGCAGTTACGCAAAGTTCAAAAGCGTTTTTATCGTGAAATAAAAATTGCAACTTTGAGAAAAGAACTACTTCATAATATTGTGATTTCGATAATACTATGTTCGTAACATCATCACCGATACTTTAGGAGAAAATCACTTTTGAATCTTGTATAAGTGTAAGGTATTCATGCTCGTGGCTGTTCATACTATCTCAAACGGATGCCAGTCGCGAGTGCACTTGCACTCGCTATACGTGAAAAGCGTCAATGTGTGCGTGCTATGGTGCGTGCGTTTTCGGTCGTTGTATGGAGCTGGCCTTCTGAACCTTCCTATTTTGTGGTAGGGCTGTCAATTATGCGTTTTAATTATTTGTTCAGCTGGGTCGATTGGAGTCTGCATGGGAGTTTAAGTATGTATGGCAGGGTGCTGAACCCTCGTGGAACGGAAAGAGAATTCTGTTGTAACTGTTATGGTTTTAAACCAATTTTAGGTTCCCCATTTTCTGGTTGTTACTCCAAAATTCCCCTTTAAAAGTCTATTTCTGGCTTAATTCTGTGAAATACAATATTTTTTTATAAGGGCGGGCTTATGCACAAATGCGTGTATTTTTGCATTAATATCTTCGTATCAAAAATGTATTAATACAACAATGTTTCTTCAAATCGAGCTTTTGACTGACTCGAAAGTCGAAATATCGATAACGCCTTGTAGACAAAGCCATTCTGAAAAACAATCTCAAGTAATGATAGTATCATTACTTGAGATTCTTCTTTACTTTATCTTCCTTTAAAATAACTTCAAAGAAAAATATAAAAGAGCATACAAAACAACTCTATATGTAGACTAATCAAAAGAGCAGACATTCGTATTGATACTAAAGTTCGTTCAAACATACTTGCTATGCAAAGAAAACATTGTATGTAATCTTTTACAAAAGAAATCGTATGTAGAAGTTGGTTTCTTATGAAAATGCAGTCGTGTCGACGAGAAAGTTAGTTGTTCTGCACTCTTTGGTGTTGTTATTCAGAAGTTCAAGTCAGTTCTTTGAATTTCAAAATGTTGTAGATAAGAAAACTTGGGGTAAATCTTTTAGTCCTTGTGCAGTGTAGGGGCACAGTATTATAAAGTAACAGTATTTTATCTCGGCAGTGACTTTGAAATAATTACCTTTTTTTTTTTTTTTTTTTTTTTTTTTTTTTTTTTTTTTTTTTTTTTTTTTTTTTTTTTTTTTTTTTTTTTTTTGAAATGGCTTCTCGCAGTTTTGACCACTAAGGTCGTGGCTGCTTAACCGGATTTTCCTGTGGGTGCCATAAGCTTCTACACTTAGAGCCTCCAGCCAGGAGCTTTTTGTACTATTCTAAATTAATATTAAGCGAATGCTCGCTAAGGGCACCCCCTGTGGGGTACGGACCTCGGCTTAGGGCATCGCTGACGGGAGGACAGCAAGAGGGGACAGGCTGGATCAAATTTGTATTTATATCATGATTATTATTCGGGGTATTTAAAGCTACGTGCTCAGCTGCAACAACTGCTGGCACCTCGTTATCGAGCAAGGGTCGGGGGGGGGATTCGTTTACTCGGGGAGTAGATCGCGTACGTAAAGGACCTCGGCGGCGAGGTCGGAATGACGGGAGGCGTCTGTGTTTGTGCACTGTACTGGTGGCCCTATTCTGCTCCTGGAGGAGTGTAATGGGGTCATCTGGGTCGGAAAGTACATGCCTCGGACGGCGGATCTGACTGATTTGGGACGGGACATAATTGGCTGCCTCGACTATCAGAGGGTTCCGATGTCGAGGAGCGGACTCAAAGTGGCGCTTTGCCATGCGTTTGAGGAACTGGTGGATCGTAGGGATCTTACAGTCGAGATGGAGGATCTCGTTTCTGACGTACCACGGGGCTCCCGTGGCCTTGTGAAGGAATCTGTTTTGGAGGGACTGCATCCTATGGATGTGACGGGGTTTGGCGTGGGCGAAGACTGCTCCCGCATAGGTCATTATGGGACGGACACACGCTGTGTAGATACGCAATTTGCACTTTAGTGACAATTTGCTGCGTGAATTTAGGATACAGTGAAGCCTACCTAGAGCGAAAGCGGCTCGCGAACGAACCGTCTTTATGTGCTCTGAAAAGGAGAGACGGTGGTCTAAGATCACACCTAGGTACTTGGCTCGCTTCTCCCAAGGGATCGGCTTGCCGAACAGGGTGATCGTTCGGGGGGGAGGGGGGGGTCTAGATCTCGGTTTCGAGGATGAAACCGCTTGACTTTTGTCGGGATTAACTTCGATCCTCCACCGTCTAAACCAGGCGCCAAGGTTATTGACGGCCCGTTGTAGATTTAGGAGAGACGAAGGGGCGTTGCCTTTGCAGGTGATCGCAGTGTCGTCTGCGAACAGAGCGAGCTGCGTCCCTCTGTGTCTGGGGATGTCGCTGGTGAACAGCGTGAACGCGAGGGGGGCTATCACTGAGCCCTGAGGGACTCCTGCCCTTATGGGGCGAGGGGAGGGACCTTCGATACGGTAGCGGAAGGTGCGATTCGACAAGTAGTCTCGTATGATGAGTACGAGACGATCCGGCACTCCGAGTTTGTATAGCTTGTATACTAAGCCGTTGTGCCAGACTTTGTCGAAAGCTTTCGCTATGTCGAAGAAGACTGCGCATGTCGGATAGCCGCGGGTGAGACCACCTTTGACCAGCTCGACTATGCGGTGGACCTGATGCACGCTAGAGTGCTGAGTTCTGAAGCCGAACTGCTCGTCGGGTATGAGGCCCTTAGTCTCGGCGTAGTCTCTGAGACGCTTATAAATAAGCCTCTCGTAGATTTTACCGAGAACTTTGAGCAGACTGATTGGGCGGTAACTAGAGGGCTCGTTTTTAGGCTTGCCGGGCTTTGGGATACCTATGACCGTGGCCTCTTTCCACGTCTGGGGAAAGATGTTATTGCTTAGAGCACCATTGAAGATGGTGGTCAGTAGCATGATCAAGTGGGCTGGGAAGAGCTGGACCACCCTATTGGTGAGTCCGTCTGAACCGGGGGCTTTGCGCGTATGCAGACCTTTGATTATCTCGTGCACCTCATCTGGTTCGATGGGGGGCAGGGGAAAATCAGGGTCTTCAACGGGAGGAAGGGAGGCTCTACGTTCGACTTCGGCGTCGACCTCGTCGAGGTGAGCTTTGTCTACTGGTAGGGTGCTGGGAGAGCATTGAGCTTCTAGACTGTCGGCTAGGCACTCGGCTTTGTCGATGTCGTCGAAGGCAATGGTTTTATCGGGGCGGACTAACGGGGGAACGGGGGCCGACTGGGGGGACCTGAGTTTCCTCTGGAGTTCCCAGAAGGCTAGATGAGAGGGCTCTAGTTCGCTCACCATCTTGTCCCATCCCGCTTCACGCAGCTCCGCTATACGTGTCCTAACAGATCTCTGATAGTAGCGCATATGGGCTTTGTTGGCGGCACAGGGGAAGACGCTGTAGGCTCGAGTAGCCGCGCTCTTCTCAGTCATCAGGGCACGCACATCGTCGGGGAGATTCAAGTAACAGGGTTCTGTTGCTGGAACCTCCCTGGAGCATTCGCTCAGGATGGTCTGTACGTGCTCCGTGAGTGAGTCGATCGCGGCAGTCGTGTCAGCGACTGAGTCGAAATTGTCGGGGATCGAGTCTAGTAAGGGGGATGTGTTGGATTTCAGCTGAGTGCTTACTTTCCTCCAGTCCGTCACCTTTTTAGTGGGGAGGGGTTGGTCAGGGTCGGAGGGACCTGTGCGGGAGGTGAGTTTGATGATTACCGGTCGGTGGTCAGAGGTAAGCTCGTACACCGTTTCTATTGAATCTAGTCTTAGATTAACGTTCTTAAGGAGCGTTACGTCGAGTACGTCAGGGGTATGACTGATGGCATGGGGATAGTGAGTGGGACTCATCGGAGCGATGATGTCGAAGTTTAGGGAGGAGGAGAGGTCGAACAAGTGCCGACCTCTGGTGTTGGTGGTGGAGCTATTCCAAGAGGGATGTTTCGCATTGAGATCCCCCGCCAAGATGACGGAGTCACTCATGTTTAACAACAGTTGGATATCGTCCGAGAGATTTTGGAAATTTTCCGAAGCGATGGTAGTAATGGGAGGGATATAGACCGACACTATAGTGATCGGTGCGTGACCGGTCATGCCCAGATGGCATGCTGATACTTCTAATCGTGAGAGGGGGGGAGGATCCATTGGGATGCAGTACAGATCCTTTTTGTAATAAATGAGGGTGCCGCCCCCATGACAACGCGTTCTATCGTTCCGAACGATACGATAGTTAGCTAAGGAGGGATTGCCTCTGTGGGGCTTTAGAAAAGTTTCCTGGATGAGGAGGATATCTAGTTGATGAACGCGGAGGAAGTCCGCGATTTCATCTTTTTGTTGATTTAAGCCATTGGCATTGAAGGTGCCAAGCTTGAGGGATCGGGGTTTAAACCTAGCCTGAGTGGTGTTAGACATGATGGGGGGTAGAGAAAGAGGTGAGGGCTTGCGTGATCTCGGGATACGCATTGAAGACGTTACGGATTGCCGCTAGGCTACCCGATTTCTGGGCTGTAGAGATGTCCAGGGCCATCTGTGTAGCCCTGGGGGAACAGAAAAGTTCGAACGCGGTACTGATTACGTCGAAACGATCGTCCACGGGTTTAATTGGGGCCACGGGAGTGGGAGCGGGGCGCGGGGGTTTTAGAGCGGTGGCGGGTTTCGCGGGGGGCGCAGAGGGCGCGAAAGAGGGGCCGCGGAAGCCGGGGGGAGGGGGGAGGTGATGGACTCGCGGGTCCATCATTGTATAGAGAGGGGTATGAGGGGGGGGGGGCGCGGAATACCCAGGGCTGGGAAAGCCTGCTGGTGATTGAGCATAGTCCATGGACTAGGCCTCTGAGGGCTTAGCCGCTCAGGAATCTGGGAGGAGGGGAGGGGATGGAAGTCCCTCTGTTTTTGCTGCCTCACGTCTAGACGTTTGGTCAGCTTATTGGATGTAGCCTTAGGGGCTTTAGAGCAGCCGCGGTAGTTGGCTGTGTGGCCCTCGAGGCCGCACAACACGCAACTAGGCGGGCTGTTGCACTGGCTACGGTCTTTGGGACGCGAGCAGTCAGCGGTACCGTGGTCACCCAGGCACTTTACGCACCTGGGTTTTGCATGGCAATTCTTTTGAGAATGGCCATACAATTGACAGCGGTGACACTGTCCGATCGCGCTGTTCTTCCAGGGCTTCTCGATCGAGAAGCCCATGAGGTTGCACAAGGTCTTTATATTGAATATGGGGTGATGCCCCTCGGTGGGGGAGCACACGACTAATACCATGTCGTATGCTTCCCTGCCGCGCGAACGATGCATGCGGTGCACCTCATCTACAGGGATATTTTGCGACTGAAGGTCGGCTAAAATTTCGGCGGGAGAGATTTCCTTGGGGATCTTTTTGATCACCACACGGATCTGCCTATCTTCTGGGAGGGAGTAGGTGTGGAATGACACACCTCTCTCTCTCAGAACTCTGGTAAGGTCCCTGTAGTCTTTCGACGTAGGGACTAGAACCTTGATACCCTGTTGGGTAGATCGGGCATTGGTGTAGGAGATTTTCATCTCCATACACCACTTGGATACAGCCGTCCACTTCTCCTTGTCTTGTATGAAGACAGGAGGTGGAGGCGCGACCTTCTTAGGGCCGGAACTAATGGGCGCGGAGCAATCCATCGCGGTGGATGATGCGGACGGGGAGGCAGAGGGCGCGGAGGCATCCTTTGCGGAGGATGACGCGGTTCGGGGGGCGAGGGGCGCGGGGGGGGCCTTCGCGGAGGACGTAAACGAGATCGGTGGGGCGGTGGAGGGGGAGGGGGAAGCTACGGTAGCGCAAGTCGCGACGGTAGCGCGCTGTTTGATCACAGCTGGTTTGATGGTGACGGTGGATGAAGAGGAGTCCGAGTCCTCTATTGCGGCGACCTTACTGGCCTGCGCAGAGGTCTGCTTCCTGTTCTTCCTCTTTCTTCCCTTTCCTTGGACGGCTATGAAGCCGTCGTCGGAGGGGGAGGAAGAGGTAGAGGACGCAGCGGACTTTGGCTCGTCTTCCTCCTCCGAGCCAGAAGGGTAGGAGGGTTGCTTTGAAGAAGCAGCGGGGGCGTCGGTGTCCATTGACTCCGACGAGGGGGAGGGGGAGGGGGGTCTGGGCGACTCTACAGCCGGAGGGGTGTCAAGAGCGTCGCTGAACGTAGCGACGCTGACATCTTGGTCGGGGTTTTCGCCCCTTGAGATGCTCAAGAGGCTAGAGAGCTGATCCTTATACTTCCCTCTGAGGGAAGGCTCCGATTCGAGTATATACTCGAGAAATAAGGTTAATTTGAAATAATTACCTACGGCCGCTCGGTAATAAACTTTCCGCGTGCGTGCGTAACTGCTGCGACTCGATACTGTTGCATACCGATATACAATGAGTTTTCTATGAAGATATAATACTGTTACTTATTTATACTGTGGTAATGTCTGGTGTTGGACCGAGTGCAAGGATCTCTGAATATGTTTTTCTCAATGTTCTTCCTAATTAGGTAACTTTATGGTCAATAATAGTTAACATGTCTTGAATTAAATAAACGTTTGAATTTTTGTGACTAATATTATTTAAACGTTTCATTTTGAATTTAGCAGATTTCAGTAAACAATTGAGCAGATTGGTACCAAACAATGATTGATTGATTGCTCCCGATTTAAGGGATTTCAGTAAATGAAATATTTCTAAACAATGTAGGCCAAGAATTTACGTTCAGCTGTAATAATGCCGTCCCAATTCTAAACACGAGAATTTAACAGAATAATTTAACAAGGAATTATTTCAGTAACGTCGTCGTTGTCCAGAATTCGTAACGTTTCAGCCTAAATACCTAACATTTTGTTTTAAATTCTTCTCAACTTCTACTAATGCCAGACATTTTAATAGCCTTCTTAAATGAATAAATTCTATCTGCCTTTACAAAAAAAAGATAAATATCCGACGGGATAATCACAAAGTCATGAGAAAATATTGAAACTTTTTGTTGAAAAACTAGTAATTTTTGACCTAGAGTCCGCGCCACCGCTCAAGTCCAATAGACGCGGCGCACTATGTATGGATCCGATCTAACCGACGATGGAGATACCTAAATCTGAAAGAATCAAGTAGGTATGTCAAAAAATTATAAATAAATATTTACATCACCGAGTGCAAGGATAAGGTTATTCTCTCGGTTCCCGAGATGTAATTATTTATGGGTAGTAATAAACGCCCCGGAAAAAAAAAGAAATTTACTGCTATAAATACTAATTTTCCGAAAAAATTCATACCCAATTTGTTGTCGAAATACTTTTCAAACATGCAAACAAGCATACACCATGCATGCAGCATGCAAGCGAGCATGCAATATGCAGCAGGCATGGTTTCTGTCACGGCTCCGGCGCTGCGAGGCCCCGGAGCGGGCGGTCCCACGCGAGCTTATCGTCGCAGAGGGTTGTAACGCTCACCACCGCAGCTTCGGCTTGCGGCCGCAGCTTCAGCCGCGGGCGGCGAGCATTATAAAATCCTCAGCTCGCGGGCCGCCTCGCCCCTCCGCGCCTACGCGGGCTTAAATTACACTCTCGGGGTAGGGCAGATAAGACTACGTGGAGTCGGTTTTGCAGCGATTCGTTTCTGTCACTAACTTTTGTAGCACAATATACTGACTTTTCGGAAACTTAGTTTTTTTTTCGGAAGTTAAGTTTTTTTTTTGGAAATTTAGTATTAGACATATATTCAACCACAGATAGTAATTTTTTTTTCGGAAGCTTTTTTATTATCCATTATTTATATCAAGATAAGACAAGACAAGTCTCAGATCAAATAAAAAACCAAGATATAGCGCTGCGAACAATACGGTGAAGCATGCCAAAACTACACCTCTGCTCTGTGCATACATGCACAATCATTTACAATCAAACTACACCTCACAAAGTGCACACATGTTTACGAAACCGGCCTCACGTCACTGTTGACAGCGCTATGTCATGGTTTTTTATTTGGTCTGAGAGACTGGCAACAAAATTCAAAAATCGAAACTGAAAGCTTACACATCGATTTCAATTGCGTCTTAATAAATCGGGCGGTTGGTTGAATTGGACAGGGCGACCGCGGTGTTACGATGTATTGTAATCGATTCTGCTGCTCGATTCCGCTGAATCGAGGCGGTTTCACTCTGAACTGCAGTGTGTACAACTCGAAATTGATTTGGGAACGAACGGCGAAATTCCGAATTATTGTTGCTGGATTTCGAACGGTACCTATAGAAGAGGTAAACTTTATTTTTTTTGGTTACACTCTGCTTTAACAGTAAAATATTTTGTAATGCTTAAAATGATAAAACGAGAATTCCTACCCAATATACCCACTGTTTAAATAACAATGTCAATCTGTGAAATAATTTAATTTGGAAATTATATTTGCTGAGCTCGTACCGCCATAATAGCTTTTATTATGAAAAGCTGTTCGCGTAAATTAACAGATTTATTTTGTGGGAACTC
This sequence comes from Agrochola lychnidis, assembly GCA_963680765.1. Taxonomy (NCBI): domain Eukaryota; kingdom Metazoa; phylum Arthropoda; class Insecta; order Lepidoptera; family Noctuidae; genus Agrochola; species Agrochola lychnidis. The sequence continues at coordinate 5,220,693 of OY796849.1, read as the reverse complement.
TTTGGCACTGTTGAATTAAGAGTTAATTGATGCCATCTAATGCTTTTTTCACAAGACTCTTAAATAACATTGCTTCTTATAAAAAGTTCGTTAGTGATGACACTGATCACTCAAGGATCCTAATGAGCAGAATTAGTTTTTGCTTGGTTCTGCTCATTGATGTCATTGTAATGACTTAAATCTTGTCGTCTGCCAAAGACGATGGGTCATGCAAACTTTATACTAACTTTTGATAAGACGTATTTAGAGTGTCTCAAGTGTGTCTAAAGCACGCTATTGAATTTTCAACTTTTGGCGCAGAGTCGAGCGTAGAAAATCCAACAGAGTGCTTCTATTTAGGCATTCATTTAGCGGTCATCTGGTGATAATGAGAACGGGTATAATTTACCAAAGGACCAGCTCAAATAAAATAGAACACTATTGTATTGATCATAAAAATCAATTCTAATCCACTGCAGATCACAAAGCCCATCTCAAACGTTCACATAACCACCAGCAGATTAAAAATAGACGATCAAACACATACCTACAAACGTTATTAACATTTTACGAGACACCAGTTTTAACGCTAAAACTGTACTAAAAACGTAACTGGCGTGAGAACTACCAACAGTACTGAACACTCGCAATAGTTTTTGACCATTTACGACAAAACTTGGGCGTCGTAAAAATGTTGTCTGGTCGGACTATGAAGTTTATTGATAGCCTTTTGCCGGTTTGGAGACAAATAAGAGAAACTAGATAAGGAATTAGATGTGAACGTTGATTTGTGGTTCGCCTCAGAGAAACTGCTGACATTGTCACAAGAATGGTAATGCTGAATTGAATCGGACACAACGTAGACACAAAAAAGATATAGGACAGTTACTAGAGATGGTCTTGTTACATCTTGGAATAAATCTACCGGGAATCTTCGATGGGCCCATGAAACCCTGGCTAAATTTAACAAGGATCTAGGATGTTGAGGCATTGCTTGATGATTGCATAGATTATTGTGAAGGATGGGTGTTTTGGGGGACTGTCTTATGTAATTTTGATGTTCGAAAAGTGCTGATTCTCAGCCTAGTTTGAATAAATGACTTTTGATTTGATTTTGATTGTGAGACTAAACTTAGATCTAGAAATATTTGTGAAGAGACACAATTTTGCTCTAAACTATGTACTACATCTCTATTTATCTATAATGATTCTACTTGTTTTAACCCCCGACACAAAAAGAGGGGTGTTATAAATTTGACCGCTATGTGTGTCTGTCTGTGGCACCGTAGCTCTTAAACGGGTGAGCCGATTTGAATGCAATTTTTATATTTGAAAACAGGTTTTCTAGCAATAGTTTTTAGACATGTTTTATCAAAATCGGTTCAGGCGTTTGAAGATTATCAGGTCTTTTCTAGTTGATGAATGGATTTGAGTATCTTCCACAGGTCTGATCGATTTCAAATTTGGTATTCTGTTACTTCAATTACATTAGAAAATCATAGTAACCTTGAACTGATGGTGCAGCATCACCTGGAATTTGCAAGATACCAAACTCCCTTACCAACTTACAGCACAGGTATCGTGTTTGAGCTCATTGGAATGGTCTCAATGAATAGATCATTGATAGATGATGAACAGGGTCTGGTGATGGAGTAGGAAAGAGAAATGAGGAAATGTTTGTGTCGGGGTTTATTAAAATGTTAACTGTTAAAATTGTACTTGTTAGAATAGCATCGAGTTACCGCTCCTAAAAAGCCACATCCTTGGTTATCTCTACCGGTATTAGGGAACCAGTAATGGGATCCAATTTACTTGCCTCACGTTCGGTTCCTAATCGAAGGACTATGCTTTATAACAATACGTGATCTGAATATGTAAAGGCAGATTGATTTCAGGACAATGAGGTTCTATTCATATCGGTTTTGGTTCTGATTGGGTACATTATTGATGTATGATATATTTTCTTTATATCAATGTAGGTAGCTATGCAAAAGGGTTAGATGTCTGAAGGGTTTATTAAAAGGAATTAAACGTTATCCTGTATTTTTTTTCTTAATTTGATCCCAAGTCGATTGTTACTTTGCTAGCCTCGTTTTTGAAGATATTCTGATTATATGAATATTACTAGCTTCCGCTAGAAGCTTCGCCCGCGTGATATCTTTATAAATTATAGTCTATGTCACTCAGTGATAGTATAGCATTATACTGATGAAAGATTTTTAAAATCGGTCCAGTAGTTTTTGAGTTTATTCATTACAAACATACAAAAAATAAAATCTTTTCTGTTTGTATTATTAAGTTTAGATTTAGATATTATTGACAAATACCTATTCTAATTCGTTTTCGCTTTTTTTTTGTGTATTCGGAATAGGTTTTTCATAGTCATTCTAAATTCCTGTATGTTATTTGAATTTGAAACAAGCGTATGATAGCGTGTGGCGGTGTGACTAATAAAACTTTATTCTTAGTTTCAGGTATGTTTTCAACTAAAGCTGTATTCAGAAAATACATCATCTGCCTAGCCTTTTCCCAACTATGTTGGGGTCAGCTTCCAGTCTAACCGGATGCAGCTGAAAATCAGTATTTTACATGGAGCGACTGCCTATCTGTATTCAGAACATAGAAACCTCGTAAATAGGTTATGATCGCATTTCTCAGTATTCCCGGTAGACGAAGTATAATTATTACTACCACTGTAATCTAGAGATAATAAGGAACAAATCAACATGCGTTTCATTAATAGACGCTACAATTTTTGGTGGGCCTAATCGCCGAACAAAAAAAGCTATCTCCTTTGAATATTCTATTTCTGAAAAGTTATCCCCGAAGATAGTGCGTGGTAAGTCACGTTTAATATAGCAGCACCAATCAAGCAAACAATGCTACCTATTCTAAGAGGCATCTCATATTATTTTAGTACTAAATTTAACTATACTCCATTTGAAATAAGATTAGAAATTTAAACAAACCTTTTTTACAGTCCGTTCAACCGATTTTGACTTCTATACCGTAGGCATAAGGATGGCATTAAAAGCAAAAAAGTGGTTACAATATCAACCGTTTACTGCAGCTGCCATTTGTCACGCTACCAACGCGATAGAAGTCAAAATCGGTTGAACGGACTGTAAAAAAGTTTTTTTTTTTTTAACAATGGCTACTCGCAGTGATTGACCACTAAGGTCTTGGCTGCTTAACCGGATTTTCCTGTGGGTGCCATAAGCTTCTACACTTAGAGCCTCCAGCCAGGAGCTTTTTTAAACTATTCTAAATTAAAATTAAGCGAATGCTCGCTAAGGGCACCCCTTGTGGGGTACGGACCCTTAGGGCATCGCTGACGGGAGGACAGCAAGAGGGGACAGGCTGGATCAAATTTATATTACTATCATGATTATTATTCGGGGTATTTAAAGCTACGTGCTCAGCTGCAACAACTGCTGGCACCTCGTTATCGAGCAAGGGTCGGGGGGGGGATTCGTTTACTCGGGGAGTAGATCGCGTACGTAAAGGACCTCGGCGGCGAGGTCGGAATGACGGGAGGCGTCTGTTTGTGTGCACTGTACTGGTGGCCCTATTCTGCTCCTGGAGGAGTGTAATGGGATCATCTGGGTCGGATAGTACATGCCTAGGACGGCGGATCTGACTGATGTAAAAAAGATTTATTTAAATGTCTAATCTTATTTCAAATGGAGTATAGCAAATATAATAATAGAATCCTACTAATATTACAAACGCGAAAGTTTGTGAGGATGGATGTTTGTTACTCTTTCACGCAAAAACTACTGAACGGATTTGAATGAAATTTGGCACACAGATAGTTTATAACCTAGATTAACACATAGTATACTTTTTATCCCGATATTCCCACGGGATCGAGATTTATGCGAATGAAATCGCGGGACGCTGCTAGTATTATCATATAAGCAATCGAGATTTCTAGAACAATATCATATAATCTAGTTATAGTATCTATTGGCCCTAGAGGGCCATTGATTTGATTGTACAGAGACCCTGAACACAATACCTTTCTTATCAGACCGTTAGTCGGTTACAATGGATGTAATACTTATTATAATCTATAGGAGAGTCGAGAACTCTGTATGTATGTTACATATGGTTTTCCAACTAAGAAAATAATCGATTTGAATTATTTGAATGGGAAATCGAATCTCACTTAATTTTATCTATTAGTAGTTTAGTACCTTCCTGAAGATGGACACTGATGAACATATTTGTGGAGCCGCAAGAACTCTTTAATGTACCTACTTTGATAGAACTTAGAAAACACATTCAAAGTCACAAAGGCCATTGTTAAAAATGGCATGTGAATCAACACGTATGAAACCTTCACAATAATTCCTAGTTTTTTTTTTATAATTTACGTTACACTTATTACAATAGAACGGACACTTCTTATTTTCGAAACAATTTAAAAATAATCTTCGTAGTCTTATTCGCCAACGCCATAATTTTTTGTTTCAATTTGACGTTTTGAATAGGCTCTCTCAGCGCTTGATCTATGAATTAGGTTTTTAGTTACAAACAGAATAAAGCGATTGAAAGCGCTGTGTGAAACGAGCAACATCGACACTGAGAGTCGATGAATTGACAGATGACACTTTGACGTTTGATAGTAATGATAGTGTCATTTTTGTCACTTAGAGTAAATTTTTACAATAATTAAATAAAAACTACAAATAAATTAGTATAAAGAAAGAATGGTTCTGACTACACTAATAGTACATAAATATGTAATGAAACATTTGAAGATAAAATCCAATGTATTTTCACCAATTTTCACTAATAAACGCTAAGTTAATATGTTTCTATTGGCCTAATTATAACCTCAAAATCCGAAAGTGTTTGATTTTTTACAATTCTCAGCAGTGTCCGTGATTTTAATTTATATTCAATCGAATATATGCATTATTTAGAACACAGAAAGTAAATTCACGTCTCTGTTAGTTCTTAGGCGAACGATGTATGGACGCCGAACAATGTCCTTTAAGCTATCCCGACAGTCAAGACGTAATCAGTTGCAAAAGGCATACCCTCAAAGCGCAACCTATTATCCTAGTATAATGGCCTGGACTTGAACACAAAATTACCGACTATTTTAGAAAGTATAGTTCACCTTGTAACAAATACTCAGAAAAAAAAAATCGCAACCCGTATATTTAATGCTATAACTTAAACATGCGATAAGTTGAAAGGGATTCGTGATTCAACCCGAAATTGGTCCTTTGTCTGTGTCTTTATTGTAATAGACGTTTTATTATCTCTGGAATTCTAGAACAGCCCTTTTGGCTAGACAGTCGAAATCTTTTACGAGCTAACCCTTGATGTAGACTGCCTAAGTAAGTGCCGCAAAAAATCAAAAATCTAGATCTCCGAAAGAACTAAGAAGCCTTTTTTTCTCACCGTATCAAAGAACTTTTACTTGCACAGACGCCAAAGGATTTCTTTAGCTAGATTATTAGCGTAGACAGACAGACGTGTCTTAATCAACGAAATCCGATAGAAGGCAGGGGTCCGCCATTATTGAAATTGGTTCAGAAACGTTACAACCGTGACGGACGGTGAGATAAGTCCATTTAAATGTTCTTTAGCTCCTGAAGTATTTTTTGTAGCTCTCATCTTTCGATTTTTTTTTTTGTATAGGTACCTATGCTTTAGAAATATGGTAGGTTTAAAAAATATAATAGACGTAGATATATGTAGTAACCCGTTCCGCTTCGCTATTTCTAAAGAGCCATAAAAAACTCTGAAAGAAATCGACACGTGTTTCACCTCTCAACGAGGCATCCTCAAGATGACGATTGACTTGTCGCGAACTTGAACACAGCGTGTTGCCACACCGAACGCTGAACGCAGAAACGTTCTGCGTTCAGCGTTCTATCTGTCATTTTTTTAAATAATTTTGTTCTAATTATCGAGAATATGCGTCAGGCCATAGAGTAAAATAGCCCACAGACCATATTAGCCTTTATTTTAGAGCACAAAAAGATTTTAAATCCGCGTGAGTCGACTGGTACATATAGAAAGAAGAAAGAAAATAAATTTATTTGACCCAGGTTAATTTGGCCTGGGCCAAATTAACCTGGGTCAAATAAATTTATTCCTGGGTCATAGTATGTTTACCACCGGGGCTTGACGGGGAACTGGCAACTGGCGCACTGGTACCATCTGAGTAACGCATAATATGCGTAAAAAGGGTCGTGTGCACGGGATTTTGTTTTCAAAATTCTTAGATATTATCTAAGAATTTTGAAAACAAAATCCCGTGCACACGACCCTTTTTTTTCGTAGGTAAGTGGAACTATATCGGCCGAGAGCTGCAAGCAAGAATAGTCCTTACAGTGTACAGATATGCGTTTCTTCGATAGTACGAGGCGGGGGCTTTAATGGTTAAAAATCATAATGGATTTTTGGCGCCAAATTGTATGTTTACAAAAATAAAAATAAACCCGACTGCAAAATCACAAAACTGAAAAGAGAAAAACAAGCATTATATCAATGGAATTTTGCTATCGCAGGCGTAGACATACAAAAGTGACACCATATTTCAGGTTATTGGTTTGTCCCCGTCTTTTTTTTGGGTGGGAAATTATCAAATAACTTCTCCCGCTCTGGGCGGAGCAGGAGGGCGTGTCAGACTCTTACTGACTAAAACCCACCCGTGTTCCTTCAGTTGCCATGTTGAGGGCCACGATCTCCCTTTCGGACTACTCCGCAACCCCGACAGGGTTTGTCCCCGCCTGCGATACGAACATTCTAAATGCTTGTTTTACTCTTTTCAGTTATGAGTTTTTACAGTCGGGTTTTTATATGGTGTACACAATAATGGTGAAGGAAAACATCGTGAGGAAACCGGCATGTCCTAGAAACCGAAAATTTGAAGACATGTGACATCTATCAACCCGCACTAGGCCCGCGTGGTGGATTACGGCCCACTCCCTCTCACAGAGAGGAGGCCTGTGTCCCAGCAGTGGGAACATTATAGGCTGATGATGACACAATAACGGGTGTTCTCTCAATTTATCTATTCTGATATCCACGGAAAAAGGCAATATCTATATTAATAAAAATATTACAAAGAGGAAATATTTGTATTTTTGTATGTAACGAATAAACTTAAAAACTACTGGACCGATTTGAAAAATTCTTTCAGCAATGGATAGCTACATTATCAGCGAGTAACATAGGCTATATTTTATCCCCGTACTCCCACGGGAACGGGAACTACGCGGGTGAAATCGCGAGACGTCCGCTAGTTGCTAATAACTTAGTTGTTGAAAGAGCAATCTGTCAAGCTATTTATTAAGCCAATAATACCATACATGTATCAAGGACAAAGTTAACTGTACTTAGTCCCAAAACTTTATTACATCGCTTTTAGTCAGCCTCTGTCCTTCGCCCAAAAGCCCTATATTACTTTTATAAGTGTTTTAGGGTTCGGGGCCCTTTTTTGTCATCTGGCAAGGCTTAGTAAGGCCTTGGATATGCGGTAAATGATACGCCTGTGGCCCTGTCATTCATTTTAACTAGTTTATGCACATATATCGCTTACATGGAGCTGAAATACTTTTTGGTAGGATATGGAGGAATGTTAAATTACTGTTTGTGTAAAGGACAATAGGGCCTGGTTAATGTATATTGTATAGCATAGACACAGTATAATAAAGTACCAGTATTGTGTCTCGGCAGTGACCTTGAAATAATAACTTACGACCGCTCGGTAGATAAACCTTCCGCGTCTGTGCGTGACTGCTGCGCATTTAATACTGTTGCGTACACTCTCAGATTTCGAAGCACGTCGTTTCGACTGTTTTCTATGAAGATATAATACTGTTATTTATTTATACTGTGGCATAGGTACGGCACCTGCAATATCTTATTTCGGTTTCCTAGTGCATACCTACTTATTAATCCAAACAGGAAATTTTAAATTACAAAATACCTTTTCATGATCCACATTATTTGCTAAAATCATAAATTGGCCTTTATCAATCAATCAATCAATTAACCCGTTTCATCGCAGGCCACTGCGTGGTGAAGTCTTCCCCAATTAGACCGGAACACCCGATCAATCATCCATCATCCACTGGATATTCCGATGTTCATTTCCCTAAATCAGTTACTTCTTTTATTTGCAGTACCTGCGTCCCACAGTTTCACCCGCATAAGTCTCGATCCCGTGAGAATATCGGGACAAAAAATATTCTATGTCCTAACTCAGGTCATGGTCTACTCATGAGCCAAATTTCATCCAAATCTGTTCAGCCGTTTTAGCGTGAAAGCGTAAGAAACAAACAAACATACAAAAAATCAAATCTTCTTAGCTTATAATATTAGTTTAGATTAGATGTTTACCTGGAATAATGTACCTTTCAAACGGTGAAAGAATTTTTAAAATAGGAGCTGTGGTTGTGGGTGTATATGTCACGGCTAAAACCCGAAGTGCGGCTACATCTAGTTTTAGGTGGCTACAACTAGGTGCGGCCGGTAGCAGTTGGTTAAATTTAATTGTAGCAAATGAAAATGGCTGAAAGGTAAGTTAGGTTAGGTTAGAACTGTGACCGCATAACACACCACACGAGCCGAGCGAGCGAAGCGAGCGGTGCCGCGGCCGGCGAGTGCCAGGGTCCATTTAGGCAAGTTCAACCAACTGCTACCGGCCACACCTAGTTGTAGCCGGCTAGAACACACACACATCACACTTCGGGTTTTAGCCGTTACATATACACAAACTCACAAAATTCACACTCTGTTAGTATATTAGAATAGTATTGACTACGATTAGATAGATAGGTAAGAATCGTGTAAGAATGCGCAAATTCGATCAAAATATGTCTCCAACAAATCAAGCGGATCGGTTCAATGCGAATGATTCCCGGATATTTAATTAAAACTTTGTTTTTTCCAAACTTGGGCTCAGTTGGGCCAGAGGGAATGTTTTTGATCTTTGCCGGAACATTGGCTATCCTTTGTGGAATATATTCGGTCGTTTGAAGTACGTCACTGAGTTTTGTTGTTCAGTGACATGTTCGTGGGAAATCCGTTTGTGTATACTATTTGAATACCGTACTGCATTTTCTGGTTTGGTTATTTAGGCTTTGAAATCTGTGGTTTTATTTTGTTGTAAAAAGTTTGGAGGATGTGATGGTGTGGGCATTTTGTCACCAAAGTCATTTAGGTGCATATTCTAAAGATTGTGCAATCCACGAAGACGCGCCCCACTCCGCGATTACTGTACTGTAAGCTGTACTTTAATACGGACCGGAGCGGAGTGGGGCGCGTCTTCGTGGATTGCACTATCTATACCTACTGTTGTTGTTATTGTGTTGCATCAAAATGTCCCTACAATCGACGCCTTGCCAACTATCCTAACTTGCTTATAAGTCTACATATACTTAATAATAATCTATACAAATATTATTAAAGAGGTTAAAGTTTGTTTGTATGTTTATATGTAGGGGTAATCTCCGGAACTACCAGTCGGATTTAAAAAATTCTTTTTGCATTGGATAGCCCAATTCTTGAGGAAGGCTAACATCACACTATGACCTTTAGGAGCCGTGCAAAAAGAAAAAACGCTAAGCGAAAACGAAGTAATACCACGGGGGGGGGGGGGGCGATAGGATGCGACGCGGTGGGTCGGGGGCGGAAATTTTACGCGGACAGCGGGCAGAAGCTAACTAAATATGAGAAATATCAAAAACACAACATGTCAAAAAGGCAAGTCTCGCAACGCAGTTCTTCTACCGTAAAAAGATGTGAGATCCAAGGTAAAATTATTCAGTACCTATCTATTTGTTATCTTTATCGAAGTGAAAACTTCTTTAGGCGTGTTAGGCATTTTTGAGATGGGAAAAACAATTGAACTCGCGACACTGTTACCGACACCAGCTTTTGACCATTAAAAAGACATCAACGCGCGATACATTTTCTCTGGGATTAATGACATTCCAAACATTGAGACATGACAACGACATGATTGACATTTCCTTGTTTTTTATCGACTTCAAAAAGAAAACTATTCCCTGCACAGTAAAATTGTTTAAGTTTTCACTTCTGTCAGCACTCCCGGAGTGCCACTGTTTTCCTGTACTAAATACAATGACTTGGCAATCGCATCTTCAGCTTTATCGACAATGAAGTCAAAGGGGGTCAAAAATGTCCTGAATGGCTTCGAGAAAAGATGATACGGCTGTGCCCTTGTGTTTGGTTTGCTCGACTTGGCGGGGGCACGACCGTGCCCCCGATACCTACCCCAAAAATTGTTACTAGTCATAGTATAGAAATATATGTAAATTTGACGATGACGTTTTGCAGATTCTCTGTAAAGATTGACACAGGAACTTTAAATGCACGTATGAATAAATACGCCACTCATTTATAGTTCCAAAAAAGCTTTCTACCTACATAACTAAAAGTTCTAGCAATAAAAACCTCGGCTCAAGTTCAAACTTTATTAAGAAAAGTCTTCCTCTGTGGCGGTATAATAAAAACTCAATAAGCACAAGGCTGCGAGGGGTAAATATGAAAATGATTCTCCTACAAAAGTCATTAAGCAGAATTTATATTTTTCGCTACAAAAGTGCTGGGTTTTAAACGCAAGTTGTCGCTAAGTGCCATCAGACGTAAGTGTGCGTTGTTGCTCGATTCTACTACGAGAACACTTTAATATCGCTCGGATATCTTTTAATATGTTTTATGAGAAACGAGTTTTGGATTGCAGTGTTTGCGGGACTTAATTTTGTCGCAAAGTGAGGTTTGGAGTCGAAAGATTTTGAAATGAAAAGTTGTTTGGAGTGAAACAAATATAAAATTATTGTCTGCGAATTAATATCAGTCGCTTTGTAAAAGTATCAAAGAATGACGAGAAATGATAAAAGAATCCCTTTTTATCTTTTAACTCACACTCAAATTTTCTTTCTATGTACATAGCACCCATGTCTCTTAAATGGCCTGTGTGTGACCTCCGGTCAAACAGTCAAATTATCAAGCTATTAATTTCAAATAAAATTCAATTGTAGAGTTCATCTGGAAGAGAGTCTATGCGGGCAGTGTAGAAAAGGAGTATCTTTTGATCCGTAAACCAAAAAAATCTGGCACCTCTTCCAAATCACTCGACCACTTGTTCCACAGTACATCACACAAGACCAACTCGTTACGAACTCTCACAGTCAGATTACGACCTCTATGTTATGCAAATGGATTTCCTCAGGATATAATTGTGCTTCCAACTTCCACCGTCTCATTTAAAGGGCATTCAAAAACTTCACAACTCAATTTCTGAGTTGCAAACAAGTCAAGACGCGTGCCGTTGTTTGTTGGTTGATTACCAACCCGCTTCATGTTTGAGGTTTGCGGTTGAGAAAAATTGTGAAAGAATGTCTGGAGGAAGAACTTTCAGAGTTATTTTGGGGATGTATTGTGTCTGTACGCGATAAATTGGGTGAGCAGTGGTCGGCAAACCGCGGCTCGTGGATACGTAGACACGAGCGTAGATACGCGGGGTCGGGGTTTCGGTCGTTCAGCAAGATATCAAGTTTTATTCGAAATTAAAACTACATTTCAAAGATTTATTTCCGTAGTATTTTCACCAAAAAACTTTTTACAAAAAAAAAACCAACCGACTTCCAAAAAAACACTACAAAGTAAAATTAACTTCAATTTCGGAAGTCGGTGTCTTTGATTTTGAATTTTCGTGGTACACCCACATTTCGCCAGTTATGTTCAAGTCCTATGCGACAGGGAGCGAGCCTATTGCCATCAACCGGGTACGAATCCTGACTCACCATACCATTTATTCATTTATTTCCTCTGAACTATATCTAGATAAATCAGCTCAAATCGTTAGACTATCGCACAAGTATGACTGATATGAGTGACAGAGATAGCATAATCAGCCTATAATGTTCCCCAGGCCTCCTGTCGGTAAGAGGGAGCGGGCCGTAATCCACCACGCGGGTGCGGTTTGGTAGATGTCACATGTTTTTGAATTTTTGGTTCTAGAACATGCCGGTTTCCTCACGATGTTTTCCTTCACCGTTTTGAGAGCAGTGGTGATGAAATAATTTACACAAAGTAAAGCCCCTGTCTGGGTTCGAACCTAAGACCTTTTTATTTGGTAGGAAATTGTCAAATAACTTTTCCCGCTCTGGGTGGAGCGGGAGGGCGTGTCAGACTCTTACTGACTTTAACCCACCCGTGTTCCTTCGGTTGCCCTGTTGCCGGTGGCCACGATGTCCCTTTCGGCCCGTATTCGCAGCCCGAACCTACGACCTACAACTTGTAACCACTGGGCCACCTCTGCTCCTGAATGACAGACATAAATACTCGACAAAGCCGAACTTTTTCTAAAATTCCATGGGTTATATTTAGAGCCGCGTATTGTATTTAGTAATGAAACGCACACATGCGTCCCAGATGTTAATTACTTGGCTAAACTCATTTCCGACTTCTGTTTGATCGGTGCGTCGGTTAAATAGCACTTGTGCGTTCCCATGTTTGTTCAACACGGTTGAGAGAATGATTAATTAGAATATATTAATCATATTTCAAGATTAAATGAAAATTTGAACTAATTGAACAAGTATTTGAAGAAATTAAGTGAGTAATGAGTGAGGTTCGTGATTGATGATCGCCAGATTGAAAGGTTTAATTTATTATTTCTATGGGATTATTTACCTTTACCGTGATATAAATACCTAACCAACTAATAAGTTTCTAAAGAAAGAAGTAGAGACACGAAAACCGCATAAGAAATAATTTGACATACCGAAAAAAACATTTTAACAAAACACTACAAAATGAAATATAATAATTATAATCTTTGGAGGATCTCTATTTTTGTTTTTTACCACCGACTTCCGAAATTAAAGTTATTTTGATATATTTTTTTGGAAGTAGATTGTTTTATTTGTAAAAACGTTTTTTTTACCTATCCCATACCAATCCGTATACCACCATTTGCTATGTAAACAGTGACGGGAAGTATTATACCATCTTCAAGATAGTAAAATAATAATAAAACTATTACTACTCTACCAAAAGCAAAAAAATAATTTTCAAAATCGCTCCATAATTGAAAATATCGATGAACATAAATAAAAAATACCCACAGTCGAAGATTTATAACCTCTATCTTTTTTGAAGTCGGTTATAAAGGAATCATTATCAAAAGGGTTCTCTCTGACAGAACCAATTATTTTAGAATTCCCTACTTACTTTCATACCTGATCCCTGTCATTTACAACTTCTACATAAAATAGTAAAAAAAGAAAAAATAATACTCCCACTATTCTCGGACAACAAACACTCAGTCATTCTATTTACCGCTCAACACCTAAACACGAGCATAACTATCCCAAACTTGGTTTCCTCAAATGTTTCAAATGTTCCATGAAGGTTTTAAGGCACTCTGAACTTCGGCTAACTCTTTAGTGCACCTTTAAAAGCGTAGAGTGTTCTCCAACGACCAATTCCGAGTTTAACTGCATCTTGAGACACTAACGTGCTTGAACTTGGAAGATATTTTATTACAATGTTTAGTATACAATGTGTTTTTATTTGTTTGGGCTTTGAGCTGTTTTGTCATGCTGCGTTCAGAAGTTTAAGTCTAAGTTTTGAAATGCTTTTTAGATGTTGCTTTTGAATCTCACGTCAGTTTAGAAGAGACTGTAGATTTGTTGACCATTTGCTATTTTGTTAAGTACCTGGTACTTGTTGAAAGGTATACACTGTCCTCCCATATCTATTAACACTGTTATTTGAAAATAATGTAAAAACCAATTATTTTTAAAAGAGTAACCGTGGAGTTTCTTGTCGGCTCTTCTCCATAGGAAACGACCAATTGGAACCGTGCACCTAGCTTCTGACGTTTCATAAGTTGGCACTTATGAACCGTCAGAAGCTAGGTGCACGGTTCCAAATGAAGGTTTATGTGAAAAAATATATTTTGATTTCGATTTTGAAGATTCCTTGCTGTTATTTTGGTTATGCAATGAAACCATGCTACAAAGATTAGGCAGAATATTTACTGATTAGAGAGTTGATCAGGCTTTAAATGTAAGGCCTCAGCGATCTAACATATTCAAAACATCATTCTGCCCCTGCGAGTGGATCTAAGAATCTGTATCTCTATAGACTGATTAAGAAACAGACAATAGGTATGATGCCTGGGTCAAAAAAAAAAAAAAAACTAGTCCGTCAGTAAGATAATAAAAAAATATTAGATACGTATTTTTTGCTTCATCATATTAATAAAAAATGACTTAGATAAAACGCATTAAAATTGGGGAGTGGTGGTCGCTACGTCACAAGTAAGTATAAAATCTACATACAAGTGACGTCATGGCACATTTTAACTCAATGTATCGCCTTAATCTTTTGACAACGTAAAAAAAGAAAAAATACGTGTCCAATATTTTTTAATAATCTACAAGACGGACAAAAATATTTTTTTAATCATCATCCCTATTGCCTACAATCAAATGAAAATGGGCAACGTTCTCTTTGATAACAGTTATCAAAAAACTCTGAGAGTCGCTTTACTCAATTTACATGAAAATATCGGGCAAAGAGACCGAAAGCATATAATCGTAATCCTGAAAACACGAGATATTAAATCATAACATAATATAACATCACGGCTGTTTTCCCCAAAGGGTCAGGCAGAGGTGTACCTACCTACATACTACAAACACCGACATGTCACCAGTTATATTTTTAAGTCCCATGTAATAGGGGCCGAGCCTATCATACAGGCACAAATCTAGACTCGGGGCTGCTACTGAGAAATTCCTGATTCCACTTTGCCCGACCCGGGAATCGAACCCAGGACCTCATGCACAGCAGTAGTGCTTGCGACCACTAGACCAAGGAGACAGATTGAATCCATCAACCAAAAATTAAGCTTCAAATCGACTCAAGACGTGCACCTTTAAAATCTTGCCCTACAAATTCAAATATTCTTCTTTCTTTCTTTGAGATAAAGAAATGACAAGTGAAGTCGAAAGCGAGGAAGCGTCGTTTTACTTAAGGACTGTAATCAAAGGCTCTTGTGAGGTCTAAGTGTTCTGCAAGGCTTTATATTTGAATTCGATGGCTGACTTGTATGAATTTTTTGTGACAGATTCTTGAGCTTACGATGGAATGTGAATGCGTATTGATGGGATCTTTTGTAGTATAGTACTTACCTATATTGTTTATTTTATGTAAAGTACCTGCTCACAGTGAAAATACTCACAGTGAAAATGGAGAAAAAGAATTTTCCCAGATATGAGACATAGCTAGATTGATTTTTCGCCCCTGTAAACCTCTATATTGCAACTTTCATCGAAATCGTTAGAGCCGTTTTCGAGAACGTGATTACAAATGTATATGTATAAATATTGCTCATTTAATAGTATACGATGTATCACACTAATATTATAAAGGCGAAAGTTTGTGAGTGTGTTTGTATGTGTGTATGTTTGTCTCTTCTTCACGCTCAAACGGCTGGACGAATTTGGATGAAATTTGGCACACAGATAGTTTATAACCTGGATTAACACATAGGATACTTTTTATCCCAATATTCCCACAGGATCGAGACTTACGCGGGTGAAACCGCAGGGCGCAACTAGTTTAATTATAAATGATTTCCTTTCGAATCTCGCCTGAATTTTATATTATCCAAGGCCCTCGTCCAGAAAACTTTGGAGTTATTTAAAATAATTTTTGGCCATTTTCAGTAGTAGACATTTTGGCTGAGATGATGATGATATAACTTCAAAGATGTCTAAGGCATACTCACAGTAGGGTTGCGGGTTTGTCCGAAAGGGTTACCGTGGCTCCCGGTAACATGGCAACTGAAGGAACATGGGTGGGTTTTAGTCAGTAAGAGTCTGACATGGGCTCCCGCTCCGCCCAGAATGGGAGAAGTTATTTGATCATTTCCAACCTAAAAAAAAGGCAAACTCACAGTACAAGAAGGCATCACTCTCCACACAAGCACATTCAACATTACCTTCTCTTGTATACCTGCTATGAAACAGGTAACTGTTTCATAGCAGGTATACAAGAGATCCATACATTTTTTAGCAACTCGAACTCCTGCCACTAAACTATACTCCGTTTGAAATAAGATTAGACATTTAACTAAACCTTTTTTACAGTCCGTTCAACCGATTTTGACTTCTATTGCGTTGGTGGCATGACAAATGACAGCTGCAGTAAACAGTTGGTTTGTAACCACTTTTTTTGCTTTTAATGCCATCCTTATGCCTACGGTATAGAAGTCAAAATCGGTTGAACGGACTGTAAAAAAGGTTTGTTTAAATGTCTAATCTTATTTCAAACGGAGTATAAGTTGTTCTGCAACTGACGAGGTAATAATAGCAAGTGTTCCAATATTGGCAGGTAGGTTATCGACTAGCCTCAAGCGCTTACGTCCAGTCAAACACTCGGTTAACTTGACTTGCTTTGCTACTGTCACGCAGGCGGTAGACTGTATGGCGTTCGTGAGAGTCCAGTTTCGGACAGACAGACACCATAAATTCATTCGTAAATTTTCAGTTTTGAATGTGTTTTTTTTTTTCTCTTGTCTCTTGTATTGTCTGGTAGAGATAGAGAATAGTTACTCTGGTAAACACAACACGATTGCTCTGCCAAAAAACGGACTACACTCTGTTTGAAATAAGATTAGACATTTCAACAAACCTTTTTTACAGTCCGTTCAACCGATTTAAACTTCTATTGCGTAGGCATAAGGATGGCATTAAAAGCAAAAAAAGTGGTTACAAACCAACTGTTTACTGCAGCTGCCATTTGTCATGCCACCAACGCAATAGAAGTCAAAATCGGTTGAACGGACTGTAAAAAAGATTTAGTTAAATGTCTAATCTTATTTCAAATGGAGTATAGAGTCTGCCAAACGAAAGTAGACACTCGAATTATTTGCAAACTGTCTATAGGGCAATGCTATACTAATGTCAACCTCAATTTGCCAAAACAAGATGGAGTGTTGGTGATTTGTTGTGATCTTGATACAGCATTTACTAAATCAAAAATGACAAAACAGTGACTCTAATAAATCTTTATCACATGGAAGTGTTTAAGTTTTTAGATTGAGATTTTGATTGTGGTAGTGAATATTAACCAAAATGATTGTGTGTTTTCTTTTTATTCGAATTGCTGCATAATACCTAAAGACGTATTTTTATTCAGACGAAGTAAACAGATTTTTCGAAATGTCAAGAAATGTCTCTTTGATTTGGATCATAATAGGTAGCATGATTTTAAAAAAATAATTGTAAAGTATCAAATTAGGTTATTCCAGGTATGTCATACTAATTTTGGGGTTGCTATGCTGATAACAAGCTACCCTTTATAACCTTTTATAACAAGCTACCTTCTTCTTTGCTAGATTTGCCTTTTAATGCATTTAAAACTAAAGTAAAATCCAACCTTTGTTCAAAGGCATACTATTGTATCAACGATTACTTAAATTATAAGAATAGTTGGTCGCTGTGATTAACTCAAGACAATGTTTATGTTCTTTCTCCAGAATTAGCTTACCTACTGACAGTTTATATGAGTTTATATAATTGATCATTTGAATTATGTTTTGTGTTGCATAATGTAAGTTATTTCGAATACTATTGTATAGAATCATTTTTCTAACTTGAACAGACAGCTGTGCTGCTGGGGAGTTTGTTGCGCCACTTCTTCTTCCCAGCTAAAGGCATTAGGAAGTGGTGAAGGGTGGGCGTTTTTGGGGGACTGTCTTATGTAATTTTGACGTTCGAAAAGTGCTGATTCTCAGCCTAGTTTGAATAAATGACTTTTGAATTTTGATATTTTTTTAATTTGCCGCGCTTTTTCAGTCTCTACTTTTGTTTGTCAGACTCTAAAAAGTTAAAAACAAGTTATATTAGTTAATCTGTATATACAAAGCGAAAGGTCACTCATTTACTCACTAGCTAAACATTATAACATAATCTAAGAGGTCCCCCGACTGATCACTCGGGATGATGTAAGAATTCTAACGGATATCCCACCCATCCAAATCTGTTCAGGCATTCAAAGATGGAACAAAGAAACACACATACATGAATCCTGAAAACATTACACTCCTTTTTGGGGCATTCGTGTAAAAATGGTTGGGTTTTTACCGACTTCAAAAAAGGAGGAGGTTATGTTCGTCTGTATGTAAGTACATAATTTTTTGTATTTTTATCGATATTGTCGTCAATTGTGGACCGAATATGAAAAAAACAGTGGCACTCAGGGAGTGCCGACAGAAGTGAAAACTTGAATAATTTTACTGTGCAGGAAATGTATTGCGCGTTGATGTCTTTTTAATGATTAAAACCTAGTGTCGGTAACAGTGTCGCGAGTTCAATTGTTTTGTTCCAAGAAGCTTTCACTTAAAAAAAAATCTCCAGTCAGCCGTCACTGAAGCATTCACTCCTTTTTTTTTTCATATCATCTGTTACACAATCCATCCATCTTTTTCACCAAATATTAATCATTGAATCATTTTTCGCGGCTTCGTTCCGAAATCTGCACAGCCCAGCGAAGGGCATTCGCAATGAAACGTGGACGTCGACGAGCCAACAATCCAATTTGCGTTTGCTTTGTGAATGTAAATTACAATCACGACGAGAACGCGTGCACAGCCGCTGATAAAATTTGATTAACAAATGAGAAATTCTATAACATAATGCAAGCAACAAAGCACATGTTGCTTTAGCGTCAAAATGTTCTGAAAATAAAGCTTTATGTATGTGACGAGGTCGGACTGTTGCGGTTTTATTCGACCTAAGACTGTATCGGTGAACCTGCCTTTGTGTTATTCTTGTTTCGGAGACCAGACGACCAGAAATTTCCAATTTTAAACAGGCTTATTTTTTATAAAACTAAATAGCATTCACAATTATGTAGAAAATTGGAGAAGTCTTTGATTTATTTACATGTCTATATTACTAGATAGTGTCGCGCTGCAAAAGAACTAAAGCCTCGTATCCACTACGTAACATTTGGCGCGCGACATGTTGCACAACATGTTGCTCAACATGTTGAAAATTAGCGTGGAACTTTTGTTAAGCAACGTTATCTGTCTATGCATGATCAGTCGTCGACAACATGTCGCCAGAGGAACTAGTGTTGATTTCAGCGGCGGTGGTTATAATTTTATAAAAAAATGCATCAAAAAGAAAAAACCACGTTGATGGGTTAGAAATTATATATAATATTATTAGGTATATTATAGTATATTATATATATGATCTTTAATTTGTGCCAGATCAAAGTCGATAGGATCGTTAAAGAATTCAAAATCGACGTTATGAAAATGCCAAGAAAGGGTCTTGGTGTCACGTAAGTTTACTGTTTTAAAACAAACTGGTTCATTACTAACACCAATCAAATCGTGTCCGTATGAATTGAGGAGCCATGTCTCATATTTAAACGCGGGTACTACCAATATTTAGTAGTAAATTAAGCGATTTTGTAGGCCCAATCCTGGAATTTGTAGTAAAACACTTTAAAAGATACACGACTTTTAAGGTGGCTCCTCAATTCAGACGTCTGAATTGAGGTGCCACCTTACAACTCTAAAACTAGCCGACGGATATTTTTGAAAATTTGGTAGGATTTAGTAGTACTTTTGCGTAATCTCTACAAAAAAAATGGGTTTTGTACGGCTGAATTTGAGATAGCTACAATGTTTTGATTTTTCATAAAAATCCGTAAATTTCACCGCGCTGTTTCTCAGAAAGTAATCAACCAATTACAACATATTTTTAGTATAATTTAGTAGTAAATACATTCTAATTTGTAGTATAAAAATAAAATGGAAAAACTACATAATTTCGCTAATACAACATATTTTATGTGGCTCCTCAATCCTGACGGTCTGTAGAAAATAAATTTACGTATAGCTACTAAAGTAGTTGATCAAATCGGATAATAATAGCACCAATATTTAGTAGAAATTTCTACTAAATATTGGCGTAATCCAACATTTTGTACATTCAGTATTTCAAAAGATATTAACAAAATAAACATTACTTAAAAATCTAGTGTGGTACGAGAGCCCACGACCAAAAACATATCACATCGTTTTACGGCCAAAACCGTATAAAATCATTAGTTTAGATGATTCCTGAACCCAACTCGGTGGGAAGTACCGGTCAGAAACGTCCCAGTTTTACGGAAGCCTATTTCTGCTATGTCAAAAAAAATAAGCAGACGGTTTCATCACAATATGCCAATATGCCTGTGGGAAAGAGATTTATTTATTATTTATTTATTTAAGTTTTCATGCACAACATAACAGAATGTATTTCTAAGGCGTTGTACAGAACAATATACAAACTAAAAATTACACACATACCTACGTAAGTAGGTTATGTAAATTACAAAAAAAAACAAAATAAAACATGAAACACGAGTAATAACAAAATTAACAAACAATATAGACACTCGTATTATATAAACAAACAAACTGCAATCAAGAGGAAGAAAAAATTACATAAAAAAAAAAAAAAAAAAATTATCTTTCATCCATCCTCTCACAAAAACTTAAACATTCACGACACACATCGATCCATCTCCCAGCAAACAAGTCACATTCCGGTGTTGATGTCAGAAGAGCATTGAGCATAGTAAGGGCCCGAACGAGGGGCGAGCTAGCTCGCGACACCGTGCGCGCTGATGGTACGGCTAGTAGCCGGTGACTTCGCGGCCTGAGTTGATGTTTGGGCAGAACAGGAACAAAAAGCCTTACTAACTGCTCCACTAGTTCCTGACAATCGGACTCACCCCGCATAATACGGCAGGCAGTGATAAGCAGGAAGCACTTACGCCTTACCTCGAGAGAATTAAAATTTAGTACGCCGAGTAAAAATTTTGTAGGATAAAGGAAGGGGTAGTATCCGAAGAGCTTTTTATATAAAAATCTAAGGAAGGCCTTCTGGACCTTTTCAAGAAGTAAAGCGTAAGTGCATTCATATGGGTTCCAAATCACTGCAGCTGATTCGAGCTTACTCCTGACTAGGGCCATGTAAACTAGTTTAATGGCCAGTGGATTGTTAAACTCACGCATATTTCGAATAACAAATCCTAGTCTCCGGTATGATTCAGCAGCGAGCGTCCTCATGTGATCGTGAAAAGTAAGTCTCGGGTCGAATAGTACTCCGAGATCTTTCACAGAAAGAACACGGGCAATCGGTTCCTCGCCCAGGAAGTATTGTACATGCCTAGGATTATGTGCACGACTAAAAGACATAACGCTGCATTTGTTTTTATTGAAAAGCAACTTGTTGTCAATGCTCCACTGAAAGACTTGAGTTTATGTCCTTCTGTAAAGTTTCTGAATCAGAATCCTTTTCCACGCCATATATTAATTTAAGGTCATCTGCGTAAAGCAAACACTTAGCATGTTTAAGAACCTTTTCGAGGTCATTAACCATGATCCCAAATAGTAATGGTCCCAAAATCGTGCCCTGACTTACTCCAGACCGAGTGTGGTAAGGCGTGGACACAAAGCAACCATAACGAACATATTGCTGACGATCCCGTAAGTAACTTGCAAAAAATTTTTGTAATTTCGGGGTAAAGCCTATGTCATTAAGTTTAGCGAGCAATACGTCGTTATCAACGCGATCAAACGCTTTTTTAAAGTCGAAGTAAAGAACATCAACCTGTATGCCTTTGTCCAAGTGCTCCGAAATAAGATCCACCAGCGTTAGAAGGTTTGTATTAACAGAACGGTTAGATCGAAAGCCATGTTGAGAATCGCAGAGAAATGGTTGTATCTGGAAACTAATAAGCCTGTGTAGTATCGACTCAAACAGTTTAGGAAGTGTAGAGAGTATAGCTATTGGACGATAGTTTTCTACGTCAGACGTAACATTAGATTTAGGAATAGGTTGGACTCTCGATGAAGCTCTCATCTCGAGATGAAGCTCTACAGATCGTATAGCTCCATCTCTTTCTCCCACTGAAGTAATATTAAAATAATACTGTTTATGAGCTGGTGGTAGGCCCTGATATTAAAAATGAGTTTTCGTAATTTTACTACAAAAAAGTTTGTTTTCAGACATTTTGCGTGTCACATGTGGACCGAACGCATTTTCAAAAAATGACAAAAAATTTAACCTATCTGTTTCATAGCAACCTGATTCAAATTTTTCAAATCTTTTCTATAGTTACTGAAAACCTGTTTTCAGAAATTTTAAATATCATGTTATATAACTCCAAAAACATAAATAACGTTTCGGAATCGCCCGGCTAACGCGCGGTGCTTGTTACGCTTATGACACCGATGATGAGTTCGACAGTAAAAAAAAAAAAATATTTCATTAAACAGTTATTTTCAAACGTTATCCACGTTTCCTTTTGTCCAATTTATTTAAAAAACCTTTCTATTTCAGTTTGATGGTTTCGGGTAAGCTCTTTATTAATCGTACGTAAAAACGATTTATTTTGAAAAATGATTTTTCGCATCAACTGACCAATGTTCACCTAAATACAAGATTTTCAGACGGTTGCTATGGGTTTTATTTTTTGCCTCATTTTTAATTTTCTCAAATAGTCTTCTGGGTGTGACGCCACTACATATACTGGTTTCAGAAAATTGTGTTTTCGGAATTTAAAATCTTTCTTTCAACTACATTCTGAAAATCAGACAGGTTGCTATGAAACAGTTCGGTATTTTTTTACATAGGTATTTCAAATGCGCCTAGGTTAGACGTGACGCTGAAATTGTCTGAATTTTTTGGATTCAGAATCTTCTGCAGTTGTAGCCACCGACATTAAAATTTTCTTACGTTTTTTGCAGTTTGTAGGTTAAATCATTAATACATCTCCCTAAGATAGATTTGTTCCATTAGAACATATCTCTTATGCAAAAGTTATTTTTGATCAAGATACAACCTGAGACTGACCTGCCGTAATCTTTTGATTACGTAAAAGAAGAAAAAAATACGTTACTAATCAGACAACTTTTCGATTGAACCAGGTTGCTATGAGACAGATAGGTTAAATTTTTTGACATTTTTGAAAATGCGCTCAGTCCACATTTGACAATATTGATAAGTAAACTTAACGCATACGGAATAAGAGGAAATGTTTCAAATTTATTAGAATTTTATCTTTGTGATAGGCAACAAATAACGAAAATTAGTAGAATTTCTAAAAAATACGAAATAATATATAAATCTAGCCAGAGAACGGTAAATTATGGAGTACCACAAGGTAGTGTACTCGGGCCGCCCCTATTTATTGTTTATATTAACGACTTTCCGACAGCATCATCATATCCTATGACAATGTTTGCAGATGACAGCACTTTACTTTTTAATAGTGACGAGGTAAGCACCTTAGAGGCTGATATTAATTCTACCTTATTATCAGTTATGAATTGGCTGCAAAATAATAATTTGGTTATAAATCTTGATAAAACAGTATTAATGAAATTTCAACAAAGAGTAAATTACAATCTAGACTTAAATATTAAATACAAGGACATAATTATTAATGAAACAAATGTGACTAAATTTCTTGGACTAAACATAGAAAACACTTTAAAATGGAATTCACATATTGACAAGGTATGCAGTAAGCTAAACCAACATTCCTATGCTTTGCACATGTTAAGTAAAACGGCCAATCGAGTAACAGTCTTGACGGCGTATCATGGTCTAGTAGCCTCAACATTGAGATATGTAATTATATTTTGGGGTAATGCCACGGGTAAAGATGTAGTATTTAAGTGCCAAAAAAGGTGCATAAGAGCTATATATAATTTACGGATAACAGACAGCTGCAAACCGTTTTTTAAAAATACGAAAATATTAACTGGACGTAGTTAAGCAAAAAGGACTCAACCCACACTATGATCAAAAATGAAAAAGGTCCTAAAGGAACCAACCTTTAGGTCCTTTTTAATTTTTGACCAATGTGTGGGTTGAGTCCTTTTTGCTAAACTACGTCCAACTATGCCGTCGTTATACATCTATGAAACGTCAATGTTCGTCAATAATAATTTACATAAATTTGCTCGAGTAACTAGTCAGCGCCGTTGTGATCGGTTACAAACAGTCGGATCTAGTACTGCACTATACAGAAACAGTATTTTTGTAATGGCTCCAAAGGTCTATAATAAATTACCGAAATGTATAAGGAGTGAAGATAATGTCCGCAAATTCAAAAGTAAATTGTATTTATTTCTAATAGATAAGACGTATTACTCTATCGAAGAATTTTTAAATGATAAAATATGACATTGCCAGCCCTTTAATGTAATTAACCATTGATATGCGTGTAAAAATAAATTATAATTGATTAATTAATTATTAATAAAACATTTAATTGACATTATTTACAATTGTGATGAAATATGACATTACTAGCCCTTTAATATAATTAACCATTGACATGCATGTAAAAATAAATTATAATTGATTAATTAATTAATTATTTATTAATACATTTAATTGACATTATTTACTCGAACGTGACTTTGTATTGTATAAATTCAGAATTATTGCTAAAAACCTAATATATTTGTACACCAATTTCATTGGTAGGACATAGAGCTCGACTAAAATGTATACATAAGACCTTTATTGTAATACCTGTGTTCACAAATCAAGATTGATTGATTGATTGACACACAAAAATGTCTGAAAACAAACTTTTACGTAATAAAATTACGAAACCTATGTACATTTTAAATTTCAAACATATTGTGATGAAACCGACTGCTTGCTTATTTTTTTAAAACAGAAATGGGCTCCCGTAAAATTGAGATGTTTCTGACCGGTACTTCCCATCGAATCGGTTCAGAATCATCTAAACTAACGATTTTGTACGGTTTTGACCGTTGAACGATGTGACATGGTTTTGGTCGTGGGCTCTTGTACCACACTAAATTGTTAAGGAATATTTATTTTGTTAATATCTTTTGAAATACTGAATGTACAGAATGTTGGATTACGCCAATATTTAGTAGAAATTTCTACTAAATATTGGTGCTATTGTTATCCGATTTGATCAACTACTTTAGTAGCTATGCACATTTATTTTCTACAGACCGTCAGGATTGAGGAGCCACATAAAATATGTTGTATTAGCGAAATTATGTAGTTTTTCCATTTTATTTTTATACTACAAATTAGAACGTATTTACTACTAAATTATACTAAAAATATGTTGTAATTGGTTGAGTACTTTCCGAGAAACAGCGCAGTGAAATTTATGGATTTTTATGAAAAATCAAAACATTGTAGCTATCTCAAATTCAGCCGTACAAAACCCATTTTTTTTTTGTAAAGATTACGCATAAGTACTACTAAATCCTACCAAATTTTCAAAAATATCCGTCGGCTAGTTTTAGAGTTGTAAGGTGGCACCTCAATTCAGACGTCTGAATTGAGGAGCCACCTTAAAAGTCGTGTATCTTTTAAAGTGTTTTACTACAAATTCCAGGATCGGGCCTACAAAATCGCTTAATTTACTACTAAATATTGGTAGTACCCGCGTTTAAATATGAGTCATGGCTCCTCAATTCATACGGACACATCAAATCATAAAATATTTTCTCCATAAACCCACGTGTTCCACACTCTCGTTTTGTTGGTCATCGTCAACTTTTTAATTTTGTTCGCCAACTTGTAAAAATCCACGTCGCAATATGCGGCGTTACAGCTGTTATGGCTTTTTGCTGGATTTGTTCTTTTTCGAAAAAGTTCGTTGTTTGTTTTTTAAATTGATTTCGGAAGTTCTCTGGAGGGGTTTTTAAGTTGACAAGTGCGATAAATTATTTTGAAGATGGAAGTATGTGGTGGTACGTGTTACCTATATAAACTTAATATTTATTATAAAGAGAAAAGATTATATTTTTTGGATGTTTGTAATGGATAACTCCAAATTACTGGACTGATTTAAAAAATTCTTTCACCAGTAGAATGCTATATTATCACTGAGTAACATAGGCTATAATTTATAAAGATATCACGCGAGAGAAGTCGCTGGCGGAAGCTAGTATAAAATATACTTCAACTTTGCCTTTTGCAGTTCTATTGAATTAACACTGTCAGAGCACAGGCATTTGCATCACTGTCATTTTGCTTTGTGACTTTGTTAACTAAAATTATTCTTGCTATTTTAAAATAATTATTTTGTCACTAGTCTGCTACTATAAGACATTTACAGAGAACGAGGCAAACTGTTCCATACGGTGGAACAGTTTGTATTAGTACGGGGAACAGAGTGTATCAGTTCCGTGTTAAATACTATAATAAGTAGGTACTGATTGATACATGTCAAACAAAAATGTTACCTACCTTTTCTGCTTATTTGTAACTTACTTGAATTGTGCAACATTGTTATTTTGATTTGGCAAATAAAGATGTTTTTATTTTATTTTTGAAGTGAAAACTTCTTTAGACGCGTTGGGCATTTTTGAGATGGGACTAAACCATTGATTTCACGACACCTCATTTTTGTAAATGTGATCTCTTTATTTATATTACGTTACGGCTCAATGTTCTATGCAAGTATTTTTACTTTAAAGGTTTGTAAACGCGATTATGCTCTTTATTTATATTACGTTACAGATCAATGTTCTATGCAAAAAAAATTACTTAAAAGGTTTCGAAAGTTTTTTTTTTTGTAAACGCGATTGTGATCTTTATTTAGATATGGTTACGGACCAATTTTCTATACAAGTATTTTTCTTCCACCAAGGCGATCTTGTTCAAGTTTTCACTTCTGTCGGCACTCCCGGAGTGCCACTGTTTTTTTTTTTCTTCCAAGAGTTATCCGAATTAAAAAAGCTATCATAAAATCCAATCAAAATCATTCACACTCAATAATTAAAGCCAATAAATTCTCTGCATTATTACATCAACAAATTATTGCTGGCAACTTTTTGTTCGAAATGAGAATTCCCGAACTCCCAATAAACAGTTGAAAGCGAGGAATACCTGAGACGCGACATGCATCCGAACGCGAGTTGAACTTCGCGATGCCTTCGTATTTCGCGATCTGAATGAACTAACTTTTTGGATGAAATATTGTGATCTATGAATGCGTTTGTTTATTTATATGAGGATAATTGCATGAAAATGAAGAAAGATCATCGATAAAGTAGATACAAATATTAATCTTGTGATGACCGCAGGAAAGCACAGAACCGGTCGAAGTGGCGGTGCTTAGGGGAGAGACCCTTGTCCAGCAATGGACGTCTTTCGGCTGAAATGATGATGATGATGATGTTAATCTAGCATAATTAAAACTGCGCTTTGAATATAACTTTTCACAATACAAAAAGGTGATAATGTGGTAAAACAAAAATACTTTGTTCCCGATTGAAAAATTCGAAAGCCGAAAACCGTAAGCGCTTTTCAAAAATATCATTCAGTTTTATTTTCCAACCGCCCACCGAATTCTTTGACAGCTCCAACGCCTTTGTCCTGCTACCATGAAAGGCACTTCACTCTATTTATATCAATAAAACCGTCGCCACACCGCTGAGCACTCAAAGCTCACTCTTTCGTTTGTTTAAAACGTCTCAGCAACTTTAGTGGTAAACAAAAAGTTTGAGCGGTACTTCATCGCCAATACGTATTGAACACTCAACCGTTGACATGAAAGTTTTTCCATTAGAACTTTGGAAATGTGAAAATTATTCGCTTTTGAGCCACTCCGAACGCTTGCTCCATATGCTTTTTATAAGCACTCAATATGACAAACAGTATGACTGATTTTATTGCTAAATCTAATGGACGGGTCGCGAAAGTTGGTCCTTTGTTGAGGAACTAATGTTTCGTTATGGACTGAATTGGTTTACAGAAGAGATATCTGGCCAAATAATGGATGTTCTACGAAGGTCGGAATGTGATTGAGTAGCAAACAAACACAAACTCACTTAGCCATTTTGTTTGAGGGCGAGTCCTTTCAAGTCGTGTCAAGGCAAAATATCTGTGGCACGCGTAAATTAGTATCACAACTGTGTTTGCTGTAACTAAAAACAAAGAATACTGCCTTATATGTATCAACGCGATTGATTCAATACTTAAAGAAGTTGATATTATGATCAACGATGACAATAGGGATGGTAGTTAATTGATTCAGGCGTGACCTTGCGGAAATCCATGATAAAATACAATAGACGTTGATATATTTAGTAACCTGTTCCGCATAACTATTCCCAAGGAGCCAAGGACGCTCTGCGTCCAGCGCTC
Organism: Agrochola lychnidis; assembly: GCA_963680765.1. NCBI lineage: Eukaryota > Metazoa > Arthropoda > Insecta > Lepidoptera > Noctuidae > Agrochola > Agrochola lychnidis. Next base: position 5,192,470 of record OY796849.1, on the reverse strand, counting down.
GGTGTGGCAACACGCCTTGATCGGGTTCGTAACAAGTCAATCGTCATCTTGAGGATACCTCGTTGAGAGGTGAAACACCTGTCGATTTCTTACAGGGTTTTTTATGTCTCCTTAGAAAATAAAATATATGTTACTAAATATATTAACGTTTATTGTATTTTTTTTTTTGTATAGGGATGATGTCTAGGTAAAAAATAGAAATTCTATTTAATCAGTCAATCAGAAAAAAAAAATATAAGACACTTATTTTTTACTTCATCATATTAACAAAAAAATTACTTAGATAAAACATATTAAAGTTGGGGAGTGGAGGTCGCTACGTCACAACTCAGTACAAAATCTACCAACGCGTGATGTCATGCCACATTTAAACTCATTGTATCGCCGTAATTTTTTGATTACGTAAAAAAGAAAAAAAAAAACGTGTCTGACATTTTTTAATAACGTACACGACGAACAAAAAAAAAATTTTTTTCATCATTCCCATTCTATTAAGATTTCGCTGTCTCATAAGAATGTGAAGACCATGCAAGTAAGAAAACGTTTACATAACCACACAATTAGCAACACATCTACAGGCATCAGTCGTACTTGAAATCCAATTATGTCAACATGCACATCCCCGTTGGAACAACTTAATTTAATTGGAAGCGCAAACCTCACTGCCTTTTGAGATTTCCGTACTCATATAGTAACATGGTTTAAGTTTTCCTCTGGAGCAACAGTGAGCCACTTACGAAAGTACTTCCAATTTAATAACTAGAGGATTCATTTTGCTTTCATTTTACTTAGTAATTATTTATGCAAGTAACGTAAAATTTCTTTGCATAGACTGTAGAGACTTAAAATAAGTTGTTACAATAATAATGTAATAAAATGCTAGGTCAGGCCGCGTAAATACGGGATCTCATGGCGTCATGGAGAGTGCGATTGTCGCAACCCCGCGCTGGGCACGCCACAATTGCGGCGATAAGACCCCTCTTTGAGGAGTGGCTTGAGAGGCGCCAGACGCAGGTCCTCACCGGACACGGCTGCTTAAGGGAGGTTCCTGTTCAGGATAAGGTGGGAGGAAACACCCGGATGTCACCATTGTGTGGATCGGCCTGAGGACACGGTGGAGCATACGGTGGAGGTCTGCCCGGCTTGGGCGGAGCAACGCCATGTCCTCGTAGAGGCGATCGGCGGTGGTGATCTCTCGCGTCCGGCCCTGGTTCAGGCCATGGTACGGAGCGAGAAGAAATGGCAGGCCGTCACCTCCTTCTGCGAAGCGATAATGCTCGCGAAGGAAGAGGCGGAACGCGTGAGGGAGAGGCAAATTTCGCGCCCTCACGCCCCTAACCGCCGCAGGAGGAGACGCCCGGGACGGGAATCGCGAGCCGAGATGTCAGCAGAATTGACGGGGTCCGCTAGGGCCAATGCCTGCCGGGGGTTCGAAGAAAATCGATAGGGACATTGTGGCCCCCGGCAACAGGGCAACCGAAGGAACACGGGTGGGTTTTAGTCAGTAAGAGTCTGACACGCCCTCCCGCTCCACCCAGAGCGGGAGAAGTTATTTGATAATTTCCCACCCAAAAAAAAAAAAAAGGCCGCGTATATAATACAAAGGTGGATACAACACACCCATTGTCATCTTGCAAATGGTTTAAAACAGTAACAGTCCATCCGAACCCAGCTGCTGCACAGCGGTTTGTAGTGCAGACTCCCATAGTATTATTTCCGTTACATTATAAACTATCGAAAAATTGTGAACTGGGTGAAATGGGTTTAGGTTAGGTTAAAACTGAGACCAACCGCGCGCGACGAGCGCTACTTCCAAGTTGCTCACAGCTAGGGGTGCGTTACGTCACAAGCAAGTTTGATACGCAGTGTAGACAGAGCGAATACTTATAAGCTGTGTTGCAGTATTTTTTTTTAACAACGTCTTTCGGAGCCGATCACATTGCATACAGTTTTCAAATATCTGTTGTTTAATCGTGTTTGTAATACTTTGTTCATACGAACGCGGTTGGTTGCGTTACAGAACAGCTACTGTCTGTGTTACATCCGCCTTTGTATTTACGCGGCCAGGCCAGGGTAACTATACGGTTATTGTAAGTGGAAAGAAAATCCAAAATGGTGAGATGATTTAAGAGATTTTGAAAATTCTTGGTGAAGTTTATCAATAGTAGGTAAATCTGTGGGCAAATCTCATTTAAGTTGTTATGTATTGTTATTCAGATTACATTTGCGATGGTATCCGCAAAAATATCCTTGCGGCCATCAGCTTGGCCGACAAGTATAACGGGACTTGCCAATTTATCCAACCAAGAAATAGAAAAAAAAAACAGTACAAACATGACCATTTTGATACCACAACAACCAATAATTGGCTAATAAAAAATATAACATTCAAGTATTCGCCAACATTTGGCTTGGTTACTGCTTCGGGCAACAATTGGTAACTACTAACGAAGAGTTTAATAAGTTGGCAGCGTTAACCGTCGGTCGCATACGCTGACCCGCGGTGACCTTACATTGGCTCAATTCCATACTTTTGTGCACATTAGAGGCATTACGATGGCTGGTGAAAATTGTAGGTGAAATTTTTGCTTCTGGCAATTTTCGTGGTTTCTGGGAGTGGGAGGTGGAATCTGTAGTTTTAGTAAGACAGCTGAGTAGTTGACCTAATTTTGTTTGAAATATCTGGTTATGGAATGTAGTATCAGTTTTCTGTAAAATTAATTTGACTGTAAATAAACCAAGGACTGAAAGCGGTTACGGTTAAAGGTTAAGATACCTCAAAAATATACCGGTACCGGTTTAAAATAAAGGTTGAGCTATACGGATACCTTTATAAATAAAGGTTTGGCTAAACCGTTATTTAACCTTTACACGTTTTCGGTACCGAAAAAATGCGAGACGGCGCGGTGCAGGTGCTTACATAGTCGTGTCCTTCCAATTGGAAATAAAAACCAATTCTGAGTTACAATCAGCAAGTGAACGACAGACAGAGTGTGGCGGCGGTGCGTCAAAGAAAACCCCTATTAATTAAGGTTAAGGTACAACTACCGAAAAATTTATAAAGGTTATAGTACTTCTACCGAAATATACCGGTATGCATTCCCAACCTCAAAATTCCGCTACTGAAAAAAAGAACGTTATCGAAATATTTCGGTAACCCTTATTTAACGGTATGATGTCATACTGAAATGTAAATGTACCTTAATTTTTGGGTAATTCAGTCCCAGAATTAAACTAATGACGTAATATGAGTCAAAAAAGCATGCAACTAAGAAGGTCCAGGACCACAATGGGAGAAGTCTAAACCAAGCAGTGAGATTATAGGCAGAAACACTGTGAAAGATGACGACAATATTTTTGATTGTCCTGAAGAATACGCTCCACCGCCAAAAGCTAGCAACCAACCAAATTAGAAACAAAATGAAAATGAACAGTGCGTAGGCGTTAATAAATCAAACACATCTGCTACACATTACTTTGAGTAAACCCAGAATTAATTTAACGAGCCTTTCCATTATTTTTAAACTTCGTGTTAATGTTGACGAAGGTCCCAAAAACTGTTCAGACGTCAAAACGATATCCATACTTTCTGAACCTTTTACGGCCAAAAAACATGATGGTCACCTATGCCATTCAAATTAGCTATTGTCCTTTTACTGGGAGGGAAATGAGAAAAAAAGCGGCCAAGAGCAAGTCGGACTCGTACACGAAGGGTTTTGTACCGCAGTACAATATTTAACACTACATAATATTTCTTTAACACGTTTCTTGTATGTGTAAAAAATAAAATAAAGTTAAAATACAATGGACGTGGATATATTTATATTTTTTTTTCTCTGCGTTCATCGCTCGGTGGGGCAACACGCTGTGTTCGGGTTCGCGACAAGTCAATCGTCATCCTAAGGATGCTTCGTTGAGAGGTGAAACACGTGTCGATTTCTTTCAGGAGTTTTTTATGGCTCTTTAGAAATAGCTAAGCGGAACAGATTACTAAATATATCCACGTCTATTGTTTTTTATTTATTTTATTATATTTTATTACTTGTTGTTATAGCGGCCATAGTAGTAGTATACACTGTGTGTGCTTCAAAAGATACAACCTTGTGACAGATGGACGGACGGACGGACAGACGGACAGCGAAGCCTTAATAACAGGATCTCGTTAATACCCTTTGGGTACGGAACCCTAAAAAACATGGCTGCCAACAATTCATCATAGCGTGCTTACAGTTGATACATATTCATGAACATTTTGATGTTTTTTGTTTATTCAGATTCGTCATAAAAACAATTGTGTACATTGTATGTATGGTAGGTTCTGTTGTAATGCCAATAAATGCGTTTTTCTTTTCTTTTTTTCTTTACCTATCACAGAACAGATAAAAGTATATTCCGTGGATCCTATAAATACATTTGTCTTTGAATAATAATAATCTTTAAATAATAATAGTCTTTAAATTTTTAACTTTATTATATTTTTAACCGACTTCAAAACAAGGATGAGGTTCTCAATTTGGATATTATTATTTTTTTGTATGTTCTGGCATAACTCCGTCATACATAGACGGATTTGGAAAAAAAATCTTTTTGTTTGAAAGGGTATACTCTCGAGGTGGTTCCATTTTGCTTGGGTACTTTTTGAGTTAGCTTCAATAATAGGTACGTATAATCTTGTCACAGTATAAATAAGTAACAGTATTATATCTTCATAGAAAACGGCCAAAACGACGCGCTTCGAAATTACAGTGTATACGCAACAGTATCGAGTGCGCGGCAGTTACGCACGAACGCGGAAAGTTTATCTACCGAGCAGCCTTATGTATTTCAAGGTCACTGCCGAGATATAATACTGTTACTTTATTATACTGTGGTATAGTATTCGAAAACAAAAGGAAGGTACCTACCTAATTAAAAACTTTATAATTTCGGCATTGCTCAGCTACTAAACTCCTCTCAACTATTTGCCTCAACCGCATTTCGTCACCCAATCTATTCTGACATTTAAACACAAACAGAGACAAGAAACCGGCGAAGATGCAACTGACAGTGGATAATTACACAAAATGGGGTGTGCTGTGTACCAAGCTACGTTTGCGGTCGCTTCTCAAACAAAATAAACCAAAACCTCGCTTTCCAACTGCATATTTATGTTAGTCATTCGGTCCTCCCGTTGATTTTTCATCTAAACTTTGACGGTTAATTTACATTTTTAAGGTATATGAAATTTGTTTTTCACACGAGTGCAATCAATGTTTGTTGTTTTGATTTAAATATATTATTTTGTTGGAGTTTCATTTTGGTTAGATTTTTTACATCCGTTTTTGTATTTGAAAACGTGACTATGTCATGAATGACATGTTTAGTGTATGTTGTATTCTGTTGTTCGTCTTTTCAGTATAAATATAGATACTAGCTGCGCCTAGCGGTTTCACCCGCATAACTCTCGATTCATTGGGAATATCGGGATAAAAAGTATCATATGTCCTAACCCAGGTCAAGGTCTACCCATGTGCCAAATTTCATCTAAATTCGTTCAGCCGTTTTAGCGTGAAAGCGTAACAAACAAAGTCACTTTTGCATTTATAATTAGTTAGGATTATTTATAATATCTATCTACCTTTATAACTCAAACTATGATCATGAGCAACGCAAAATATATCATAGGAACTAGCGATAACATATCGCTAAGATCTTATATCCTAGTACTAGTTGTTGAAGTTAACCGCAGCTTTATTAGCATCGCTAAAAACTTTTAGCATTCACCTTCCTTGTTCAAATATAAGCTCCTACGATGCAGACACTTGGTCCAAGAAACTGCCCAACACAACCCATACAAACTTCAAATAGCTCTCAACATTCTCCGATACAGGCAAACAGGCCAAAATTCTATAACAGCACACACTACCAACATATAGCATAATTAAAGTACGTTAACTGTATGTCCCCTTAAAACAGAACTTATTAAATTAAACAGTGCTCCTTGAGTTTCCTAGGGGCTCTTATCTCGGTGCCGGCTCGGAGGCCATTAAAACTTCGACCACCCCCACTAACTGTGACACAACACTAATTGGTTGGAGAAACCACTTTGTGATAAATTAAAAATTATTATCAACTCCCCAGGCTAAGGAAAAGTGTAGTTTTAGAGCTGAGTTCGGATTGCAAGGAGTTTTGTTTAGTTTGGTCCGTTCTTCGCCAGCAGTATTGTTTTTATTAATTACTGTTTGTTGTGGAGCTTCATTTTAGTGGGGGATTCTGTAATTAATTTACAAACTTCGCTGGAGAATATTAGCTTGGTACCCATTTTGCTCGCGTGTGGATCATTAAATTCTATTAGGTATCATGCTTACGTCGAATTTCACCGAATTTATTCCTCGATAATCCGTAAATTACAAAACCAATACAAAATGCGCTTTAACCATAAATCTACTCATAAAGTCAGTTTTTTTATTTTATGTATTTAACATAAGGTTCGACTATCGATAATACGGCTTTTGGACTTACCCTCTGTTCCCTAAAATACTCTAGTAGAACAAGTCCAAACTTTCATTAGTTACAAAGTACACGTGCACTAATAACGTACCTACTGGTAATAACTTGTAAAATCCGGTTCATACCGGTTCAGTCTAGATTGGACCGAGTCCCGCCTCGGGCGCCAAGTAATGCTCAACTCCTAAACTACAATGAACCGTTTAGACTGGTTTGCTTCTATTGTTGCTACACGTGATGAGCATGGATGATTCTACACTGAGAATATTAGCCATTTCAGGACTGCCTCGTTGGTCTAGTGGTCGCAAGCGCTACTGCTGAGCATGAGGTCCTGGGTTCGATTCCTGGGTCGGGCAAAGTGTTATTGGGTTTTTCTATCTGGAATTTCTAAGTAGCAGCTCGGAGTCTGGATGCCCGGTTGATGACAATAGGCTCGCCCCCTATTACATGGGACTTAACACATAACTGGCGAAATGTGGGTGTACCTGCTACAGGGTCACCTCTGCCCAACCCTTCGGGGAAACAAGGCGTTAATATTAGCAGTTTATCTCCAATTTAGAAGACATTTTGACCTACAATTTAAACAGAAAAAAAATCTAAGAGAATTGCGGGTAGACTCGGGCAATAATAAACAGATTTGAAAAATTCTTGGCCTTAATCTAAACATAAAGGAAAACTTGGCCCCAGGAAAAATAAACGGTACAGAGAAGCAATTAACTAGTTTGTTATAATTAAGCCGTGTCCCGTCCGAGACAAACTGAATGAAGCCAAGGTTGTGCGTGTTAATTTGTTTCCCTTGGTATGAATATTATTTGCCATTTGCTTATAACTGTTCAATTTGCTTTTTGTAGATTGATAGATTTTTCCTTAAGATGTACTTCCGACATGGCACTAAAGTCCCCATAGTCAGTCACACAGACGATGCGACCTCCGCTAAGTCTGCTAAATGAATGAAGACGCGATCGAAACATTCAGAATTTTATTCTTAGCACAGTATTAATAAGCTTGTAGCTTTTGTATTAATTTAAAATTACTTAAATTATTAAAATTACCGTCTGCAAATCTGTCGATACCAGCGGCAACAAGTCACGGCCTATAACTTGATTTTATAATATTGCGAGTTTAGCTTCATAACTAATAAATAACAGAAACGTATATACGTCTACTAAATGTTTAAACAAAGAACTTTGTCACACGAAATTAAATCTTACTGCACAAACGCAAATCTAAAAATACAATAACGAATGTAAGAGTCGTCCTCTGACCAATCACCACGCAATCACTCGGAAACTTTTCATATTTCGGTTGCCGTTAGTCATGAAACATTGCCTGCCAAGCGTAGTGTCAAAAGTTATACCTCCGCAACTTGGCCGATACGAAAGCGTAATAATAAAAGTCTGTAGAAATGAAACTGACACTTTGTCCCCTTTCTCCCCAATTCTTATTTCCTATCTGACAGTCAAAGTGACAGATGTCAACATTTCCGACACCAATTTACGTTTTTTCGTTTTAAGAAAAAAAAAGTAAGTATACGGTAACAATGATAGGTCTAGAATGTATTGTTTTTTTGTGTGGTAATTTACTTGAATACTTTTTGTGGGAAATAAATTCGGTTTTCTTGGTATTAAGCCTATTAAGCCGCAGGAGGAGACGCCCGGGACGGGAATCGCGAGCCGAGATGTCAGCAGAATTGACGGGGTCCGCTAGGGCCAATGCCTGCCGGGGGTTCGAAGAAAATCGATAGGGACATTGTGGCCCCCGGCAACAGGGCAACCGAAGGAACACGGGTGGGTTTTAGTCAGTAAGAGTCTGACACGCCCTCCCGCTCCACCCAGAGCGGGAGAAGTTATTTGATAATTTCCCACCCAAAAAAAAAAAAAAAAGGCCGCGTATATAATACAAAGGTGGATACAACACACCCATTGTCATCTTGCAAATGGTTTAAAACAGTAACAGTCCATCCGAACCCAGCTGCTGCACAGCGGTTTGTAGTGCAGACTCCCATAGTATTATTTCCGTTACATTATAAACTATCGAAAAATTGTGAACTGGGTGAAATGGGTTTAGGATAGGTTAAAACTGAGACCAACCGCGCGCGACGAGCGCTACTTCCAAGTTGCTCACAGCTAGGGGTGCGTTACGTCACAAGCAAGTTTGATACGCAGTGTAGACAGAGCGAATACTTATAAGCTGTGTTGCAGTATTTTTTTTTAACAACGTCTTTCGGAGCCGATCACATTGCATACAGTTTTCAAATATCTGTTGTTTAATCGTGTTTGTAATACTTTGTTCATACGAACGCGGTTGGTTGCGTTACAGAACAGCTACTGTCTGTGTTACATCCGCTTTTGTATTTCTGCGGCCAGGCCAGGGTTTTACGGTTATTGTAAGTGGAAAGAAAATCCAAAATGGTGAGATGATTTAAGAGATTTTGAAAATTCTTGGTGAAGTTTATCAATAGTAGGTAAATCTGTGGGCAAATCTCATTGAAGTTGTTATGTATTGTTATTCAGATTACATTTGCGATGGCATCCGCAAAAATATCCTTGCGGCTATCAGCTTAGTCGACCAGCATAACGGGACTTGCCAATTTATCCAACCAAGAAATAGAAAAAAAAACAGTACAAACATGACCATTTTGATACCACAACAACCAATAATTGGCTAATAAAAAATATAACATTCAAGTATTCGCCAACATTTGGCTTGGTTACTGCTTCGGGCAACAATTGGTAACTACTATTGAAGAGTTTAATAAGTTGGCAACATTAACCGTTGGCCGCATACGCTGACCCGCGGTGACCTTACATTGGCTCAATTCCATACTTTTGTGCACATTAGAGGCATTACGATGGCTGGTGAAAATTGTAGGTGGAATTTTTGCTTCTGGCAATTTTCGTGGTTTCTGGGAGTGGGAGGTGGAATCTGTAGTTTTAGTAAGACAGCTGAGTAGCTGACCTAATTTTGTTTGAAATGTCTGGTTATGGAATGTAGTATCAGTTTTCTGTAAAATTTGACTGTAAATAAACCAGGGACTGAAAGCGGTTACGCTTAAAGGTTAAGATATCTCAAAAATATACCGGTACCGGTTTAAAATAAAAGTAGAGTTGTACCGATACCTTTATAAATAAAGGCTGGGCTAAACCGTTATTTAACCTTTACACGATTTCGGTACCGAAAAACATGCGAGATGGCGCGATGCAGGTAAGCTTACACAGTCGTGTCCTTCCAATTGGAAATAAAAACCAATGCTGAGTTACAGTGAACGACAGAGTGTGGCGGCGGTACGTCAAAGAAAACCCCTATTAATAAAGGTTAAGGTACTGCCACCGAAAAATTTATAAAGGTTATAGTATAGTACTTCTACCGAAATATGCATATAAATATGCATTCCAAACCTCAAAATTCCGCTACTGAAAAAAAGAACGCTATCGAAAGTTTTCGGTAACCCTTATTTAACGGTATGATGTCATACTGAAATGTAAATGTACTTTAATTTTTGGGTAATTCAGTCCCTGAATTAAACCAATGTCGTAATTTGAGTCAAAAAAGTATGCAACTAAAAAGGTCCAGGACCACAATGGGAGAAGTTTTAAACTAAGCAGTGAGATTATAGGTAGAAACAATGTGAAAGATGATGACAATATTTTTGATTGTCCTGAAGAATACGCTCCACCGCCAAAAGCTAGCAACCAACCAAATTAGAAACAAAATGAAAATGAACAGTGCGTAGGCGTTAATAAATCAAACACATCTGCTACACATTACTTTGAGTAAACCCAGAATTAATTTAACGAGCCTTTCCATTATTTTTAAACTTCGTGTTAATGTTGACGAAGGTCCCAAAAACTGTTCAGACGTCAAAACGATATCCATACTTTCTGAACCTTTTACGGCCAAAAAACATTGACAGATGTTTAAGTCACCTATGCCATTCAAATTAGCCATTGTCCTTTTACTGGGAGGGAAATGAGAAAAAAAGCGGCCAAGTGCAAGTCGTACTCGTACCTACACGAAGGGTTTCGTACCGCAGTACAATATTTAACACTACATAATATTTCTTTAACACGTTTCTTGTATGTGTATAAAATAAAATAAAGTTAAAATACAATGAACGTGGATATATTTGTATTTTTTTTCTCTGCGTTCATTGCTCGGTGTGGCAACACGCCGTGTTCGGGTTCGCGACAAGTCAATCGTCATCTTGGGGATGCTTCGTTGAGAGGTGAAACACATGTCGATTTCTTTCAGGAGTTTTTTATGGCTCTTTAGAAACAGCTAAGCGGAAAATTACCCTAATTGCGTAACTTATATTCGTAAACAATTATGCTTAATTTGTTTCATTTTGAAAGTTCAACAACATTCATTGCGTTATTTACGTTGTTGAGCAGATTTTTTTTCCAACTTAGGAAGCAATGGATTAGCAATCTGTTTCAAATCGAAACAGATTGTGTTGTATTACGCAATTAGGGTACTGGTTACTAAATATATCCACGTCTATTGTATTTTATAATGGATTTCTGCAAGGTCACGCCTGAATCAATTAATATCTTAAAATAAAATTAAAAATTAAAGGGGTCCTCTTTTTTAAAATTCCACCTACAATTTTCACCAGCCATCGTAAGCTGGTGAAAATTGTAGGTGGAATTTTTGCTTCTGGCAATTTTCGTGGTTTCTGGGAGTGGAAGGTGGAATCTGTAGTTTTAGTAAGACAACTGAGTAGCTGACTTAATTTTGTTTGAAATGTCTGATTATGGAATGTAGTATCAGTTTTCTGTGAAATTAATTTGACTGTAAATAAACCAGGGACCGAAAGCGGTTACGGTTAAAGGTTAAGATACCTCAAAAATATACCGGTACCGGTTTAAAATAAAAGTAGAGTTGTACCGATACCTTTATAAATAAAGGTTGGGCTAAACCGTTATTTAACCTTTACACGATTTCGGTACCGAAAAACATGCGAGACGGCGCGATGCAGGTAAGCTTACACAGTCGTGTCCTTCCAATTGGAAATTAATTCCAATTCTGAGTTACAATCAGCAAGGGAACGACAGACAGAGTGTGGCGACGGTGTGTCAAAGAAAACCCCTATTAATAAAGGTTAAGGTACTGCCACCGAAAAATTTATAAAGGTTATAGTACTTCTACCGAAATATACCGGTATGCATTCCCAACCTCAATATTCCGCTACTGAAAAAAAGAACGCTATCGAAAGATTTCGGTAACCCTTATTTAACGGTATGATGTCATACTAAAATGTAAATATACCTTAATTTTTGGGTAATTCAGTCCCTGAATTAAATCAACATCAGCATGCAACTAAGAAGGTCCAGGACCACAATGGGAGAAGTCTTAAAACAAGCTGTTAGATTATAGGTAGAAACAATGTAAAAGATGATGACAATATTTTTGATTGTCCTGAAGAATATGCTTCACCGCCAAAAGCTAGCAACCAACCAAATTAGAAACAAAATGAAAATGAACAGTGCGTAGGCGTTAATAAATCAAACACATCTGCTACACATTACTTTGAGTAAACCCAGAATTAATTTAACGAGCCTTTCCATTATTTTTAAACTTCGTGTTAATGTTGACGAAGGTCCCAAAAACTGTTCAGACGTCAAAACGATATCCATACTTTCTGAACCTTTTACGGCCAAAAAACATGATGGTCACCTATGCCATTCAAATTAGCTATTGTCCTTTTACTGGGAGGGAAATGAGAAAAAAAGCGGCCAAGAGCAAGTCGGACTCGTACACGAAGGGTTTTGTACCGCAGTACAATATTTAACACTACATAATATTTCTTTAACACGTTTCTTGTATGTGTAAAAAATAAAATAAAGTTAAAATACAATGGACGTGGATATATTTATATTTTTTTTTCTCTGCGTTCATCGCTCGGTGGGGCAACACGCTGTGTTCGGGTTCGCGACAAGTCAATCGTCATCCTAAGGATGCTTCGTTGAGAGGTGAAACACGTGTCGATTTCTTTCAGGAGTTTTTTATGGCTCTTTAGAAATAGCTAAGCGGAACAGATTACTAAATATATCCACGTCTATTGTTTTTTATTTATTTTATTATATTTTATTACTTGTTGTTATAGCGGCCATAGTAGTAGTATACACTGTGTGTGCTTCAAAAGATACAACCTTGTGACAGATGGACGGACGGACGGACAGACGGACAGCGAAGCCTTAATAACAGGATCTCGTTAATACCCTTTGGGTACGGAACCCTAAAAAACATGGCTGCCAACAATTCATCATAGCGTGCTTACAGTTGATACATATTCATGAACATTTTGATGTTTTTTGTTTATTCAGATTCGTCATAAAAACAATTGTGTACATTGTATGTATGGTAGGTTCTGTTGTAATGCCAATAAATGCGTTTTTCTTTTCTTTTTTTCTTTACCTATCACAGAACAGATAAAAGTATATTCCGTGGATCCTATAAATACATTTGTCTTTGAATAATAATAATCTTTAAATAATAATAGTCTTTAAATTTTTAACTTTATTATATTTTTAACCGACTTCAAAACAAGGATGAGGTTCTCAATTTGGATATTATTATTTTTTTGTATGTTCTGGCATAACTCCGTCATACATAGACGGATTTGGAAAAAAAATCTTTTTGTTTGAAAGGGTATACTCTCGAGGTGGTTCCATTTTGCTTGGGTACTTTTTGAGTTAGCTTCAATAATAGGTACGTATAATCTTGTCACAGTATAAATAAGTAACAGTATTATATCTTCATAGAAAACGGCCAAAACGACGCGCTTCGAAATTACAGTGTATACGCAACAGTATCGAGTGCGCGGCAGTTACGCACGAACGCGGAAAGTTTATCTACCGAGCAGCCTTATGTATTTCAAGGTCACTGCCGAGATATAATACTGTTACTTTATTATACTGTGGTATAGTATTCGAAAACAAAAGGAAGGTACCTACCTAATTAAAAACTTTATAATTTCGGCATTGCTCAGCTACTAAACTCCTCTCAACTATTTGCCTCAACCGCATTTCGTCACCCAATCTATTCTGACATTTAAACACAAACAGAGACAAGAAACCGGCGAAGATGCAACTGACAGTGGATAATTACACAAAATGGGGTGTGCTGTGTACCAAGCTACGTTTGCGGTCGCTTCTCAAACAAAATAAACCAAAACCTCGCTTTCCAACTGCATATTTATGTTAGTCATTCGGTCCTCCCGTTGATTTTTCATCTAAACTTTGACGGTTAATTTACATTTTTAAGGTATATGAAATTTGTTTTTCACACGAGTGCAATCAATGTTTGTTGTTTTGATTTAAATATATTATTTTGTTGGAGTTTCATTTTGGTTAGATTTTTTACATCCGTTTTTGTATTTGAAAACGTGACTATGTCATGAATGACATGTTTAGTGTATGTTGTATTCTGTTGTTCGTCTTTTCAGTATAAATATAGATACTAGCTGCGCCTAGCGGTTTCACCCGCATAACTCTCGATTCATTGGGAATATCGGGATAAAAAGTATCATATGTCCTAACCCAGGTCAAGGTCTACCCATGTGCCAAATTTCATCTAAATTCGTTCAGCCGTTTTAGCGTGAAAGCGTAACAAACAAAGTCACTTTTGCATTTATAATTAGTTAGGATTATTTATAATATCTATCTACCTTTATAACTCAAACTATGATCATGAGCAACGTAAAATATATCATAGGAACTAGCGATAACATATCGCTAAGACCTTATATCCTAGTACTAGTTGTTGAAGTTAACCACAGCTCTATTAGCATCGCTAAAAACTTTTAGCATTCACCTTCCTTGTTCAAGTCTAAGCTCCTACGATGCAGACACTTAGTCCAAGAAACTGCCCAACACAACCCTTACAAACTTCAAACAGCTCTCAACATTCTCCGATACAGGCAAACAGGCCAAAATTCCATAACAGCACACACTACCAACATATAATTAAAGTACGTTAACTGTATGTCCCCTTAAAACAGAACTTATTAAATTAAACAGTGCTCCTTGAGTTTCCTAGGGGCTCTTATCTCGGTGCCGGCTCGGAGGCCATTAAAACTTCGACCACCCCCACTAACTGTGACACAACACTAATTGGTTGGAGAAACCACTTTGTGATAAATTAAAAATTATTATCAACTCCCCTGGCTAAGGAAAAGTGTAGTTTTAGAGCTGAGTTCGGATTGCAAGGAGTTTTGTTTAGTTTGGTCCGTTCTTCGCCAGCAGTATTGTTTTTATTAATTACTGTTTGTTGTGGAGCTTCATTTTAGGGGGGGATTCTGTAATTAATTTACAAACTTCGCTGGAGAATATTAGCTTGGTACCCATTTTGCTCGCGTGTGGATCATATTAAATTCTATTAGGATTGTATCATGCTTACGACGAATTTCACCGAATTGCTTCCTCGATAATCCGTAAATTACAAAACCAATACAAAATGCGCTTTAACCATAAATCTACTCATAAAGTCAGTTTTTTTATTTTGCGTATTTAACATAAGGTTTGACTATCGATATCGGGTTTTAAACTTAAGTACCCTGTTCCCTAAAATACTCTAGTAGAACAAGTCCAAACTTTCATTAGTTACAAAGTACACGTGCACTAATAACGTACCTACTGGTAATAACTTGTAAAATCCGGTTCATACCGGTTCAGTCTAGATTGGACCGAGTCCCGCCTCGGGCGCCAAGTAATGCTCAACTCCTAAACTACAATGAACCGTTTAGACTGGTTTGCTTCTATTGTTGCTACACGTGATGAGCATGGATGATTCTACACTGAGAATATTAGCCATTTCAGGACTGCCTCGTTGGTCTAGTGGTCGCAAGCGCTACTGCTGAGCATGAGGTCCTGGGTTCGATTCCTGGGTCGGGCAAAGTGTTATTGGGTTTTTCTATCTGGAATTTCTTAGTAGCAGCTCGGAGTCTGGATGCCCGGTTGATGGCAATAGGCTCGCCCCCTATTACATGGCGAAATGTGGGTGTACCTGCTACAGGGTCACCTCTGCCCAACCCTTCGGGGAAACAAGGCGTGATGTTATGTTAATGTTAGCAATTTATCTCCAATTTAGTAGACATTTTGACCTACAATTTAAACAGAAAAAAAATCTAAGAGAATTGCGGGTAGACTCGGGCAATAATAAACAGATTTGAAAAATTCTTGGCCTTGATCTAAACATAAAGGAAAACTTGGCCCCGGGAAAAATAAACGGTACAGAGAAGCAATTAACTAGTTTGTTATAATTAAGCCGTGTCCCGTCCGAGACAAACTGAATGAAGCCAAGGTTGTGCGTGTTAATTTGTTTCCCTTGTTATGAATATTATTTTCTTTTTGCTCATAACTGTTCAATTTGCTTTTTGTAGATTAATAGATTTTTCCTTAAGATGTACTTCCGACATGGCACTAAAGTCCCCATAGTCAGTCACACAGACGATACGACCTCCGCTAAGTCTGCTAAATGAATGAAGAACCGATCGAAACATTCAGAATTTTATTCTTAGCACAGTATTAATAAGCTTGTAGCTTTTGTATTAATTTTAAATTACTTAAATTATTAAAATTACCGTCTGCAAATCTGTCGATACCAGCGGCAACAAGTCACGGCCTATAACTTGATTTTATAATATTACGGGTTTAGCTTCATAACTAATAAATAACAGAAACGCATATACGTCTACTAAATGTTTAAACAAAGAACTTTGTCACACGAAATTAAATCTTACTGCACAAACGCAAATCTAAAAATACAATAACGAATGTAACAGTCGTCCTCTGACCAATCACCACGCAATCACTCGGAAACTTTTCATATTTCGTATGCCGTTAGTCATGAAACATTGCCTGCCAAGCGTAGTGTCAAAAGTTATACCTCCGCAACTTGGCCGATACGAAAGCGTAATAATAAAAGTCTGTAGAAATGAAACTGACACTTTGTCCCCTTTCTCCCCAATTCTTATTTCCTATCTGACAGTCAAAGTGACAGATGTCAACATTTCCGACACCAATTTACGTTTTTTCGTTTTAAGAAAAAAAAAATAAGTATACGGCAACAATGATAGGTCTAGAATGTATTGTTTTTTTGTGTGGTAATTTACTTGAATATTTTTTGTTGGAAATAAATTCGGTTTTCTTGGCATAGTTGGTTTCTTGGTAGCCTATTAAGTTGTCGTTAAAAAGTAAGTAATATTTTAGAAATAAGTAAAACTTACCTTTTTTATAGGTGATTGTATTTTTTTTACCGTAGGTATTTTCAGATTTGACGCCATCTTTTCGGGTTTTGCTAAAATATCTGATTTCTGAGGCCCTGTATTTCATTTTCGGTTTTTACTTACCACTTAGGTTCCTATTTTCTTGGTTATTAACTGATAAAAAAGCTATTAATATTTTGCAACTTTTTACTTAAGATCTTTTAAATTACGAAGTAATTGCTTCTCACGTTTTTAAGGTAAGCTTCTAAATTGTTATCTTAGTTCATTTTTAACAATTACGATTTCGTTGTGCGGCTAGATCAAAAATAATTACTTTGTAATTGAAGTTAAAAACTTTATGATCGCTTACGTAAAAGTTTCTTCAGCGGGATTAATCTATACAGGATGGTCCAAATAGTGAAGTCATAAAAAAATTATTTCTCATGCCCAGGGGTATCTGAAAATATCTCATGTGTGTTCCGCGAATCTTGATAGTTATCGAGATATAATTATTTAAAAAAAAATCTTGTAAATTTTATGGGAACCGTTATAAAGAAAATTCTACCTTCATTTTTAAACGGCTTTTAATATTCTGTTTTTGCAATATTCCTTGTTATAGAATATTTTTTCAGACTTAAAATAATCATCTTGTTATTCATTCAAGATACAATTTTTTTTTATGGAAACGGGAATGTACGTTCGCTCAAGATATAAAATATGATGGAAAATGAGGAATTTACGTTCGAGGGATACAGAGTCGAATATTCAAAACTAAACGTCCTTTTTAGGGTTCCGCGTAGTAAACAAGGAACCCTTATAGTTTCGTCATGTCCGTCTGTCTGTCTGTCTGTCTGTCTGTCCGCGGTCTAGCTCCGAGACCCTTAGTACTAGAAAGCTGTAATTTGGCATAGGTATACATATTAATTACGCCGACAAAGTGGTAAAATAAAATTATGAAAACCATTTTTTTTAGGGTACCTCTCATACATGTAAAGTGGTGATGTTTTATTTTTATTTTTTTAACCCATAGTGAGGGGTATCATTGAAAAGGTCCTTCAAAAACATTGTGAGTTTGTGTAAACCATTTTTGGATTCAGGGATCCGTTTGCGAAATATTAAGCTTTAAAGTGCTAATTTTTGTTAGAGTCAAGTGTCCCCCCCCCCCCTGCCGGCTAAATGGTTGGTTTTGGGAAAAAATCACAACAGTAGTTTATATAACGAAATTAAAAGGAAAACTATCACAGCTAAGTTAGCTTTACAAGTTAACGAGTAATAATCGACCAACTTAACTTTGCAGTTGCAAAAACATGTTTTCCCATACATTCCGTATGGGAGAACATATTTTTCAACTACAAAGTTAAGTTTGTTTTTGGGATAAATTCATCCCAACTACGGAACCCTTCATTGTGCGTGGTCCGACACGCACTTGGCCGGTTTTTTTTCTATGGGATTTTTGTATGAACTCAAGACCATAATTTAAATGCTTAAATAGGACAGTATTTACCTTGCCTACCTATCGTGGCAGTGTAACCAAAGTTCATGAAAAACCAATAGGTACGTTCCAATTTTAGGCACAATCGTTCGTAGTGAACAGACGTATCGAACAATATTAGTATAAACAAATAATTACTTGCGAAATCGTGACCTAGTTTTTATTAAATTTGCTGTTAATAAAGTGACTCATACATTAGATTTGATGTGTTTTCCTATAAAAATGATCAGTGATTAATACATAGGTAAATAATCTACTTTACGATGGAGGATAGTCCCTTCAGCCCTAGAAGTAGGTGTGCCCGTTCCCCGCCGCCTACACCTGGCGGTGTAACCGGCCCCGCTCGTCCCCCTCAAGCGCCGCAGCAAACGAATGAAGCTCTTGAAGCTATGACGACACCGGAAATTCAGAGCTGGATGACGACCATCGACCAGAACTTGCAGGAGGTGTGCACTATCGCAGCGGAAGGCAAGCTGAATATGGACCACAAAATGCGCATCAATGCCCTATGCCGGAAGATCGGCCATAGCACATCGCAAATGGCGGTACAGTACCAGTACATGAAAGCGAAAGGATTGGAATCCCACAATATTGCCAAAGCTCTTGAAACCCAACTCGACCTCTCACAGCAACTAAAGGAACTCAAGTTGAGTGTCGAAGAAAAAACGAAAACTGCCCTAGGCGCGTCATTTGCTGACATGGTCAAAAAAGGAGCCAACAATTACATCCAGCAGACAAACGTAAGTTCTGTGGCCATTTATCCAGTAGATAAATTAAAATCCAGCGACGAAACGAAATCCCTCGTCCAAAAAATCATTTGCCCCGGACAGATGAAGCTGCATGTAAGAGGCCTGCGCAAGACCAAAAACGGGGGTGTTATCATCAGCACTGAGACGAAAGACGACATCGAAAAGGTGAGACAATTGGAGCAGCTAAAAAAATCGGGTCTAACAGTCGACGAGCCTTACAAAAGGAAGCCTAGGGTTGTAGTAATAGGAGTTCCGACGTCCATGTCAGAAAACGAGGTTTTCACATGTTTGTACCACCAAAATCTCGCCGAGAAGCTTCAGGACTGCAGCCTTGAGACGTTTTTGACCTCAATCAAGTTAAGTCATAAGTCGGGTAAGAGAGACTCTGACTATTGCAACTATGTTGTAGAAGTATCGCCAGTCATACGAAAAGCCCTAATATCAAAAGAACGAGTGTTTATAAATTGGTCATCATGCCCTGTAAGAGATTTTACTTTGGTCACACGATGCTATAAGTGTCAGCAATATGGCCACGCTGCCAAATCATGTCGACAGACGTCCTACACCTGTGGTCACTGTGGTGAGCAAGGCCATTCAATCAAAGAATGTCCAAAGAGGTCAGATGAACCAAAATGCGCTACTTGCTTGCATTTCAAAAAGCCAGACAAACACATCACAGGTGCAGCTGACTGCCCGGCGAAAATGTTGGCCGAAAAAAGGTACATAAACTCAATAGATTATGAAGGTGCCTAAGAGCGCCGTCAACAAGTTATTTATTTTAGATCTTCTTAGTTTATATAGTAAAGTTTTATTTCTTTCTTATTATGATAAACAATTTAATTAATGATTTAGATAATTTTTCTGTATCTGAGTCTAGACTTTGTGAAGTTGAAAGCTGCAAACAATATCTTTCCGGCTACAAAACACCATTAACCATACTAACACAAAACATTCGCAGTATTTTTAAGAATTTTGACAGCTTCAGCGTTTTTCAACAACGGCTAAACATTAACTGTGACATTATTGTTTTAACGGAATGCTGGCTTACCAAGAAATATAATATACCACTGATCACAGGGTATAAGATGTACAAAAGTGATAGGAATTACAATCAAAATGATGGGGTGATAGTTTATGTAAGAGATCACCTGAAAGTCTCTGTTGAGGAACCAAATATGCAAGACTGTAACAGTTTGGTAGTGAAAATTGGATCAGATTTTGCGATAGTAGCTTTATATCGGCCCCCCTCTTTCAAAAATACTAAAAATTTTACTGACACTCTGAATGATGTCTTGCAAAACCTATCACCTTTTAAAAACACGGTAGTAATTGGAGATATTAATATTAATATTCTTCCAGGAAGTACTGACGCATCTGCTCAGGACTACCTCAACTTATGCGCATATCATGGCTTGCTCCCAGCACATTGTTTTCCTACACATCATAGTGGCTCTTGCTTGGACCATATCATACTTAAAACCAATTTCCCTTCACTTGCACTTGTTATTAACTCTACAATAACAGATCATAATGCTGTCCTACTAACACTAAATTGTAATTTACCTAAACATAACACTCGTGTAGTTTCGAAATTGAATATAAATAAACTTGATGAAGATTTACGCGTCATCAACTTCGATCCAGTCTATAATTCTGCTGACCCACAGTATTGTATGATGTATGTTATAGAAAATGTACGTCATGCAATTCAGAAAAATACGGTCGTATCGCAGTTGAGCAACAAAAATTGCAACATAAAACCCTGGATCACACCAGGTCTTATTCGCTGTATGAAACACCGAGATAAACTGCACATGAAATGTAAATCTCATCCAGAGAATACAGTCCTACAACTGTCATACAAAAGATATCGTAATTTTTGTAATAGTCTTCTCAAAAAGGTTAAAATCAACTACGATAAAACTGCACTGGATAAGGCTGGAACAAATAGTAAAAAGATCTGGAAATATATTAAACATGTAACTTTTTCCTCAAAACAAAATGAGTCATCTTCAAGTTTATTACGAGCGCACTCGTCACAGCTGACGTCTGCTAACATAGCAAATAATTTCTTTGTTAATGTTGGTAAGTGTCTGGCGGAAAAAATAACCGGGATCAATCTCCTTATTTAGGGAACTTTTCTACCACGGGTAACTCCACTCTATCATCTTTTGCCTTACTAGATACTGATGAGACAGAAGTAGAAAATATAATCATGTCATTGAGAGATGAATGCGCAGTTGGTTGGGATGAAATATCAAATAAAATTATTAAACATTTCAGAAATATTTTAGTACCTCCACTGACTTACATTTTTCGTATGTGTTTATCCTTGGGCATTTTCCCTGAGTGTCTCAAAAAAGCAGTTATCATCCCTGTTCATAAATCAGGCAGTAAAGAACAAGCAACAAATTATAGACCTATTTCTCTATTGCCTTGTATGTCCAAAATATTGGAAAAAATTATAAATAAAAGGTTGTTCAAATACCTAGAGGACAAATCAATTTTATCGGATCGACAGTTTGGTTTTAGACCTAAAATTTCAACTGCCGATGCCGTACATCATCTAACTGATTTTCTAGCACAAAAACTTGACAAGGGTAACCATACAGTAGGTATTTTCCTGGACCTTGCCAAAGCTTTTGACACAGTATGTATCCCTACTCTATTGCGCAAGCTTGAGACAGTAGGTATAAGAGGTATCCAGCACAAACTTTTCAAAAGTTACCTAGAAGACCGTACTCAATGCGTTAAGATTGGCAATGTCCTCAGCGCAGACCAAAAAAACACGTCTTTTGGTGTTCCCCAAGGAAGTGTATTGGGACCCACTATGTTTTTGATATACATAAACGACCTTTGTAATCTTAAACTACAGCACGGTACAGTAATATCTTACGCTGATGACACTGCTCTTCTTTTTGCGGCTGAATCGGAACATGAAGTTCACAAGCTTGCGCAAAACGGCTTCAATATTGTAAATAAATGGCTTCAACATAACACATTAACCCTAAATACGGATAAAACAAACTATATAAAGTTTTCCATGCGCAAACCAACTTCCGATTACTCCTCGACGCTATATGCTCATTGTTGCACAGTCCCCGCAGAATGCCCGTTAAAGTGTCCTAATATTAATAAGACTAACCAAATAAAATACCTAGGTGTTATATTAGACGAGACCCTTACTTTCAAACAACATATAGAAGTCTTAAATAATAGAGTTCGTAAGCTCATATTTGTATTTAAGCAGCTGCGACATATTGCGGATCCAAAAATAATTAAGCAAGTTTACTTTGCTCTATGTCAGTCAATTTTGACATACTGCATTACCTCATGGGGTGGAGCAGGTAAAACTTTATTAATACAAGTCGAAAGAGCTCAAAGAGCGATTCTCAAGGTGTCTACGTGCCGCCCTTTCCTTTTTCCCACTAACCAGCTCTATAAAAATTGTGAAGTACTAACAGTCAGGCAGTTATTCATAATGAGCATTGTACTAAAACAACACGCAGCCCTCCGCTTCAGCACTGAACTTATTAAAAAGAGACGGAAAGATATAGTTTGTCCCACAAAAAGCACAAAACATGCTTTTACAGCCAAATTTTTTGTTTTTCTGGGACCACTACTCTATAACAGACTTAATGCAAAAGCAAAAATTTATTCCCAAAATTTTGTAAATTGCAAGAAAACTCTGAAGGAAACATTACAAAATTTGTCCTATGAAGATACAGAGAAGTTATTAGTTGTACTTAAATAAATATTAATTGCACTTTTTGTTATGATTAGTTAGCTTAAATTAATATACTAAGATTTTAGCAGGTAAGATTTTTATACTGTTTACACCTCTTTTACATACCTATTAGTTGACTAATTTACCTTTTGTATATGATGTGATTACTGTGATTATTTAGATATAATGTTTTACCTTTTCTCGCCTGAAACACAGGATGTCCTAGTTCAGGCATGTAACACTTGTGAACTATTACATAGAATTACGAAAAATGTTTTTACTGTACTACATTATTTTTTGAATAAACTTATAAACTAAACTTAATTTCAATTTTAATCAGATCTTCCTTCACATCAACCCTGAAACTCCAGCATCATAAACGACAAATCCTAAACTAATTTAAAACTTAAATAAAAATACTCCGGCCACCCAGCTAGCCGGGCCGTATGAGAAAAAAAAGAAAAATATTCTGTTTATTAAATCTCTGAAGAAAACTGACCTGATCAAGAATTCTGAAGGGAAAGCATGATTAATTTATTCCTCGCAGTCTAAGGACCCAAGGCCCAATGAACCTTTTAAAAAGCAATGTTCAGCCGACCCGTGCCTATCTTTTTTTGCCTACGATTTATTTTTCGTGTTCTTCTCAAATATTGCTACGATTAAAGGCTCTCGCAGATAGGCGCGTCGCGGCTCTAGTACATCAATTTCTAAGAAAACTACATGGAAATTGTTCTACAAGAATCTCGTCGCGCCTGATTGCGGGAGCCTTTAATCGTACCTAGCAGTATATATTATTTGTTGTTATAACGGTAATAGAAAACACAATCTGTGAAAATTTCAACTGTCTACCTGTCTATTATGGTTCATGAGATACAGCCCGCTTACAGGCAGACGGACGGACAGACAGCTAGGCTTAGTACAATTACTAGGGTGCCAACCGGAACTCTATGGTTCCGGTTGGCACCTTTCGGGTACGGAACCCTAAAAAGTGGGCAGTCATTTAACCCATTAACTGGTAAGTCATTTAACTGATACCTTAAACATCAAAATCTGAGTTAACATTGCCCACAATACATTTATCAGACCGAGTATACAGTATACAAAGTGTTGATTTTGATGTCCCATAACTCTCAGGTTATAATTATGTTACAATTAAAAATAATACAAAAAGTCCTACAACAAGTGTTCCATTTTTTCTTTTGTTTATTCGAAAAAAAAAAAACAGTAGCACTCCGGGAGTGCCGACAGAATTGAAAACTGGAACAAGATCACCTTGGTGGAAGAAAAATACTTGTATAGAACATTAGTCCGTAACTTTATCTAAATAAAGAGCACAATCGCGTTTCCAAAAAAAAAAAACTTCCATAACCTTTAAAGTAAAAATACTTGCATAGAACATTGATCCGTAACGTAATGTAAATAAAGAGCACAATCGCGATTACAAAAATAAGGTGTCGATAACAGTGTCGCGAGTTCAATTGTTTTTTCCCATCTCAAAAATGCCCAACGCGCCTAAAGAAGTTTTCACTACAAAAATTTAGTTTTATATGCTCCTTTTTAGGGTTCCGTAGTAAACAAGGAACCCTTATAGTTTCGTCATGTCCGTCTGTCTGTCTGTCTGTCTGTCTGTCCGCGGTCTAGCTCCGAGACCCTTAGTACTAGAAAGTTGTAATTTGGCATAGATATACATATTAATTACGCCGACAAACTGGTAAAACAAAATTATGAAAAACATTTTTTTTTAGGGTACCTCTCATACACGTAAAGTGGTAATGTTTATTTTTTTTATTTTTTAACCCCATGGTGAGGGGTATCATTGGAAAGGTCCTTCAAAAATATTTGAGTTTGTGAAAATCATTTTTGGATTCAGGGATTCGTTTGCGAAATATTAAGCTTTAAAGTGCTAATTTTTGTCAGAGTCAAGTGTCCCCCCCCCTGCCGGCTAAATGGTTGGTTTTGGGTGTGTGAAAAAAATCACAACAGTAGCTGATATAACGAAATTAAAAGGAAAACTATCACAGCTAAGAAGGCTCTACAGGTTAACGAGTAATAATCGACCAACTTAACTTTGCAGTTGCAAAAACATGTTTTCCCATACATTCCGTATGGGAGAACATATTTTTCAACTACAAAGTTAAGTTTGTTTTTGGGATAAATTCATCCCAACTACGGAACCCTTCATTGTGCGTGGTCCGACACGCACTTGGCCGGTTTTTAGTTTTTATGACTGTTTGTATTTCCTGTGCGTGTCCCAAATAAAATATCGTTCTTTCTTTGTTTAAAAAATACAGTTTTTTTTTTTTTAATTCACGTAATTTTTTCAGAAATAATCGTGACTTAGTTGAATTATAATGCATGAAAAAAAAAAAATATATGCCAGTTGATTCTTTGACATGGTCTCATTAATACCCTAGAGTTATGGGATATCAAAAGGAGCACGCATGATGAAAATATTTTAGAAAATAGATTTCACGTTACTGTAAATCTCTATATTCGTCTTAAGCCAATAGTTAATTATGTACCTACGAAGCCTTTTTGTGGCACGATGTGAAAGAAAAATCCACCATCTTAGGGCGAATCTCACCAATAAAACTGAACGCGATCAGCACACCTAGCGTTTAATAGCTGTCAGTGTCATCGTTGTTAAATATTGACATCGACAGCTCTTGAACGCGGTTTAGATGTGCTGATCGCGTTCAATTTCATCGGTGAAATTCGCCCCAAGTGTGTCTTTGCACTGGTTTCATTAAGAGCCTCAGCTCAAATTCCCTCTTTATCTCGCTCGCACACTACTGCTCGTGGACTGAGTGAGTGCGAGACTGGGCGACGGGAGAAGGCTCCAAGGCGCCGATAGTTTAGGTCATTTCTTTTTACGGTAAATATAATTACAATTAAAAAAAACTCATTCATTATGTAAAGTTTCATGATCTTATTTGAAGTATTTTTTTAACACTAGCGGTTTATTGTTCGGTTTGGAGCCTTGTAATTTTTTTCTTACGAGAAAATTTTCTTTACCATCATATTATATTTAATTCAAAATTAATGCTGTAGTATTTTCGATATAACGGAAGATCATCTGAGCAATTTGAGGTATTATAGACTCTTAAGTAAGTTTCAATTAAGGGCCGACTTAATTAGATAAAGGAAACGTGGTACAACTAGTAATTAGCGGGTAGCTGAAGTTAGTGATTAAATTGTTGCGGGTATAGTATAATTATCGCCTGTGTTGTGAGTTGATTATTACCTTAGGGTTATAATTGTTGTTAGGGAGTGCCTCCGCTGCCGGCGCCAGCTCCCGAAAATAACGCCATTGGGAACCGGCTTGACATGACTGCCGGTAGCCGAGATTAATAACATCGACTTTCATACTCTGTGGCCGGCACCGCCGGCTACTTTATGAACAACGGCGGCGCGACGTTTATGGAAACCCTTCCAGTATTCAGAACTCCAACTAAACCTAACTAAAGTATTTTTTAGTAGTAGTTTTTTCTAGTCGTTTTTGGCACTCGCCGGCTGCTGCCGCGGCACCGCTGCACCGCGAGAAAAATAATCAACCTAATCTAACTAGTTCGGTTCCGGGTACCTACTAATTACTTTATTACTGGAAATCGTTGATTATGGAAATATAATACTGAAAAAAAGTAATGCTTTATTACATTATGCCTACACCGCCTATCTGCTCCAATATGCCAAATTGTCAACGCCGTTTTCCACTTTTTTTTTTCCAAACTCAGCGCCTGCAGCCAATTCAGCAACTTCTTCCGGCAGCTAATTCGGGAGCCGGTGCCGCCAGCGGAGGCACTCCCTTGTTGTTATGCTTTGAACCCGTTTTTGAAAGTTGTACCCGGTTTAGTTATCTGGGTCAGTGCAGCAGACATCTTTTATTATTCCAGTTGTCATTGAAGCCAACATGAACAAAAATTAAGACCCTAAAATCCAAGAAATATTCAAACTCGGTAATTATTTTACTTCTGCATAAGGGATCTCGCGCACTAGACGGCCACGACTCCGGCCAGTTGTGGCCAGCTAGTGGTATTGTATGGTGTGCGGCTAGTTGGCCGTTGCGACCAAGTGCGCGATTTGTATCGGTTTCTATAGGTTACCTGGCCACGGTCGTGCTCGTGGCCGTCTAGTGCGCGAGATCCCTGAAAGTAAAGCAATACCCAGTGCCTCTCAGTAAAACAACAAACTTCATAAATATGCAAAGTTCAAACATCGTCAGTATTTCGTTAATCACTCCGCTCGAACATTGCACATCTCAAGCACTTATAAGCATTAACAATGGCTCCAAACTTTCCTCATTATTTGGTGCGTTCCCCACGATTTACCACGCTTTTCCGCTTACTGCAACATTCATGAATAACCACTCAGAAATTCGCCAACTGAACTCTGTACTAATTCACTGCAGACATTAGTAAACAAAGCTGCAGACTTGCAGGTGACTTACGATTGTAGATCTTAAGACGTTGAAATAGGGACCGTCGTCGCACATAAATTTTGGATCGCAAGAACTCGCAGCAGCAAGGATATAAACAATTTGGATGGGGCCACGAAGAAAGCGATTTTGGAAAGGAAATTTTGAAGTGAATTTAAAATTATGATATGTTAGCACTGTTTAATATATTATTATAGGTTTATGATGTTGTAGAAGAATTTTTACCCACTTCGAACAATAATTGACTATAAAATTAATTACTTAATACATTTTTACCACCACATCATCTGACTCACCGCGACCAAGAAATGTACAAAATGAACACGAACAATGTTTTTAGTGAACTAGGTATAATTAATCATGGTTTGCGTAATTAATAATGACATATTTAATTAACTGTATAATTGAAGGGGTTATAATACCTCTTTTTATTATTAGTGCTGTTTCATAAAATTTGTGGTATTCACTTTTGGTGTCCTTTTTAATCGTTACCTATAAAAGGACAAGAAAGAAATAAAATACCTTTATTTGCGGTAAACATGACACAAAGAAAGAACACAAAACAAAAAAGAACAAGTTGGGGGAAAATATGCGTCACTTCCACGCAAAACGGCCATAGCTCAGCATAATGCTACGACCCTTATGCGAGACAGAGCCGCTGGGCTAAATAGGTAGTGTTGACCTAGCATAGCTATAATTGTCAAAAAAAGGCAATTAAAAAAAGAGCTGTAGCTGAATATCAAACGGCATAATCGACAGTTTGCTCTTCACATTGTTAAACTATAATCATATTAATTACTAATTAAAAACTAATTTACTATAAACTACTACTAATATTCTACTAAATTGTTGTGCCCGACACCATGTGAACTTTATCATTATTATTAAGACCTTGTAGACACATGTGATATGCAATAAAAATTTGAATTTGAATAATAAATCTTGTATGCCAATAGCAATTCGTATAGGAATATGAATATTTTATTTTAAGTATGCTTTTACTTATTTTAAACAGTTTGATTGATAATTTGTGACCCAGTTGAGTTAGTTTCTCATAATTAATTAGTGTAACTCCAGTCTTGACATTTTTTTTATTTTCATAGTTATTGAAGTAAGTCGTCATCACTCACTTTCCCGCTGATTCTATGGCCCGTTCACTAGTGCGGTAAGTGACGTCGACAGCAGTGCCCCGCCAAGAAGATTTACAGGTCCTGCTGACTGTAAATGAATTCGCCTAGTGCCACTCACTTCATGTTTTCTACAGCTGCATGTGATTCCACGCTCAGATTGTTAATAACACCGAGCAATTTGGAGATTTTCGGCTACTGTAGCTTCACACTTCTGGACAAATTGTTTTCGCTGTGGAAGATAGTTGGAGTTACAATTAACAGATGCTTCTGTATAAGTCGAGAATAAATTCTGAAGCATCTATGAGATTTAGGTATTAACGAACATATTTCTTAACAAGTTTGTTTTGTGTAGCTGCAATTTTGTAAATCCTAAATGAATGCCAGAAAAAATAGAACGAATATAACGTAAGAGAAGGACTGAGTGAGTGTGATAACGCGAGTGAGGCAGAACGAACATGGGGAGGTCGGTGTAAGGACGTAAGGGAGACGGATACTTTTACAATGTTTGTAAATATGTCTATCACATATTAAATTATCTACCGTTGCTTCATTTTTAATTCTTTTTACCTATTGTGGTATAGTAATTTTATTCTAGGTGCATCGTCTTCACATATAATAATTATTTAACAAATGTACGTACATATACAAACAATATTGTAAAACATTTTAAAAGAGTAACGGTGGAGTTTCTTGCCCATTCTTCTCCATACGAAAACTACCTTTTGGAAGGGGCGACTAGAATCAATTTTATTATTTTGTAATTTTTGACGTTCAAAAGTGCCATACATGGGCCTATTTGAAGTAAATGATAAAAAAAAGAAGTCACCATTATCATTAACGCTGTAAAATCTATTTGAATTGAAAAGAAACGACAGTCTTAGTAAAAAAGTAATTTTATTGGTTTTCAAATCCAAATGCAACTACAACGTAAATGTCTGTGGCGAAGACTGTAAATTGGTATTGGTACCCACTTGCCTCCTTTTGAAGTCTTAGGGATCTCGCACACTAGACGGCCACGACCTCGACTAGTGGTCGCAGCGACCAGGTAAACTATAGAAACCGATACGAATCGCGCACTTGGTCGCAACGGCCAACTAGCCGCACACCATACAATACGACTAAACGGCCACGACTGGTCGGATTTGTGGCCGTCTAGTGTACGAGATCCCTCAAGGAAGCCACTAACTTCGTTTACATGCTTGAAAAAGGTTATATATTACTCCAGTATCAATAGATACCTGATTAAACGTATGAGGTATACTTATAAACGTTCTATTGTTTCAGGTACGTGGGTGTGAGAACAAGATGGCGGCCAAAGTTTAATTAAAAGCAAACAATGCAAGTTTAATCTCTACGTGTTTCAATGAAGTTTTTTTAGCAAACGTTCGATAATAACCTTTGATGCTTACAAAAAGTTTATAATATTCTGTTATAGATTTTTTTTAAACTTAGTTCGTTTGGTTACAAATTCGACATATTCATCTTTTTTTTTTGCGTAAATTGTTTTAGAATAACCATGTTATCCGTAAATTGAAAATAATTAACACGAATTATCCATAGGACTTTTTTGAAATAAACACTGCCTAAACTTAGGATGTTTTATCAATTCTGCCTGTCCACTGGAGTGGAGAGGCAGCGGAGCGAAGAAATGTGCCGATATTGACCAATAGAATCTAAACTCCGCTTCAGAGCTCCGCTCCTATTGGCGCATTTCTCTGCTCCGCTGCTTCGCTCCGCTCCAGTGGACAGGCAGCCTTAAGGTACTTATTTTATCCCATAGTAGTGCCAACTTTGCCAGTCTTACCAAAGGGTATCGTGTAAATCAGTAACATACTGTCCATGTAAAATATTGGTATTCAGTTGCATCCGGTTAGACTGGAAGCTGACCCCAACATAGTTGGGAAAAGGCTAGGCGGATGATAAGTACCTACCTTGAATTTTTTTTCTGTAACAGAAAACATTTCAATACTAAAGATTGATAAAATTTTGTGACTATTGACCTAATTTATGCTCTCACAAAATTGCATTGCTTACAAATTCTCTCTACAAATATATTTCTATTGCACAAATACAAATAGAAATTTGCATTTCCAACTAAGTAAATGTAGTTCAAATATTTAGGATGCACTTCGTTTCAAATATAGGAAATAATATGGTAACACTTGCATTGATAAAATATTTGTATTTGTGTGCCTACCTAATCTACCGGAAAAAATAAAAGCTTGTAAAAAAAGTCGGGAGGTGTCGTGGGACACCCGTTTGGAACGAAGTTTCTTTCGCTGTGTATTAGATATAAATACAGAGCCGTCTAGTATGGTCTCAAGTGTCAAGTATCAATTTTTTTTGTTTTTTAAGTAATACAGAGCCATCTAAAAAACACTTTTTCGGGCATAGCGCTTTTTCGTTAGGCGCGGGACATACACAAGTGACGAAGGGCGCGGGCGAGGCGCGGGCGTGGCGACGGTGTGGCGCGGGCGTTGTGCTGCCCGTTTCATATTTCGTACAAAATGTATTGGCACGACGTAGCGCGGAACATACACAAGAGACGTGGCGCGGGCGAGGTGACGCCGATGGTGCGGCGTGGGCGTTGTGTGTATGTTCTGCGCCACGTCGTTCCTATACATTTTGTATGAAAAATTAAACGGACGGCGCAACGCCCGTGCCATACCGTCGCCACGCCCGCGCCCCATTTGTGTGTGTCCCGCGCCGATTTCTGCCAGTTTACTCCTACCGCAAGCCGCGTTAAAGAACTTCGTTCCAAAAAACTTACTGATTGATTGAAATTGCGCGTAATCTAGTTATTGGTCTCAATGATTTCACTTCTTTTTCATCAGCTTAACCTCTTTGGGCCGATATCGGGGGCAACCAAACCTAATGCTAATCATCAACTTAAGAGTCATAAACTATTGCAGGACAGTAGGTAACGTTTAGTCAAATATAGTACAACTAACTCATAGTAAATGTAAACCTGGCTTATTTTAAATGGAAAGCAAACTAAGCATTTTACCCTATTTCTGAAAGGTAATTGAATTTAATATGCTGAAAATATTGTGACACAGTGACTAGATCGATTTTTTTTGCGCACAGATTATTTTAAGCCGGCGCACAGTGAGCTGAAAATCAGCTTTCATAGACATTGGGATTCCAATTTTTTTTCCTTATCTGACAAAACAAAATTGACCTCTCAGTGTCATAGTTAGCATACACATAAAAAAACTAAAAGCCGAGGCTATCGCTAACGAATCACAAATCGTGTACAATAGCAACGTCGGCCATTTTGTTGTACAAAACACGCGCCATGAATATGCAATGAACGTAACGATGCAACAGAAAGATCCCTCTGTCGCCAGTGCAACGCTTATCTAACTTTTTGGTTGAAAAAATGCAATTTTATACTTATTATGCTATCATACTTTTTGTTGGGGATTTTTGGGGACTATGAAATCCTAGCAAAAAAAAGGATTGTGTGGTTTTATATGAAACTACGGTAAAAGTGAAACTTCTATAGAGCTTCTTCTCTGACGAGCGCCTTTCACTTTATCCCTACTCCGCGGCCGACCGTCACGCGACATGCAACACACAAACGAAAAAGTTTGAGACGATGTAATAAAAATTTCACTTTAAAAAGTTAGCAGTCTAGATTTGTGCCCGATTGCGAGCCCCATGAAATAAGGGGGCAATTATAACTGGGCGAAATGTGGGGCGTTCTGAGTATACCTCTGCTTAACGCTTCGGGGTACAGCCCCGTGATGTTATGTTAAAAACAGGCTTCATTTATTATAGGTATATGAATCACACGTGTTAAAAAAATCAACTCGGAATACAAAAAAATACATACACGAATACATACACATTTTATTTAACAAAACAAATATTTTTGGAATGGAAATATTCTACAAAATATACGAGGGCTTATTTATATTTTACACGTTCACAAATTCTAGGAAAGGTAAAGTAAATAACTACAGGCTTCTATTACAAAACGAGTTACTAAAATATTCTCGGTAACATAAAGCCGTGTTCTAACTCAATAATCTTTCGTTTTTTAATCTTTCTTTCTTTCTTTTCTTAATTTTTTATTCATATTCAAATAATTTAATTCGAGTAACATAAACACATATTATTATTAGAATAGGCATACACATTTACAAATAAAATTAAAATAGAATTTAAATAAAATAATATAAAATTCAATAAAAATAAGATTAAAATCAAAATTAAAAATACAATCAAAATTAAAACTCAAATTAAAAACAAATAAGATTACATTAAATTTTTGGTCATAAATTACAGTTAAAATATAATTTCAATTTAAAAAGAAAGCGACACGTAACACGCTTGGAAATATAAATTATACTCTCAAGCATTATAAGTAAGAGTCGCTATTTTAATTATACAGGGTGACTAGTAAATCCAATCTAGGTACCCATAAGATTGCCAATGATTTAAAAACAGTCTAAGAAAATGAGTTTTTACCTCATACCTACATCAAAGGAAAAACATATCAAACCAGCACAATGCGACAGTTAATTATTTTTTTACAACTTTTTATACGAACATAAAATGTCAATACTTACCTGAAACGTACCTACATAAATATTTACCTCATAAAAGGTAAATACTGAAGTAAAATTGGGGAAAAGTAAATAGCATTTAACTCCTGGGCGCGGCTTAGCGACTTATCAAAAATTTTAATAGAAAATGGAATCATTCAGGATTATTCTTTGTAGCTACAGTGTTTACTTATTAAATGTTT
Source organism: Agrochola lychnidis (assembly GCA_963680765.1). Lineage (NCBI taxonomy): Eukaryota > Metazoa > Arthropoda > Insecta > Lepidoptera > Noctuidae > Agrochola > Agrochola lychnidis. Next base: position 5,159,488 of record OY796849.1, on the reverse strand, counting down.
AGCTCTTAAGAGCTAGGTAAGGTCTTAAGAGTAATTGGGTGCTCACAACTTTCATAATCTGTTTAAAGTTAAAACAATTTGTACCTACCTACTAGATTTTAGTTCAGAGCCTTCAATAAAGAAAGAAAAAAGAAAAATATTTTACTCGGGACACGCACTGGAAATACAAACAGTAATAAAAAAATCCCTTTATTTAAAGTTATTACCTTTTATATCTGCCACCGGTAAGACTAGAAGCCAACCCTAACATAGTCGGGAAGAAGCTTGGCAGATGATGACATCTAAAATGTAAAGTAAGAAAATATACCAGTTGGAGGGGCATTCCTATTCACCTCATAAAGGTATCAAATAATTATAAAAAATCCTTTTGCACCTCATATTTCGTGACACAATAGAAAATGTCGTCATGTAAATGTGGATTTCAAACTTGTCCATTTTCGCAAAACATTATTCATAGTCATCTGCCTAACCTTTTCCCAACAAGCGATTGCCTATCTGACCTCCTCAACCCAGTTACTGGGTAATACGATACCCCTTGGTAAGAGTCTGAGTTGAGCTCCACGATTACTGACAAATGCTTGCACTGACTGGACAGGTCCACTCAAATCTGTGAGGTTCTTTCTTCAAAAGACCATTTCAGACACTAATCTACACGGTCCTCATATGGCCTGACCAAGATTATGTGTGGACTTTAAAGGAGACTGCGACCTCTGAGTTTGTTTCGGCCTTTCTTCTCAGAGTAGTCAGATAGGAAACGCTGAACTCATCTTGCTTATTTCCGTTGGGTCCGGCTGACATTTTTAGATCTTTGACAGTCGTTACGGGCAGTCAGAAGCCCGAAAGTCTGACAACCAGTCTGTAAATGTGATTCTGATATCCTATTTACAGAATAAACAATTTCATTTCATATCAAGACTGGTTGTCTGACTTTCGGGCTTCTGACTACCCGTAACGACTGTCAAAGATCTACAAATGAGAGCCGGGCCCATCGGCAACTACAAACATTATTATCATAATTAAATTGATTCCATGTAACATATGAAAAACAATCATGATAACTCAACAAACAAACAGACAGATTAACTTTCATAGATCAGTGATTCCGATTGACTCTCATCCAATTGATATGAAATACTTTCAAGGTTTAACTTAATGAACAATTTTCAGTTTAAATACCGATTAATATTGCGACAGCCGATCACCAACCAGTATTCTGGCTTACGATAATATTATGTCGGCTCGCGGGTATTTTATAGCGAGCTTATAAGAGATTTATTTGTAGGATTAACCGTTGCATGCTTTTGTTTTTTAAAGGGGTTTAGGCTGACGATGTGAAAATGGTGTTCGTTTATATAGATAGGCGATAATCAAGTAATATAGAATAAAAATAGTACATTACTGCCGCGGCTTGCAAAGGGGGCATTGATGGACGATCGTGAAAATGTGTGTACTTTTCTAAAATAATCTGTGGAAATTCAAACTAAGTAAATTAATTATAAATTACATAAACACATAACATCACGCCTTGTTTCCCCGAAGGGTTGAGGTGCCCCTGTAGCAGGTACACCCACATTTCGCCAGTTATGTTTAAGTCCCATGTAATAGGGGGCGAGCCTATTGCCATCAAACGGGCACAAATTCAGACTCCGAGCTGCTACTGAGAAATTTCAGATAGAAAAACTCAATAACACTTTGCCCGACCCGGGAATCGAACCCAGGACCTCATGCTCAGCAGTAGCGCTTGCGACCACTAGACCAACGAGGCAGTCATTAATTATAAATTATATATTAATTATACGACAATTTTTCACGCGTCAATATGTTCATTTGATTCTTTTTACTTTAGACAGCTCTATTTGCAAGCCAAATCGAATTTAAAAACTAGACTGGTTTATAGTTATGACTGGATATCGTCATTTTTAGTATCATCATCTTCGTCGTCGAACACGGCTAAACTCTCCAATTTAGCAACTAGGTACCTACGCACCTATCACCCACCTGTCATATATCTTTAATGGGTTTCTGTAAGTATACGCTATAACGTCTACCTACCTTACCTATCACCTAATATGCCTTTAGTACTAAAAGTGATCAATTAGGGTGACCCCTTAATTGGTCTGGCATGGGGTGCGCCAAATTCTCCCCTCAAGGGTTCCAAAAATATGCGTGGAGACTTACTTCATAGGATACATCTTAAACTTTTATACGTTTTCGAAAACGTCGAAAACGACTCTAACGATTTCGATGAAAGTTGCAATATTGGGGTTTAGGGGGGTGAAAAATCGATCTAGCTAAGTCTCATATCTGGGAAAATTCGTTTTCTCCGTATTTTCACCCGAGCAGAGCTCGGTCGCCCAAAGTTTAGAACAAGATGGCTACCTTAGAATAATGACATGGCAGCATGGAATTAGTATGTACTATACATGGGATTAGTATGAACTATCCTATATACTATTAAATGAGCATTCTCTATTTTCACCAGAGCAGAGCTCGGTAGCCTAGATACTATGTATTATATGAGAAACATAACTACTTTCTTACTTATTTTTTGTACGTTCTCTAGATATTGTAAACTAAACCTAAATCTAGACGGCTAGAAACTTATAATATATTTTGAAAAAGTCTGTCTGTCTGGGATCTTGAAACAAAACTTCAAGGTGAGAAGTAGTAAAAGTGTTGGATATAGCAAGCAGACAGTTCGTATAAAATGTTCGGAAGAATTCACCAAAGTCTGGTCTAGATTCAGCTGAAAATCTAACATTTATAGGAAGGTTTGTAGTAGTTGTCTGCTGAAGGTAGTGGGGCAATTTAGTTCATAAATTCAATACAATCAATAATAGGTATATTAAGAGAGTTTTCAAAATAAAGTCATTGCTTGTATTTACTTAAAAAAATCGAGATACACAAAAGTAGATCAGACAACATGGTACGCGTGTATGGAGTTATTTTAATTGAGAAAATTGTCAGTGTAAGAGGTAAAATCAACCCATTAAGTTTAACACATGCATCTTTGTTTATTAGGAGAATTATCTGAAAATGTAATAAAATAAAAAAAAGCTTATAAAAAGAAAAATATTATGTCACTATATTCTAGTGAACGCAGTTGATCAATACATGCCAAAAACTGTACACTCATTTTCTACACTACTTTTTAACACTGCATCATGCACCCTTTTCCGCCCCTGCACCAAAAACAAAAACACATCTAATACGTTATCCACGGTAAGATATCCCGGTTATAAAAGGGGGATTAATTATAATGAATATTTTCACAAAACGCCCGCGTAGCTCGCTGGTCAAGGTGCTGTACTGTACCTACCTAGCGTCATATAGGTAGGTAGGTGCGCCAATCGTTGGGAACAATTTGATTGAAAGTTTAATACGTTGTCGACCACGACTGGCTTTCAATTTTGAAGTATTGACTTTTTGTATGATAGGTCAAGGGGAGGGGATATATCGGTGTTTGCAGATAGACGGGTACATCGGCTACTGGTTATGATTTGTGAATGTTTTGGCGGGAACGTATTTGTCTATCGGCGGCCATTTTGGGTAAAATAAATGAAATATGTATGTGAGCCTTTTAATAGTGGTTGTTTTGTGATAAATTGTAGAGTTGCAGCTACTGTTACCAAACGAAAGCTCCAGTTAGTGGAAAGTTAAAGAATTTTTTGTTATTGAATATCTTACTTTCATCATAACGGAACATTTATTTCACTGAGAATTGTGGCCAACCATGTCTCGATCTCAAGTTAAAAAAAACAGTACCTGGGCGACCGAGCTCTGCTCTGTTGAAAATAGAGAATGCTCATTTCTTAATAGTATGGGATAGTTCATACTAATTCCATGTAAAGTACATACTAATTCCATGCAGCCATAATAGTAGGTACTTGCTAATTCCATACTGTCATGATAGTAGGTACTTACTAATTCCATGCTGACATGTCATGTGCATGACATTCTAAGGTAGCCACCTTGTTCTAAACTTTGAGCGACCGAGCTCTGCTCGGGGTAAAATACGGAGAAAACAAATTTTCTCAGACATGAGACCTAGCTAGATCGATTTTTCACCCCCGTAAACCCCTACATTGCAATTTTCATAGAAATCGTTAGAGCCGTTTTCGAGAACGTGATTGCAAATATATGTAAATATACAAATATTTCTCATTTAATAGTATTAAAAAAAACATAATTACTGTGTACCTATTTAAGTGCCTGTTTTCGTCATAACAATATTGAATATCCGTAAATACGATAATTAGTTCAGCTATTATTCAACAACTGAGGTGTGTAATTCATTTGAGCATTATAACTATTAATTGGTGCATAATTATTATGGATTAGTGAGGAATGTTCAGTAAACTGTATATTGTTGTGAATAGGTAATTGAAATGGATCCACATATTCGTGAGTAGGTATTCTTCTTTGTTAAACCGATGAAGAATGCGTTCGATGCCCTAGCTGTTGGGTTGGGTTAGGTTATTCTGCTATATTAGAGGCCTAAATAATATATTTAAAAAAAAATGTTGACGTAACTATTATATTTTTAATGAAAAATTAAATAACATTATTGTTAAAATAAGTTTAAAACGAAACGCAGCCGTTTTCTGTTTTTGAAAATGTCTGCTTTATCGCTATTGCCTATGGCGAATAGTCGAATACTCGCCATAAAAAAGGAATACAAAAAAAAGTTTATTTATTCTCAAATAATAATATAGCTTATTTATTTTCTGAGGCAGGTTTGATTTATGAAAAAAAGCGCAACCGACTTGATTCCAATTGGGACTTTAAATATTAAATTAAAAAGCCTAACTATAATTAACTTCAACATTACAGATTTTTGGAAGATTATCAAAAGTTTAATTATTTTTTTATTTAGGGACAACTATTCGCCGAATGTCAAAAAATAGACACTATTATTCGGTATTCAACGAAAAATAAAAAAGATGTGTAATGCCGAATATCGAATAATAGCGAGTATTCGCGGCATCTCTAATTAATACAGATTATGGCGAGATTAATAGGGTCAGTATTAATCTCATAAAAGCTGTATTAATGATGGTGGAAAACAAAAAAAACCTTTTAATTAAGGCTCGAAGTAGAAAAAAATATGCTTTTAAAAATTCAATATTTTTGAAAATTCCTTCTTTTTTTCGCTTTCAGTTCAACTATGTTTCTACGGGCAATGATGCAAAAAAGTAGTATATTCATATAAAGTTGGCAACCCTATGGATTCTTCTTCATGTCACGTATCGACACGAAAGAAGAATAAAGAGAATGCATAACAAATAGCAATTTTGAATGTAGACGTATGCACATACCTATAAGATTCGCCTTTCACGGAGGCTTTATATATTTAAACCTTTGACTTGGTTTCTAGATAGTTTTTGACACAACACTTTCATCACCTCGAAAAGTGCCCGTGCCCATAAACATTTAAATAAAGAACCATTGACAAAAAAAATATACGGGAAAATCGTAAAATGAAAACTCAAAAAAAGGCAATACACGGACGTACAGAAACTATTGAATAGTCTATGAAGTTCGATCTACTCTGCAGTCAGTTCGTTAGGCCTGCAGCGTGGGTTTTAGATCGCTGACTTTTTTACTCGCTCAATTGGTAAATTATACACGTGCTGTGGTAGCTGGCAGCCGAGAACGAGTGCTGGATTCCTTTGAATGCATTTTCGAGAGTCATTTACTGTGTGACACTGGCAATGTGGATTTTTGTACGATGGGTTGCGTTGGGTCGAAAAGGTTTTGAAATTAGAATGCGTGTATGACTGTTCTGTGATTCTGAAGGGTTGGAAATAGTGTTCTTGTTAAAGTGAAACTTCTTAGGCGGCGATTCGATAATTTGACGAGAATAAGGGATCTCGATCTCGCGGACTAAATGGCCACACAACCACGATCAGTGGTCGCAGTGACTAGATAAACAGTAGAAACCGATACGAATCCCGCACTTGGTCGCAATGGCCGGCCACGACTGGCCGGAGTCGTGGCCGTCTAGTGCGCGAGATCCCTTAAGAGTGAAATTTGAAGAACGCGTCACGCTTAGTCACGTTTCGTTACATGAGAGAGAAGAAAGATATCTCTCTCTGCCTCAGACTAAATCTGTCTTATTCTTTATTTTTTAATAAGTTTCACTTCTATCACGTGTACGGTGCTGCACGCGCAAATTTTAACCCTACCGATGTCTTTGCTTTTAAATAATAAAACCTGCCTAGTGCCTATTACTGTCACACTACAGGACTAAGCCCTCTTCTCATACAGATAATCACGAGCATTGATAACCACGCTTACTCAAGATGGATTGGTAATTTCAGATTTATATCAATTATAATTCCAGGATTCCTCACTATACACTATTTTTTACCGTTCCTTTTATACAATGTCTAGCACAGTGGTCGGCAAACTCATTAGTCAATAGAGCCAAGTATCAATACTATAACGACTAAGATTTTTTATAAGAGCCAATCCTTTCTGTATGTCTCAATACACTTTTCTTAATCTCTCTCTTAAACTCTCACAATATTTTTCTTAATCTCTTAAAAATCCTAACCTCTATCACTCCACAACGCTTTCTAAAATTAACTTTTTGCTAAAAAGTAGGACATCTTACTTATTAACAAGTTAACCTTTGCCACCACCAGGAGTTAGGAGTACTGTGAGAGGAATTTGTGAATGTGTTGTTACCTGCTTTTATTTTATTTAAGTTTTCATGTTTTTATTTTGTACATTTTAATGTGTGTAAGGCATAATTGTCTCTTTTATAATTTTAGTTACTGTAATTGGTTTTAACACAACCGTTGTTGCTAAATAAATAAATAAACCTTTGAAATTTTTTAAAGGTAGATCAGATTTTTCGATGTCCTGTAAATTTTTGGTGAAAATACTTCGGAAATAAATCTTTGAAATATAGTTGGATTTTGGAATAAAATCCGTTAAAATATCTTGTTTAATGACCGAAACCCCGACCCCAGCGTGTACGCGCTCGCACTCATCGACATTTGTACAGAGCCGCACTTTATAGTAAAGATTCACATGCGGCTCGCGAGCCGCGTCTTGCCGACCACTGCTCTAGTCAGTCCTTTGAACATTCTCAAAAACTTCTTCAGAAGTATGCATTCAATTCATTATCACGTATCACCTTGCCCTGTAATGAGAAAACGCTTGAAGCTTATGAATTATAATCGCAGACACGTCATACCTTCCCTTCTCAATAAAATACCTTTCAAAAAGTTCAGAACTTTAAACTTCTGAATTCACTTGAAAGGCATTAATTAATCATTTTTAATCCAAATAGTTGAGCGAAGTTGAGCGCTGGCATTTCGCGGCATTCCATTAGACCTGCATATGATCGTCGTACGCTCCATTGAAGGAGTTTTTCCACCCATAAAACTTTATCCCATTAGAGCAGGTAAGAATGGGTTAAGTTAAAGGTGGCAGGAGGTGAAGCGAGTGGGGAGGCGGTAGGCCGTGTGACGTCATGAACACTGAGAAATTGTTTCTTATTTTCCTACTATCGTGTCAATCCTACTATCCTACTTTATTATTATTTATAAAATAATTATAATATAATCCTACTATTCCTACTCTCTATCTATCGTCTATTATCTATATATCTATAAGATGCATATTGTTAAACATGTATATTGTTTATTTTTGTTCTTAATTTAATTTAAATTATGTATTCAGAGCACTACGTACTCGATAATGTGTAAGCTGGTTACCTGTAATTGAGTGTGCGTTACAGGATAATATATTATAACTAAGTTTTACTATTGTAAAAGATAACAATTGTAATGAAACTCGTTGGTAATCCTTAAATAAATAAATAATTAAGAATACTATAAATGCGAAAGTTTGTGAGGATGGATAGATGTTTGTTACTCTTTTACTCAAAAAGTACAGAACAGATTTGGATGAAATTTGGTACACAGATAGTTTATAACCTGGATTAACACATAGGATACTTTTTATCCCGATATTCTCACGGGATCGAGACTTATGTGAGTAAAACCGCAGTGTGCTGCTAGATGGATATAATATCGATTTATTATCTCATTCATTAGTAGTTTTGTTTCGTGTTGAAGACAGTTCTAGTATTTTTGCATTTGGCCTTCCATGTTTTGTGTCATTTTTTGTCTTAAGAATATCCGTATCATATTTCGTGGTTTGTGTGCTAATAACATTGGGTGACTTTTGTGAGCATCGCAGTCGCTAAAAGTTTTCACACCTAAAATTTTGCAATACCGAAGAATTGATCGATTTTTCACATGATTCCGCTACATCTCCCCACTTAAACTTAACCCTAAAGCGCTTAGTGGGCGCCGAGGCTTGGTTTAATTAAAAATACCTACGAAGGAGGTGCGACCAACTTCATTTGCTGCCGCGATTAATTGAACTGGAATAAAGCTTTCGCAGGTGCCCGATAGTTCCTCTTTGTGCAGCCGTACGAACATCGTTCCTTTTGTTTTCTCACTGGAGATAAATTAGGCTTTTGAGAACTTCTCTGTCGGCGGAGTCAGGGTTAAATGCAAATGGAACATTTTTTTAATCTGTCCTTTAGTGCTGGTTTGATATGGCTGTTTTTTGGACCTGTCGAGTATAAGTAGGACACAGGTGGTTTGTAAGTGCTTTGCATAAGTATGACGAAATGAGGTAGATTTTTTTACTTTTAGAGCGATGAGGATGAGTCTGGAGTTTGATGAGGTCGCTCTGTGTGGGTTTCATGATGAAAAACATATTTAAAGTTGAGTTTCTGTTGACGCTTTAAGCGTACCAAAAGCACAATTTTGCACGGCTTAAGGCCTCGAGTAATTATGTCCTGTAGTAAAATGCGGTATTATATTGAGTTGATGATTTCTTTTATGGAAAAGTCCGAGAAGTAAATTATAACCACCTTTTTCATACAAATAAAAAGTCATTTATTCAATATAGGCTGTGAATTGGCATTTTTTGAATGTCAAAATTACATAAGACAGTCTCCCAAAAACGCCCAACAAAATAACACTTCTAGTAAAATTCTCTGTCTATATGTCTTTATACTCTCAACAATCTGCCTAGCCTTTAACAACTATGTTGGGGTCGGCTTCCAGTCTAACCGAATGCAGCTGAATACAAGTATTTTACATGAAGCGACTGCCTATCTGACCTCCACAACCCAATAACTGGGTAATACGATATCCCTTGATACAGGGGCGTAGCTACCGCCGTATCTGCCGTATCAATTATACGGGGCCCCTGGGCCACGGGGGCCCCCGACGTGCGTAAGCAAAAATTAATAAAAACTTCCCAAATTCATCATCAGCTATAAATGATTTAATAAATCAGTTTGCCGAAAAAAAGGCAAGGAGACTGTATATTTAATTTGAATTGTTTGTAAATTTTTTGGAAAAAGTGACGATGATATTTCTTTTAATTTAATGCAAATATTTTTTTTTCTTTCGTGAGAAATCTTTACCCTTCATAAGGGCCCCCAAACAAATTTTTATATGGAGCCCCGCCAAGGCACGCTTCGCCACTGCCTTGGTAAGACTGATTGTCCGACTTTCGGACTTCTGACGACCCGTAACGACTGTTAAAGATCCACGAATGACAGCCGGGACCAACGGCTTAACGTGCTTTCCGAGGCACGGAGGAGTCTCGGTATGTAAAAATGGTCACCCATCCACGAAACAATTGACCCGTGTGGCTGTTATATTGCTTAACCACGAGCTCCTCCCTCCGTCTTTATACTATTAACACTCCCAGAATATTCGCCACTCAACAAATGCGAGTCTTTTACCAAACAGTGTGTTATGAAATTAGGGCACAAAGTAACACACGGGACAATAGTCTAAACATTAAAATATAAACCGCTACCCACAAGTTAGTTAACAAAGGCAAGTTTAATTAAATCTAGTTAACTTGAACATATGAGAACACCGACAACACTATGGTTTAGTCAGTTGTTGTTCAATTCGTTCAGTTTGGAGTTGAGTTTTAGAGAAAATATGATATGCAACTTGTGTTTAAAAATTCAAAATATTTTATTTCACATAAACCTACAAGAGCACTAATGAAACGTCAGAAGCTAGGTGCACGGTTCCAATTGGTCGCTTCCTATGGAAAAGAGCCGGCAAGAAACTCCTCGGTTACTCTTTTCAAAATAAATGGTTTCTACAATGTTTTCAAATTACAGTGTTAATAAATATGGGAGGACAGTGTAGTCCTATCAACAAGTACCAGGTACTTAGTAAAATAGAAATTGGTCCACAAGTCTACAGCCTACAAAGTTCTCACATTCACAAAATCTAAAAGAAAAGAATCTACATAAAAGATAAACAAAATAATAAAAATAAGGACCTATTTAAACCAAATGACATGATTGCCACTACAGCTGTAACAAATCTAATTTTAGTAAAAAAATATAGAAAATTGTAGGTATATAATGTCAAAAACAAAAGAGAACCTTAAACCTAACATCATACAGGATGGTAGAAAAATTATCAAGTGAATTTAGATTTAGCGCGAACCACGTTCAAGAGCTGTCAATGTCAAAACTGTTCTGGAATATCGACTCTGACAGTTCTCAAACGCGGTTTGGAAGTCCTGTAGTGCTATTCTGTAAAAATCTCACCATGATATCTTAGGTGAAGTGAGCTGCCAATAGTGTCAATCCTTAGCAACTGACAGCTCACTCCACGCTCACTTCACCTAATATACACTGTGAGATGGTTACAGAATAGCACTACTGATCGCGTTCAGTTTCATATTCATAGGCAAAATTCACCCTAAATCTAAATTCGCTTGAATATGCGGCGATGGTTTTCATAAAACAACAGCTTTGTGATGATAGGTGCATAAAAGTGATCATCCTTTTGAAATAAATAGCGAAAATTCCGTATGATTCTCATTTGCCTATGTAGCGCCTATCCCATATAGATTCTGGTACTGTAAGCGCTGGGCGCCCTACCTACAGTCAACCAAAAGTATAAGCAATTAAGTTGCTAAATAAGACTCCTTTTTAAACTAAATAAACAAAAAGACAAGCAGTGGTGGCCCAGTGGTAACGGCTGCGACTTACGAGTTGTAGGTCGTAGGTTCGAACCCAGACAGGCGCTTTACTTTGTGTAAATTATTTCATCACCACTGCTCTCAAAATTCAAATTCAAAATTTTGAATTTGACCACTGCTCTCAAAACGGTGAAGGAAAACATCGTGAGGAAACCGGCATGTCCTAGAACCGAAAATTCGAAGACATGTGACATCTACCAACCCGCACTGGGCCCGCGTGGTGGATTACGGCCCACTCCCTCTCACAGAGAGAGAGGCCTGTGTCCCAGCAGTAGGAACATTTATAGGCTGATGATGAAACAAAAAGACGAGGTACAGCATTCCAACCAGTGCACAATGTGAATCTTAATATTTCGGATACAAGACGAAATCTTGATGACAATTCCAGGTTATATTTTTTTGGTTGGCCACTTAAATAATATTGTAAATGCGAAAGTGAGTTTATTTATTTTTTATGCTTTCACGCTAAAACGGCTGAACAGATTCGGATGAAATTTGGCACATGGGTAGACCATGACCTGGAGAGGACATAGGCTACTTTTCATTGTGGATCGCAAACGAAGTCGCGGGCAACAGCTAGTTAAATAATACATGATGTGACCATATTTAACCTCTATGTTAGAAAAAATAAATCTATTGTAAATACTTTTTATTAAAAAACTATTTTTAACTAAAAGTTCGTTACCCGTCTAGACGTACCTTTTGTTAATTTATTTTTAGTTTCTGAGTGATTTGCTTTAACAAGTTACAGAGGGCAACTGAGTAGCTTTTAGTTTTGGATACAAGATTAAAATGTTTTATGGTTCAGAGAAAAATAAAATGTGGTGCTGTAAAACTTGATTAAATTATTACAAAAGGTATCGTCCAATTTCATCTAGCATTTAGGTATTATTTAACTCGCTCAAAATCATTTTACTGTAAGTACTAGGTATGGTCGACCTCGTAATTTACCACTTTTGACATCAAATCCTAGTAACTTCAAACTTCACTATGGGCAAATTCCACCATGAACCTAAACGCGATCAGCACATGTACAAGAACAACACCAATTTATCTCGTCTGCTCGACGTCCGTATGTCACTGCAGGGATCCAGCAGAATATCAGCGTCAGGTATATGTGCCTGACACATGCTGACTGCCATTTGGTGCAATCTTGAGACGCACATGAGAAGTATGTCATGTCATAATGTCACTCCATTTCTATACGTACTTATGTTTTTTCTTTTTTTGTATATTGGCATCTTGCTTGATGCTTCTATATAAATTCATGTACAGACGCCAGCACATCAAGCTACCCGAAACTGTAAATTTTTCCCAATCAACTTTGAATCTTAAACTTCAGCGATAATGTTGAAAATCTATTAAATAAATTTGACAGATTGTTGTAGCTTGATGTGCTGGCGTCTGTACCTAATTTGTTGTCATTTAATTGAGCTTATGTGTGTCTTTTGTGTGCACTGAATTTTTTTTTTTATCTATCTAAACTGCGTTCAAGAGCTATCCAGTGTCAATATTCCTCAGCAATGATGACACTGACAGTTCTTGAACGTGGTTTAAATGTGTTGATCGCGTTCAGTTTTATTGATGAATTTTGCCCCAAGTGTCACATCCACAAATAGACCTTTCCTTTTTAACACGCTTTTAATAGGTCGACCTGTATGTAACTAACTATGTAATGGAATCTAAGGTAACTAATTTAACCATCTTCCAATGGTCGTAGCGTAATGAAAATTGGCACCTGTATGTAGTTCTGATGACAATACAATAATATGGTACTGTCGAACTGATCTGATGATAGAGCCGGAAGATATGAACTGGAACTTCATGATGGAACTTCATGATGGAAAATCGTACCATAGCTGTTTTGGATTTCTGGTTCTGGTTTCAGGGTCTGATGATGAAGCCGGAAGATAGGCACTGGCATTCCATGATGGAATATCGTATCATAGTCGTGTTTGCACTTGTGAGAAAGGCCACGTAATGGACTTTGAACACGATTAGATTTCAAGCGTGTTTTTCTAGTGTTATTTAAACTATTAATTTATTATGACGTGCAAATAAATTTGAACCTTTGAGTGTTAAAACAATTACGGTATTGACTTTTATACCTACTAACAGGTTTATTTTTATTTTATCATTTAATTATATCAATATTACAAACCTACTAAGGACTGCGAATGTGAAGGGCAAATCTCACTAGTCATTTCACAATTGTGCACACCCCAGTTCATACAGTATATACTTACCTCTTGACCTCGTTTCTTTAAGTGACGTCAAAGCTAATTACAATCTAAAATTTGAACGTCTCACGCATGGTTTCCGTGGTGTAGCGGTTATCACATCTGCCTAACACGCAGAAGGCCCCCGGTTCGATCCCGGGCGGAAACATAGCTTTTTGTTTTTTCATTCAGTTGCATTTTTTTTTTCACTGTCGACTAATTTTATCTTAAGACGCAGATATATGACAGTGACCTTGAATGGAATGACCTTGCCTGTTCTGTACTGAGCTCACGCAAAGCGTCGTACGTCCAGTCGGTAATAGGACTCGCCCATCAAGGAGCGCTGTCCCAAATTAGACTCATTATTCATTTATTATACATAAAAAAACGGTATTTTAATAAAACACGTATACAAAACGATCAATAATTAAATTATCTTTAAAATGGTGAAGGTTTCAGAAAAATACGCTCGATAGATTTTGCGTGATTCTCAGTTTTGTATCCGCGTTAGACATAACTTTACAAAAAACATAATCTAAAATATTCCTTTAATAAGTTATTCAGATAATGCTGTAATTTAACACATATTTTTTCCAAATCATTAAAGCTACTCGTTGAGACGTGACCTTCAATATACAATCATTGAAAGTCGGTTATCGTCGCCTTATTAATATTAACTTTTACTTTATTTTTCCTACGAATAAATTCAAAACCATCAATCAGATATTTTATGAAAAAATCACACCCGACGAGTGGGTGTGATTTTTCCAGGACCTAAAAACTTAATAAACTGAACAATACACATTCGTATCACAAAACGCATGACACGAACACGCCGCTCAGAGCGCAGCTGACACGAGTGTACTTCGCTTTTTCAACGGACGTGCCTCGGACGGTCTATTTCCAAATCGGCCGCCTCTCGTGTTGATTTTTCTTGGAACACTCCGACCAACGTGCAACGGTGCTACATCTAGTGCATTCTGTCCAGCGTGATGGTGAAATAAAAGCGTGTTTCTAGTTCGGAATGGAACTTTTGGAATACTGAAAGCCGACTGTGTCTTGTGAAAGAAGAAAACATTTTTGCTTGTGATTTTGCTTCGATTCTAACGACGCTTGAACGTGGCGGCCGACGTGATGAAATAGACGATTATAAAATAAAAGAAAACTGCGTATTCAATGGTAGCTTCAAATAACACTGTGGCAGTCCACAAGGCTCTTTGCTAAGCAAGATAATTAAACTGAAAATTCTAAAAATACATATTTTCCTACTCTAAAAACCTTCACAGACACGAGGCAAATGAGAGAATAAATTCAACCAGTACAAGACATTCGTACTTACGTTAGTTATTCAATACGGATACTAGCCACCTAATTTTTGTATTCCCCGAATGTATTCGCATTCAATGATAATAATTTATTCAATGCCCGTACGGCGTCAGCAATGGGATTTGTATGTGTTGATGTAGTTAATATAATAGTGACATAATTGGGAACTAATGCTGGGAATTAGTGGTGTAATGGAGTTAGAGGATTAGCTGTTCGATAATTACAGAGCAACACTATTGTGTTTGACGATATTTTGCTTATTACATTGTCACGTCGTGTAGAATACATAGGTACCTATTGTATTGGACACATCTGTTTGTGTGTATGTACAAGAGTATCAGTAGTAGCCTTTGAGGGTAGATGTTAAAATAGCCTCTACGAGTAGCAATACTTAAATGTGCTTCTGGCGAATTTTGGGCAGACCCGCTACCACATTGCTGAGAGACATTTGACCAGCACGCTTAGCTTGAGCACAATAGAAACGGGTTTTGTCGACCGAAGAATAGACAAAATAACAGATTGTGATTGTTTATCTAAGAATAAGAAGAAAAAGAAAGAAGAAGAAAATACCTTTATTTGCGGTAAACATGACGCAAAGGATAAAAAAACACGTAAATGACAAATTGGGGAAAATATGCGTCACATCCATGCAAAACGGTCATCGCTTAGCATAATACTGCGACCCCATGCGAGACAGAGCCTCAGTACTGGTTTTCAGCAACAGCCGGCGCTGTCGTGAAAAGCGAAGTGCATATGAACGGCGCAGGGGCCGCACATAATATTAAAAAAATCTTTGCAGTTTTGTAACCAAAATTACATTTTGTTTGCCCTGCTCTGAACGATACAGTATCGGTATACATCCATCACCCGTAGTCACGATAAAGATCCTAAACTTCTCTGTATGCCGTGTTACGTGCACATTTAGCTTTACAAATGTGTATCCTACACGTCGATATCCCTTACTGAATATAAATAAGGCTTCAATTGATATTGGCGTATTTCTTAGAACTAGGAATGTAAGTTGTAAGTGCGTGATCGTGGGGCATGAAGAGAAAATTGATAGGCACAAGTGTAATAGATGCGATTGGTTGAAGTGAGGTCATATGTTTATTTATAAGTAAAATGTTTGGGTTTAACCCTGAAAAAAAAAAACAATATATAAAAAGTTTGTATAGAATTGAGAAGCGATGAAAATTGTGACTTGACAAAACGCTATGTTTCCGCCCGGGATTGAACCGGGGGCCTTCTGCGTGTTAGGCAGATGTGATAACCGCTACACCACGGAAACTATGAACAGTAATTTAAAATTTAGTGTCACTATCGGATGATAACATCCTCTTTGTTTTTATAAGTTCTTGTAGTTACATTATTAGCCTACAATAAATTTTGTATTATCGATGAATAATTTCGATAACTTTATCTTTATTATATTCAAGCCGTGGGGTATTCCAAATTTATTGCCAATTTATGACCATAATAATAATTTATGATTGTAATAATCTCTTAATCCATGCCAAAATGATAATTGTCATGTGTGTTGATTATGATCCCATCAAAAACATAAATGTGAAAATGGGAGCCAAATTCCATAAATATGGTTGTCGAGTTCGCCGACAAAAGAATTGAAATCTAAATGGGTGCCAAGTTCTGTAGATAATCCTGAAATTTATTTATAAGAACATGCAACTTTCTAAAATAAAATTAAAACACAAATTCTTGTTTTTTCTGCTATAACAATGTTTGCTATTTAAAAATATTACTTCTTAAATTTGAACAGTCGAATTATTTACACAAAGCACTTAGGATAAATTGAAGCTCAAGATTTGACTTGGCTAGTTTTTACATACAAGTTATCTTATATTTGGCTAATCAATTTATCATCTTTATATTTGTCTACAGTGTCGCGGTGCAAAAGAACTAAAACAAACAGGGTAACTTTTTTATGCTGGTGTGCATTACAGCTACGTCTTACACTCGCGCCACGTCATTGTGCTGTAATTTTACTTTTTTAGTGTGCGTGCATTAAGCGGCTAACAGTTGGACGCTATTTTTTTATCGAGTTTACAGCTTTGACTGTCTACCTAGGCATATTTAATTATTATTATTTAATTTTAAGTAGGCACTCAACATCAAATAAGTAATTCATGATGTGCTTACCTGTAAGAAATTTGTACACTAGTGTATAAGTTTATTGCATGTATCTCATATCTTTGTATCGGTGTATTTAATTGTTGGTGAGCCAAATAAATAAAGTAAAATATTCATATCTTTGTTCTTTATGTTATGCGCAAGTTACTGTTTCTTATTGTAACTGTTTACAGCTTTGACTGTCTACCTAGGCGTATTTATATATTTGTTCTTTATGTTATGCGCAAGTTACTGTTTCTTATTGTAACTATAAGGTCAAAATATCTTCTTTCTCTAAAATTTCAGCTTGCTGGTAAAAACTAGCCAAGTCAAATCTTGAGCTTCAATTTATCCTAAGTGCTTTGTGTAAATAATTCGACTGTTCAAATTTAAGAAGTAATATTTTTAAATAGCAAACATTGTTATAGCAGAAAAAACAAGAATTTGTGTTTTAATTTTATTTTAGAAAGTTGCATGTTCTTATAAATAAATTTCAGGATTATCTACAGAACTTGGCACCCATTTAGATTTCAATTCTTTTGTCGGCGAAGTCGACAACCATATTTATGGAATTTGGCTCCCATTTTCACATTTATGTTTTTGATGGGATATCATTACTTTTTGTAAAGAAATTATTATTATTCGTCAATCAAACGTGATCTATTAAATTCTTTTTGTAAATATGCGTAGCAATATTGTGTAAGAATGTAGGTATTTCTTTCGTAACAATTGTTACAATTTTCCGCAATGATGTCAGATCGCTGAGCCGGCGCGGCAAGTATTATTATTAAAAAAAACGTGTACAGTCGGGGAGCCTTATGTCGTATGGTATTTTACTGTGGGGTCGGGCTGCCGACATTGAATCCATCTTTATTTTGCAAAAGAGAGCTATCAGAGCCATTTATAATCTACGTCGCCGCGAATCTCTCAGGAAACTTTTTAAAAGGATTAATATTATGACGGTACCTTGCCAATTCATTTATGAAAATATTATGTATGTAAGGAAAAATCCACATCTCTTTAATAAAATAAGTGATAGACATAATTTTAATACTAGAAATAAAGATAAACTAGATCAACCATTTTTTAGATTATCTTAAGTACATACATCTTTTATGGGGTACTGTGTTAAATGTTACAACAAAATACCTTGTGACATTTTGCAATTAAATGAAAGAAAATTTAAAACTCATATTAAAAATACACTTTGTAAACAAGCATATTACAAATTAGAGGATTATATCCAAGATAAGAGTGCTTGGAAACATGCTGGTCCTGCTCCATAGGACAATTTAGAATCAAGACAAAATCAAACTGTTTGCTAATTTAATTGTAAAATTTATTACTTTGTGTTTTATGACATTGATTTTACATTCTGTGATTACTTCCTCACACACTGACTTATTAATTGTAAAATTTTAGGAAAATCGTCTACTTTTACAATGTTTGTAAATATGGGAGCACCATGTATCTATCACATATTAAATTATCTGTCGTTGTTTCATTTTTAATTATTTTTACCTATTGTGGTATAGTAATTTTATTCTAGGTGCATCGTCTTCACATATAATTATTATTTAACAAATGTACGTACATATACAAACAATTGTAAAACATTTTAAAAGAGTAACGGTGGAGTTTCTTGCCCATTCTTCTCCATACGAAAACTACCTTTTGGAAGGGGCGAATAGAATCAATTTTATTATTTTGTAATTTTTGACGTTCAAAAGTGCCATACATGGGCCTATTTGAAATTAATGATTTGACTTTGACTTTGACCCCGTCAGGAACAAAGTTCCTTGTCACGTATGATTTAATTATTTAATTTTTACAGCCGCCCCTTTTTTTTTTTAAGTATCTTCTCCCGCTCTGGGCGGAGCGGGAGGGCGTATCAGACTCTTACTGACTAAAACCCACCCGTGTTCCTTCGGTTGCCCTGTTGCCGGGGGCCACGATGTCCCTATCGGTTTTCTGCAAACCCCCGACAGGCATTGGCCCTAGCGGATCCCGTCATTTCTGCTGACATCTCTTTGAGGCGCGCGTGGAACACAACGCGCCGTCGACCCGGGCTTGGTCCTTATCGGACGGCGAGCTACCCATTGCTCACCGTTCGCAAGCCCGCGCCTACGGTGGCCGGAAATCGGCTCGCGATTCCCGCCCCGGGCGTCTCCTCCTGCAGCGGTTAGGGGCGTGAGGGCGCGAACTTTGCCTCTACCTCACGCGTTCCGCCTCCTCCTTCGCGAGCATTACCGCTTCGCAGAAGGAGGTGACGGCCTGCCATTTCCTCTCGCTCCGTACCATGGCCTGAACCAGGGCCGGACGCGAGAGATCACCGCCGCCGTTGCAGCCGCCCCTTGGATTTACATTTTGACCTCACTATGGACTTAACTATTCGTAAGTTTATATAAAAAATTAAACGACAATAGTCCCTAAAACAATAGTCATACGATCTATCAATTCAAAAACGTCTCAAGCATAGTACCAACCTACCAACTACCTTGAACATACCAACCTGACGTTTGTAACAACGTTTTTCGAGATCAGAGAATGAATGAAATGAATTCACTGCCGCCTAACATTAGGGACCAAGATTTTGACACGTGACACATCAGTTGACTCGACGGGGTGTTTTGAATTCAGTCATGAAATTCAGGAATTTACATCAACTTTTGGCATTCGAATCAAAAATGTATAGTTAGCTGTCAAATTATAAGACGCTGGAGATCAGCGCCATCTGAAGTGAGCAAGTGGCAGTTTTTAACCCCATTTGAAAATTTGTCGTCATGACTGTCATTTTCATGGTTTTCGGGAGATAGTGCTGATATCGAATTAGATGGACATTCTGGATTTTAAGATGGCGGCTATTCCAAATAATAATAATATTGTAGATCAATTGTTATAGACATCAATTTCATGCCAATACATGCCAAAACTTGATAATCAAAATCCGTAAAAAAACGGACTTCTTAATTTCGTCAAGTTCGTCTGTCCGTGCGTCCGGATGTCATACAGTCATTTAACATGGAGACTATTTACACTCTATCGATGAAAATTTTGAAAAAGGTGTATTTTTTGCACCGTTAAACAATGGTGTAGTGAAATTACGATAAACATAATAGTGGGGGTGGCATTCTCCATACTTACATATAACCGAGAGATGAAAAAAATCTATGCATATAAAGCGTGTATTGTTGGATCTCATAATTAAAATGTTAAGATGTTTCTAAGTGACTTTGCTTTTGAAGTCAATAATTTTTGAGATACAGTTTATTTTCGGTTACAACCGCAGAATTAACTTTGTTTGTTATAGTTTTTTCGAGAAATACAAACTTATTTTTGCAGTCGATAAAATTGATACTATGCAATGTTTATGCGTAAATATTCATCCCAATTACGGAACCCTTCACTGTGCGTAGTCCGACATACACTTGGGCAGTTTTTTTTAAATTTCGTTTTGAAACTACCTCAAAAATAAACAATTTCTATTACTCGAGTAAGATTATCCTATTAAAAACAAATACTATCAAACTCATACAACTAAAAAAAATGATTGTTGGTTTTATGAAACCACGGTAAAAGTGAAACTTTACACGGTCAGCTGCTGCGAACTATAGGTGCCGCCATATTGGCCTTGGCTGCTCTGACGATCGCCTTTCACTTTATCCCTACTCCGCGGCCGACCGACACGTGACATGCAACACACAGACGAAAAAGTTTGAGACGATGTAATAAAAGTTTCAATTTAAAAATATAGACGTCATTTAAAAGTGTTTGCGGAATACCTACCTAATTTATATAATTAATTTAACATCATTCCCAAACAAAATTTTCTTAAGCCTACCTAAAAAATGTATACTAGACATTCTATATCAGAAAGTATCAAAAATAAAATCCACAGTAAATAATTGTCCAATAAATTAAAAATAATTTTGAACAACGTTCCGAATTTAAATTCAAATAAATAGAAACAATTCGGCGCGAAATTCAATAAATGAGGTAAGTATCTATCCTCGTTCTATGTGTTGACTCGTTTTATATTGAATGTCCTAAAAACGATTAAACACTAGAAAAGTATAAATAATTTTTTTAAACAATGTTTATTGTAATTTTTGCTTAACATTAATGCTTAAAACAATTTTATTTTAATTTTCAAGTATAGATTTCAGACATTCGACATAATTATAAATTAATCGAGACAATCAAAATTGAAAAAAAAAAAAACGTTTGGCATAATCGTTTTCGCACATCATTACAATAAAAAAAAAAAACAATGATCGACGATTTTTAACACAAATTGAGTAGTAGTAATGAATATTACGTGTTATTGAACATGTGTTCGTATAATAAGTAAAGATCTGGGCATTTTCTAGTTACTTATAATATTTTTAATCACATTTGTCACATTTAAAGTCGTATCAGATATGTGTATGTGTGTTAATTGTGAAAAGTTAAAATGTAAACACGCACGATTGGCGCGAATCTTCGACTTTTGATATCAAAAACTTCATTACTACTACTTATTTAACTTGAAAAATGGATGAATTCGTCAAATAATTAAATGTTGTAATAGTCGCTGTCCTTATGGTGGAGTTTGGATGTTCGCAATCCCCAATTTTTATGTTTTTTAGCCACGACCTCGACTGTCATCAAAATGGCGATTATCGCATTTACAGACTTGAATTTTATAAAGGTAAATTAATAATCTTGCGTGCTAAATATGAAAGATTTAATGGCATAAACATTATTTTAGCCAACTCTCTTAATTAAAGATGAATAATCTCATTGGCAGCAGCATTTTCAGTGCTTCTATAGGAAGGTTTACTTTAACAAATAACACAACAATACCTAAATACTAAAAACATTTTATTTCTCATAGAATTTAAAACGGCTTCAGCTTCGTTCTCATAACGTAGTCATGGTATGAAAGCAGCGTAGCCAGATTATTGTTTTGATGTATTATGGGTAAATCTTTTACACTCTAGGGTGGCTCTGTTTTTATCATCACTTGCTTGCCTATAAACATCTCTGGTAGCAGCCTCTCTCAGTAAGCATGACAAACTTTATCCAAATGTATACCTAACCTAGAAAGTAAGAAAATACTCTTATTGTTGTTTATTTACTTTTGTATAATAATTATATCACTCATAGTAATTCTGCCATTTTAAAAACACTAACCTGATGACTTCTGTGACTTGCAGTTGACATGCCACATACATAACATAATATGCTTAGATTTTGCTGAGCAAGTAATACTTGGGATAGAGTTGTAGATAATATAATCAATAATGTCAAGTCTTGCAATAACACATGTCATCGTCATACCTGAAAAAGGTAAAAAAAATTACACACATACGACGCGCGACGTACCCCTGACTGAACATAGGCCTTCTACTAATAGGCTGCTAAAATCAATGAGGTTATACAATACGACGGTGTTTATAAATATTTAGAGAACATAATAAACTTACCCAGGGCCATGGAAAGATAAGCAATAGTTCCTCTGGCTTCAATTTAAATTGACAGCATTAAATCGTAACGTAATATAAGTATAAAGTAAATACGGAAAAATAAATTCAAATCAACGTAAAACAAACAGCCAACAATGCCATTGATCTGACAGATTTTTTTTGACAGTTTGACATTATGCATGGTGTCAGTGTTACCAGGTTTAATTATTTTGGTAATCGATTGACGAAATCGATTGGGTGATTATCAGTGATCGGAGTAGGTAGATTGATTTTACGTACTCGCATCATGAATAGTCATAGAAATCATAACATGGATAAGCCTTTTTTCCGGGATTTCATTTTGGTACTTACGGGATTGAATCAAATATTGTTAAAGTAAGGATTTTTAAACTACTACATTAGAAATTTATAGAATGCGATAGATAAATATTTAAAATATTTTATATTGTTTTATAGTATATCTATCCTTTTCTTGGAGTCCGATCACCTATATACTATTAAACAGACAGCAAAAGGGTTGAACATTTCTTATTCATATTGATGAATTCTTTATTCTACACATTACAACATTTGAAATTCCTTAAAAAATCTTAATAATTTAAAAATCCCGGAATCCCGGAGGCGTATCCATACTAATATACGTGCCAGTTCATTGACCTCAAATCAATCTACTTACTCTTATCACTGGTAGTTTATAAAATAACATTACTGCCTCGAAACACTTTTAAGTTGTTGAGTATATTCAGACCATATAATATTTTATTTATTGTAAAATCATAATTTTACAGTATTTGAGTATAATAAATAGCATTTAAAACATACTCGTGTAGTAGATACTCCACCTACTCCATGTGGGTTAGTATCGATATTTTCAATCGATTACAAATTATTTTATTGGATTAGTCTGTCATCTGGCAACATTCAGGTTAGGATTGAATGGCGGATGTAGTTCTTTAAGTATCAACAAAATAGATATTTATTAGGTTCTCTAATGCTAGAAGAAATAAATTTTCATAAAACGACTTGAAAAAAATACGACATAATTTTTGATAAATAAGCTTTGACACAGTATCATACCATGGGCCTGCTTTCGGGAAATCTCTTTTCAACTTTCTAGGTCACCCGGAAATGGGTTAAATGTTTTTGATGTCTAGTGACGGGTCGTTGATAAAAATGCCGATTTTTATACGTTAATATCTCAATAACCGTTTGAGTTTTATTTATGAAATTTGGAGTTCTAGTTAATCTAAGGGGTTTTTATAAATAAACCAAATTTCATGAGTCTATGTTACATAGATTTTTAGTTATTAAGGGGTCAAAAGTGGCTCCAAATGGTTCGTGTAATATAACACACTGCAGCCGTGTCTTGCCTAGTACTTGGCTCGACACGCTGCCGCGTGTCTAGATAATGTCATCTAACCTTTGTTTACAAATATAGGTATACATAACGTTTCAACATCATCATCATCATTTCTGCCGAAAGACGTCCACTGCTGGGCAAAGAAAGAAATAAAATATAGGTTTTTTTGTCACAGAAACACGTGCATACAAAAAGACGGGAGTAAATAGAAAACTAAATAGATTAAGTACATATGAAATCACGAGCATAAAACAGAAATAGTCGACAGCTGCACGACATGACAAGAAAGCTTCCACTCAGCATTATGCTGTGCTATGGGGGACCCACGGCACAGCGCAGATTTTCGGTGGCCTCTCCCAAGCACCGCTAGTTCGACCGGTTCTGTGCTTCCCGTATCCAGCGAATTGCTACCACCACCACCACCATTACGGCTGGCTAAAGGTTATCTCTCGGTCATCATTCAGCCAAAAGTCTGAACACCAATGGCAAAGAGATTTTGGGAGTCTTCTTAGGTATTTTTAAAGTTTTCCATCCCTTGCCCAACTCATTTCGTAATATTCACAACGAGATCCCTTAAACGTTCACTATTTTTTTAAAGGTTAGCTACAATTGCCTCCACTTTGCGTTTTTGTATAAGTAACCCTGTCACGTACCTGCCAACTCACCTCGTTATCTGTATTCTTTTTTTGTTGCGGAAAACGAATTTACCGTAGATACCAATTCCCACTTTATTCTTTTTTATAGGATATAAATGTCACACCAACACATAATATTAATCTGCGATATTTTTAACCTAGCTTTCACAAAATCGCAACCAGCTTTTTATAAAAATGAAAGCTGTAAATAATAACTTTGTAAACCATTCGATTTAAATACACATAAACAATTTTGACAGTTGCGTTTAACCGCACGTCAAAATGGCGGCGCTTTCAAAATGGCAGCATTTGATTTGTGACGTCACTAAACAGCGTTTGCGCTTCTATAGCGACATTAGAGCGTGGTGCCCTCTGTGGTGCGGTAGTGTAAATCATGAGCGCAGCTTTAGCGGTTAAGTGGCGTATTGATGGTGATATATTAGACACTTTTATTGTTTCAATTTACAGAATATTGAAATCAAACTGCGAAAATCGTTTTGGGAAATGGGAAATGTATTCTCTTTGCATTTGAAATAAAAATTGTTTTACCATGTGTTTTGCTGGGAATTGTGAAATTTTCCAAATGTTTTTCAGGCCTTTTGTATGTGTCAGTCAGACACGAACAAAATATATTGAATAGGTATTGATTTGAAATACTTTCCCTGATTATTGATTAATTTCCATGTTGATGGTTTATGTTCTTTATGCTTGATAAAATTAAGCATAGATTCCCTCATTTCGATATGTGCACATTATGAAGACTCACATTGTATGTACTTAAAAACGGCCAAATACATTTTATTGTTAACACAAACCCACTCCAAGATTCTTAAAATGAAAATACGATGATGAGTACTAATAGTTACATTGCATTTACTTACGACAGTTCAGATGTTTCAGTGCCAGTCGTTAAATGTAACATAGATGGTGATAAATTGTACTGTTTTATCGTCCCGATGTCTGTAATAGATGGGGCTCGTGATTTATCCCACAATTAACAAGATGGCAGTTGTTTCAAACTTTGTCTTTTAATAGTTATTTGTAGTGCTGTGTGGGTACTTAGTAAGGTGTGGTTGAGTTTGTATGTTATGATAAATGGTGCTTACCTGCTTGTACAAGGTGCTAGTACACGCGGCTACTAAGCTGGCCTCGCATTGTACGGAAATCCTATACAATGCGAGATCAGCTTATACTGGAAATTTATAGTTTTATAATGTAGCCACACGGCACCTTGTACACACGTACAAGGTGCTATAATAGTAGAGATTCTTTCCTTCTGCCGTGTTTAGATATCAGTTGTTCCTGGCCTTAGTCATCTCTATGTAACGTGACAGATTCAAATACAAATGTTTCTCAGCAGCGTGATCAGAGCTCGTAGTAGAATATCAAAACATATTATTTCCTTTTTCTTCTCCGTCACTGTAAAAAAAACATTAAGGATTTCGATGGGTATTAAAAAAAAAGGAATTAAGTAATACTTAAGTAAAAAAATTCTCAAAGACAAAAATTATGGAATTTGTAATTTATTATTTTAATAACTTAACTTTACAATTTTGTATTCAAAAAATTTTACCTGTTCAAAATTGTCCGTTATTAGCAGTATTTCTTTTTCAGATTTTTCTCCTTGGACTTTCTTATTATCTACCTTAAAAAAACTTCTGGAATTTTTAAATGGAGGTACAAAGTAGCTAAAGCGAAAGGAATTCTTTACGAAGTTTCTTTTATAAAATTTCTTTAAGAATACCGCTACATAGATCAACTTATTATCTACGACTAGGCGAACATATCTTTTCATTAATCTAAAATTATGGTTTTGAATTCCCTTAAATCAAATTTTGGGTTTTCTAAGAACATCTCTTAGAAAAATTATAACTCAAAGATAAAATGAACCAAGACTTTTGATTCAAATAAAACATTTTTAATTTAAATTTGAAGACTTATGTAGGTGTTTGATATCATAAAACGTAGCAGATAATTCAGCATATTCAGGCTATCATAATAATTAAACTGAAATTGAGGCTCTCTGCAAATGAATCTACTTACACATTACAGTCAGCCATCTTTATGATGACAAGCACTAAAGTGACATCTCCGACTTAACATTCATAAAGCAGTACATTTAACTGAAATACTCTTGCTAAGAGGATTACAGAGACGCTCAGTCTGCCGGTATTCGGTACCGAGTTAGCCAAAAGGCAATTTCTAACTATTCGGCTAGAATTCCTGTCGTGACTATGAATATTATGTCATTGTGAGTTTGGTAGTTCCTGTATGTAATACCTACCTAATTTTGATTGTCTTTTATTTTGAATCTTTTTGTTTCCTAGTCATTTAATCAAAGATAGTTTTAGTCATTTTGGATTGCTTTTACTCAATTCATTCGCGGTGATTAAAAATGAGTCTGAAATTCTAAAAACATAAATATGTACTAACAAAGAATTTCATATCTATACAGCATAAGGACTCGGACTCGGAGGAGCTCGTGGCTAATTAATAACAGCCGCACGGGTCGATTCATCTGGTTAAGCTACTGTTGCGTTGGTATGTGGATGAGTGACCATCTTTATATACCGAGACTCCTCTGTGTCTCGGAAAGCACGTTAAGCCGTTGGTCCCGGCTGTCATTCGTGGATCTTTGACAGTCGTTACGGGTCGTCAGAAGCCCGAGAGTCTGACAACCAGTCTTACCAAGGGGTATTGTATTACCCAGTTATTGGGTTGTGGTGGTCAGATAAGCAGTCGCTCCATGTAAAATATTGGTATTCGGCTGCATCCGGTTAGACTGGAAGCCGACTCCAATATAGTTGGGAAAAGGCTAGACAGATTGACAGCGTAAGGACTATTTCTGCTTGCAACGATCGGCCGCTATAGAACCGGGGCGTTAGCATTGTGGTCATCGTGTGCACGGGATTTTGTTATCAAACTGGTTAGATATGAGTTTCTTTGATGGTACTTAATCTGCTAAAAACATAACCCTTCTTTTTGACACTATCGTAATCGGGTTAAAAGGTGATATGCGGCAATAGCTCAAAGCATGAACGACGTTAAAATTCAAGCATTATCTGTGATAAGCTTTTTAATACCTACACGACACAACCCAAAAAACATGAGCCTAGAAATGAATAAACCCAACAATGAAGACTTCTTAGCTTACCTGCAAAGCTTCTTGAATCAAGCTAATATCAACAAAACAACCAGCTTATAAAGGCTTCACAAAACGAGTCTTAACCATGAAGCTCATCATTTTTAGCTCTATTTAGCTCTGCTCAGAAACAATAGCTGGCCGTCGGGAATCTCAACTCAGCGGCGATGGAATTTCAGTAAACTGAAACGCTGAAATTTAATTATGCGGAAGCAACGAGACCGGTTGTTTCTGCACTTCCAGCGGATATCAGTTTGGTTATAATTTGCAGTTTGTTTTGTTATTTTTGCAAAGTTTTTATTAGAATGCCAGGTTATATTTTTAGAGATGATTGTGTGGATTTATTAGCTTTTAAACGGGTATGTTTTTTGATAGTTTCATTACTGTGTGTGTTTTATTTTTACTCAATCTTACCTTCTGCGGCTTCTTCTTCTTCTTTTCGTGTGGTTAGTGACTAACCTGTAGTGCTATTCTGTAAAAATCTCACCGTGATAACTTAGGTGAAGTGAGCTGCCAATAGTGTCAATCCTTAGCAACTGACAGCTCACTCCACGCTCACTTCATCTAAGATAACACGGTGAGATGGTTACAGAATAGCACTACTGGTGTCAGAGTTTTAAAGCCGCCCATAGGCCTCTGACTTGGCTTCACATACCGTCGAAAAATACCTACTGCGGCAGGACACAGAGATACCCACGTTATAAATTTTCTACATGTTATATATTTATGCGCACAGGTATAAGGTAGGTGTTAGAAAATGTATAATGTGGGTATCTGGACTGAAATACAAATCCTAATCATAGACCAACCGTTCGCGAATTTATTTAAATAAAAATGAAATACCGTTCGTTAGTGAAAGGCTGGACCGATTTGGCTATTTTGTTTTAAATGTTCGTGATTGTCCAAATAAGGTTTTTAGGGGAAAAAAATTGAAAAATTGCCTGAAATATTATAAAATTCGAATGAATTAAATTGCTTTTTTCTATGCAACTTCTGTCGGGTCAGTTAGTTTTTATTGAAACCCGTGTAAAGGTCAAGGTGGCTATTAAATTTAAAAAAAATCCACCCGGTATGGAAGGCAATAAGGAAAATAATTATAATCCCTCTGCAATGCATCCAGTTTAATTAAATACAAGGAACTGTTTGTTTCTTTTACATTTTTATTATTTTCCGTATTTTCCCTTTGAACGTAGTACAAAGTAATTCAATATCACTGTCTTGTAAATAAATTAGATAATTTAAAGATGTTGTTTTGCCAGTACCATTTATAAAGTACGTCCAAAGAAGAATTAATTTTATAGAAATCCTGACATTAGCAGCAAATAGTTAAGTGGTTTAGTATTTTTGTCCTATCCATTTTTGGTTCTTTGTGATCATTTTAGTTCCAAATCAATTTGTGGAAAGCCTGGACTACCAGCACCCTAATTGGGTAACACACGATCAATCATAATTTGAATCATTTTGAAGGATATTTCTAATCCATCGCTTTATATGTGAAAAATTTGTCTACTCAGCAACGTAAATAACACAATGAATGTTGTTGAACTGTCAAATGAAACAGATTGTGATTGATTGTAGTCTAGGCATTTACTGAAAAAGTTGAACTTATAAACGATATCTTCTTAATCTTCTTAATATATATAAATTACGTGTCACGTTGTTTGTCCGCGATGGACTCCTAAACTACTTAACCGATTTTAATCAAATTTGCACACCGTGTGCAGTTTGATCCAACTTGAAAGATAGGGTAAGTAGGGTAGGTAGGGTAGGCAGGATAGGCAGGGTAGGCAGGGTAGGTAGGGTAGGAAGTGATAAAGATGGTCCACCCCAAACATTTATTTGGCAAAACAACGTTTGCAGGGTCAGCTAGTTTCATATATTATTTCGATTTCGCCATAATTTTCAGAAATATTTATTCATAATATTTCAAGGTTATTTTATGTTAGGTCTATCCATTTTTGGTCCCTTTTCATCATTTTAGTTCAAGTAAATTTGTGGAATGCTTAGAATTTAGTCTAGGTATTTACTGAAAAGTTGAAAACAAAAACGAGATTTCATATTTCGGCACAAATACCCGAATTATTCATTCATAATATTTAAATATCTACATCAGAAATGTCATATAGCAAGCTAAGCTCTGCTCGGTCCCCAAGCTAAGCCATTCGGCCTAAGTAAATATTTTACGAGGACAAACACAATTTAAGTACCTACGCATTTCACGAGCAATGACGCGACTAACTTTTTATACGAGAACATACCTCCCGCATTTATTAAATGTAACCTACTTATTTTATGTTTTTTCTCTTCTTTTTTTCGTAGTTAATAATTTAATGTGGCTTTATTTAGGGACCGTTCAAATATTACGTATGCACTATAGGGGGACGGGGGGTCTATGCTTTGCTTATTTTTGATGACAAGGGGGTTGGGGGGGTCTAGATGGTGATTATTTACTTTTTTACACATATTGTCTATGCTTGAAAACGAAACGCATATTCGGGGATTCCCACAAATAATGAATACGTATAGGTAATTGCTAAATGAATATTATGTGCGTTGAAGTCCTCTATCCTAAGCTTATTTTTTTATTCCTAGAATTATAACTGCTGCTCATGAATCAATAAAAAAACGGAATACTTACATTAAAAGAAAAATGCATATAATACCAATGTTTACGTAAGCATGGGTAAGAGCTTTGCTTACTTTTGCTGAAAAGGGGGAGGGGGGGTAAATAATTGTGATAAATCTGCTTACGTAAAACTTGAACGGTCGTATTTGTTTTGCTGTATTTTTAAGTAAATATGTGTCATGATAACGTAACATGCATTGTATTTCTTCTTTTTACTTAATAAATTATTTCTATTTCTATTCTACTTCACCCAGTAAAAAGTCTATCGAAAACTTTCCATTGTTAGTAGCACAAGCTCAAAATGAAGGCGGTTTTCAAGTAAACTGAAGTAGGTGCTTGATTATGTTAGCACGAGCCAAGTGGCGTGCACTAACTTCAAACGCCGAACTAAGTTCTGATACAACAATTAAGTCGAACTTCAAGTTGTGTACAGTGTGTGATGGCACCTTTATGGATCCAATTTAGACAAACTACTATAAACAGGCTTTAGTTAACTATTTAAGGTGAAAGCGTCAGGGAAGCCCGCGCAATTCAAATTTTCTTACGTTTTTTACAAATTGAATGTTGTATGTTGATTTTAATATGATTCGCGACAGTATCTAATAAAAATAATCCAAAAGGGGGTAAGGGATGAAAGTTTTCTCGCCAAACTTCATGCTGCTAGGTCAACGGGAATTATTAGCCTTTGTTTTATTTGCGGAAGTCAACATAAATATGCGGTATAATTAAATGGCCGTATTTTTTTATTGCGTTGACTTGGAAGTTTGATTTTTTTTACAGCTCCAAGGGACCATAGATCGGGTTTGACGCATTTGGTGCACATCTCAACTTGTACACCATGCTCAAATGGTGAACTTAGCAACTGGTGCACTTCTCATATGGCACACTTCGCAACTGGTGCACTTCTCAATTGGTGCACTTCGCAAAAGGAGCACTTTTTAAGATGAGTGGAGATTTGGAAAAATTGTCTAAAAATGAAAGAATCTTTGGTTTTGTGTAGGTAATTTTATTAAAAATACAATCAACAAAATAATTTTAATTAAATCTACATAATCACTACAATATTTTTATTTTTTCAAAAATAAAAAAAGTCACTCGGAAATAATAAAAATATAATTATGTAGGAAAAAATTAGATTTACAGCAAAAAGTTATCATAATAAAGACATGATATAATATCATATTATATCAATAACCTTCATAATATTATAATTTAAACTGTACTTCTTTTAGTTATAGTTATTATTATTAATTAAATAAAAGCTTATGTAATTTAATTTAAAAAATGTAATTTAATTTAAAGCTTTTATTTAATTAATAATAATAACTATAGCTGAAAGAAGTACAGTTTAAATTATAATATTATGAAGGTTATTGATATAATATGAAATATCATATTATATCACAGCATATCATATTACAGCAAAAAGTTATTATAATAAAGACATGATATAATAATATCATGTCTTTATTATAATAACTTTTTGCTGTAAATCTAATTTTTTCTTACATAATTATATTTTTATTATTTCACCGTGACTTTTTTTTTATTTTTGAAAAAGTAAAAATGTTATAGTGATTATGTAGAGTTAATTTAAAATTATTTTGTTGATTGTATTTTTTAGAAAATTACCTACGCAAAACCAAAGATTCTTTCATTTTTAGACAATTTTTTCAATTCTCCACTCATCTTAAAAAGTGCTCCTTTTGCGAAGTGCACCAATTGAGAAATGCACCAGTTGCGAAGTGTGCCATATGAGAAGTGCACCAGTTGCTAAGTTCACCATTTGAGCATAGTGTACAAGTTGAGATGTGCACCAAATGCGTCAAACCCCATAGATCTAAGTTTTGATACCTATTTCAACTTGATGCCTCCACGCGTTTCTGAGAAAAAGGGTCTTGACAGACAACGAAGTCATCCTTTAACGGTTTAAATTTTTCGTTTTGAGTACGTAACCCTAAAACAGATTTATTATCTGCCTGTTCCTTTTTCATGTCGTAACGGCTGAACGTATTTAGATGAAAGGCATACGGATAGGCAATAAGCTAGGTAAGGACATAGGATACTCTGAATTCTGGTAGCATGTTCCTGTGGGATATTTTTCGACATCCACGGGCGAAGCCGCGGGCAAAAGCTAGTAGAATTATAATTATAAAAATCATCAATATAACTCTCTAAGTTTATATTACCCTATAGAATGACTATTTCATGAAATCATGACATTTGACTATTATTGATCGAAGCATTTGAGGCCCATCTTAAGGAGTTGTATTGCTGATTCTAATGATTATAATTCTGTAAAGCCATGTTTGTTACGGTGGCGAATCATATTTTTAAGCGACTTCCAAAAAGGAGGAGGTTATAATATGTTCGTCGCGAATGTTTGTTTTTTTTTATTTCTATGTATGTCCACCGATTTCTCCATCATTTGTGGACCGATTTTGAAAATTCTTTTTTTGTTTGAAAGGGTATACTCTCGAGGTGGTCCCATATCAATTTTATTAACTTTGCTTCTATAGTTTTTGAGTTAGCTTAAATAATACGTACTTTTTTCCCACTTAGTATGTGGATGATATGATAAGTTCCTGTCACTCTTACTAGACATTGAGGTAGGTACCACAACTAAAAAGTGAAAAATAAAAACTTTTTACAAAAAAAAAAAAAACAACCGACTTCCAAAAAAAGTCGGTGACAAAAAACGAAAATTCAAAACCAAAGACACCGACTTCCGAAATTAAAGTTATTATTCACTTTGTAGTGTTTTTGGGAAGTCGGTTGTTTTTTTTTTTTTTGTAAAATGTTTTTTAATCAACTAACAACCTGAACTGATCTGCAAATTGCAAAAATTTCAATTTTGCGAGCTACCTTAGCGCACCCCCCCCCCCTTATTAAGGTCTTTTGAACATAAAAAGGGGAATGGCCGCCGTTTTATTCAATGTTCTGCTTTTCATCAACTTTATGTAATAGTTTGTGTTATTGTAATATTATAATTTATTTATTTGTATATTTTTTTTTTTAAGTGAAAACTTCTTTAGGCGCGTTGGGTATTTTTAAGATGGGACTAAACCATTGATTTCGCGACACTGTTACCGAGTTTACCGACACCGTGGAGTAAAAGACATCAACGCGTTGATTACCGCGGTGCCGATTTTTTTTCAAGTTTTCACTTCAGTCGGCACTCCCGGAGTGCCACTGTTTTTTTTTATTAGCATTGTGTCCCACTGCTGGGCAGAGGCTTCCTCTTTCTCTTTCCAAATCTCTCTGTTTTGTGCGAATTCCGGTCATGTTGGCCCCGCAAACATGATTAGATCGTCACACCACCTTCGCCGCGGTCTATCTCGACGAGGATGTCGTCCTTCAGGCGTCCAGTGAGTGACGATCTTTGCCCATCTCTCCGGGTGCATTTGTGCGACGTGGCCGGCCCATTCCCACTTCAGCCTGGCTGTTTTTTGAAGTGAAAACTTCTTTAGGCGCGTTGGGCATTTTTGAGATGGGACAAAACAATTGATTTCACGACACTGTGACGTCACCAGCATTTGACAATTAAAAAGACATGAACGCGTTGATTACCGCGATGTCTATTTTTTTCAAGTTTTCACTTCTGTCGGCACTCCAGTACCCTAATTGCGTAACTCATTTTCGTAAACAATTTCGCGAAATTTGTTTCATTTTGACATTTCAACAACATTCATTGCGTTATTTACGTTGTTGAACAATTTCTTTTTCCAACTATTGAAGCAATGGATTAGAAATCTGTTTCAAATCGAAACAAATTGTGATTGTGTTCTATTACGCAATTAGGGTGCTGGAGTGCCTTTTTTCTCCAACATTCACTACTTGAGTTATGGATGTGATTAAATATTTATAAAAAAATGTGTTAGGTAGATTTTTGATCTGTACCAAATCAAGTCGTCACTGTGACGTTTAACAGCTCAGTGTTGGATCACTGACGTACAGTTTCTAAATCTTCAACATTCGTGATTTATACAATGGCAATCCTTCATAAATTTGATGGCGTCGTAGACGCACACGTAGACGTGATATAGAAAAGCTGGCCTTAAAAACAGTCTAGAGTCCCATTAATCCTCAAATGTAGTTATAGGTATTTTAACTCTATTCTAACGTTGGAATTTGAAATATATCTTTATAACTCTAAAGTGGATACATTTTGGTGTAGATACAGCTCGCAGTGCTCGCGGCGCACCCTAGTGTAACAATGAAATTGAATGAGTTACACGAATAAGATTTACTGGATATGTTTAAGGCTACCGTAGAACTTGAAATAGTTGCAATCCCCAAAATTTTTTTTGAGGATCTTGAAAAAGATACCATAACCACTGCAATTGAAAAAAAATTGGTTGTCTGTAAAGTCGGTTTACGGACGATAATTTTACGAGATAACGTCTCAAGCCGAACGCTTAGGCCGATCGTGCCTCTCTATCGCTTGTTCCGCGCTCTCGCTTGCACACTCGGCTCAGGCGGAACGTGACATTTTTTCGTGCGTGCAGCCGGCGTTCATCGATTTATAAGACGTTATCACGTCAAAATTCATGGTGACCAAGAGAGATCGCCATGAATTTTTAAACGCATACAAACATAACCAATATGGTAGATTTTTAATTTATAAAAAAATACATATATATTAAAACTGGCATTAATTAAAATGATGAAAGCGAACTGTTATCTCATTGATTTCGAGAGCCGATTATACCTTTGAGTGTACGCCAAACAGATTAATACGCGTTGAAATATCGGCATAATCATGAGTAATTAATAATAATGAATGATCAGGAAAACCCTATTTTCAGTGAACATTTTTGCAGTAAAAGTACCTAGTTACCTACGTAAGTAGGTAGATACTTTTACTAAAACCGCTAAGCCTATGATCGCTGAAGTCTTTGATGTTGTTATTAGTTTCATTAGTGTACAGGTTCAGCATAATATTGACATGGACTTTTTTACTTTTGGTCTCCATGGAACAAATACATCTTAAATAACCTGGAACCTAGACCAAACTGCGTGTAAGTGCCAATGAAATTGAACGCGATTAGCACTTCTAAACTGCGTTCAAGAACTGTCAGTGTCATCATTGTTGTGGAATATCGAAACTGACAGCTCATAAACTCAGTTTAGATGTGCTGATCGCGTTCAATTTAATTGGTGAAAACCGCCCTAAGTGGATGAAACATTTTAATCCCATGTCTGATGGTTATCAACTCAAATAGGCTAGCGAAAGCTTTTAAACATTCAAAATATACTACACTGAAACCGCATCCAGTAAATCTAGGTTCAGATTTCGTACAAAGCACTAAGTAATTTGATAACACATTGTGACAACGCTCGCGTTTCGTTCGTGCGACAGTTTAGCGCACGAAACGCTTTCAAATGCGTTTTATTTTACTTTTGTATTTATATGCTTGTTTCATTTCTGCGTCGATTGGCAGTTATTTTTAAATACTTTCAGCTAAAAACCAAAATGATATCATTAATATTGTTGAATCATCAGAAAGCACGTAGTTTGTTTCTTAAACTAAATAATAATTTATTAAAGAAACCAATCTCAACATGGCAAAAACAATTTCACAAAGTGTCAAAAAGTCATTTGAATTTCTTATACACGTTTTATTCAGTTAAAAAAAAACTTTCTAAATCTGTATCTCTAGAGATAATAATTGAATAAGTTGATCAAACTTTTATCAAATCTAAAACATTGGTCAACAAACAAGAAAGATTGGTCCTTGGAAGTTCTGGACAGAGAGAGGTAGAAAAAGGGTAGGGAGATCTTTGCCCAGCAGTGGGACAATAATGGCTAAGAAAAAAAAAACATTGGTGACAGTTTTGAAACAAAAATAGTAGCACTCCGGGAGTGCCGAGAGAAGTGAAAACTTGAACAATTTTACTGTGCAGGAAATAATGTATCGCGCGTTGATGTATTTTTAACCGACTTCAAAAAAAGGAGGAGGTTCTCAATTCGACTGTATTAAAAAAAAATGTTTTTACCTCAGAACGTTCAACTGGGTGAACCGATTTTGATGATATTTTTTTTATTTGAAAGCTGGTGCTTCCCGTATGGTCCTATTTCAATTTGCTCCAGTTCTGACAATGTCATACATGAGAAAACCATATAAGTTTTAAATTTGCATTAAGTATTTGCGCGACAAATGGACGAATATAACTTAATATCACGCCAACCGATTTCGATGATTATTTTAAACCGATTTCCAAAAAGAAAACACTACAAAATGAAAAATAACTTTCATTTCGGAAGTCGGTGTCTTTGGTTTAGTATTGTCTTTTTTTGCCACCGACTTCCGAAATGAAAGTTATTTTTCACTTTGTAGTGTTTTTTTTGGAAGTCGGTTGTTTTTTTTTTTTGTAAAAGTTTTTTTAATGGTCAAAAGCTGGTGTCGTAACAGTGTCGCGAAATCAATTGTTTAGTCCCATCTCAAAAATGCCCAACGCGCCTAAAGTTTTCACTTTAGAAACATAAGAAAAGTCTACAACAAAAATTGACCCTGTTAAACAGGAATAGCTTACGATCGTCGGATATAGATGAATCCCTATTAATTCTATGGATGAATCATTCTGTTCGGGTCAATACCCGGTTATCAATCAATTAGATTATCCGCGAACAGAAAATCCGGCTTAACTCAACCCCTTATCTTCCTCTATCTAAAAGTCTTTGGGCGTATAAAAGGAGATTTAAGAATATTCCGATAACTAGTTATTACTAAGACGATTTGGACTAGGGTTTGTGAAATGAATTTAAGTAAGCTTGTAGGTCGTTTGTTTGATCAGAAACCCCGTGTTAACGATGGAAATCTTGTTTAATACCTCACGTAATTTTTGGCTTACTTAAAGGATAATTTTACTGAGAGACTGTAACTACATATTGCTAGGGAACTTTTTGGTGATGTATGACCAGATGTATGAACGTAAACGAGGCAAAAGGAGTATGTAAGGATCGTAGCAGGAGGCGTTCTGTAGTTTCTGCCTACCCCCAGCGTTAATGTTTGTGTAGTATTGTATATTTTTAGGGAATTTTCTCTTTATGTGTGCTTTTCACACATCTCTTTAAAAAAGTCTTTAGACCATCATAATTCATCAGTGAACAAAAGTAGTTTTTATTAAATAATCGACGGCATGTGAAGCCAAGTCCGAGGCCCATGGACGGCATAAAAACTCTGACACCAGTACCCTAATAAGGTACGTAACATATTTTCGTAAACGATTTTGCCTAATTTGTTTCATTTTGACAGTTCAATAACATTCATTGCGTTATTTACGTTGTTGAGCAGATTTTTTTTCTAACTTATGAAGCAATGGATTAGCAATCTGTTTCAAATCGAAACAGATTGTGATTGATCGTGTAAAACGTAGTCAGGGTACAGGCTAGCCACTAACCACACGAAAAAGAAGAAAGTTAAATAATCTGATGAAAGCATAGAGTTTTGCATTATGCTTCTTTTTAACCGAGTTAAAAAAGGAGGTTATTGGATGATAAAATTGCCTTTTTTTAATGCAATTTTCCTTAATTTGATCTTCGGCAAACTTCAAATATAGACTACATTCATAAAATTAGCCCAGTTTCAAGTAAATTATATTTTCTAATGTCAGTTTCCAACTTTATTTAAATCTTGAATTTAAAATGACAACTTTAACCTAAATTACAATTTCATTTACTTACTTAATTTAAGGACTCATTGTTTTCAAAACTTATTTCATTTCAATAATATTTGACTAAGTAAATGGATGTTTTAATTAAATGTTAGTAAGTTGTAAAAGTTTTAAATCAATAAATATCTAAGCCATTAACTTAGTAATTAATGA
Organism: Agrochola lychnidis; assembly: GCA_963680765.1. Taxonomy (NCBI): domain Eukaryota; kingdom Metazoa; phylum Arthropoda; class Insecta; order Lepidoptera; family Noctuidae; genus Agrochola; species Agrochola lychnidis. The sequence continues at coordinate 5,121,697 of OY796849.1, read as the reverse complement.
GAGTCCCCTGTCTAAAATAACTTTTCATAGGTATTTTATTCAATGTGGCATAGACAATGTTATTAATAATTAAAATCTTTTTTGAGGGAACCTAAATTCTACACGTAATTTAAAAATAAATACAGCAATTAACATTGGTATATGGTAAGAAGGAAATGAGAATAAGATAAGGAAAAATATAGCGAACAAACTTGATGACCAAGTAATATATTTTTTAAAACGTTCACATTCTAATCTCAGTGTTCTCAGCGGAGCGGAGAAATGTGCCAATATTAACCAATAGGAGCGGAGCTCTGAAACGGAGTTTAGATTCTATTGGTTAATATTGGCACATTTCTCCGCTTCGCTGCCTCGCTTCGCTCCAGTGGACAGGCAGCCTTAATTTGACAAAAACATCTCTAATATTTGGCACAGGTATTTTAATTTGGTCAGTTTTAAATGCTCCTGTTTTAATTTTTTGTCTTTTCTGTGCGTGTAAATAAAATATTTTCTTTATTTCTTTTACATTTTTAACTGTATGTTTTGACAAGTTTTTGACATTGATTGTCGCTAAGTTGACATTGAGACTTGAATTTGAACGTTTTTTAACAAGCAGGTGCGAGAATAAAATTGGTCTTCTGAACATAGTTACTTGATATCACCTCAAACCTTTGGTCAGGTTTCCTACTATCTTCTAGATTCTAGGCTTTACTAGGGACTTTAATGACTTTGCTTGTGATCAAAGTTCCTTCAAAGTTTCTACGCATAAGAAGACCTCGTTTCTCCCAGTACAGTAAAATTAATTACTATCCAAAACAATTTAGAACTCAGCATAATATTGTAAATCTAGCCAGGCCCGCCATGACACTTCATTTCTGACATAACAGCGTGACACTCGTTGGCCCATGTGCCAGTGTCACGGTATGTTGACACGTCAGCTTTCAGCCGTGGATTTACTCGCTTTACTGCCCCGAACAGGCGACAGCTGAGACGTGTCGGCCATTTTGAATTATTGTCGCTGTTGCATAGTGTATGATTAGGTAGGAAAACTCGGTAGCAACAAAAAAAAACGTGTGGCACTCGGGGACTGTCGCGGTAAAGTTATTGCATAGCATTTGTAACCTCCATACTTCCTATTTGTCAACGCTACACTTGGGATGATGACGTGATGACATAAAACAAAAATTACGTTCCCATGACAACATCACGTTGTCATGGGAACCGTCATTACATGGTAGGCGGAGTGGGGGTGTTAGGTTTTTTTCGTTACGGAATTTCATGATTCGGTCGCCGCGCTCAAAGCCCGCGATAAAAGCTATGCAACAGCTTAATATGTTTTATCGTTATTAACATTTAATAAATGAAGTAAATATAATTTATATTTGTTAAGGTTTACGAAAACCCTGTTACACGTCCATTATATTTTAAACTAGCTGACTCGACAGACGCTAGACGTTGTCCTGTCAAAATTTCAATATGGTCGTCGGCATATTTCGTAACTGGGAGCGTTTGTAAACGGACGACGCCGTTTGTAAAAAGCAGAATCATAAAAATTGCCTGCGACATTATAACACGGCAAATTGACGTAGTGTGCCAACTTGCTTGACAATTAATTTTCCTGACTATATTTACGAACCTACTAGGTATGTAGGTACCAATTTCAAAGTACGTACTGTATTTCTATTTTCTTAATGTCCCTCGAGAATGATCGCATTTCCGAATACAAACGAATGCTAATTTCCATGTCCATCATTTATTAGATTTATCTTGTATAATAATTTGAATTCAGAACTAAGTACTTTATTGTTGTTTTGATTTTCGTGTGAACTATATAGAGCTGTAAATCTATTTTCCTATCTGTCGTGCCTGCGATTGTAGCAGCTTTGCTACTATTTTTAAATAAATTATATTAAGTTAAAAGAGTATTAACAACTCTATCTACTTCCAAGTCGATTGAGAGCGTCCGGTCTGCACCAAGTGCAAAGGGCAACTGATAGAAATCCGACGACTGACGAAACACGAGGTTTACCGAGGGACATTAAGAACATAGTTGTACGTACCATACATTTAGTTTAGTGTCGTTTAGCACCCAATTAGTTCTTCAGCACAAAGCTACTTATTTTTGTCAGTGTCTGCGAATTATTCACCCGTGAAGCTCACGCGGCGAAATTAATTGTTTCGTTTCCAGGAGCCGAGCGTTTGAATCTTCCACACAGTACACAACTTGAATATTAGCAAGTTTTAATGTTACCATGCTAATTTTTCGTCAAGTTTTGTGATTTAGTTGACAATGTGTGGGTACTTTGTTTTTATTCTGGTGGTTTGGGGAGGGAGAGTAATAATACCGATTTACATATGTATCATACACACATGTGAGACAGGGAGACGTCATCATCATCATCATCATCAGCCTATAAATGTTCCCACTGCTGGGACACAGGCCTCCTCTCTGTGAGAGGGAGTGGGCCGTAATCTACCACGCGGGCCCAGTGCGGGTTGGTAGATGTCACATGTCTTCGAATTTTCGGTTCTAGGACATGCCGGTTTCCTCACGATGTTTTCCTTCACCGTTTTGAGAGCAGTGGTGATGAAATAATTTACACAAAGTAAAGCGCCTGTCCGGGTTCGAACCTACGACCTACAACTCGTAAGTCGCGGCCGTTACCATTGGGCCACCACTGCTCTCATGGAGACGTTATCTCTCCGAAACTGTTCACCGCTGCACTGGAGGATGTCTTCAAGGTTCTGGATTGGAAAGGGCTAGGCATCAACATCAATGGCGAGTATATCACTAACCTTCGGTTTGCCGACGACATAGTTATCATGGCTGAGACCATGGAGAAACTCAGTACAATGCTTGATGACCTCAGTAGAGCCTCCGAAAGAGTGGGTCTTAAAATGAACATGGACAAGACAAAAGTCATGTCAAATGCCCATGTGACACCCACTCCCATGAAGATCGGAGACGCTACGCTCGAAGTTGTGGACGAGTATGTTTACCTAGGACAAATTGTCCAGCTAGGTAGGTCCAACTTCGAGAAAGAGGTCAATCGTCGAATCCGACTCGGCTGGGCAGCGTTCGGGAAGCTACGCAATATCTTTTCGTCCCACATACCACAGTGTCTCAAGACGAAAGTCTTTGACCAGTGCGTGTTACCAGTGATGACCTATGGTACTGAAACGTGGTCGCTCACAATGGGCCTTATCAGAAGGCTAAAAGTCACCCAAAGGGCAATGGAGAGGGCTATGCTTGGAGTTTCCCTACGTGATCGAATCAGAAATGAAGAGATCCGCAGGAGAACCAAGGTAACCGACATAGCCCGAAGAATTGCCAAACTTAAGTGGCAATGGGCAGGGCACATTGCTCGCAGAACGGATGGCCGATGGGGTCGAAAGGTTCTGGAGTGGCGACCACGTACCGGAAGACGTAGCGTTGGAAGGCCTCCCACAAGATGGACCGATGACCTTGTGAAGGCCGCAGGAATCCGCTGGATGCGGAAAGCACAGAATCGGTCGAAGTGGCGGTGCTTGGGGGAGGCCTATGTCCAGCAGTGGACGTCTTTCGGCTGAAATGATGATGATGACATATGTATATCTGCGTGGAAAATTTTCTTCTTTGTAGGTGATGTAGAGACTTGAGAAAATTTCTTTATTGGAGTGTAAAAGGATTTGTGAATAATTTACGCAGTCTTTGTAAACATTAACTAGACTGATAATTGAGTACCTCAACTTCTGGAGGGAGGTGGGCTGGTTGGAATAACCACCAACGGCCGCCATGGCCCACGCAAAAATGGTCCACCTGAAGGACCTAAGTGCGGAAACCAAACCCAATAACATAGATATTGATTATCTACCTGTTACGTATGTATCCGCCATTTATTATTATCTGTGGTCTTCATGCCTTCCCGTTCCTGTTGGTATCCCCCGTCCGTCATGGCTGAATACACGTATCGAACACAAGTCTGGTCGTCTTATTTAATAGCCTAAGAAACCCTGACCACGCATCACAACGAACAATCATAACACTACCTATAAAGCTGTAACTTTGTCTGTACTTGGATATTCTAGGTATTGAAGTTAATTAAAAACTAGAGGCTACCTGCAACTTCGCTCGCGTGAAGCCTAATTCTTATTCTAAAATAAAATTTACTCCTTGTAACATCAGCTATCTGCCAGTGAAAGTCCCGTCAAAGTCGGTCCAGCCGTTTCGGAGATTAGCCGGAACAAACAAAAGACAGACAGAGAGACAAAAATAAAAATATGCATATGCATTTTTTTTACATTACAAACAGACAATTTTTTTATGAATAATACATACATACATAAACTCACGCCTACTTCCCATGGGGGTAGGCAGAAACTACAGAACGCCACGCGTAGCATAACCACTATAGAAACGGGTTTTGTCGATGGAAGAATAGACAAAATGACAGATTATTTATTTTATGTATTTATTTCAAAAAAGTGTGGTACAGTCAGTTACAATAAATATAATTTTACAATTTACGGATAATCAGAAAAGGGTAACTAATGATAGAATTAAATCCAGCGTCCTAGCTAGGTTACATGGTAACCTGTATTAAGGATCGCCAGCCCAGGTTCCCACAAAATTATGAATAATGATTGTGATTGTGAATCTGTCATTCTGTCTATTCTTCCGTCGAAAAAACCCATTTCTATCGTGCTGCTACGATCCTTATTCCTTTATCAATAACTAGCTTCTGTCCGCGACTTCGTCCACGTGAAATTTCGGCCCTCGACCCACCTCGTCGCATCGCATCGCATCACCGCGCTATTTCTTCGTTTTCGCATAGCGTTCTTTCTTTTTTCTTTTTGCTCGGCTCCTAAAGGTTGTAGCGTGATGTTACATAGCCTATAACCTTCCTCAAGAATTGGGCTATCCAATGCAAAAATAATTTTTCAAATCCGACTGGTAGTTCTGGAGATTACCCTCTACATACAAACTTACAAATAAATATAGAAACAAACGAATTAATTTTACCTCTTTATAATAATAATTAATAAGTATGTAAGTACAATATTATATTAATAAGTATAATATTAATAATAATAAGTATATAAGTACCTATCTATACTATAATATATAATATAATATTATAAAGAGGTAACATTTGTTTGTAAGTTTGTATGTTTGTAAGTTTGTATGTAGGGGGTAATCTCCGGAAGTAATGAACCAATTTTAAAAATTGTTTCACTGGTAGAAAGCTATATTATTCGTGAGTGCTATAGGCTATAAATTATAAAGATATCATGTATATTGGCCGAACTATCTCAATTTTTGTCTAGCCAGGCGGAAAAAAATAGCTCTTACAACAGAGTTATATGCATGCGCTGCCTTAACAGTTGTATATAATTAAAAACAATGTATGGCGACCTGGTCCGCTTTAAATAGTTCTACAAAAAAGTCCGCGACACCATATTTTTATCTTTTATATTTTAGCAGATATAGTAGCTTTAATGTGTTAAAAAAGTATTTTTCGACGTACTTACCTTTGGACGATTTTTTAAACAACAAAATATTAAACCTCATCGAAAAAAATATTATTATGATCACAAGAACATCATAGAGATACGATTTGCCCAAAACAGTACGTATGTCAATTGGTTAAATAGTTTCGAAGATAATATAAAATTACTAAATCGCAAAATGCCGCCGTCCGTTCACGAACCGCATTAGAACATGCTTTGTACGGACGTTTTATCCATTTACCCATAGATGGCGTTGTGCAATTACGTCATTTTTTGAATCGCGGTATTAAGATTTTCCGCAGATTAATGACCCTCTCCAGTTATTGCTTAAAACTTTCGTCGTTAGGTAGGAGAGTTGTACGCAGTTGGTTGGATGATATGTTGTTGGTCTTTAAAATTGTTTTGGTTGCTCGGTTTCTTAAAACACAAATACTACTTCGTTTTCATTCTTCAAGTTCGAAGTAGACGTGGGTCGGATTAGGTAAAAACGATACCTAATCCACCTAATCCTAGTATTTAAAAATACCTGTTCCATTTACCTAATCTGAATATTTATTCAATACGGCCGGGCCTGTTACCGATATTAAAGTATCGTAATGTAGATTGGGTAAGAAATATTCGGCATGGAGTATGGAACTATGGTATGGACGTTTCGTTTCTGGTATAGTGTGGAACGGTGGATTATATTTCGTTTTTATGGGCAAACGGTACTTAAAGTCAACGTGAATACTTTTGTTTTTAACGTCTAATAAAGTGATCAAAATTACCCTTCATACTTAAAAAGAGTGCGGCTGCACAATGTGTTAATGATGGTGCAGCGCAGAATCTTAAACTGTCGTTTATTAGACATTCTCACAGGCTTAGGACTGTCATATTGTATAGATTCACACAAAAGGCGTATTTAATAATTTTGATCAACTTTGTACAATGATTGAGATGGGTACTTTTTACCATTTTTATATACTTATAATTTTTTTTTCAGGGTTTTCAATTTTTTTATGTTTTTTTTCTTCTAAATTAATAATATATTATTTTGAATTTTGCTGTAGAAACATAAGTTGCTGCAACTTCCTTACTCCTAATCTCGTTCGTCTGTCATTTATTATCAACCCTGCTGCAGAGAAAATACGTTCACAAGGGACACTTGTAGCGAGAACGTTTAGCTTTGTGAGTGCTAGGCGGCATAAATAAGGATACGCTTTTTGGTGATCCTTCCACCATTGCAGCACGTCAGTTTTCTCAATAAAAAAAATAACGCCACCTAACGACGAAGTATATTCGTTACGACATTATCGCTAGAACACTAACTAGTCCAGTGGTATTCTACATAGATGGCGCTGGCGGCAGTGCTAATTAAATTTGAAACTTAACTCCCGCATTTTAAGGTACGGAATATCTTCTGTGTAGACTGTGTACGAGTATTTTGTGCCATACCTAATCCACGACGCTTTGGATTAGGTACGAATTCGCATCGAAAAATACCTAATACAGATACCTAATCCAATATTTATGCCTCACCTCTAGTTCGAAGCTATTTCTGTTTTTGGGATATCGGACAGTTTCAGCGATTGTTTATCATGCCATAAAGGAAATCACAACTTTCCCGTCAGACATCCCAGACAAGAGCAGCTCGAGTACGCCGTACAGAAGAGTGCTCTTGAAAATCATCAGCGCCTCTCGAGGAATAGAGAAAATATTTCGCAAGCACGCGCTGGGGAATCTAGCTCCGAGCGTTCACAGCGGCTTGCTAACCAAAGCTGGAGAACATCGCAGGTCCGTGCTCGGGAATCTAGCGCTGAACGTGCGCAGCGTCTCAGTGATTCAAGGCAGCATGTCTTTGCAACAAGGGATAGGGAGTCTAGCGCTGAGCGCTCGCAGAGGCTCGCTAACCAAAGCGCGAGAACATCGCAGGCCCGTGCTCGGGAATCTAGCGCTGAACGTGCGCAGCGTCTCAGTGATTCAAGGCAGCATGTCTCTGCAACAAGGGATAGGGAGTCTAGCGCTGAGCGCTCGCAGAGGCTCGCTAGCCAAAGCGCGAGAACATCGCAGGCCGGTGCTCGGGAATCTAGCGCTGAACGTGCGCAGCGTCTCAGTGATTCAAGGCAGCATGTCTCTGCAACAAGGGATAGGGAGTCTAGCGCTGAGCGCTCGCAGAGGCTCGCTAGCCAAAGCGCGAGAACATCGCAGGCCCGTGCTCGGGAATATGCAATAAAAACAAAACCCTCCTTTTTGCAGTCAGGAAATAAATCATAGCACTCAGTACTAACCGAACCACACTCATAATTTCATCACAAGTTAAAATGTTTACCGCCCAACGAAGTGGGCACGGGTCAGCTAGTACGTAAATAAAGAAAGAAAGATTTTCTTTTTATTTGGGACTAGCACAGGAAATACGACATTAAAAATTGTAGAAAACTAAAAAAAAAATCAGAAAAGAATATTTTATTTTATTTTTTTATTGTGTAAACAATAAAGAAGACCTGTACGAGGCCAAAAAGGCTCCTATCTCAGCATAATGCTACGATATTTGAAAAAATAAATACTGAAGCGCTGTTTTATCCTTAATATTATAAATGCGAAAGTAAGTTTGTTTGTTACGCCTTCACGCTGAAACGGCTGAACGGATTTGGATGAAATTTGGCACATATAGATGATGCCCTGGAAAAGAACATAGGATACTTTTTTTTCCCACGGGATCGAGACTTATGCGGGTGAAACCGCGGGGCACAGCTAGTAGTATATAAATGTATGTTAATATTATCACTCAAACTTCATTGCGACTCTTCCATCGTGTCCTCCCGGGCCCATGAACAACTTTACCCAGCTTTCTAACAATAAAAATATATCCAAATACTTCCAAAATTGCTGGAGGCGTACAAAAAACAAAGTCACAGGGTTCAGTAATAGCAGTGCAAGTGTCGGGAACGGGTGAGAGTTTCTGTCGGCGCGCAGCTGCCGCTGACTGTACCTACCTACCGCTATAACACTGTTCATAGTATGTGGTACACGGTACAAGATACAAGCGGTGACTGAGATGATTTTCAAAAGTGACAAAAGGAGGTTTTATTTAAGTGTAGTAGCCTAAGGCACCCACAGTAAAGCCCAGTTAAGTAGTCATGATCTCGGAGGTCAAATACGAGAAGCACTAACTAAAAAAAAAACTACGTCCGATCCGAATCCGAATTCAAGATCCGAGTTCAATCCGAACTGGTAATGTTCTAAATTCGGACGGACACAGTTCGGATAAATATAGTGCACAACCCCTCATACAAATAGTACTATGGCTATTTCGGACCGACATTTCTCGGATTCGGATCGGACGTAGTGCGTAACCGCTCTGACAGTCCGGCCGTCGAGAGAACGCGTACTGACACCTGTCAATTTGTAGTAGTAATAAGGATCAAATTTGCAAGACACATAGAGTGCGCACCGCGAAAGAAGGCCGCGGCCGGTGGAAAATTATGGAACTACTTTTTTTAATGCAATATGTTGTCTAGCGCCGCGTCAAAAGGACTTCATGGTGGCGCGGACTCTATTCGTTAGTATGAAACTGACAGGTGTCAAGAACGCATTCTCTCGACGGCCGGTCTGTAAGCCGACACTGGATTTTCAACTCTCGATTTTAAACCGAGCGTTGAGAATCCAACGCGCTTTGAAAATAAAGTGCACGAAAAAAAATCGTCGCGATTTTATTTCGTCCGTGCGAACGTCGGCTAAGTGCGTGGCAGTCACCTCGTTAAAACACAATTGCTCTCTTATTTCTTTTGACCACAGATTTTCTTGAATAGCTCGTGACGAAAGAAGATTGCATTGTCGAAGCAGTGAAATATGTATATCAGGCAATGTGTAGGTAGCTAGATATCCTCCTAGCTGGAGGCTCTAAGTGTAGAAGCTTATGGCACCCACAGGAAAATCCGGTTAAGCAGCCACGACCTTAGTGGTCAAAACTGCGAGAAGCCATTTAAAAAAAAAAAGAAGCTAGATATCAATGACAATCGTAAACTATTAATGTAACACCTATAACTAGATCCTGACTACTCCGGTGCATGTGATGAGATCAAGCGATTTTGTTATAATTTTTGGCATCCTTTGAGTTTTATCTCCTTAATTAGGTTTTTATTTGTATCCTCATCCTAACTTCCTAACTAATATTATAAATTCGAAACTGAGTTCATTTGATTGTTTGTTTGTATGTTTGTTTGTATGTTACGCTTTCACGCTAAAACGGATGAACGGATTTGGTTGAAATTTGGCACATGGGTAGACCATGACCTGGGTTAAGACATAGGATACTTTTTATCCCGATATTCCCACATTGAGACTAACGCGGGTGAAACACTGGCGCAGTTAGTGTTACAAATATTATAGAAGAAGACAAATACCTTATAGATACTATTCCTTATCCTTTTACCTCTTAACACGTCACACATTACTCAGAAATGCACTTCGTCCTCCCATCTTCAACCAGCGAGTGACACAAGAATCCCAAGTTCGGCAGCGTAAGATTAATTTAGATAACGTGGAACAAGTTTCGTCATCGCGCCGCAGCTGGCCCGATGAAACTACTTGCTAACTATAGTTTAATCTTCGTAACTCGATGCTATTGTGAGATTGTGACGGAAGAAATACCATCATAAACAAAACTTGGGAGACGTGGTTAAACTCTGTTTAGGCTGGGGTAACCCGTTTCTGATTATTGAGCTCAATTTCCTTGTGGCGAAAATTGGTACAGGCCTATATCTAGCATAATAATATAATATATAAAAATAAAAGCTTTTATTGATTCCTTACAATTACAAACTACATTATTTATAAATTAAAATACATTTCAATTCGACTATAATAAAATCATAAATTATTGTTTACTTAATACTAATATATCACAGTACAGTATAGATTTAATTAAATAATAATTTGAATAATATAAGAATTAATGTGAAGAAAAATGTCAGAAATAAATACATCATTGTAAAATTTTGTAAAATGTAAAATTTACAATTATGTATTTATTTCTGACATTTTAAATCATACATTGAAATTATTAGCAATTATTATTATGACTACTCACATAAATTCATAATTAAATTGTATTTATTTATTTATTTACTTTGTTATTTCATTATAAGGACCGCCTAGTGCAGTAAAAACCTCCATCTGTCTCTATCTAGCATAGGCTGAGTTAATTGATTAAATGTAGAATTCGTATTTGATCTAAACAGCAATTTAAACTTGTTTTGCTCTATTATTTTACTCTTTTTTAGGGTTCCGTAGTAAACAAGGAACCCTTATAGTTTCGTCATGTCCGTCTGTCTGTCTGTCTGTCCGCGGTCTAGCTCCGAGACCCTTAGTACTAGAAAGCTGTAATTTGACATAGGGTTACATATTAATTACGCCGACAAAGTAGTAAAACAATTTTATGAAAAACATTTTTTTTTAAGGGTACCTCCCATACACGTAAATGGTGATGTTTTATTTTTTATTTTTTTATCCCATAGTGTGGGGTATCATTGGAAAGGTCTTACAAAAACATTATGAGTTTGTGAAAACCATTTTTGGATTCAGGGATCCGATTGCTAAATATTAAGCTTTAAAGTGCTAATTTTTGTTAGAGTCAAGTGTCCCCCCCCCTGCCAGCTAAATGGTTGGTTTTGGATGTGTGAAAAAATCACAGCAGTAGTTTATATAACAAAATTAAAAGGAAAACTATCACTGCTAAGTAGGCTTTAATAGTTATCGAGTAATAATCGACCAACTTAACTTTGCAGTTGCAAAAACATGTTTTCCCATACATTCCGTATGGGAGAACATGTTTATCAACTACAAAGTTAAGTTTGTTTTTGGGATAAACTCATCCCAACTACGGAACCCTTCATTGTGCGTGGTCCGACACGCACTTGGCCGGTTTTTTCTTAAATAAAATTCCTAGCAAAACGGGCCTACTCTTAATAAGTCCGTCAACGAAGATACGGGCCCGTCCGAAAGTAGATGATACTCCAAAACAAGGGTCAAATTAAATTTTTCGGACGGGCAAGTACTTATCGGGAGTAGGGACAACAGACTGTCAAATCGTGTTGTCATTCATTTTTAGTTCGGGGCCCGAACTAATCATATATCCGCAAGTGAATGAGGTAGGAAAGACTTAAATTTTTGTTGAAACTATGGATTTCGTATTGAGGGATATAATTATATAGTATAGTAACCGTATTGTCAGCGTTTATTTGGGACTACTAAATAAAATACAATAGACGTGGATATATTTAGTAACCTGTTCCGCTTAGCTATTTCTAAAGAACCATAAAAAACTCCTGAAAGAAATCGACACGTGTTTCACCTCTCAACGAGGCATCCTCAGGATGACGATTGACTTGTCGCGAACCCGAACACGGCGTGTTGCCATACCGAGCGCTGAACGCAGAGAACTATAGTACTACTAAATAAACTAGTATCGACAGCACAAACTGAGAATTGAGAATTTGTACCCAGCACAAACCTTTTGCTTGACGTATTCTAACGTGGTAGTACAAATTCGGGTTTTTGAGAAACACGATCTATACGTAACGTTACGTAGATTCATTAATTAGTTCTAGGATACTGACAGCCCTCAATTTCTCATATGTGCTTCTAAACCAATGCTCGTATAAGCATGGGTTACTTAAATAATTGTAACAAATCCTTTTGAAATTTCGTTAAATATAAATTCAAACGCCAACAAAAAATTTATGAATATATATATTAAAAATATAATATAAATGTATATATTAAAAATATAATATAAATATATATATTAAAAATATAATATAATATAAATATTATATATAATAACAATAACACATTTTTATTCACAAAAATATATAATACCAGCGGACGTCACGCGGTTTCACCCGCGTAGTTCCGTGGAAGTACGGGGATAAAATATAGCCTATGTTACTCGCTGATAATGTAGCTATCCATTGCTGAAAGTATTTTTCAAATTGGTTCAGTAGTTTTTAAGTTTATTCGTTACATACAAAAATTCAAAAATACAATTCTTTCCTCTTTATAATATTATTAGTAAGTATATATATCATACATATTATTATGTATAACATCTAAACTTCATATGAATCGAGTAGCTTTCGCACACCCGTACCTCGCAGTCCTTAATTTTCGCAATTTGCGTCATAACGCCTCGACTAACGCGAATTAACTGCGAAACAGACCTGATTTACACATTGAAACTCACGTACTATGAATAAAACATGAAACTACAGCTCGTGAATGTACCAAACAATTTATAGCTATATTTTTATAGGGAAAAAATTGGGGAAACGAAAAGCAAGTGTCTTTTTGTAGAGTGGCTGCATATATTATGTTTTATTGCGCTGTGTTCCACAATTGTAGTGTTAAAATAAGGATTGTGCTGTATCTCATTCGTGTTTAATATAGACCAGTGGAGGCCCAGTGGTAACGGCCGTGACTCACGAGTTGTACTGCTCTCAAAACGGTGAAGGAAAACATCGTGAGGAAACCGGCATGTTCTAGAACCAAAATTCAAAGGCATGTGATCTCTACCAACCCGCACTCGGCCCGCGTGGTGGATTACGGCCCACTCCCTCTTACCGAGAGGAGGCCTGTGTCCCAGCAGTGCCCACATTAGATATGGGTTGATTTTATGCTATAAAACAAAGACTTTGAATTATATCGAAATTTTACTGCAACTTCCGTTTTTTTTTCATGGTTCGTTCTTCTGACAATGACATGATATAAAAAAAAAAAAATATTCAAGTATAAAGTACAATTATGATTTACATTAATTACAATCGAGGAAAATTTAATTCTAACTGTAATGTAGACTATATCATATATCATACTATATCAAACAACGAAAAGCTTAGTACGGTGGGCTGCATCAATTGGGTACCACAATTGTATTAAAATTTTAATACAACTGCACGGGTAGCATAACAACCATAGAAACGGGTTTTCTACGGGTTTTGTCGACGGAAGAATAGACAAAATGACAGATTGTGATTGTCTATCTGTCATTTTGTCTATTCTTCCGTTAACAAAACCCGTTTCTATTGTGGTCGTGCTAAGCGTGCTGACTGACGCACTGTACGTATGTGGAAATTGGTTTCCCACTCACAGCATCCATTAAAAAATGCTCCATAATTTTCTTGAAATTATTACGAAGTTACTAGATGATCCGGTGAACTTCGCACCACAAGACGTTTTTTGGATTTTTCGGCTGTTCCTTTGAATTTTGCTAGACCTACACACGGCAATTGATTTTTTTATAGGTGTAGATGTTCAAAGAAAAATATTCCAGGAAAAGAGAACATCATTCATTTTATTTGCACGTTTCTACAATCACGTTAAACACATTTATCTGATAAGTTTTCAGTGAGTAAAGTAATCCGATTTACTTAACTCTTTGAAAAAACGCAACTCAGTTTATTCCTCGGGGAAGCCCGTAAACGATACATTGAATTCTTCCTATTATTCTTGAACAAAACCGACCCAGAATCTTGCTAAAAGGGTAACTGTAAGTTCTTTTGAAAAAGATGAAAGATTCTTTTGAAGGCAACAACAAAACTAGATGATTATTCTTTCATCGTCTAAGAGCTTTTGCTGGCAACTATAACAGAATGCTACAAAAAAACTTTTTGTGAAAAAAACTTTTTACAAAAAAAAAAACAACCGACTTCAAAAAAACACTACAAAGTGAAAAATAACTTTAATTTCGGAAGTCGGTGTCTTTGGTTTTGAATTTTCGTTCTTTGTCACCGACTTCCGAAATTAAAGTTATTTTTCACTTTGTAGTGTTTTTTGGAAGTCGGTTGTTTTTTTTTTTGTAAAAAGTTTTTATTTTTCACTTTTTAGTTGTGATACACCTACCCCACACAAATTCGAATACCAATACCTGCTATGTAAATAACAGTGACAGAAAGTTATCATATCATCCACATACTAAGTGACGAAAAGATACGTATTATTGAAGCTAACTCAAAAACCACCCAAGCAAAGTTAATAAAATTTATATAGGACCACCTCTGAAGTATGATCTACCAAACAAAAAAAGAATCATCAAAATCAATTCATAATTGACGGAGTAATCGCGTAACAAACATACAAAAAAAAAAAAAACAACATACAATCGAATTGAGAACCTCCTCCTTTTGGAAGTCGGTTAAAAAAACAACCGACTTCCAAAAAAACAAAGTGAAAAATGACTTTATTTTCGGAAGTCGGTGTTTTTGGTTTTGAATTTTCGATTTTTGCCACCGACTTCCGAAACTACTTAGTCATTTTTCACTTCGAAGTGTTTTTTTTGGCAGTCGGTAGTTTTTTTTCGTTGTGGTCTTTGTGTGGGGGACCTACCCCACACAAATTTGAATACCGCTATTTGCTATGTAACAGTGCCAGAAAATTATTATAACATCATTCGCATAGGCTAAGTGGGATAAATATGTATTATTGAAGCTAACTCAAAAACTACCCAAGTTAATAAAATTTATATGGGACCACTGGGCAAGCATCCTCTACCAAATGAAAAAAAAATTCAAAATCGGTCCACAATTGAAGAAATTATCGAAAGACATACATGTTTTTTTTTTTTAAACGAACATTGAACCTCCTCCTTTTTGGAAGTCGGTTAAAATGGGGCAACATTGCAGAGTACATTGATGTATAAATTTAAAGAAATTTTAACTTAATTCAACTCTTTTATGACACTTGCTGCGCATATGACTCCACTGAACTAATCTAGAACGGCTGTGCGGAGCATTTTCGGTATATTTTTATTTTGTGTCTCAAGTAGGTATATGATTTTTAAAAGACATTTTTCAGACGGCAGTAAAATCAAATGGTTCCGTACTGTAGCGAGTTAGGGTTGTCACACATGGAACGAGTTCCAAGAAAACATTTCGTGGCAAATCCACTGTCCGATGTAGCTTCCAAGATACGCATGTGTAGTATAAAATCTCAAAATTAAATAAGAGTAAGTTTTTGCTTGGTTTCAAACACGTTAAGGAAAACTCTTTGTAGAAATTGATACACGTATTAGAGAACATGTAAGGGAAAGCAAGACCCCTCCGTGCCTCGGAAAGCACGTTAAGCCGTTGGTCCCGGCTGTCATTGACAGGCGTTACATCGTCAGAAGCCCGAAAGTCTGACATCCAGTCTTACCAAGGGGTATTGTGTTACCTAGTAACTGGGTTGTGGAGGTCAGATAGGCAGTCGCTCCATGTAAAATACTGGTATTCAGGTGCATCCGATTAGACTGGAAGCCGACCCCAACATAGTTGGGAAAAGGCTAGGCAGATTGTTTTGTAAGAGTCGTATTTTTTACACACTACTTACTGTAAAGAACAACTGTGTGTGTGTTGTTTTATCTTTACTTTTAGTACCTACAATTCAGTTAGTGAAATACAAAATTAAATGTTAAGCAAATTAACACCCTATGTCAATTTGCCGTATTATAATAGCCATTAAATACATCTGTCAATGAATGCTAGTTTTGATCTGAATATCCCGACAGTTTAATTTGGTAGTCAATTTGCTTAAAAAAATATTTCCTTTGACTTTACGTTAACCATGTCTATAAAAAAAATAGTGGCTCTCCAGGACTGCTGACAGAAGTGAAAACTTGAAAAAAAAATTCGGCACCGCGGTAATCAACGCGTTGATGTCTTTTGCTCCACGAACCGCAGTAATCAAAGCTTTGGTGTCGTAACAGTGTCGCGAAATCAATGGTTAAGTCCCATCTCAAAAATGCCCAACGCGCCTAAAGAAGTTTTCACTTCAGTAAAAGCTTGGTAAAAGCTACATCAAATAGTCTTCATCTATTGTGAATACAACCCAACGCTCTATTCCTTTTTCAAATCAATTTGCATCTGCAATATATTTCGCGTAATATTCAGCCATTTTCCCGTGTGGTAACCCTATCTAGCCTACTTGCATCCTCAGTACGATGCACCCAATTTTGTAATATTGGAAACAATATCTGGTGCAATGGAACGGAACGTATAACCGTTTTACTGGCCAACTTAAAAACTGCTTGCTTATGCCTCTTTCGTAAGAAAACTGCTTCGGCATATCAGGTATAAAATTGGAACCTAAAGTACCTTATATTTGCGACAGTGGGAACACAGAAGTGCCAACGTAGCTCAGTTTTTCAGTTTTTGTCTTACTAAACAAATGGTTTTTAATTGAATTTCGTTAAAAGAATTGGGAAAAACTTTTGATTGGCTGGCCGAAACCTTCTAGTTCCTTATACGGACATTTTTTATTTAATTAGAATAATAGATTAAGAAGGTTGTTAATAGTAGTTTATGAAACTGTTGCATAATAAGAGGTATTAAAACATGAGTGTGTTATCACACGAGTGTTTTAATACCTAGTTATGTACAGTTTCATACACTACTTTATCTACTCTCATACATTGGGATTGAACCTAATACTAAATAAAAGATCAAAATTAAAGATCAAAAAACAAATGAATGGCGTCTGCACCAGCACATCACCGCACATGCGCTGCAGCGGGTGCTGCTGTCCCCCGCCAAAAGTTAATGGAAACTCTTTGGTGATATTAACTTCTTGGATTAGCGCTGTATCGTAATAGAAAAAAAAATTGTTTCATAGCATTATTTTGTTAGAGAAAAAGTGTTATAATATGATTCTATTTTTAAATTTCGGTATTGTGTTTATAAAGTATGTCAATATAAACTCGTTTTGAAGTTTATAATTCGAATATTACGCTATGAGAGTAGATAAAAATGGTTATGTCATACTTAAAATTGTTTTTCTTTTCTTTTTCAGGTAAGGCAGCACAAATATGAAACGTCGATCTTGTTATTATTTACTGCATACTGGTAAGTTGTAGGTACCTAAAATGCTAAAAAATTGTTTATAGATTTGCAAATGACAAACAAGCACCACCTCCGAGGTGTTTCGTCAGTTATTAAAAAAAAAAATCTGCTGTTTCATAGAAAAGTGCAATACCTACTCGGTCAAAATGTATGGAAGAGCTGAAATTTAAAAAAAATAACCGACAAAAAATTCCAACGCAGAGGAGTTCAAAATCATGTACTGAATCCATGGTAACAGTTTTCGCGTCGATGTCCCTGCCACCCTGTATAGTTGTTAGATTATACAGCGTTTATCAGAAAGGTATGGTCATATTTAAGGGTGTGGTACGGACCACCAAACTGAACAACTTTCTCCATGGGACCAACATCGTAATCGCGAAAAAATTATCAACTGCCATACAAAACTTCAATACATACTCGACCCTCGTGTAAGATTCTTACTGACTAAAACCCACCCGTGTTTCTTCAGTTGCATGTTTTGCCAGGGGCCACGGTATCCCTTTCGGACTTTCCCGCGACCCCCGCAGGCATCGGCCCTAGCGGACCCCGTCAGTTCATACTCGACCCAAATGTTTGGGACAGCTGAATGTTTAGGCTATGACCACACGTTTCTGTTACACGCTGTATACAAACTATCGGTTACCTATTCGAGAGTAATCTATTATTTACGTACGCCTCGCCCTGAATTTTCGCACAAAGGCCTATCGTTGCTAACCAAAATCCCATTGTGACTACCTAAAACATTACAGTATAAAACATACTGTTTATGATACCAACGTTTCAAAATGATGGACGTGTTAATTTACTTCGTTCTGACAGGAGATCAAAAATTTTGTTCATCGTAATCCTAAATTGTATTTAGGTTTTATGGTTCGTTAACCTCAGGCTAATCCTGTAAAGCTTAACTTTCTACCTAGACATTCATTACGCTAAGTATGCTTGATAAAATCTCTAATCATACTAAAGTTATATATAGTAGTGATAGCTTAGTGGTGTGACCGTCAGTGCTAAGTCATAGGTCTCGAGTTCGAACCTAAGGCACGCACCTCTGACTTTTCAGATTCATGTGCGTATTGTATAATTATCACTTGCTTAAAAAACGGTGAAGGAAAACATCGTGAGGAAAACGGCATGCCTGAGAGATATTTTTCGACGGCATGTGAATCCAAGTCAGAGGCCCATGGGCGGCTTTAAAACTCTGACGCCTGGTTAGTCACTAACCACACGAAAATGAAGAAAGATACTCAAGTTTAAATTTATGTAAAACTATTAAAAAATGGTGGGGATAATCCTCGGTACAATGCACCCAATTTTGGAATATTGGAAACAATATCCAGTGCAATGGGACGTATAACCAAATCATATTATTGTTATTATTTTAAGACTGTTAGCTTTTAAATTATGTAAATATTGTATAGGAGCAATAAACAAACAAATATAGTGAAAAAAATATTAAATTTAAAAAACAATGATTAAATTGTATATAATATGGAGTCTATATTTATTATTTAAAAAATATAGACGCTCTATTCTCTATTCTTAACGCTCGGTTCCAGTGCGCGATAAAATCCCGCCGCGATTTTATTACGTCCGTGCGAACGTCGGCTAATTTGTCTCGATCTATCAAAAATTCCTCTAATTGACCTACTTTTTTGATAAGTTTTGGACATTGATTGTCGTCGAGATGAGATTGTGACTAGATTTTGAACATTTTAAATACGGGAATTTTCCATCTGTTAAGTTCAATTCCCAATAAGCCGATATGGCATTCGCAATTCCTATTTTTGCAATGGCGACGCCAAAACAATATCTGTTTCGCTACTACTAAATTATCCCTTGGATACCAACTGTTAACAAATAACTCGTCTTACTTTGTAGGCATAATCCTCAAGTTGTGATACAGTTCTCAGCTAATGCATTTGGTTGGAGATGCAGCTGTTCAAATATGTATGACTCCTGGCCCACTTTGGAGAGCGTGTTAATACGAATCCCGACTGACCTTACTGGGTCAAGTTGGGATAAATTATTATTATTACAAAACATGGATATACTAGATATCCATGTTTTGTAATATTAAGGATAAAATAGTATGCGGTTCTGGTTTTTAGTTTAGAGATCTGGGACATATCTAACACAATCCATTTCCTGCCTCAAAGATGTATTTTGAATTTTGCTGTAACTATTCCCCAACATTTTGCCATCTTAGATTTCAGACTATGTTAAATGACAACTGTCAGTTGTCAAATTGGTCTTGCTTATTTAATTTTTTTAGCTAAGTAACGTAAAAAAATATAGAATTAAAAGACACAAGTTTTCGCTGATAAGCACTAAAACAAAAGTTGTATTTGCAAATATTCTATCATACATTAAAAAATACAATAGACGTGGATATATTTAGTAACCTGTTCCGCTTAGCTATTTCTAAAGAGCCATAAAAAACACTGAAAGATATCGACACGTGTTTCACGTTTCAACGAGGCATCCTCAGGATGGCGATTGACTTGTCGCGAACTCGAACACGGCGTTTTGCCACACCGAGCGTTGAACGCAGAGTGAGCCTAATCGCCCACACACACACATACATTATTTATATCATACATGACGCATATTTGCTTAAAATATTTTAATACTAGAAACCTGCACATTAGTACATTACCAAAGAGATTAGAATCATAAATTCTTCAAAGCAACATAAAGCTTACAAACCTCTTTTTTATCTACTTTCCAACCAGCAGATTCTTACATTAGTATCATAGAATATATTCGGCATATTTTAAAAGTTCCGGGTACCGTACAAAAGTAATTTGCTTTGAAGGCATTCTGCTGAACAAAGGAGGGCGCAATATTGTCCTAACGAATTCCCCACGATATTTAGGCCGTCTTATTTTATTAGGGTCCCGCACAGACAATGTGAAAACGGTATTGAGACTGTATTTCAGATTTTATTACTGTTTTTACTTTTTGACTGAGTTTGGAAGTTGTGAAGACATTTGGAGTTATGTCGATAGTTTAAAAGTTGAGCAGTCTATAATTCTTTATAGCAAACTCTTTAGACGAAGTTACTTTCAGTTCATTTGTCCCTCAATCCTCTTTATTATTATTGAGCTGACTGGTTCAATGTGAAATGAAAAGTCGAATTTATTTAGGCATTTAAGAAATGGATTTAGAATTGAGGACCTGGTCGACCGAGGTCTGCTCTGGTGAAAATAGAGAATGCTCATTTAATAGAATAGGAAAGTTCATACTTATTCCATGTACAGTAGATACTAATTCCATGCTGCCATGATAGTAGGTACTTACTAATTCCATGCTGCCATGTCATTATTCTAAGGTAGCCATCTTGTTCTAAACTTTAGGCGACCGAGCTCTGCTCGGGTGAAAAGACGGAGAAAACGAACTTTCCCAGATATGAGACCTATCTCGATTGATTTTTCGCCCCTTAAACCCGTATATTGCAACTTTCATCGAAATCGTTAGAGCCGTTTTTCAGAACGTGGTTACAAATATATAAATACAATATTTCTCATTTAATAGTACAGCATTTGGCATAGGTTTTAGGGGAAAGTGTGAGAATTGATTCGCTATTAAAATGTAAATATATATTAAGATGTTATGTATGTACTTCTGCTCCCGTTGGCTTAGGCAGTACATCACAATCCAGTACTTACCAAAAAAATATATTAACAAAACAACTCCCACTTTCTAAAAGCTATTTAATTAATTTTCCTGCTGGCCATATTATTAGGGCAATAAAAATAATCATTTGTCAGCCGCCCGCCCTACACCCCCGCCCTACGATTTACTTCGCAAGGGTTCCCAGAACGTCGGGGACATTCTTTCTTAAGATTCTCGCTTAAGTTTTACCCGTTTTAAATTAGTAGGATCTCGTCATTTGAATAAAATAAATAATTTTAAGTAAGAATTTGTCACTTGACGCTCGGCACCGGTCACGGACGGTTGTGTGTTCTTGCGCGCTCTCCCGTTCATGACTCATTGCTCTGAGTCATATATTCGTTGCATTTCGTAACGATTTTCGTAGTCGCTCGACTACATCCGATCTCCGATCATTTATCGATCGGGCATAGATCCACAAAAAAGGCCTTTTTCAAGGCTATCTTATTTCTTTAACAAGAGATTCTCGTCTGTAAATTCACTAGGCCCCTTCCGGGCAAAACCACAGTTTCGTGGTCACTCGGTGGATACCATACGGTGCCAACGAAGCCGAGTGGGGTGTTGACCCAACACACCCGCCGATCCCCTTCAGGGTAAGGCAGTGAATTGGCCGGGTCCCAGTGTTTGGCCTTGGGGGATCTCCTAGTCAACACGTGGTGACAGTTTTGCCTCCACAGCAACTCACCTAGCGTGGTCGGGTATCTTCATACCCTTCACACTAGACTGGTTAGGACCCCGTTGCACATTAAGATAGGCAACGGGCCAAATCAAGCTTAGGGCTCACCGATAGGCACTCATCCTCCCTGTCTTACCCGACAGGGAGGGATTGTACACATCCCCGGCATTCCCACCGGGGAGACAGGCATAGTTAGGCTATTCCCTCCCCCCCCCCGCCATTATGGCTACCAAAGTGATAGATCTCGAGCTTCTCTCGAAACAATTAACCCTGTTTCTCGAATATATACTCGAGTCAGAGCCTTCCCTCCGCGGGAAATATAAGAATCAGCTCTCCAACCTCTTGAGCATCTCAAGGGGCGAAAACCCCCACCAAGATGTCAGCGTCACTACTTTCAGCGACGCTCTTGACACCCCTCCGACTGTAGAGTCGCCCAGACCCCCCTCCCCCTCCCCCTCGTCGGAGTCAATGGACACCGACGCCCCCGCTGCTTCTTCAAAGCAACCCTCCTACCCCTCTGGCTCGGAGGAGGAAGACGAGCCAAAGTCCGCTGCTTCCTCTACCTCTTCCTCCCCCTCCGACGACGGCTTCATAGCCGTCCAAGGAAAGGGAAGAAAGAGGAAGAACAGGAAGCAGACCTCTGCGCAGGCCAGTAAGGTCGCCGCAATAGAGGACTCAGACTCCTCTTCATCCACCGTCACCATCAAACCAGCTGTGGTTAAACAGCGTGCTACCGTCGCGACTTGCGCTACCGTAGCTTCCCCCTCCCCCTCCACCGCCCCACCGATCTCGTTTACGTCCTCCGCGAAGGCCTCCCCCGCGCCCCTCGCCCCCCGTACCGCGTCATCCTCCGCAAAGGATCCCCCCGCGTCCCCCGCCGCCCCGACCGCATCATCCACCGCGATGGATTGCCCCGCGCCCCCCGCGAAAAAGATTCCCCCTCCACCCCCCCTGTTCGTACAGGACAAGGGGAAGTGGACGGACATCTCGAAATGGTGCGCTGATCAAAAGATCAGCTTCACCAGCGCCCGAAATACCCAGCAGGGTATAAAAGTTCTAGTCCCTACGTCGCGCGACTATAGGGAATTAACCCGTCTACTGAGAGCGAGAGGTGTGTCATACCACACCTACTCTCTCCCAGAAGAGAAACAAGTTCGCGTTGTTATAAAACGCATCCCTAGGGAAATCCTCCCCTCTGAAATTCTCGCCGACCTTCAGTCGCAGAACGTCCCGGTTGACGAGGTCCATCGTATGCACCGCTCCAGAGGCGGTGACCTCTACGACATGGTCCTCGTTATCTGTCCGCCCGTTGAGGGCTACCATCCGATTTTCCAAATTCGTTCCCTGTGTCATCTCACAGGGTTCGAAATTGAAAAACCAATTAAGAGTGGCATTGTCGGACAATGCCACAGGTGCCAGTTATACGGCCACTCACAGCGGAATTGCCATGCTACACCCAGGTGCGTAAAGTGCCTGGGAGAGCATAGCACTTCCGATTGCCCCCGTCCCAAGGACCGTACCCTATGTACCGTACCTCCTAGCTGCGTTTTATGCGGCAAAGAGGGCCACCCGGCTAACTACCGGGGTTGTTCAAAAGCCCCTAAGGCCTCTTCTCCCAAGCTGGGGAAGCGCTCCGGCGCCCGCCAGCAAAGGGAAACTCCCTCCTCATCCTCTTATAGGATTCCCTCCGCCCTTATGCCCCAACGACTAAGCCCTCAGAGGCCTAGTCCGTGGAATTATCTCCACCACCAGCAGTCTTTCCCTGCCTTGGTGCCCTCTTACGGTCATTTCCCCCCCCCGCCGCCCCCCCATCTCCTCCCCCCCCACCTTAGGGACCCCCGCTTCCGTGGCACCGCGCCACCCGCGCCCTCCGCGCGTCCCGCGCACTCTGCGCCCCCCGCGCCCGCCGCGCCCCCCGCTAAACCCGCGCCTGCTCCCCAAGCTCCGCGTCCCCCGACTGCCGGTCCCGCGACCGAGCAGATGTCAGGTGTTGCCTCGTTCAACATAATCACATCAAATTACGCGTGTTTTGCCTCCCCGCGTGCTAAGGAAATGGCAAAACTCATCGTCGCCGCCCAAGGCAATATCATTAGGATTCAATCCATTTATAATGCGTATCCGGACATTACGCAAGCCCTAGAATCCCTCGCCCAAACCCCTAAATCTTTCAATGGATAACGAGGCCTTAGCTAGATTCAAACCCCGATCCCTAACAATAGGTTACTTCAACGCCAACGGCATAAAATCCCAAAGGGAAGAAATAGGGCTCTTCCTCCGCGATCATCAAATAGACGTTCTCTTAATACAAGAGACTTTCCTAAAGCCTTGCCATCGTGATCCGTCACTCGCCAACTACCGGATAGTTCGCAATGACAGGTCGCGATGTCACAAGGGTGGCACCCTGATCTATTATAGAAAGCAGCTTCACTGCATCCCACTAGACCCTCCCCCCCTCTCGGTATTAGAGGTCTCCGCCTGCCGTCTAGGCATGTCTGGTCACGAGCCGATCACTCTCGTATCGGTCTATAATCCCCCCGGTAACACCACGGGGCATTACCATCACCAACGCCTCTCAAACGACCTCTCGATTCTACTCGCTATGAGTAACTCGCTCATTATAGCGGGCGATCTAAATGCCAAACATCCCTCTTGGAACAGTTCGGTAACCAATCTCAGAGGTCAACACCTGTTCGACCTCTCAAACTCCCTGACCTTTGACGTCATCGCTCCCATGACTCCCACCCATTTTCCGCTGACGAACCCAAATCATGCCCCCGATATCTTAGACGTGGCGCTCCTTAAGAACGTCAACCTAAAGTTAGATTCAATAGAAACGGTACAAGAGCTAGACTCTGATCACCGCCCGGTAGTCATGAGACTACACCCCCGCATAGGTCTTTCCGACCCGAACGCCCCCCCTATCACTAAGAGGATCACGGACTGGAAGAAAGTAAGAACACAGCTGAAATCCAACACGTCCCCTCAATTAGACTCTATCCCCGACCTTTTCGACTCGGTCGCCGACACCACGGCCGCGATCGACTCACTCACTAATCACGTACAAACCGTCCTGAACGATTGTTCAAGGGAAGTTCCAGCGACGGACGACCGTCGCTGGAAATTGCCGGACGACGTGCGTGCATTACTGACTGAGAAGAACGCGGCCATACGTGCCTACGATAGCTTTCCCTGTAACGCCAACAAAGCCCATATGCGCTATTTACAGAGATCTGTAAAGACACGTATAGCGGAGCTGCGGGACGCGAGCTGGGGAAAGTTACTCGGTGAACTAGAGCCCACCCATCCCTAGGCCTTCTGGGAGCTCCAGAGGAAACTCAGGTCTCCCCAGGTCTCAGCCATGCCCCCCCTGACCCGTCCCGATAAATCCATCGCATTCGACGATGCCGAAAAGGCTGAATGCCTCGCAGACAGCCTCGAGGCCCAATGCACTCCCAGTTCCCTACCTGTAGACAAAGCTCACCTGAAAAAGGTCGACGCCGAAGTCGAACGTAGAGCCTCCCTCCCTCCCGTCGATGACCCTGATTGTCCACTGCCCCCCGTCCTCCCGGACGAGGTGCACGACATCATCAAGGGTCTTAAAGTCCGTAAAGCCCCCGGTTCAGATGGCATCACCAATAGGGTGATCCAACTATTCCCTGCCCACCTAATAATGCTTTTGACCACCATCTTCAATGGTGCCTTAAGCAACAATATCTTCCCCCAGTCATGGAAGGAGGCCACGGTTATCGGTATCCCAAAGCCCGGCAAGCCCAAAACCGAGGCCTCTAGCTACCGTCCCATCAGTCTGCTCAAGGTTCTCGGAAAAATCTATGAGAGGCTTATTTATAAGCGCCTCAGAGATTTCGCCGAGACCAAGGGCCTCATCCCCAACGAACAGTTCGGCTTTCGAACTGAGCACTCTAGCGTGCATCAGGCCCACCGCATCGTAGAATCCATAAGCGCTGGTTTCCAGCGCGGGACTATGACCGGTGCAGTATTCTTCGACGTAGCGAAAGCGTTCGATAAAGTCTGGCACAACGGCTTAATATACAAGCTGTACCAACTCGGCGTGCCAGATCGTCTCGTACTCATCTTACGAGACTTTTTATCGAATCGCGTCTTCCGTTATCATATCGAAGGAGCGTTATCCACTCCCCGTCCCATCCGCGCAGGTGTCCCCCAGGGCTCTGTGGTGTCCCCCCTCATTTTTACGCTATACACGAGCGATTTCCCAAAAGGTTGCGGTAGGTCGCAGTTGGGTCTGTTCGCAGACGACACTGCCATCTACTTCAGCTCTAGATCCCCCGACATCATTCGCCTAAATCTCCAACGCGCAGTCAATAGACTGGCAGCTTGGTTTACAAAATGGCGGATAGAAGTCAACCCCGATAAAAGCCAAGCGGTTCTCTTTACGAAGCCGCGTTCAAGGCTCAAAAACCCCCTCCCCCGACCAATCACCATGTTCGGCAAGCCGATCCCTTGGGAGAAGCGAGCTAAATATCTAGGTGTCGTTCTAGACCATCATTTGACTTTCGCAGAGCACATAAAGATGGTTCGTTCGCGAGCCTCTTTCGCTCTCGGTAGACTCTTCTATCTGGTGAATGCACGTAGCAAATTGTCACTTAGGTGCAAATTGCGCGTTTACACGGCGTGCATTCGACCGATCATGACCTATGCGGGTGCCGTCTTCGCTCATGCGAAACCCCGTCATATCCATAGAATGCAAACAGTGCAAAATAAATTCCTCCGTAGGGCCACAGGTTCCCCCTGGTTCGTCAGGAACGAGGCACTCCACCTCGACCTAAAGATTCCCACAATCCATCAGTTTCTAAAACGCCTTTCCAAGCGTTTCTTTGAGTCCGCGGCCAAACATCGCAACCCTCTGGTTGTCGAGGCCGCCAGTTATGTCCCGAGTAAAATCAGCCATGTTCGCCGTCCAAGGCATATCCTCGTAGATCCCGATGACCCCATAACCCTCCTCCAGGAGAGCAATAGGGAAACAAGTACAGTGTACAAAAACAGACGCCTCCCGTCATACCGACCTCGCCGCCGAGGTCCTTTGCGATCTCGACCGCCGCGCCCCCGAGTAAATAATACTCCCCCCCGACCCTTGCTCGAAAACGAGGTGCCAGCAGTTGTTGCAGCTGTGCACGTAGCTTTAAATTCCCCGACTAATAATAATGATCAAAACCTTTTGATCCAGCCCGTCTCATCTTTTGATGTCCTCCCTCCGGATAACGCCCTAAGCCGAGGCTCGAACCCCGCAGGGGGTGCCCTTAGTGAGCGTTCATCCTTAAATTTTTAGCTTAGTATTTGTGCCCTGGCTGGAGGCTTTGAGTGTAGTAGCTTAAGGCAACCACAGGATTGACCGGTTAAACAGCTACGGTTTTCGGAACCAGCTGTGAGATGCCCAACAGAAAAAAAAAAAATAATAATAAGAATTTGTAAGTACGTTATTTTTTAAATAATAGTTTCGTATGGAGAAGAATGGGCAAGAAACTCCACCGTTAGGTACTCTTTAAAATGTTTTACAATATCTAATATTCATCTATACAAAAAATTAAATTTAAGTGTCTGTTTGTAATGTCAAAATAATAGCTTTTTACTAAATGCTTATGAAAGTATATAGTAAATACGGTACTTATAATTTTTTTTAATTTTTTCTTTCTGTTTGTTCTGGCTAATCTCCGAAACGCCTAGACCGATTTTGACGGGACTTTCGCTGGAAGATAGCTTTATAAGCAGTTACTGTTATAAATAATGAGTTACTTTTATTTTAGAAAAAGAATTGGAGTTCACGCGGTGAAGCCGCAACAGCTAGTTATGTAAACATTAATTATATCATTATATGTGAAGACGATGTACCTAGAATAAAATTACTATACCACAACATCCTCAATCTAGGTACACAAATTTCTGTCGTCTCCACAACAAAGTAACCATCGTTAGTTAATACCACAGTTAATACCTCTAAGCCGGTTGCCGAGCTAGGTGTAAGCGTTATTAAAATTCAGCTTATTATATCGTTGCGACGAGACTGTACAGTCACCAGCATACCTCACTTGCGCAAGATTCAAAAGCGATTTTCTCGTAAAGTTTTGATAGATATTTTATCTACTCTCATAGCGTAATAATCGAATTATAAACTTCAAAACGAGTTTATATTGACATACTTTATAAACACAATACCGAAATTTAAAAATAGAATCATGTTATAACACTTTTTCTGTAACAAAATAATGCTATAATTATTTTTTTACTATTACAATACAGGGCAAATCCAAGAAATTAATATCACCAATGAGTTTCCATGAACTTTTTTGTAATGGAACGTTTAAGCGGGGGCAGCAGCAGTAAGTAGGTGATGTGCTGGTGCAGGCGCCATTCATACGTGCAGTTGTACTGAATTTCGTGGGATTGTTTTTATTCTTGATCTTTAACTTTGGATCTTTTATTTAGTAGGTTCAATCCCAATGTATGAGAATAGATAAAGTAGTGTATGAAACTGCCATAACTAGGTATTAAAACACTAGTGTGATACTATTAAAAACCTCACCTACGGCTCGGTTTTTAAACACACACTCGTGTTTTAATACCCCTCATTATGCAACAGTTTCATAAACTACTATTATGGTGTTACGAACATAGTGTTATAAAAACCATACTTTTATGAAATCTCCAGTCTTTTCTCAAAGTTGCAATTTTTATTTCACAAGAAAAACGTGTTTGAATTTTGCGTAACTGAGGTGACTCAAAATTCAAAATTCAAAATTCAAAAGTCATTTATTCAAATTAGGCTGAGAACCAGCACTTTTCGAACGTCAAAATTACATAAGACAGTCCCCCAAAAACGCCCACCCTTCACCACTTCCTAGTGCCTTTAGCTGGGAAGAAGAAGTGGCGCAACAAACTCCCCAGCAGCACAGCTGTCTGTTCAAGTTAGAAAAAAATAAAAATGACTCTATACAATAGTATGCAAAATTATTATGCAACACAAAACATTATTTTAATTAAGTATAAATTATTGGCCATATGTTAGCTAGCACACGCCGATATACCAACCAAAAACATCGAGAACTATACTCAAGCAGAATTAAAAAATAAAAACTAAACGTAAAAAGAACTAAATATCTAAATAAAAGCCTCCAGGCATAAAGGGCGTGCCCGCTTACATAAAGCTGTAAATTGGAAGTTATAAATGATAAACTAGGACCATCGAGGTAAAATAAATGTACAGTTAATTACTAGTAACAATAACAAAACCATGATCAGCAAGACGACCAGTCACCACAAGCAGCACCCGTTCACGAGCATAACGCAAAGATCAGCCATTACCCCCC
This sequence comes from Agrochola lychnidis, assembly GCA_963680765.1. Taxonomy (NCBI): domain Eukaryota; kingdom Metazoa; phylum Arthropoda; class Insecta; order Lepidoptera; family Noctuidae; genus Agrochola; species Agrochola lychnidis. Next base: position 5,092,691 of record OY796849.1, on the reverse strand, counting down.
TCGCCATATTTGAGGGAAGGAGGCAACCCGACTCCCGACGCTACCGCAAGCATTGACATCTAAGGGAGCATGACGAACTTGCTGCCGGTTGCTCAGGTAAAAAATAATATAATCAATTGTCGAGGTCACTAGCCAACCACAAATTGCAATACAAACTCATAACAAAAACATTGTAATGAGTAGATTATGTCAACAATAAAATAAAAATAAATAGACTCGTAAAAAAATAATTAAAAAATTGACTCATAAAGTCAAATAAAATAAAAAAATTATATAAACTTATATAAACTGTCAGTAGGTAAGTTAAATCTGGAGAAAGAACATAAACATTGTCTTGAGTTAATCACAGCGACCAACTATTCTTATCATTTAAGTAGTCGTTGATACAATAGTATGCCTTTGAACAAAGGTTGGATTTTACTTTATTTTTAAACGCATTAAAAGGCAAATCTAGCATAGAAGAAGGTAGCTTGTTATAAAAGGTTATACCAAGCCCAACAAATGAGTTATGAACCTTATGAAGCCGGTGAATGGGAGCTCGTAGTTTGTCCTTATTTCTAGTGTTAACATTGTGAATATCACTGTTTTTAGTGTATAAGTGTATATTTTGCCTAATATATAAGATGTTGGCGAAAATGAATTGTGATGCCACCGTGAGAATACCAACATCTTTAAAAAAATCTCTTAGAGAAACTCTGGCACGTAGCTGGTAAATTGCTCGAACAGCTCGTTTTTGAAGAACAAATATATTTTGAATGTCAGCGGCTTTGCCCCACAGCAGAATACCATAGGACATAACGCTATGGAAATAACTAAAATAGACTAACCGAGCTGTATCAATGTCAGTGTATTGTCTTACTTTCCTGACAGCGTAGGCGGCCGAACTGAGCCTCCCCGCTAGGCTTGATATATGTGGGCCCCACTGAAGTTTGGCATCTACTGTTATGCCCAGAAAAACTGCCGAGTTCACAGTTTCAAGCACCTCTTTATCTAAGACGATGTTGGGTCCTAGATTTCTAACATTTGGTAGAGCGAACTTTACACATTTCGTTTTCTTGGCATTGAGAACTAGGTTATTTGTCGTAAACCAATCCGTAACCATTGAGAGTGCACTGTTTACGTCGTCAAAATCTTGTCTATTCCTGTCTACTTTAAAAATAAGAGAGGTATCATCTGCAAACAGTACAACGTTACAGATATCCTTTAAATAAAAAGGTAAGTCATTTATATACACTAAGAATAAGAATGGACCCAGTATTGAGCCTTGAGGTACACCTAACTGAACTGGTAGCCCGGAAGATTTCACACCATTAACATCTACACATTGGACCCTATTATGCAAATAAGAATTTATTACTTTAAGAGCTTCGTTTTGGACACCGTAATGACGTAGTTTACGCAAAAGTGTGTCATGGTGCACGCAATCAAAGGCTTTGGAGAGATCACAGAAAACTCCAATAGCATTTTGCGAGTTCTCCCATGCGTTAAATATGTGTTTCATCAGAGCAACACCTGCATCTGTAGTCGAACGACCTTTTGTGAAACCATATTGTTCATCATGAAGAAGTCTGTTTAAATTAAAATGTCTTAGCAACTGCTTGAGTATTAACTTTTCAAATATTTTACTGAATGCAGGTAAGATAGAAATAGGCCTGAAATTGCCAACGTCATTTTTGTTACCCGATTTAAATAATGGTATGACTTTACTACTCTTCATGAGGTCAGGAAAAGTTCCTAAATCAACACATTTATTAAAAGTTACAGCTAAATATGGAGCTACTATGTCTATTATATTACTTAATAGTTTAATGGAGATACCCCAGTAATCACCAGTGTTTTTAGACTTAAGTGTGTTAAAAACATTAACTACATCACGAGGTGTTACATGCTCGAAGCTAAATAAGCTATTACATTTAGGCACACTGCTATGCAAAAGGTTTTCAGCTTTAGACGGGGACGAATTTAAGGAGCGAGTCGTAGTTATAGGTATGTTGGCAAAAAATTCATTAAATGCCTCAGCTACGTCGGCTGCTATATTAACTAATTTACTGTCGACCATAATCTCGAGTTGTTTTTCTTGTTTAACCGACTTACCCGTTTCATTGTTAATAATTTTCCAAGTGGTTTTTACTTTATTATTTGAATTTTTAATTGTATCGCCTAAAAATTTTGATTTTGCAAAAACACAAATATTTTTAAATAATTTTGAATAATTTTTGACATACTCTAAGAAAGGAGTATCAAACCTATATTTTTTCAAACCATATAACTCGTATAGTGTCGCTCTACTTTTATAAATACCTGGAGTAGCCCATTGGTTAAAGCCAACAGAGGTGCTATTAATGTTAATAGTTTTGGTCTTGAAAGTAGATTGGTACTCTTTTTGCACAACATCAAAAAGGGCTCCATAGATTTCATTGGGATTTTCGTGTTCTACTATAGATGGTGTAATTCTATGAGCTATATTATTTTTAAACTTGCTGCAACGACTAGCTGTATAAGGCCTGCATTCTATTTTATGTGGTTTTTTTTGTAATTGCATAGGGAAGCTAGCTAGTAAACCACAGTGGTCAGATGTTAAGTCACTTAAAACTAATTTATTTTTGGCATCACAATCACTAAATATATTATCGAGACAAGTCGACGTAGATGCCGTGATCCTAGTAGGTTCAAAAAACAAGTTAATTAAATTATAAGATTTGAACAAATTGAGAAGTCTAATACTTAATGGAGTATCATCTAAAATATTAATATTGAAATCTCCACATAAATAAACTTAACTCTAGCTCTTTGCCAGACAGACCCTGCATATTTTGATGTACAACATTCAACATATGCGGCTTATCTGTTGTCGCTCCTAATAGTTTAAACTACAAGGGGTATCAAAAGTAGTATTAGTACCACTACTAACAGTAATCAAAGGTACACTACAAGTACCAGTGTCGCTGTGTATATTGTATGCTAAAAGATTAGCAATATGTCTCCTACAACTAGGTGGCAAATACATTGTATTATTTGTCAGTTTGTAATCAGTAATAAATTGATTACAATCAAAATATAAAATAGCGTCACTGTGACGACATGTCCTATTATAAATTAACATATTTAAATTATAAATGTGCCTATTTTGCTCATCAGACAAATATTTTGAATAAGGCAAGGCACAGAAAATAAATTTACAACTATTGGTCTCATTGAGATGCAACATCAAATGGACACATTCCATTATGTCCTTTTTCCTTACAGTTAAACTATCCCCATATAATAATATAACAGTAGAACTGGGGTTTATTTTTGTCAATTTAATATAATTAATTAATTGGCTAATACTGGCACCGGGTAAACAATTATTAATTACATATTGTTGCGAACACTGATTAAATAGACTACCAAAACCTTGACCAAATTTGTCAGAAAATACATAAGTTGTGTTAGTAAAATTATTCATTTTATTGACATCCATACAGCTACCTACTGGCTGAGCCACTGAGGGTATAGGTGTAACCAGTTGAGGCTGGGGCTTATGGGTACAAGCACAGCTAAAAGAGAGGTTATTTGTCAATGACTCATACCTCTCGGCATTGTACTTGACCAGGTCAGCCAACTCATTGGCTTCCTGCAAGCGCTTACTCAGATCTTGTTGAGAAGCCTCATATTTACTAAAGATATCCTTTAGAGCATATTCCTTAACAAACAATTCATCCTGTAGGTGCTGAGTGTCGTTATCATACATAGTATTACACAATTGTAATTCATTATTACACTTCTTTAATTTTTGAATTAAATTTAGATTTTTTTGCCTAAGTTTTGTATTTAATTTGTTAACTTTTTGGCGCTGTAGTGATTTTTGAATTTTTCTAATTAATCTATTAATTTTAATGTATTTTTTTAACTTATTATGGCTAGTAAATAAGTTGCATTTAGTGATAGTTTCATCAGTTAAGTCTATTGTTACAACTGGCTCAACACATGTGGGTCCAGACCCGCTACCAACCAACTCATCATAAAGACTGCAGGTGAACGCAGACTCTTCACAGGCTTTGACAGATTCCAAACGGGTTATTGTGTTGTGGGCCCTACTTAATTCCAGTTCCAATTCAGATATCCGTCTCAAAGCCAGATCGTGGGTGTCACTACATTGCTGGAAATTTGACACAAGTTGACGGAGGTGTTGATGCTGGTCAATTATGTCCATATGCTGAATATGTAATTCGGCCAACTGGTTCTTCAGCTCAGTGTTCTTGTTATTAATATATTGTACTTCTACCTCGCTGTCATCCCTTTCCTGTAGCAGCTGATCGCACTGGTTTTTACTAAATTCCAACTCTTTCAATGTGGCCTTCAGTTTTTCCTCTAAGGATGCAGCCCTACGGGTCAACATATTGACAAGCCAACCCTAGAGGCACCCTGGAATGAGAGAAGAGAAAGCAAAGTGAGTTAAAGGAATAAGAGAGTGAGATAGGATGTGGATAGTAAGTACCTACTAGAATGAAGGGACTATTGGGACTAAAACTACTGAGTGTATGAGGAATCTAAATGAGTTGAGAACTTGAGAAGGTAGGATGGTAAGACAGCAAGAAATAAATGAACAAAAGATGAAGTTTTTTTTAGAAAATATTATGAAAAAATGGAGGTACTTAGAAAGTAGGAAGCTAATTTATTTATTTTGGGGCTTTTCACTTATCAGAATTATTATTGATTACTTAAAAAGAAAAAGACATACTTAAGTAAATTACCATTTACGATAATAATATTAGAGCTAATAACAGTTATTTTCCACTAAGAATGTTATGGACATGGGATTAGAGGTACCTAATATAGTTTCATTTCGACAATGCTAATGGTTTTAAACAAGAGTAATAAAACAATTTAGGGATAAACATGTGTGCAGTAAAGTTTGTAGTGTATGTTTTATGTCTGGGGCAAGTGTTTTCGTCGTCGATTTTGCTTCCACAATTTGTCAAGCAAAAGGAGACATAAACGGTGCCTGTGTGTATTGGACGTAGCTCATAACTCTGAGCAGTGTTTACAGGTGATGTATAGTATGTAAATATAACTACAATAATGATAAGTATAAAACAAAATACTCCCCGGGTAAACAGTAGATTTAACACAAAATAAACACAATAAACTAATAACGACTGCTCGCGACTGTACCTATAGCTAATGTAAACTGTCTGATACTCGTCTAGACGCTAACTATGTAGACTAGACTGGAGTTTAGATAAACTCTGTACATATCGGTAAGGTTTTTGAATATTTATTGACGGATCAATATGTTTGGTTTAGATTAAATTGTTTACGTACTGTCGACATAAGAATTAGGTATGCAGCTATCAATTTTTTTGCCCTACGTGGTCAATATTTATTAATTTATTTGTTTATTGGTCAATCTACAATCGTTGCACTGTTCAACCAATGAACACAAGCTAAGTGCGATATACACAGGATGCAAAAACAGCATCATCAAAGAAAAAAAAAGTGGCACTCCGGGAGTGCCGACAGAAGTGAAAACGTGAACAATTTTAAAAAATACTTCCAAAACCTTTAAAGTAAAAATACTTGCATACAACATTGATCCGTAATGTAATATAAATAAAGAGCACAATCGCGATTACAAAAATGAGGTGTCGGTAACGGTGTCGCGAGTTCAATTGTGTATTCCCATCTCAAAAATGCCCAACGCGCCTAAAGAAGTTTTCACTTAAATTACACATAATTTTTACTCAATATTCATTGGGATAGCATGCTCAGTAATTATAAAGACTCAAAAACTCGAACCAATGTGAAGGTTTGTTTTTATCTAAGCTCAGCACAATAAAACGACTGATATTAAAGACTTAAAGCAACACACACGTCGTGACATGGGTTGTTCAAATAATTGTTCAAACTACCTGCATACATTACGTACTCTTTTGTTGACTGTACAATACAAATAAAAACGTCAGATTAAAGGCCTGTTCCACCATTTTCAGTTACCTTTGAGTTGACAGCTTGTTTAATTAATGTCAAACTGTCGTGCCCAAAAGAAAGCTAACTGGAAGAAATGTTCCTTGAAAATAAATAATTCCCCATTACGTCATCTGCCATGATACTGGGTATACAATTTTATGATTTGAAATAAAATAATAATGAATATCATGTTTGTTTTATTGTCATAGCGACTGTTATTATTTCTGCGGTTTATAAAAATGTATTATCAGTTATTAATGAAATACGGTCTTATAATATTCAGGAGAGTGTCAAAGTACGCTAGAATAATTTCGAACTGTTTTACAAATACTAACCAATTATGATAAAATAAAAGATCTACGATCTCTGCGTTCAGCGCTCGGTGTGGCAACACGCCGTGTTCGGGTTCGCGACAAGTTAATCTTCATCCTGAGGATACTTCGTTGAGAGGTGAAACACGTGTCGATTTCTTTCAGGGTTTTATCATAAAGGATTTCCGCAAGGTCACGCTTGAATCAATTAACTATCGAAAGACCTAACTTTAGTTTTACTTACCAAAGCCCCTCCCTACCCCCTAGCCCCCTACCCCTACTTTACCAAAGTACTTATTACTACGCAACAATTCCAAAAGAAGTATAAACGAACCCTTATTCATTAAAAACTTGAACTTACTTCCAGAGCTCAGTAATTCTTAACTACATTGCTACCTTTTACCTTTTTTCCAACAAAACTAGCAGCAATCATTTTAATTAATATTATCGGGCACTTGAATACGTGAGGCACTTCATTATTCATTCCTTTGCCTTCGCTTTTTTAAATGGTAACTGAATAAAAATGCAATGGAAATGAAAATACAGCTAGTTTTTTCTCTCATCAACATTTGAATCTAGAGGACATTTTAACTGAACGTAATAAAAGCCACTCAATTATCTACGTGTTCGTGAGGTATGGCATATCAAGGTGTAAAGATCACTCATCCTCCATAGAAAAGGGAGGATCCTCAGTCCAGACGGGTGTCGTGTCTGGTGGGCGACTGCCCGACGATTGATGTCGGAAAGTTATACATATTCTGATCGCGCGATAAACTCCGCTTGCGAGATGTAGGATTTGTGTGACGTCAGGTATTCAAATGTGTAGTTCTCATGTGGCGTTGTAGATGTCGCCACAGTCTTTGCAGAAAAATTGGACGTAGATTTGCAAAAAGGACTCAACCCACACTATGGTCAAAAATTTAAAAGGACCTAAAGGTTGGTTCCTTTAGGACCTTTTTCATTTTTGACCATAGTGTGGGTTGAGTCCTTTTTGCAAAATTACGTCCAATTGATGTAGTCGTTTGATTTTGAGCTTACAGCAAAACGTTTCTATCCATCCTCTACACATTATAATTTAGTCGTATGTGATTGGCTGTGAACTGTGATAGTACAAGGTGGGGCAAAAGTAGTGTCATAATTTTCATTTCATTTCATTCATTCAATAACAATTTACATTGGCCTGAATGTTTTCAAGGTACCTAATTAAAAAATAATAATCTAAATAATAACAATAAAAACACAAATAATTTAAATAATAACAATAATGTTAGAACCTGTTACAAATTATCAAAAACATTAAAATTCACACATGCCTATAAATCACCAATATTAAATGTCACAGTTCAATTCGTTGATGGTCAGCATTTCTAAAATGCTATGTTCTTTTGTCATACTGGTCTAGCTAAACCACATCAGTGAGAAACTCGTCCACAGTATAATAGCATTTTTCTAACAGAAAAGATTTAACTTGCTGCTTAAACTGCTTTATGTTATATATGGATGTGGATGTATGTCATACTGCAAGTCCTTACGCCTTGTAGCTTCCCGCTTATGTCTTTCCTCTACTGTTTCGAACCTGTGAACCCGTAATGTGAATATGCCATAATTTTTGCAAATGGCGTCATAATTTCATTGCGATTTGACACTTATGTTGTAGACAGATAGAGAACTAATTGACAGTGCAATGGAGCGATACACACAGCTCGGGCAACGATGGAGATTTTGGAACATCAGTATCTCTCGTTTTGGCGATTTGAACTGACCGCCCAGATCGCCAGATCTGACAGCGCAAGACTTTTGCCTTTGGGGCTTTTTGAAATCTCGCGGTTTACCAACACAAACCACAAGTCTTGCAAGTGTTGAAAGCCAACATTGAACAATAAATCACCAAATTGGAGCCAGATTAATTCAAAAGGCCGTAAAATTAGCACAAATGTGCATCAACAACATTCTATCGGTCCAATGACCGAAATATATGTAATTTTTTCGACTTAATATCATAAATTTTTACATCTTTCCGTGAATACAGGGCCCAATTTATGAAGTGAAAACTTCTTTAGGCGCGTTGGGCATTCTTGAGATGGGAAAAAACAATTGAACTCGCGACACTGTTACCGAGACCAGCTTTTGACCATTAAAAAGACATCAACGCGCGATACATTTCTGCCCAGTAAAATTGTTCAAGTTTTCACTTCTGTCGGCACTCCCGGAGTGCCACTGTTTTCGTTTTTAACAAAATGGCAGCCAATTCACATGATGACATTACTTTGAATAATATATCACATTCTCACTTGTTTGACTTAATAATGCCTAGGAAGGACAGTATTGAGGTATGGTCAGCTTGACAAGTTTTCATGCAATAAAAGCGTAATATTTTGCCGAGCTATTCTTTACTACAGCTAACTTACACCACAACTAAGTACAGCTTCGCTTTAACAAAAGCTAAACGCTGCTCGTAAACGGAGAATCCATCTCTATGAGCGAAAATCACGTTCAAGCTAAGCAAAGAATTTTTAATATTTTCTCTCTTGTCTGATTTACCTTATATTTTTTTCCGTTCCGTGCCTTACGGTTCAAATGCGCGCCGCGAATCGTAACTTTTTATACGACTCTTTATCATGAAAATGGTCTAAATACTTTATTTCTCCGTTTAAGAGCTCCTCGGTAGAAGTATGTTGTGTTTATGTTTTTTTGAGGAAGTAAATGGAGTAAAATGTGTGTGAAAGATCACGGAGTAAATATACTTCGTGGAAAAAATTGTGTTGAATTAGTGATATGTCATGCTGTAAAAAATAACTAGGGTGAGAGAAAGAAAGAAAGAAAGATTGAGTTTGTTTGTCACAGAAATGCGTGCATACAAAAAGATAAATCGAAAAAAAAAACAACAAAAAAACTGGCCAAGTGCGAGTCGGACTCGCACACGTAGAGTTCCGTGCCGTATTAAGATCACGAAGATCAGATAAAAAACACGTTTCTTATATAGTACGATACAACTTAGATGTAGCATCGGCAAAATTCGTAAAACCGATCACCATACTAACTGAGTGCGCCTTCAAAATCATCAATCTTTATTACTACTTTAGATGAAAATGATCTTTACGCAAACGCAATCAATAACTTGTAAAGTCATATAATCGTGTTGTAAAATTGAAATGAATGAATGCAAGTTTTCAAATTCATGCTACATCTAAGTTGTATCGTACTGTACCCCCTTTAATTATTAACTTTATTTAAAATTATCGGCGATAAAATTCAAAATCTGTGAAAATTTCAACTACGTTCATGAAATGCAGCCAGCTGACAGACAGCGGACAGTGGACGGGCAGCGGAGGCTTAGTAATAGGGTTCCGTTTGGCACCCTTCGGGTACGGAACCCTAATAAAGAACAAAAGGATCATCATCGTCATTCTGAATGACACAATCATGAAGTAAAATTACCTTCTGATGATAATGAGAGACAATAAGTAATTGCGTAATACAACAAAATCACAATCTGTTTCGATTTGAAACAGATTGCTAAACCATTGCTTCATAAGTTGGAAAAAAAAATCTGCTCAATAACGTAGACAACGCAATGAATGTTGTTGAACTGTCAAAATGAAACAAATTAGGCATAATTGTTTACGAAAATATGTTACGCAATTAGGAGGGTAGGTAGTGATGATTCCAATTCCTCAAACTAACAAATTAATTAGGGTATCATTAGTTTAAATAACAACCTCACTACATAGATACCACTGGTCAGCCATGAATTAATGTTAACCGTTTTACAGGATTATACCGGTGCAAAATCAAAATTCATTTATTCAAATTAGGCTGAGAATCTGCACTTTTCGAACGTCAAAATTACATAAGACAGTCCCCCAAAAACGCCCAACCTTCACCACTTCCTAGTGCCTTTAGCTGGGAAGAACAAGTGGCGCAACAAACTCCCCAGCAATCGAATTATAAAATTAATCAGTAGATTAATTAAGCTTTATGGCAATTTGCCAGCGTTACTGTAGTAATTTTTGCATTGTTTAAACATTACACTGGCAATTAAATACGAAAGCATTTAATCAAATCTATTTTCGGAAATTCCGGGACAAGAACTTAGGAGGCTTCACGCGAGATCAACCAGTGCAGAAAACACCACAAGGGTTATTGGTACATTCGTTTAGTAATAGGTACTGCTGAAATCCTAGGCTCATAAAATAAACTATTGTCTCTGTTGCTCGACTTGGCGGGGACACTGCCCTGCCGGGGCTGCGAAGAAGTCCGAAAGGGAGATCGTGGCCCCCGGCAACATGGCAACCGAAGGAACACGGGTAGGTTTTAGTCAGTAAGAGACTGACACGCCCTCCCGCTCCGCCCAGAGCGGGAGAAGTTATTTGATAATTTCCCACCCAAAAAAAAAAAGGCGGGGACTACCGTGCCCCCAGATTAAATATGAAAAAATCGGCGGGCCTTACAGTAGTGGCATATGATGTGTAATATTAACACCTGACATCTCACCTTGGTAATAAGCAATATTAAAGGGGCGGGGCCTCGTCAAGGTCGTTTCTGACGGCCAACTCTAGAACTGGAAGTGTTCATTGATCAAATCAAATAGCGCGCGCTTCCCCAGCTTCCTGTTACACACTTCCGTCCCTTTTCACGAAATCACTCCCACAGATTTCATTATTTAGATTTTTGTAATTTATATTTTGTTTGCAGAAAAGCGAGGGGAAATATGTTACACATCAATAAATAAATAAGGTTGTGGAGGTCAGATAGGCAGTCGCTCCATGTAAAATACTGGTATTCAGCTGCATCCGGTTAGACTGGAAGCCGACCCCAACATAGTTGGGAAAAGGCTAGGCAGATGATGATCAATAAATAAATAAGCCAGACAAATTCCTAATAGCGTACAAACATACTCAACACCACATAACCGCAAAAAGTCCTCAAAAACAAATCTAAACTCTCACTTTAACACCGCCATTCGCAAAAACCATCAGAGTATCTAAAGACCACGAGCACCGTCAAAGGAAAGTCGTTAGTACGATAAACAAAATATTTTCCGATCAGACATCCGTATCGTTGGCTCAACTGCACGACATAGAGAGGGACAGAAGGTCAGCGCCATAAAACGAACGAAAACGCACGCACACATAAACACGCGTGTATGTATACAGCGAGTGCAAGTGCACTCGGGTCGGGAGTCCCATTCGTTTGAGATCGCCGTACGTAGTCGTCTATGTGTGCGTGCGCCTTTTTTGCTCGTAGTATGAAGTCGGCCTGCTGCACCTATCTTTTTTGTGTCAACTGTATCTCGGTATCCAAATCTGACTAAGTTACAAAGGATGTGAAAGGTTTCCTACGGCCTTTGATGTTGCGCCCTCGACGCGGTCGATTTCGCTCACACAGAGAAAGATCTGGAAAAGTGTTTTTGGTCGTTCAGTTTCGTTGGTGAAATCGTCAGGAATTTGTAGAGAGTGGTAGAGTTAAAGAGTTTTTGAAGTGTTGGATATGTTTAATGGATGGAAATGGGCGAGTAAGTTTTCAAGTTCATCTGTTTTCAATGAAAGGTCATCTCGTAACTGTTTTGTACTAGACTGGACAACCATTATTGTCCTTCGTAATCGTACTATTGCTAGGATCTCTTTTCATTTAATGATTAAAATACAGTACTCGCATAAATGATGTGTAACATCTGACATCTTATCTCACCTTGGTAATAAGCAACATTAGAGGAGCGGGGCCTCGTCAAGGTCGTTTCTGACGGCCAACTCTAGGACCCCGTGCGCTCATTGGTCAAATCAAATAGCGCGCGCTTCCCCGGCTTCCTGTGACACACTTCCGTCCCTTTTCACGAAATCACTCCCACAGATATGATTATTTAGATTTTTTTAGATTTTGATTTCGATTGCAAGAAAATGAGAGGAAAGTTTAAACATTTAAACCTGTCCAAAAAAATTTGGTAAACTATAGATAAGCTACCAGAATAGTCAAGTAATCTGCTTTGCTTCCCAAAATTCCTTCACAATAACTTTTCATCACCTGATCTTGAAACTTTAACACCTTACATTCTCACGTATCTAATTAACAGCACAAGTAAACAGGAAACAATTATGACAACAAACACGTGTTGGCCTGCAATCAGGAGTCCAATTATTCAGGCGCTGAAGAGGCGCAAACTAGTTGACAGTAAGCAAGTTCTCGTAAACTTGGAAGTTTGCACATATTTCGAGACGCCTTGGGGATTCTGAGCGCCTGGTACCAGTGTTCTATTTTTGTGACTGTTCAAATTGGTTCTAAGACTAAATAAAGCCGATTAAAACAATGCTTATATAATCATAAAAAAAAAAAAAAAGTTTAAAAAACTGTAACCCGACTACGGGAAAATAAAAATGATCTAAAAAGTACGAAACAAGCAAATATTTCAGACAGAAATCAAGACATAGGTACAAAAATGGTCAAGGTAAAGCCGTGGTCGCATGCCTGTATACCATGTTGGTGCCAAGAACACCTACAAAATTATAATGGCATGCGACGACGGCTTTACCTTGACCATTTTTGTACCTATGTCTTGATTTCTGTCTGAAATATTTGCTTGTTTCGTACTTTTTAGATCATTTTTATTTTCCCGTAGTCGGGTTACAGTTTTTTAAACTTTATTTTTTTATTTTATACTTTTCCGTTTTTACACTTGATAAACGTAAATAAGAGTAGAGTAATACAATAGTTCAGTAATTAACCTATTTTAAATTCCGATAGCAGTTTATAGTGCTTTGGACGAAACCATAGAGCGATTTATTTCGACGCCAACACCATTATATCGATATCGAGCTTAAAAGAAATCCAAAATATAAATATTTCGTTGTACTTGTTTTTCTTCATAAGAGTGGAATTACAAATCGGTACTACTTATTTAGATTTGATTAACTGCACGTTGGTAACATCTTGCGATACTACGTAGCGCAGTCTCACTTTTGCTTGTTTTTAACGATTTAAACATATTTGTTTACTTTGAAAATATAATATTATATACATATTTGTAATGTGCTCGTCAAGACCTTTTTTTTGATACCAAACATGTCATGATCATCCCATTTTAATTTTTTTCGAGGTTAGAAATTTATGTGTAAAGTCCACCAAATTAAATTTAGGGAAATAATATATAGCCTATGTTACCCGGACCATTATTACGAATCTATTGATACCTCATTCATCAAAATCGGTTTAGTAGTTTAGGCACTCAAAATTCAAAATTCAAAATTCAAAAGTCATTTATTCAAATTAGGCTGAGAACCAGCACTTTTCGAACGTCAAAATTACATAAGACAGTCCCCCAAAAACGCCCACCCTTCACCACTTCCTAGTGCCTTTAGCTGGGAAGAAGAAGTGGCGCAACAAACTCCCCAGCAGCACAGCTGTCTGTTCAAGTTAGAAAAAAATAAAAATGACTCTATACAATAGTGTGCAAAATTATTATGCAACACAAAACATTATTTTAATTAAATGTAAATTATTGGCCATAAGTTAGCTAGCACACGCCGATATACCAACCAAAAACATCGAGAACTATACTCAAGCAGAATTTAAAAAAAATAAAAACTAAACGTAAAAAGAACTAAATATCTAAATAAAAGCCTCCAGGCATAAAGGGCGTGCCCGCTTACATAAAGCTGTAAATTGGAAGTTATAAATGATAAACTAGGACCATCGAGGTAAAATAAATGTACAGTTAATTACTAGTAACAATAACAAAACCATGATCAGCAAGACGACCAGTCACCACAAGCAGCACCCGTTCACGAGCATAACGCAAAGATCAGCCATTACCCCCCTCGCCATATTTGAGGGAAGGAGGCAACCCGACTCCCGACGCTACCGCAAGCATTGACATCTAAGGGAGCATGACGAACTTGCTGCCGGTTGCTCAGGTAAAAAATAATATAATTAATTGTCGAGGTCACTAGCCAACCACAAATTGCAATACAAATTATGTCAACAATAAAATAAAAATAAATAGACTCGTAAAAAAATAATTAAAAAATTGACTCATAAAGTCAAATAAAATAAAAAATTATATAAACTGTCAGTAGGTAAGTTAAATCTGGAGAAAGAACATAAACATTGTCTTGAGTTAATCACAGCGACCAACTATTCTTATCATTTAAGTAGTCGTTGATACAATAGTATGCCTTTGAACAAAGGTTGGATTTTACTTTATTTTTAAACGCATTAAAAGGCAAATCTAGCATAGAAGAGGGTAGCTTGTTATAAAAGGTTATACCAAGCCCAACAAATGAGTTATGAACCTTATGAAGCCGGTGAAAGGGAGCTCGTAGTTTGTCCTTATTTCTAGTGTTAACATTGTGAATATCACTGTTTTTAGTGTATAAGTGTATATTTTGCCTAATATATAAGATGTTGGCGAAAATGAATTGTGATGCCACCGTGAGAATACCAACATCTTTAAAAAAATCTCTTAGAGAAACTCTGGCACGTAGCTGGTAAATTGCTCGAACAGCTCGTTTTTGAAGAACAAATATATTTTGAATGTCAGCGGCTTTGCCCCACAGCAGAATACCATAGGACATAACGCTATGGAAATAACTAAAATAGACTAACCGAGCTGTATCAATGTCAGTGTATTGTCTTACTTTCCTGACAGCGTAGGCGGCCGAACTGAGCCTTCCCGCTAGGCTTGATATATGTGGGCCCCACTGAAGTTTGGCATCTACTGTTATGCCCAGAAAAACTGCCGAGTTCACAGTTTCAAGCACCTCTTTATCTAAGACGATGTTGGGTCCTAGATTTCTAACATTTGGTAGAGCGAACTTTACACATTTCGTTTTCTTGGCATTGAGAACTAGGTTATTTGTCGTAAACCAATCCGTAACCATTGAGAGTGCACTGTTTACGTCGTCAAAATCTTGTCTATTCCTGTCTACTTTAAAAATAAGAGAGGTATCATCTGCAAACAGTACAACGTTACAGATATCCTTTAAATAAAAAGGTAAGTCATTTATATACACTAAGAATAAGAATGGACCCAGTATTGAGCCTTGAGGTACACCTAACTGAACTGGTAGCCCGGAAGATTTCACACCATTAACATCTACACATTGGACCCTATTATGCAAATAAGAATTTATTACTTTAAGAGCTTCGTTTTGGACACCGTAATGACGTAGTTTACGCAAAAGTGTGTCATGGTGCACGCAATCAAAGGCTTTGGAGAGATCACAGAAAACTCCAATAGCATTTTGCGAGTTCTCCCATGCGTTAAATATGTGTTTCATCAGAGCAACACCTGCATCTGTAGTCGAACGACCTTTTGTGAAACCATATTGTTCATCATGAAGAAGTCTGTTTAAATTAAAATGTCTTAGCAACTGCTTGAGTATTAACTTTTCAAATATTTTACTGAATGCAGGTAAGATAGAAATAGGCCTGAAATTGCCAACGTCATTTTTGTTACCCGATTTAAATAATGGTATGACTTTACTACTCTTCATGAGGTCAGGAAAAGTTCCTAAATCAACACATTTATTAAAAGTTACAGCTAAATATGGAGCTACTATGTCTATTATATTACTTAATAGTTTAATGGAGATACCCCAGTAATCACCAGTGTTTTTAGACTTAAGTGTGTTAAAAACATTAACTACATCACGAGGTGTTACATGCTCGAAGCTAAATAAGCTACTACATTTAGGCACACTGCTATGCAAAAGGTTTTCAGCTTTAGACGGGGACGAATTTAAGGAGCGAGTCGTAGTTATAGGTATGTTGGCAAAAAATTCATTAAATGCCTCAGCTACGTCGGCTGCTATATTAACTAATTTATTGTCGACCATAATCTCGAGTTGTTTTTCTTGTTTAACCGACTTACCCGTTTCATTGTTAATAATTTTCCAAGTGGTTTTTACTTTATTATTTGAATTTTTAATTGTATCGCCTAAAAATTTTGATTTTGCAAAAACACAAATATTTTTAAATAATTTTGAATAATTTTTGACATACTCTAAGAAAGGAGTATCAAACCTATATTTTTTCAAACCATATAACTCGTATAGTGTCGCTCTACTTTTATAAATACCTGGAGTAGCCCATTGGTTAAAGCCAACAGAGGTGCTATTAATGTTAATAGTTTTGGTCTTGAAAGTAGATTGGTACTCTTTTTGCACAACATCAAAAAGGGCTCCATAGATATCATTGGGATTTTCGTGTTCTACTATAGATGGTGTAATTCTATGAGCTATATTATTTTTAAACTTGCTGCAACGACTAGCTGTATAAGGCCTGCATTCTATTTTATGTGGTTTTTTTTGTAATTGCATAGGGAAGCTAGCTAGTAAACCACAGTGGTCAGATGTTAAGTCACTTAAAACTAATTTATTTTTGGCATCACAATCACTAAATATATTATCGAGACAAGTCGACGTAGATGCCGTGATCCTAGTAGGTTCAAAAAACAAGTTAATTAAATTATAAGATTTGAACAAATTGAGAAGTCTAATACTTAATGGAGTATCATCTAAAATATTAATATTGAAATCTCCACATAAAATTATACTTTTATTACTAGATTTTAACCTATTGAGTGAATCCTCCATTACCGATTCGAAACGAATAAAATCCCCAGAGGGGGGTCGATAAACACAAATTATAACATATCGCTCTAGTTCAACACAAGACAACTCAATAGTGCGCTCAATGGAAAGATTAACTAAATCTAAACGTTGTTTACATTTCAACTTGTTTGAAACAAGAACTAAAGACCCACCGCGGATAGCACTTTTTCTTACAAATGCGCTTTGTACAGTAAAAAAATCATCATTGATAAAAACTACTTCATGTTCTTTCAACCAGTGTTCAGTCAAACATAACACCTGAACATCATAGTTCTCCATAAATAAACTTAACTCTAGCTCTTTGCCAGACAGACCCTGCATATTTTGATGTACAACATTCAACATATGCGGCTTATCTGTTGTCGCTCCTAATAGTTTAAACTACAAGGGGTATCAAAAGTAGTGTTAGTATCACTACTAACAGTAATCAAAGGTACACTACAAGTACCAGTGTCGCTGTGTATATTGTATGCTAAAAGATTAGCAATATGTCTCCTACAACTAGGTGGCAAATACATTGTATTATTTGTCAGTTTGTAATCAGTAATAAATTGATTACAATCAAAATATAAAATAGCGTCACTGTGACGACATGTCCTATTATAAATTAACATATTTAAATTATAAATGTGCCTATTTTGCTCATCAGACAAGTATTTTGAATAAGGCAAGGCACAGAAAATAAATTTACAACTATTGGTCTCATTGAGATGCAACATCAAATGGACACATTCCATTATGTCCTTTTTCCTTACAGTTAAACTATCCCCATATAATAATATAACAGTAGAACTGGGGTTTATTTTTGTCAATTTAATATAATTAATTAATTGGCTAATACTGGCACCGGGTAAACAATTATTAATTACATATTGTTGCGAACACTGATTAAATTGACTACCAAAACCTTGACCAAATTTGTCAGAAAATACATAAGTTGTGTTAGTAAAATTATTCATATTGTTGACATCCATACAGCTACCTACTGGCTGAGCCACTGAGGGTATAGGTGTAACCAGTTGAGGCTGGGGCTTATGGGTACAAGCACAGCTAAAAGAGAGGTTATTTGTCAATGACTCATACCTCTCTGCATTGTACTTGACCAGGTCAGCCAACTCATTGGCTTCCTGTAAGCGCTTACTCAGATCTTGTTGAGAAGCCTCATATTTACTAAAGATATCCTTTAGAGCATATTCCTTAACAAACAATTCATCCTGTAGGTGCTGAGTGTCGTTATCATACATAGTATTACACAATTGTAATTCATTATTACACTTCTTTAATTTTTGAATTAAATTTAGATTTTTTTGCCTAAGTTTTGTATTTAATTTGTTAACTTTTTGGCGCTGTAGTGATTTTTGAATTTTTCTAATTAATCTATTAATTTTAATGTATTTTTTTAACTTATTATGGCTAGTAAATAAGTTGCATTTAGTGATAGTTTCATCAGTTAAGTCTATTGTTACAACTGGCTCAACACATGTGGGTCCAGACCCGCTACCAACTAACTCATCATAAAGACTGCAGGTGAACGCAGACTCTTCACAGGCTTTGAGAGATTCCAAACGGGTTATTGTGTTGTGGGCCCTACTTAATTCCAGTTCCAATTCAGATATCCGTCTCAAAGCCAGATCGTGGGTGTCACTACATTGCTGGAAATTTGACACAAGTTGACGGAGGTGTTGATGCTGGTCAATTATGTCCATATGCTGAATATGTAATTCGGCCAACTGGTTCTTCAGCTCAGTGTTCTTGTTATTAATATATTGTACTTCTACCTCGCTGTCATCCCTTTCCTGTAGCAGCTGATCGCACTGGTTTTTACTAAATTCCAACTCTTTCAATGTGGCCTTCAGTTTTTCCTCTAAGGATGCAGCCCTACGGGTCAACATATTGACAAGCCAACCCTAGAGGCACCCTGGAATGAGAGAAGAGAAAGCAAAGTGAGTTAAAGGAATAAGAGAGTGGGATAGGATGTGGATAGTAAGTACCTACTAGAATGAAGGGACTATTGGGACTAAAACTACTGAGTGTATGAGGAATCTAAATGAGTTGAGAACTTGAGAAGGTAGGATGGTAAGACAGCAAGAAATAAATGAACAAAAGATGAAGATTTTTAAAAAAAAAAAAATATTATGAAAAAATGGAGGTACTCAGAAAGTAGGAAGCTAATTTATTTATTTTGGGGCTTCTCACTTATCAGAATTATTATTGATTACTTAAAAAGAAAAAGACATACTTAAGTAAATTACCATTTACGATAATAATATTAGAGCTAATAACAGTTATTTTCCACTAAGAATGTTATGGACATGGGATTAGAGGTACCTAATATAGTTTCATTTCGACAGTGCTATTGGTTTTAAACAAGAGTAATAAAACAATTGAGGGATAAATATGTGTGCAGTAAAGTTTGTAGTGTATGTTTTATGTCTGGGGCAAGTGTTTTCGTCGTCGATTTTGCTTCCACAATTTGTCAAGCAAAAGGAGACATAAACGGTGCCTGTGTGTATTGGACGTAGCTCATAACTCTGAGCAGTGTTTACAGGTAATGTATAGTGTGTAAATATAGCTACAATAATGATAAGTATAAAACAAAATACTCCCCGGGTTTGATGAATTCAAATCCACAATCGAAACGTTGACAGCCGGTAGATGATTTTTCGAAATCTCAATTATTATGAATAATCGCGACAAAAACACGTCACAAACACTGTGTGAGACACTTTATACTTAGATTCTAAGATAAACAGTAGATTTAACACAAAATAAACACAATAAACTAATAATCTAAAAATATTTAACTAAGAGATCGTTTTTTCACGACCTGTCACTAGTGTTGCCAGCCAAAAAAAGCGGTGGAACACACGTAAAAACAAACATACATACAAACATACATACATAGACTGCTAAAATCATAACCCTTCCTTTTGGCTTTGCCGTAGTCGGGTAAAAACTAGAAAACGGCATAACCAATTCGTAATTTAATTTAAAACGCAAACCTTTTTCGATCGATCATACAATTTTTCATTCGGTCTAATCTTGTGATTTTCATTCTAGTACTTGTAGATGCTCTTATGTGAGCTGTAATAAAAAAAATGTAATAATCAGTGATCGGAGTAGGTAGAGTGATTTTATGTTCTCGCATCATGAATAGTCATAGAAATCATAACATGGATAAGCCTTTTATCCGGGATTTCATTTTGGTACTAACGGGATTGAATCAAATATTGTTAAAGTAAGGATTTTTAAACTACTACATTAGAAATTTATAGATAGATAAATATTTAAAATATATTATATTATTATATCGTTTTTATAGTATACCTATCCTTTTCTTGGAGTCCGATCACCTATATACTATTAAAAAGACAGCAAAAGGGTTAAATATTTCTTATTCATATTGACGTATTCTTTATTCTAAACATTACAACATTTAAAATTCCTTATAAAAGTCTTAATAATTTCAAAATGCCGTAATCCCGGGGCATATCCATACTAATATATACGTGCCAGTGCATTGACCCCAAATCACTCTACCTACTCCGATCGCTGGTAATAATTAATGAGATTTTAACATTAGATTACAGTTATCGTATTCGTAATTGCTTTCTCCTCAGCTCAATGTCCATAGAAAAGTATGAATTTATATTCCAATATTTTCAAAAACACAAGTTTTGCCTACAAGGACCAAAAACTTATCGTCAATTCAGTTAACCTAACAATGCCAAAACTAATCCAAACGGCCCTCAATCAGAACTCGTACTCAAATCTAGCAGGCTGTCGTTATGTAAACATTAACTAGAACATGTTTACAATGTACCCGCATTTAATCGCTTCCTGCAAACTGTACCCGACCCCACCGGCCTGTGTATTTGTGTACTGTGTACTTCTCTTGTGTACCGACTGCTGACAGAGGTGTTGGTGTGGGGAGAGTAGTATTGTTTTGATGTAGTGTTAGAAGTTGATTAGAAAAGTATACCAAGGATAAAGTATCCAATAAGGATAAAAAAAATCAGCTGTTTATACAAAAGTTCAATACCTACTTGACCAAAATGTATGAAACAGCTGATTTTTTTTTCGTGATCTCAGAATTGCTCCCATAGTGAAAGTTGTTTCTATTCACGGGTAAAATTTTCGAGACGATAAAAAAAATCTGCCGGTATAGTCTGTGGCAATGCTTCTGTGTGATTTGTGTCTGTTTAGTGATTTTCTTTTGTTTCCTGTATTAGTAACAATATCAAAAATCACTACAACTATATTCCATTTGAAATAAGACAATTAAACAAACCGTTTTTACAGTCCGTTCAACCGATTTTGACTTCTATACCGTAGGCATAAGGATGGCATTAAAAGCAAAAAAGTGGTTACAATACCAACTGTTAACTGCAGCTGCCATTTGTCATGCCACTAACGCAATAGAAGTCAAAATCGGTTGAACGGACTGTAAAAAGGGTTTAGTTAAATGTCTAATCTTATTTCAAACGGAGTGCCGGATATAGTCTTTGCATAAAATAGAGAGCTATTTTATGTAAAAGAAATCCGATCGCGAAAATGTGGTTAGGAAAGTTAAGCTCGATTCGGAATCTGGCTATATTTGAGGTAATAAAATACCTCATGGGAACCTATTTAAACAATTTCTTATATGCTTTCGAAAACGTTTACAATTGAAGTTTCAAACATTTTAATTACATTTATTCATAGTTCATTGCACGTTTAATCCTAATTTAAATTGTAACTATTTACAGAACAATATTTTGGACTCATTCACACTCACGAAGAATTTACGAGACCGCAGTACAACGCACAATGTTGTACAATAGCCATAAAAGGACCAATTGGTAAATTCGTATATCAGGACCAAATGGTTGGAATTGGTAAATTCGAGCCTTATCTGCAATATTGGGCGTTTTCGTAGCTAAATCGTAGCGGGTCTACGCACGCTACAATTTTTCGTAGCTGCCTCGTAGAACTGTCTAGTTGTAGCGAAATACGGTTACAAATGCTGATCTTATTTTCGAGGCGTGAAACAAAATGTGTTAGAAATTAAATTCATTCGAAAAAAAAATGTGGATGGAAAGCAGCAGCTTCCCGTTATACCTGAAGCGCCCTAGATACAGCCAGTAAGTTAATAAACAGTCGGAACATTCCTTCATTTCCCTGCTTCCCCTCAATTTTACTTTCTGGAGCACGCGCAAATATTTTATTACGAATATTTTTTCGGGTTCTAAATAAAAAACAATAAACGGGCGTTTTTTCGAGTGGTGGACAGAACAATGCGGGAGGATGCGTTGTTTCGGCCCGAAGATTGTTTTCTTCCGGACCATTGTGTTGCTCGATCGGAGATTGGATGCGAATGAGCCCCGAGGCTATGTTACAAATACTTTTCATGTTAAATGGGGATTTTCTTTTTTATTTAAATCGTATGGTTATGAAAAGAAAATTATTCTGAAGAGATGTATTTAATGAATTTTTTTGTTCATCTTTTATGTAGATATTTGGACAGCTAAAGCATCGTATTTTTTTTTTTAAGTGTAGTTAAA
Organism: Agrochola lychnidis; assembly: GCA_963680765.1. Lineage (NCBI taxonomy): Eukaryota > Metazoa > Arthropoda > Insecta > Lepidoptera > Noctuidae > Agrochola > Agrochola lychnidis. The sequence goes on along the minus strand of OY796849.1, from coordinate 5,070,278 downwards.
CTCATTCAAAGTAGTTAGTACCCGATGTTCATGAATACGACAATGAATCTGTCTGTGAGCTCGTTATGGCTTCATTACCTTGGCACTCAGAAAGTAAAATACCAAGACATGAAAAACCAATAAAAGTAAACAAAAGAGAAACTCTCCAAGAAATGAAACTTTTCATTACCATTCAAGCGTACTAACTCTCAAGCCAAGATACTCGGGTACTTATAAAAAAAATCGATTTCCAAAAATTATAACCTCGCCTTTGTGAAAGTTTCCGCGAAGTCTCGTCTCTAGAGCACTCCGGAAAATATTTATTCAACGCAAATTCTCGGAGTGACGAGGTTTTTTAGGGTTCCGTAGCCAAATGGTACCAACGGGACCCTATTTCTAAGGCTCCGGTGGGTGTTCGTTCGTCCGTCTGTCACAGGGCTGTATGTATCTTTTGAACCGTAACACTTGAAATTTTCAGAGTGTGTGCTACTACGAGTATAGCCGCTATAACAACAAATGATAAAATTAAAATAAAGTTAAAAAGTTTTTACAAAAAAAACAACCGACCTCCAAAAAAAACATTAAAAAGTGAAAAATAACTTTAATTTCGGAAGTCGGTGTCTTGGGTTTTGTATTTTCGTTTTTTGCCACCGACTTCCGAAATTAAAGTTATTTTTCACTTTTTAATGTTTTTTTTTTGGAGGTCGGTTGTTTTTTTTTGTAAAAAGTTTTTATTTTTCATTTTTTTGTTGTGGTACCTACCCCACACACATTCGAATACCACTACCTGCTACCAGTGACAGAAACTTGTCAGATCATCTACATACTAAGTGGGAAAAAAATACGTATTTTGTAGCTAACTCAAAAACTATCCAAGCAAAGTTAATAAAATTTATATGGGACCAATTCGAGAGCACACCCTTTCAAACAAAAAAAGAATTTTCAAAATCGGTCCACAATTGACGGAGAAAACACACACATACGCGACGAACATATAACCTCCTCCTTTTTGGAAGTCGGTTAAAAACTAAAGGAGGCATGGAATAGTGCCATACAAGAAACGTGTTAAAGAAATATGTGACGGAGACGGGTATGTGACTCTTTCGTTATTATCAGCCATATTTTAACTACTGTGGGCTTACTGTGGGTAGTGTTGGTTATTGCGCAATAGAAAAACCGTTTTCAGTTCAGATCAAATTATAATTTACGATCACATTAATCACACTGGCAATTCACACACTGTAGGTACACGACACGACTATTCGGAATGCGCGACAGTTTTTAAACGTGTTCACTGCTTGACCACCACCGATGAACTCTGCTCAGCTCCGGTCGGTCTGAGGAGCGTTATGTTGTAGACTCTGTCAACTCAGTAACGTATTTCCAACATACATATGTAGTGTTAAATGTTGTACGGTGGTATGGAACCCTTCGCGTGCAAGTCCAACTCGCAGTTGGTCGCTTTTTTCTCAAGTTACGACATTTTTCCGACCGGCCATCTTTCTTTGTTAACAAAATTGAATTCTCATTCATTGCTTTATGAAGGTTATTCCTTCTATTATTTGATTATATATTTCTTTGAGCCTTTTTATTGGGACCCTGTGTTTCAGTTTATGTGTTTTTTATTGACTGTTTCGATGCTTTAGCGATAGGGATGGGATTTGAAAGAGTTTGTTGTTAAATGATTGGCGATTGAATGCGCTTTTATTAAAATTAAATTAATGTGCAAACGATTAATTATATAAATTTAAAACGGTAAAGGAAAACATCGTGAGGAAATCGGCATGTCTCAGAACCAAAAATTCGATGTGATATCTTTCAACCCGCACTGGGCCCGCGTGGTAGTCCACTCCCTCTCAGAGAGGAGGCCTCTGTCCCAGCAGTGGGAACGTTATAGGCTGATTATAATGCGTCTAGTTATTTATTTTCAAATAACTTTATATTTTTATAATCAACAAAGCCAGAACGATATTCGTGCTATTACAAAAAAAGTATGAAAACATTTTCCATTTCTTTAATTACGGGCATATTTCCGAAGATATTCGAAAGAAAGTAATTTGAGTACAATAAGACCCTTATTGTTTACTCACAGGAGTATTTGCCCGCCACCTGGTGACCGCTGTGGAACCAAGGAATAATAATGAGAAACAAATAGGGGTTCCCAGGGGAAACCCGGCTTTGAGGAAACTTATGGCTCATTGGACTTGGAAGGGAAATCGAAGAATGTTTGCAGCTTGTTAGTCGTTATTTTTTTACTTGTTATAACATAACATCACGCCTATATTTCCCCGAAGGGTTAGGCAGAGGTGTACCTATCGTACATCCACATTTCGCCAGTTATGTTTAAGTCCCATGTAATAGGGGGCGAAAATGAGCAAAGTTGGGCGGTGAAAATAAAGAAAACGAATTTTCCCAGAAATGAGACCTAGCTAGATCGATTTTTCGCCCCCGTAAAAACTATTGCAACTTTCATCAAAATCGTTAGAGACGTTCTCGAGAACGTGATTACAAATAAATAAATACAAATAATAATTTAAATTATTATTTGCACCAACAGCCTGCCATTTTATGTCCTGGCAAATCACTGTCCATTCCAAGCTTGCCTGGAATAGATCTCGGAAAGCGATAAGGCCGCCCATTGTATATTTTGTAGTGTTTGATTTATTTTTGATACTATGTATTTTAGTGGTGTACAATAAAGTATATATAAATATTGCTCATTTAATAGTATACGATTTATTTGTTTAAATTTTATTTTTGTCAATGTGTCTGTAGTCCATTTGTGAGTGTACAAAGGGCCTTACAAAGCCATTTTTTTAAAATTCGGTTTGTCATATTTATGGCCAGTATTTATAATTCCATTTTTGAATTTATTTAAAGAAACCAACAACTAAGTCTGTACTTCAAACTAAACACTACATAATGTTCATTTAAATTCTGTCTGCCCGAAGAAAAATCTAAAGAACGAGTTCTATTTTCTAGAAATTTTCTTTGAAATTAAACCCTGAAGCTTAAAAGCGACAATGTCACCGACCCTTTAAACGTGTACTGCTGTATTTTCTTGTATTTAAACGAGAAACACTAAGAATTCAAAGACCAGTAGAAATGTGAAATTCAAAATAAGACGAACATTTTCAGGGCAAAGTGGAAGCCTTTGAGAGCCCTTGGATTTTATTATTTAAATAATACGGTATGATTTTATTTAGCATAATTTAAGTTGCATTAGCATACTTATTACTTAAATGTTAGATGAGATTCTTCAGTTTGTATTTTCACAAAATAAAATCTAGATTTTATTCTTAGCATCATGTAAGCAGTGATAATTTCAAAACTTGCAATGGGTAAAATAAGTTATCGTGTTAAATTAAATACATAAAACAATGCTCTTTTAAATATTAACGCAGTACCTAATGAAAACTGCCAACCCATAATGATTTTTATAGTGGTAAGTGTAGATTCACAGATTAATACGGATGGGACACCGCAAAATTATTTAAATAAAAAATGACTCTTGCTACCACACAATAAAGTGCAATTCAGGTCGCACAGCGCTAATTACCTACGGTTATATTCTCCTAGAAGTTGCCTCTCTTTCTATCGCGTGACTCTTAGTCTTACGTTACACTCACTCAATTGGCCCGACAAGTCGAGCCGGCCGCGTACTTGTAGCTTCATACCTAAAATGCGGAGTGAATCATTTGTGGTAGAGTGCCCAAATTCTTCAAACCAACAAAAATATCTCATAAAAACACTACTCGTTTACAGTATACAGTTCAGTTATTTAATTCCTCTACGCTCCGTTGACCTCGACTAGGCAAATAACCCAGTAAATAATTCATTTGGAAGTAATATGGAAAAGTCTTAGGTTAATACGAACTTTACTAAACTAGTCTTGTTGTTGCTACTTGTAGGTAGAAGATACACACGGCTATACATGAAGCTATACATTTCCAGTTTAAGCTGATCTCGGATTTCCGTACAATGCGAGGTTAGCTTATACTGGAAATGTATAGAAAGAAAGAAAAAAGAAAGAAGATAATGTAGGCATACATATAAGTTGGAATATTTATAAAGTGTCCCGATACATTTTACCTTACGGCATGCAAAATATTAGGTTTGAATTAAATAGTAATATAGATACAGCTATTACGATCATTATTAGCCATAATCGAATTTAATAGATTGTTACAGATCAGACAACAAAAAAAAATTGATGAATTACATATAAATCTAGGTAATTTAGCTTGATGTGTAGCCGTGTGTACCTTAAATATGGAAATTAGCTTACTCACGCCTTCTTCCCATGGGGGTAGGCAGAAACTGCAGAACGCCACCAGCTCCGATCCTTACATACTCCTTTTGCCTCGTTTACGTTCATACATCTGGTCGTACACGTACGCCGCCGGTTGCGAGTACTACGCATCAGGGGGCCTACCACAAGCTCATAAAGAAGTATTATTTTAATATTACTTCAGTGTGGGAAAGAGATGAAGCTCTACAGGACGTATAGCTCCATCTCTTTCTCCCACTGAAGTAACATTAAAATAATATTGCTTTTAAGCTGGTGGTAGGCCCCCAGGGCTCGGAAACTTTATTTAAAGTTTTTAAAACGTTTCTAATAGTTCTCGTTCTTCTTTGTACAATATTTTGTTCGGCACCAAAACGAAAAGAGAACGTTTTCAAAAACCGGTTTATTCCCGCAAGCATGATTTAGTTGAATTGTACCTTATCTTCATTTCATTACATCATTCATTCCAATGCGCTTGCCGCTTACATATTGATTAGGGTTGTGTTTCGAGTTTCCTATCGATCAAACCATAAATTGAAAAAAACGGTTCGAACATTTTATTAACCGACAACGATTTAAATTTTGTTCTTCGTCAAAAACTTTTTCATAAATTTACGTTCGAACGTAACTGAAAGAAATCGTTTCATAGGTTTTTAAAACGAAACCGTTTCTAAGAATAAACCGTTATCCGAGTCCTGCTACGCACCTGACCTTTCTGAAGAACATCAGTATTATGGTCACTAATAGTGACTATATTGGTAATAGAGGGGCCGGCCTAGAAGGACATAATAATATAGAGACTCGCTATTATGTCCTCCTAGGACGTCCCCTCCCGGCATGTCCACTCACATCAATCAATCTGCCTAGCCTTTTCCCAACTATATTGGGGTCGGCTTCTAGTCTAACCGGATACAGCTGAATACCAGTATTTTACATGGAGCGACTGCCTATCTGACCTCCACAACCCAGTAACTGGGTAATACGATACCCCTTGGTAAGATAGATAGATAGAAGATAGAATATTCTTTATTATGTACACCATAAAAATTACAGACATTAATATAGAAATTTTACATTGGGTGACACAATGGGCGGTCTTATCGCTAAAAGCGATCTTTTACAGACAACCTTTGGATGGATTTAAATGGAAAAGGAGAGACAATACTGCAGGTAGTCAGTGGTGTACCATTTACATATACAACAGAATACACAGATACATAAAGCATATAATTACCTATATATATATATATTAGACAGATATACATAAAATTATAAACATGAAACAAGAGCAAGGAATTATATGTAATGACGATGTTTAAGGAGAGAGAAAGTGTTTTTTTACCAGAATTTTAAAAGTGGACAAAGATTGAGCACGCCTTATCGACACGGGCAAGGCATTCCATAACCGTACTGCTTGAACCTTAAAAGATTTGTCGTAAAAGCTGGTGGAATGCATCGGCATCTCTAGTCTCAAATTTTCCGATGACCTCAGATATCTATTATGTGTGTCATGAAGGAACTTGAAACGTTCTTTAAGATAAGAGGGGGTTTTAGGATTGAACAGAATACTGTAGAGCTGAAATAAGATATGAGCATTCCGGCGAAGACGTATGGGAAGCCACTTGAGCTTTGTACGAAATTCAGAAATGTGATCATATTTGCGCAGGCCAAATATAAATCTTATGCAAAAGTTTTGAAGTCGCTCAAGCTTATCTAGCTGTGCCTCAGTGAGATCAAGATATCTGACATCAGCGTAGTCAAGGATGGGAAGTAAAAGGGATTGTGCAAGCGCAGTTTTAGTGGCAGTCGGAAGAAAGTTCCGCAGTCGTCTCAAGGACTTACCAGATGCAAAAATTTTGCGACTTACGTCCTGTAGCTGGGGACCCCAAGAAAGATGTTTGTCAATCCAAACTCCAAGGTTCTTAACCTTTTCGCTTACTGGAATAGCAGTTCCGTTAAATTGAACTTGAGGAAGCTGCGACCAGTTTATCTTGGGGGTCATCCTTGAGCTGCCAACAACAATGACCTGAGTCTTCGATGGATTAACCTGCAACCCATGTGCCTCACTCCACTCGCAAATTGAACCCAAATCCTTGTTTATTATATTAATTGCATCAGCCAAACCCGAAAGAGCAGCTTGTCTATATATTTGCAAATCATCTGCATAAAGGTGGTAGGAAGAAAGAAGTTTTTTGGAAATAAAGTTTATAAAAATTGCGAAGAGTAAAGGAGATAAAACGCCACCCTGAGGTACACCGGCAGAAGTATAACACCAAGAAGAACAAGACTCTTCTATGCATATACGTTGCCGGCGGCCATACAGGTAACTACGAAACCAGTCAATCGCCGTTGGAGATATGTTAAGCGAGCGAAGCATGCTAAGCAGGATATCGAAATCGACAGTATTAAACGCATTACTGAAATCCAGTAAGCAAAGAACCGTCAGATTTCCTCCTTCCATGCCTAACCGTTTGTCATCAGTGACGTTAACTAGGGCTGTAGTGGTGCTGTGACCAGGACGAAAACCGGATTGAAAAGGATTCAGCAGACTATTTTTACACAGAAAAGCACTAAGCTGATTGTGGACAAGGCGTTCTAGGACTTTGGAGAGAAAAGGCAAGATAGAGATAGGACGGTATTCGGAAAAGGAAGTAGGATTAGTTTTTTTGGGTAAAGGAGTGATTTTTGCCTCTTTCCACATCGACGGAAAAACACCATAGGTTATAGAGTAATTTAGGATATAGCATAGGATAGGAAGGATTTCGTCTAGGACAGGGAGTATCATTTTCCGACTTACGCAATCACTACCAACTGCGTTAGATGTGATTGAAACTACGCTCTTCTTAACATCACAATCAGAGAATTGACTAAAAATAAATGGGGAATGGTCCGGAGTTGGAAGGTTCGAAAGATAGTTTATTGTAGCTGCCTTCATGGTCCCATTACAGTGGGTCGAAGATGAGAAGTGTTGATTCAGACTGGTTGTCAGACTTTCGAGCTTCTGACGACCCGTAACGACTGTCAAAGATCCACGAATGACAGCCGGGACCAACGGCTTAACGTGCTTTCCGAGGCACGGAGGAGTCTCGGTATGTAGAAATGGTCACCCATCCACGAACCAACCCCGGCAAGCGTAGCTTAACCTGACAGATCGACCCGAGCGGCTGTTAGTATTTAGACACACTCCACTCACATCTGCCTTGTAAATACCTTTTCTTACTCTTATTGCGAGAAAATGGCGTAGGAGTTAGACTTTCTTAGTAAAAAGAACTTACTAAAATAATTTCTTTGTGTTTTATCATTCGCTGCCGAGATCAATGCCGTAGTTGTCATTTCAACGTTCACTTCTTTGCTATATCTCCCATACAATTTCTAATTTTTTTTTATTTAAAACTTTTTCTTCTACATGTTAATACCGGAACTCAATATACCGGCCAAACTCCCATGCCGGTCGCCCATGGGGGATCTTTTTGAAATGTAAATCGAAACCCGAAAAGCCTTCAGATTTCCCTTTGAAGTGTTAATTCTATATTCAGAGGGCCGGAATCTCTTATCAGTTTTACATTAATTAGCCACACAATCCCGGGTGTGATACAAAGTTAGAAGAGTAGGTACCTACCTATCTACATGGCGTAGTTTTAATAAGTTTTGCAGTCTAGTATATTTTCTAGACAGTTTGTTAGAAAACTGTGTTATAAGTTTGTGTAGTGATAAGATAGTTTGGTGTTGTTGGTCATCAATTATATCGAGAAAGAAGCAGCGATATGAATTTATATTAATAACTCTTATCATAAATATAATTAATAATACAGGACCACTATAACTGTGGATCGCCTGGAGGACACGGTGGAGCATACGGTGGAGGTCTGCCCGGCTTGGGCAGGACATCGCCGTGTCCTCGTGGAAGCTATCGGTGGCGGTGATCTCTCGCGTCCGCCCCGATTCGGGCCATGCTACGGAGCGAGAGGAAATGGGAGGCCGTCACCTCCTTCTGCGAAGCAGTAATGCTCGCGAAGGAGGAGACGGAGCGCGTGAGGGAGAGCAAATTTCGCGCCCTCGCGCCCCTAACCGCCGCAGGAGGAGACGCCCTGGGCGTCGGGAATCACAGGAAGATTTCCGGCCACCGTAGGCGCGGGCTTGCGGACGGTGAGCAATGGGCAGCTCGCCGTCCGATAAGGACCAAGCCCGGGTCGACGGCGCGTTGTGTTCCACGCGTGCCTCAAAGAGATGTCAGCAGAATTGACGGGGTCCGCTAGGGCCAATGCCTGCCGGGGGTTCGAAGAAAACCGATAAGGACATCGTGGCCGCCGGGCAACACGGCAACTGAAGGAACACGGGTGGGTTTTAGTCAGTAAGAGTCTGACACGCCCTCCCGCTCCGCCCTGAGCGGGAGAAGTTATTTGATAATGTCCCACCCAAATAAAAAAAAGGACCACTAAACCATCATTTACCAACTCGATCCATACCATCAATACAGCATTGTAAAATTACCTACCTAATTATTTGTTTATTTAAACTTCTCGCAACCAAAAAAGGTACAGAAGCGGACTTAATGCCTTACTTGCTTTATATTTCTGTCGTCCACGGAAGACAGCATAGTCCGCTTTAACTCTTGGACCTCGGCAAAAGGAGAAAGAAAAATTAGATAAAAGCCACTGTACCTAGAAGAGACGAAACCAGCTACAGCGATCAGCTCCGTTCAAACCACCATTATAACAAAATAATACTTCCATAAATATTATCAAGCTGTGCAATAGGCAACAGGGCTACATAATGTCCGATTAAACGACTGTCCGTATTAAATATAAGGCGACCGGTGCCATAAATAAGGGTGGCGATCGGTGTACGAAAAGATTACGCGCCTTATCCTCAGAAACCACAGGCCTATCTGTTAGGGTCCAGGGCTGGAGCGGGATGAAGGACCGATTCTGACCAAAGATTTTACCGAAACTATGGTATGTTGATGTGCGTAGTTGTGAAAAGTTAACAGACATAACAGTCGTAATAAATTAATTTTTCAATTTTAGACTAGGTACAACATAGCATGACCCTGTGTCCTAACCGAAAGCGAGTGCCACGCTAATACGCGATCACGCGAACGTTTATATGAATGATGAAGTTATGAAGAACATCCGCGAGTTGATTGATCGCGCGAGTATATCATATTCATTTCTGCTGGGGAGTTTGTTGCGCCACTTCTTCTTCCCAGCGAAAGGCACTAGGAAGTGGTGAAGGGTGGGCGTTTTGGGGGACTGTCTTATGTAATTTTGACGTTCGAAATGTGCTGATTCTTAGCCTAGTTTAAATAAATGGCTTTTGAATTTTTGAATATTTCATATAAACGAGCGCGACGATCGCGTAAACATGCGACATTCGCTTTCGGTTAGGACACGGCTTGACACAGCTTGTCACATAGTTTCCGTAGGAATAAATACGAGCTGAAATACGAAAAAGCAAAACAAGCTCTCAAAACGGTGAAGGAAAACATCGTGAGGAAACCGGTATGTCCTAGAACCGAAAATTCGAAAAAATGTGACATCTACCAACGCGCACTAAGCCTTGGTGGTGGATTACGGCCCACTCCCTCTCACAGAGAAGAGGCCTGTGTCCCAGCAGTGGGAACAGTTATAGGCTGATGATGAAAAGAATATTTTCTGGTGTGAGAATTGAAATTTGACGAAGTAAACACCAAATAAAAATCTTTCGTCGAAGAATATTGAGGCTAAAAATCAGATAACTCACCACAACATTAGTTAATAGATCCTACATAAATAAATACACAACCAAGTTCGTAAGATAGTCTCATCCACGGTTCTTTGTGGGCGGCCCTGATATAGATAAGGCTTTGGCCACCCAAGATCGGATAACATCGGGGAGCGACGCCGAAGTAATAGTGGATTTATTTTCCCATATCCCATTACTCTGTTAACAACGGACTTAAGGGTCTTACGTTACATAAAGAAGAGGGACGAAGCTGTAAGAAAATTATACTAAACATTTTCGAGTCCTTCTTGTCGGCTCCTCAAAAAAAATTTCACGTTACCAAAGTGCGCTCGCGAAACCTCAATGCGCTACTCGACCCAGGCACTTAAAACCATCTAGACCAAAAAAATATTACAACTATAAAACGTAGTTTCTCATATTCCAATTAACAAACGGTATGCTTATTAGCACTCGACCTCGTTACTTTATGTAAAACGTATGTGTGTGTGAAGAAATAAAGTTGAAATGTGAAATATTGAGTGAAGTTTGTTGGCGCCCAACGTGGGGCCCCGCTACCAATTGCAAATGTACCCTCGCATCAGTGCTTTTATAGCTTTGAGAATTCACAAAATTCAAAAGTTCCGTTTCAAAACAATCTTCGTTTAATTCACGAGTTTTCAAGCACATTTTATGGGTGAAACCAGTTATTTTTTAATGCACTTTTGGAGTGATGATACTATGGGAGTTATGTTGCAGTCAGTTCCAGTAATAAAGCTGAACACAGTTGTATTTATAGTTGTATGTAAAACGGCTTTGTTCCGGTCCTATTAACAGCTTTAGAACATAATTGTTGTGTCAACCAGCTCATTCATTGTTCACGATAATATCTCTCTCATTTCACTACCAATTTCACGAAATCAACGCAATTATTTTCGGGTTCAAGTTTAATTATAATTTGTAATATTATGATAATGGTTCTATGCAAAATTTGTGGAACAGAATACATAATTTGGTTGACATAATTAGGGCAGAACACTAATTATAGCTCACGTAATTGTTGCTGGCTACATGTGGTCTACTTATGCCCGTTGAACTAGCAATTTGTGGTATACAGACCGGACACCAATCAAATCAATTTGTAAAGAGTAATTTAATAATATGTGGGTTCGAATAAATGTTCCAGGAATATATCGAACAGTACTCGTGCGAAAATTCGATACTGGAAATTTCAAATGTCGTAAGGAACAGGGAATACAATGTCCCTTATGACATTTGAAATTTCCAGTATCGATATAATTAACAGGTTGAAGAAGGAGAAGAAAGAAAGGACAGTTACATGAGGGACAGAGAGAACGTTGTACAGAGCCACTTTTGAATTTTACCGATGCATTTCAAGGCAAAGAAAGGATTTTCACAAGGATCTACATCATACTGCGTTTTAAAAATCGGATCTACATCAAATTTTACATCAAACGGCGTTTTTAAATTCTTCTATCCATCATATCACTGAGCTGTTCTTTTTTGTCTATTGACAGACATTTTTTTTTTGTTATCCTATATTGTTTTTGCTTCCAAACCTCTGTCTTGAGCGATCTCTAGCTATGTTGGCCCTACAAACTTTTTCTAGACTCAATATAAAGGCGAAAAATACTGGTCCGCCAGTTCCACTTAATACTATGAATACCTAAGGTCAATTTAAAACCTTGTTTCCAATTGATGTTATTTCCACTTAAACAAACATCAAACTTATGCTAGTGTAAATAAAGTTGATTTTAGACTGACCACTAGTACTGTTGAAAAAGTAAAAAAAATATGAAGTTGTACCGCAAACTGAAACTTATGTGTAGGCTTTACAGTTGTTTTTCCTAAAACTCATGTTTGTTTACATGTTTGGCAAATAAATTGCGAACGCAGATTACATTTATCTACGTTTACCTACATCGTAAATCTAAATGATTCTAGTATTTAGTGTAGGTAAATCTTATTATCTCAATTTATTAGAAGCAGGTAAAGGGTAGATGTAACTCAACGCCCTAGATGCCAGTTCAAATATCTCCAATTAAGCTAGACGTCCCGACTCTGTGGTTTAGGAGTCTACACCTCCGAGACGGCGTCTGATTAATCTGGAGAAGATCCTGTTAGCTAATACATCTTTAGTATTCACATAGGAAGCTTTGGTGATCGACGCTGCAGTATATGACTGATAGGGGTCGTGTGTTAGTTTGATTTGTGGATATCATAAGAGTGGATTTATTATATGATCTGTACAAAAAATAGGGATAATGACTAAAAATATCGAGCTTATTGCATAGCTTCGCGGCGACCGAATCAAGGAATTCCGTAACGAAAAAAACCTAACACCCTCTACTCCGCCTACCATGTAATGACGGTTCCCATGACAACGTGATGGTGTCATGGGAACGTAATTTTTGTTTTATGTCATCACATCATCATCCCAAGTGTAGCGTTGACAAATAGGAAGTATGGAGGTTACAAATGCTATGCAATAGCTTTACCGCGGCAGTCCCCGAGTGCCACACCTTTTTTTTTGTCAGTCTTGTAGATTTTTAAAAAATATTGGACACGTATTTTTTACTTTTTTTGCGTTATCAAAAGATTACGGCTATACATTGAGTTAAAATGTGCCATGACGTCACGAGTATGTAGTAGATTTTATACTTACTTGTGACGTCGCGACCCCCACTCCCAACTTTAATGCGTTTTATCCAAGTAATTTTTTATTAATATGATAAAGCAAAAAATACGTGTCTAATATTTTTTTCTGACTGACGGACTAAATAGAATTTCTTTTTTTTTGATTCAGGCATCATCCCTATAGTCAGTTAGAAGTTCAGTTGTTAATTAGATACAGAAAGCAGAAGACAGGTCGTTGTGGCGATGGTTGGGGTAGGGCTATAAATGATGGTGATGATGTTGGAGATGATAAAGACTAACTCATAATAATTATTATTCATTGGCTAGGTTATCTTACTTTTTCTGAAAGGATATTCTATTCTATAGTTCTGTATGATTACCAATGAATAAGGTATTATCGACGCGCATTTTTTTTTGCTGTAATTTTCACAAACGTTCACAACTTGACGAATCATTTTATCCCACCGCACCGAATATTATGTGGAAGTCCTAAATCATACTATTTCTATTGTCAACTAATTCCTGTTCCAAGTTCTCTAAATCATCAAACTCTGATTCCAAATTAATTAATATATTTTTTTTTTAAACAAGAATCCCAACTCATATTTTTTTTTTTTTACTGTTTTCATCTTCATCATCATCAGCCTATAACTGTGGTCCCACTGCTGGGATACAGGCTTCCTCTCTGTGAGAGGGAGTGGGCCGTAATCCACCACGCGGGCCCAGTGCGGGTTGGTAGATGCCACATGTCTTCGAATTTTCGGTTCTAGGACATGCCGGTTTCCTCACGATGTTTTCCTTCACCGTTTTGAGAGCGGTGGTGATGAAATAATTTACAAAAAGTAAAGCGTCTGTCTGGGTTCGAACCTACGATCTACAACTCGTAAGTCGTTACTATTTTACATTTGAAGAAATGAGCAGCCTCCTTAATCTCTCCAAGTAAACCAAGTGAGAATTCGTCTTACGGGATTACGCTTCAAATCTCTACCAACCCAAAAAACTATCCATCTCTTAACAAAGATTAAAACCCACGACAGACGTGAAAAGGTCACGTACACAAATTATAACCAACACAATACCATCTTCAAAGTTAACTGGAGCAGGTAATAGTTACGGTACCTCCTGAAACCTCCTGAATTCCGGGATTAATCTACAAATTCACTGTACCCTTAATAATACTGCTATTTGTAAGGTTTTACGATATGACCTCTCCTAGGCTAGGCATTGAAGACAGCGGCTAACAAAAGGAAAGGTTCGCGGGTAATCTTTTGATGCTGAGAAAAGTATGTTGCTATGAGGATTTTGTATGAATTTGAAGTACCTATATGTAGAGAGCAGTGGTGGCTCAGTCGTAACGACCGTGACTTACGAGTTAGGTCGTAGTTTCTAGGTCCGATGCCTGCCGGGGTTGCGAAGAAGTCCGAAAGGGAGATCGTGGCCCCCCGGCAACAGGGCAACCGACGGAACACGGGTGGGTTTTAGTCAGTAGGAGTCTGACACGCCCTCCCGCTTCGCCCAGAGCGGGAGAAGTTATTTGCTAATTTCCCACCCAAAAAAAAAAAGGTCGTAGGTTCTAACCCAGACAAGCGCTTTACTTTGTGTAAATTATTTCATCACCACTGCTCTCAAAACGGTGAAGGAAAACATCGTGAGGAAACCGACATGTGCAAGAACCAAATATTCGAAGAAATGTTATATCTACCAACCCGCACTGGGTCCGTGTGGTGGATTACGGTCCACTCTCTCTCACCGAGAGGAGTCCTGTGTCCCAGCAGTGGGAACATTATAGGCTGATGATGGATATGTAGGACAAAAAAAAATGGTGGCTGGGAAAGACTTGATGAGAAAGGTGGAGGACAGGGTGTTGTAGCGCATAGTAGGCTGAGTTGGTAGGGATTTTATGTGTAGTTTAGTTCATACATAGATGTTAAAATAAGGAACCAAAACTCAGGTATAAAATGGATTTGGAAATGGTATATCATATCTTAGAGTCTTAGATCAAAAGCGTAAAAGTTGTCTATACAGTGGGTATTTGAAGTCAATTCAATTCAAAATATTTTATTTCACATAAACCTACAAGGGCACTTATGAAACGTCAGAAGCTTGGTGCAAAAGTCTTTTAAAACTAAAGCTCAATTAAGTTTTGGTTAAGTAACCAAAACTTAAATGAGCTAAAGTAATTTTATAAAGAAAGTGGTCCTTAATTTTTTAAGCTCCTAAGCTTTTTGGTAAAGTAAGTAGCTTATTCTAAATCTTACTATTCTAGCTTTGATGATACTTTATTTCAAAACTCGGGAATAACTCTCAAAACATCTCTTAAGCTTGACTCGCAGATCATCTGATGAAGAGTTAAAGCGAAAGAACCACTTTAAACTAAAGTTAGATCCTATACTATTAAATGAGCAATATTTGTAAATATATATACATATATACACATTCTCTATTTTCACCTGAGCAGAGCTCGGTCGCCCAGGAACTAGAATAAATACAACAAAACTCACATCATTTTTTCAACTCGTTACACACCAATAAAACCATAACCACACAACAAAACACTAAGTACAGTCGGCAACAAACGTGACACGTGACACTTGGTACAATCACGCACGCAAGTCGTCACGTCGCCCCCACACGTCAACCCTGTAATGCCGTGCTTAAATAACACCTGAAACGCCACACGTGCGCGGAAACGACCGGCGTATATCTACAAGCTTTTAATTTAAATCCCCTAAGTGACGCAGCAATGGTTTTAGTCTTAAGTTATTTGAATTTAGTCGTATCGTTCTGGTATGAGAGAAACGCTGGGAATTTCATGTTATTGAAAATTTTGAGACGATTTAAATGTTAAGTTTACGAGTAGTACCAGAATATATTGAAGAAGACTTATAGGGAGAACTTATAGGGAGATGGAGAAACGAAATCATAACATTCATTACATAATACGCCATGTTATAATTATTACGTAACCAGTACTGAGTACATGTTATAATTAGCCAATAAGTCAAAACGTCAAGCAAATATTTTTACACAGATTTTATTTTTTTGCACAGATTGTAATAAGTATGCGGCGCGTGAGTCGCCGACGGCACGAAATGTTGCCATTTTAAATATTATATTTGTATAAACATTTAGGACTAGTATTGTATTTATCTTATGTTTGATTTGTTATTTCACTATATGCTGCACCGGTTGACGTCATCACGTCAGCGCCGGCTATCGCTGAAAACCAGCGTTGGGGCTCTGTCTTGCATGGGGTCGCAGCTTTATGCTGAGCGATGGCCGTTTTGCGTGGATGTGACGCATATTTTCCCCAATTTGTTATTTTACGTGATTTTTATCTTTCTTTGCGTCATGTTTACCGCAAATAAACGAATTTTCTTTCTTTCTTTCTTTCTAAATATTGATCCAGGACAGCATGAAATTGAAGGGATGATTTTTGCCCGTTAGCAGAGCTTTGAATTTATATTTTCCAAGAATGTCCCACTAACAGCTTAATTAAGTAAACGTGAAGTTATTGGCCTGTGGATAATTTTAGGTAGTTAATATTTAACTAGTGTAGAATTTTAAGCCCCTAATACACTGCTATCAGGCATAGTTCATGAATTATGTTCAACGGATGACTCCCTGTGGCATAATAAACGCGTTGTGCCTACATAAAGGCTAAAGGTCACTACAATTCACACAGAATCTTATGTTACAGATAAAAATAAAACTTTCATCTGCAACAAGGACGAGGGCAAATAATCTCGTCGCATCCCCCGCATAAATACTTGCGAATGGCCCATTGTCCTTACTATCGGGCCATTCGGCCTTCGGCATAAAAATCCTGGCAATCAAAGTTTACCTCCACTTAGTACCCCAGTCACATCAATATTATATTGCATGAATTCCAGTCTTTATGTCCCACTCAGGCCGAATGTACCAAACGGGACATTGTAAGTAACGACTCCTTTGCTATTCGTCCCACGCTGCCCAGCAATGTGGACATAGCCTAAACTATTATATTATTCAAATATGGCCGTATCGCAGGCCCTTTTGAAGTTTTAAGACGAAGGAAAATTGTGTACAGTTTGGGACAGATTCGAGAAAGACTTTCTTTTGGTTGTTTTTTTATCTTCAGGCTGACGTACACATTCTGAATTGTATTTTTTTTTAGACCGTACTTTTGCTACGTTTGACTTTAATTTCTGTACTGAGAGGTTAAACAGTTCAGTTCAGTGAATTTCTTGAAAAAATACGTTCTTCATTTCAGCTGCTTTTGTAGTTTTAACATTATATCTATATTATTCTGGCTTCTGTCAATCTGTTAACCTTTCGACTGCGTACTTGTACGCCCGCCGGCGTAGACGTGATAGGTCGTCGTCAAATCAGCCATTTTGTTATTTAAATCAAGTACTCAAATGAAGACATCGCTTTCATGTTTTTGGTGTAGAAAATAGCTTTTTATATCGAGTTTTATTTCGAAATCGAAAAATGATAATAAAATAAACTATAATTAGTGAATGATTGAACAATTTCTTTAAGCTAAAAGAATTTTTCGTTGCAAAAAAATTAAAATGTGTTGGATAAATAATGTTTCTAAATCTTTCTGAAAAAGAAGTTGCCATTAGTCTTTACATTAACAATACCTCGCTTATTATGCTGATGCTTAGTTTATCTCGTCCAGTCGGTTAATTACCTTTTTGTCTAGCTAAAAAACGTGTTTTTTAAGCGTTGTACTTTTGAAAAGATTTTTTTCTTATTTCTTTTAGACGGCTTTATTTTCTTTGATTTGGGAATTGGCCACAAACAGTGCAACTACTTGAAATACCTAGATATTTTTACCAATATGAGTGATACTAACACAATATTAAAGATTTAAAAAAAAATTAGTCTATTTTACACAAACAAAACGCACATTGCAAAACAATTACATAAAATACACACATACAAAGTAGCCAAAAGCCTCGTATTCAAGCAAAAGAAGTTTGTCAATTTTATCTATTGCTTGATGTCAGGGCAAAGGATCAAAGATGAAGACCAATTTACATTGCGTAATATTACTCTGTGTTACACACTTAGGAGAACTCAACTTCCCCCTACCCACCAACTATCCATCAGTGGTCTAGGAAACACTAGCCTCACACTAGCCGCAGTTCTCACTGCCTAGCCATCCGTCAGTGAAGCTAGTATAAACAATTATCGTGTATATTAATTAACACGTCTCTGCATCGCCGCGTATTTGTTAGCGGAGCACAGGTGTGTATCATTTGTTCCCGTGATTACTGTACTAGCCTCTTGGTACGGGACCAGTGATAAGCGGTAGAGGGTTAAATAAGTTAGAATCGAAGTAAAAATGTTTTATAAGGCCAACGTGAATTTTGAGAAAAGGTAGGTAAAGCAAATGGTAGAGAGGTGATGCGTACACTATACCATTTTTTATTTTTTTTTAGATAGGGCATCTCGTAGTTGACCTCTGAGATCATGACTACTTAACCGGGCTTTCCTCTGGGTGCCTTAAGCTACTACACTTAAAACCTCCAGCCAGGGGTTATTCAACTATGCTAATTAAAACTAGGTGAACGCTCGCTGAGGGCACCCCCTGTGGGGTACGAACCTCGGCTTAGGGCGTCAACCGGAGCGAGAACATCAAGGATGGGACAGGCTGGATCAAAGTTTTGATCATGATTATTAGTCGGGAAAATTAAAGCTACGTGCTCAATTGCAACAACTGCTGACACCTCATTATCAAGCAAGGTACACTGCATCACCACTGTATCATTTGGCTCTCAATTTTCAGGTTGGTCTTATCAAGGCCCAAATGGTATAGAGGTGATGCGTACACTGCATGACCTCTCGACCTGAAAATTCAGGTTGGTCTTATAAAACTTTTTTATATGCCCATTAAATAATATTGAAAAAAAAGGTGCAGACGAGACACTACAATTGTGCATACATACAAGCCTATGCAAGAGTATGCGCTTCGTCAATCATCGTCAGTCTTCGGAAATACGAACGCGCGATGATGAAATCAATATAGAGCTGTTACGACCATTGAAGTACTTACCTATTTTGTATTACCAAAACTGTAATGCAATTCCAAAAATCTTTTCAATACTTTGAGTGACATAATTATCAAGGTGCGCCCAGAGTAGTTAACCCAATAGAGAGAAAGGTTCATACAAACGAAACAAAGCGCGACCATACAAAACTTAGAAGCTTTGTCTCTTTGTCTCCCCACAGAGAAAAAGTAAATGTATTAAGGCGAAAGCGTCAGGGTAGCCCGCGAAATTCAAATTTTCTTACGTTTTTTGCAATTAGCAGGTCAGTATCATGTTGTATGTTGATCTAAATATGATTCGCGGCCGTAGCAAATATGACTTTAATCAATTATAATCATTACAATCAGCAATACAACACCATAAGTTAGCAAAGGTGTCAAATGTAATCATGACATTTGACACCTTTGCTTTCGCTTCCCCCTTAAACATACAGGGTGTTTGGTAGAACGTTGAACATACAAAAATGGTGGATAGATGGGGTCGTC
This sequence comes from Agrochola lychnidis, assembly GCA_963680765.1. Lineage (NCBI taxonomy): Eukaryota > Metazoa > Arthropoda > Insecta > Lepidoptera > Noctuidae > Agrochola > Agrochola lychnidis. Next base: position 5,051,127 of record OY796849.1, on the reverse strand, counting down.
TGCTACTTACTCAGCTCTAATTTATTTGGCCCTGGCCCCCTGGATATTTTTTTTCTTTCTTCTAGTTTCACCACTTTCTTAACTTTTAAGTGTATTTTTTATTAAAAATGGGTAAAACACATTAAAGATTTTTTTTAAAACAATAATATTGCCTATTATTGTTTTTTTTTTTAATCTTTAATGTTGGCAGATTCTTATAAAATTATTGCTTTATTCAGATGTTAGCTAGAAAAAAATGATGAGTCCTCAAACTTACAGAAAGATGTAAAAAATACTTAAATCTTATTTTCAACTAGAATTAAAAAAAAAAAATATCCAGGGGGCCAGGGCCAAATAAATTAGGGCTGAGTAAGTAGCAGATGACCCCACCTATCCACCATTTTCGTATGTTCAACGTTCTGCCAAACACCCTGTATATGTATTCTGTGGCGCAACGTTCGTACTAATTCGGAAATACGAAGATTACGAAGCACATACCTTTTTTGGTTTACTTGTGCCTATTTATTTTGTGTATGCGAATCTTTTGGCTGCAACTTACTTTTAGGAATCGCGATTTTCTCTCAACTTGAACCAAAAACGAGTTATCCCGGTAATTTACTTTCCGTCTTATGTGGAAGCTTTATTGTAAGTTATAGCTTACGTGGATATAACGAATCGTGAAATTAAAATCTTGATTTATTTGATGAGATCAAAGGAGTTATATATGGAATTTATACATTCCCTGAAAGCTGTGGCTGTTATTTTATTAGGTATAGGTGTTGGTAATCGTTCTGAACATAATTATGTAGTAATAGATCCTAGGTTATCTGGCTTTTCCTAGTAGGTAAGGTTAAGCAATAAGTAGGTTAACTTTTTGGTACTTAGGAATTATGAATCCAGATTTATATTCCGAGTTCTTCCTTATAATATCATATTGCATTTGAGTTATAATATTGAAGTAGACACACCTGCGAAGAATATTAAACTCTGATTCAAATCTAAATAACAGAGCACCCTTCAAGGCTATAACCATACAAAACCCATCGAATAATGCGCCCTTTAGCAGTAATAGCTCAACTTAGCTTTAAACCCCCATTGTGCGGACCCCTTTCATCCCTCCCCCTCTTATGCCATGTGCCGGACAGTTCCCAACTATTATTTTATTTAAATTCCCCCTATTGTCACCAAAATCGCTTACCCCATGAAAGGGCAGAGGAAACGAGATGACAATATAACCCTCTCCGTTTTACACGGGCAATTTATGCTTATAAAAACTTTGCGGAAATGGAAAAGTAATGCAAAGAAAATATCCTTTTTTTTGTGAAAATCTTTTAGCATCGGTTGAGGATTGTAGTAGTATGGATTTATTTACTTGGACTCCAAAGATTTAAATCTTTAGATTCACCCTACTGTGTCATAAGAAGGTCGCAAATCACGCACAGTGACTTTGCTTGATTGTCATGGAAACGCCATTATTATTGTGTGAGCTCGCTCTTCTTAGTATGGATAGTTTTTCGCGCCACTAAGTACGGTGAGGGCAATTCTAACGATTTAAATATTTCTTTGATTCTTTTAAATAGGTAGTCGTTTCGTTGCCTGGGCTTTTTTGAAGACTGTCTCATTTATTAGAAAGCATTATGCGTTTATCCATTAAAACGAATTTCATAACAAAATGCCAAATTTATGCCAATTTTAGTTCCACTTTCATCGTAAATATTAGAAACTCAGTAAGTGCTTGGGATAATGTGTGAATTATTAGTCCCATTTTGGAACAAATTATATATAATTCACACGAAAATGACATATCAAATCATAATCGCATCTTATTTTTCTTTGAACCTTCCTTTATCCAACTTCTAAGAAAAGACAAAAAAAAACTTAAAAATAAAATTCTGTATTACCCACCTGCGTAACACGATGAATAATAAATAAAGGTTTGAAAAAATAACACGTGAGCAAAAGGAGAGGGAGGGGGGAACGGGGGTATATTCCTTGGAGGCCTGTCCTTCCTCGACGATGGTTTTATTCGGCCCAGAGGCTTCTGACATGAGGTAGGTAGAGGTATAACTTGTGTGAATATCGATGTTTAGGTAATACTGTATGTTAAATGGACTGTGTTAGAGAAAAAAAACATGTGTATGAAAGGATAGTGGGCAAAAATGTATGGGCGGCACACCCTTACCCCACCCCACTGTAGTTTTGAAGACATTACTTCTCCATTTACTTAGGCCAAGGCGCATCAAAATCTGTCCCAGGGTTATTCAGTTCCGACTATGTTAGTTTAGGTTAGGTTATGTTAGGTAAGGTCAGGTTAGATTTTATATCTCACAATTTTTTCTAAACATTATTGATTGAATAACATTGTGTAATGTATTATACATGTAATAACAATGTATAATAATAACCCTGGGACAGATTTTTATGCGTTTTGGCCTTAGTAAAGGAAGAAGTAATGTCTTCAAAACTACAGTGGTTTTGGAGCTGGGTGTATTTTGCCCACAGTCCTTTGACACGTGTCCTTGAAGACAAATGTTTTCTGTTGCAATGACAGCAGCGTCTAAAAAAATAAGCTCTGATGGTTGTATCTACTTAAAGAATCCCACTGAGTATATTTAAATACGACTGCATGATTTGAGATGCCAATTAAAAAACCCTTATGCTTAGAAACTCCTACACGACTTCTAACTGTACCTAACATACCTAACACACATGCATCATTATTCATACATTTTCGGTAGGCACCTATCAACAAAAAAAAAAATCTTATAAAATCATTTTCTAAAACCTCTTAAATAATTTCTTATTTTAACTGCAGGGTTCCCCGCACAAAATCGGGAATCGGTAACCATTTTTCAGGCAGTTCCGATCCATATCAGAACGTCGGCTAGTCAATAAATCGCCACAAAAGTCCCAGGGGGAGTTGAAGGGAGATCGAGATAATCACCATGCTGCCCAGATAGACGGCTTTCCAATAGAGGAAATGTTACCAAAGAGATTACCTACGTGGTATTTTAGTACTTCGTGGAATAGTTTAGTTAAAAGGTTCAAATATCCGTAAAACCTACCTTTTGGTATTAAAAAGGTCTACATGTACAACTCAATACAGGATCAATAAATTTGCTAGCGAATCTGTGCAGTCTTGATGGGTATCCTTATCTGAACACAATAAACTAAAAATACACTAACTGCAGTCGATGACCCTACAAAAAAAAGTGTGCAGTCGGGGGACCCCCGTCAAGAACGAAGTTCCTACTCACGTATGATTTAAAACAAAAACAATTTTTTACAGCCGCCATCTAGAATTTTCATTTTGACTTCACTATTGGTTCACTATTTTCGCAGCTGCCATCTTGGATTTTAATTTTGATCATATTCACACTTTCTCTCTCTCTCTCATGCAGTGTACTCGGGCCGATTTGTACAATTTTATCCCACGACACTGTAACCACTTTACTCTTTTCTTTTGTTTTTTTCTGCCGATGTTCTCTTTCTCTCTCTTTCTTTCTCTTTGAGTTGAAGAAGACAGTCGCAAGTATTAACACTTTTTAGCGTTACGATTTCTGAAAGTTTACAAGCCGCGTTAAGGAACTTCGTTTCAAAAATCATCATTCAATCACCATTTTCTTTTTTGTTTTTATCACGAAATCAATACTTATAACTTCTCCGAAGTTTTGTTAGGTAATTTATTTTGAACTTGTATATCAGCCTATTATTGTCCCACTGTGCGGCAATAGCCTCTCTTTTACAAAGAAGACATGAGTATATCAATGCTCGTAGGAAAACATCGTGAAACCTGAACTTATAGTTAATATAAAAAAACTGAAATCGCCAACCTGTCTTGTTGATCAAGACAAATCCTCATCCCCAATATCTGATGGGCTTGTCCCAGATTACGCATGTCAAACTCCTTCAAGTCATTCTTGACTGTGGACCCCAAATACAAATTAGACACCACGGTTGCTCAAGACAGGTTGGCTATTTCAGATTTTTTATATTAACTGTAAATTCTGGTTTCACGATGTTTTCCTTAACCGATGTCAGTAATGTTCAAGATAAACTCGGAAAGTACATGAATTGAAAAAGTCACATTGGTACTGTAGCGGTTACACCGCCACATACGAACTACGCAACAAAGACATGACGTCTCACAAATCCTGCATCGCGCAGTTAGAGTTTACCGAGTGATCGACATAAATACAAGATTTCAACTTCAAACCGATGGGGCAGTTGCCCGCCAGACACAACACCCGTCTGGTCGGAGGGTCCTCCCTTTTCTATGGTGGATGAGTGAACTTTACACCCTGTTCCTCATACCACTAAAGTACTTGTGGATTTGAACCTACAACCTCGTGTATCGCATGGCCTTAACCACTGGGACATCACGACAGCTTAATATAAAACACCAAAAAGAAAACTGTGCTTTCGATATCTTGGACTACTCAAGGGTATTAAATCCATTGCTTGCATCTTGTGCAAGACGTGTCTCAAAGATGTTACTAACGCAGCAATCGACTTTGACGTTTATCCAGCATCAGGGTGACACCGCTTCAGTGACTTCGAAAACAGCCCTAGTTTCTATCTCTCCGCTATTTAACAGCGTGGCTATCCTATTCAGAACTGTGTCCGGGTTTGTCCTACAATCCGCTTTAGTCGCGGCTCTCAAAGGATTAGTATTCTTACTTTACCCGCTTATTTTAAATCTTTTCGCCTTTAACGGTTTCGCGAACGGAAGTCGGAAGTCACACTTTGAAAGTGTTGAAAAATTTGAATTGTTCGAATTTTGAATTATGGTCGTTTATCCTCGACTGGTGAAACGTCATTTTAAATTCACATTTATTGATTTTCCTTTTTCCATATTTCAGTAAAACCTGGCTAATTGGCTCCATTTAAATTAAACGCAGCAAACTATATATTTTCCTACTGTAATAATAAATGATAGGATTTTTTTTCCTTTTATAATCTCATATTTAATTAGAACAAAAGATAAAGCTCGTATTTAATTATGACAACAATGCTAATTAATGTTACAAAAAACGTTTTACGTTGACGCTTTACGTATTTTAGTTTTCCATTTACTACGAAATAAAAAATCGAATCTTCCATTTCATTTTGTCACCGAAAAACGGTGAACACTCATCCTTTAAGCTACAGTTTCTTTGAAGAGCGGTGGCCGCTACATAACGGTCGCAGTGACAGCTGTCATGAAAAAGATTGGAAGCGGGCCAGCGGGGTTTGACAATACGGTGTCCAAAAACGCTCTCTAGGAAAACACACCAACTTAATTCTATTGAAATAAGAACCATCCTTACTCTAAAATTACTAATTTAATTTCGAAAATAATTATTTAACCTCAAAATAGATACTAATCCCCAAATGAATCTTAAAGTCGTTACCCCAATATCATAATCTAAAACTGTTTAATAAAACTACATATTTACAATATTTCAGGGATAAGGAAAATAATATGAAACACCAAGATATTTTGTCAGTCATTTATATTTCTTTGCCAACATCAAATTCAATATTCTACACCATACCATCACATCTCCTATTCCCCACATAATATCACAATTCAATCCGTATTCTAATATTTACCATAAAACTAATAGGTTACCTTAATTTACAGTAGATTTCCAACCAATACCATGCCAATCTATCTTTTTACCGACACAGCCACCAAGCAAATCTTACTGTCACGAGCGCCCGACCTAGAAGGCCGTTATTACCCCCATTTTCACATATCAAATCTTTGGGTGTTGCCAGTACAATATCCAACAATTCCGTATTAATAAATTAAAACTTAACACTATAAATAACGATTCAGTGACGTCATTCGCCGGTAAATTACGGACGCTATGTGGCGGCCACCGCTCTTCTAGAAAACCGTAGCTTAAATTGGATTAATTAATTACAGATATATGGTAAACTAGCTTCCGCCAGCGCCATATCTTTATAAATTATAGCCTATGTTACTCAGTGACAATATATATAGCATTCAACTGGTGATATTTTTTTTTAATCGTTCCAGTAGTTTTTGAGTTTATTCATTACAAACAAACAAACATACAAAAAATCAAATCTTTTCTCTTTATAATATTAGCTTAGATTTAGATAAAAGTTTTGTTAACAAGTAGGTAAGTACATTTCATTAAAATGTCGTTACCTACCTATTAATAAAGTTTATAATTGTCCACTCACAGAGCTGTAAGTATCTGAAACCGTAGACTTTCAATCTAGCTTTGTATATCCTGACGTGATTTTAACTCCTATTTGTGGGGGAAAATTCAATTACGCCGTCCAATATAGAGTTAATTAAATACATGTACATTTAGTAGGTAGGTACGTATAATAAACTTGATTTATTAACATTTAATAAATTATTTTACCCCACCTTGATTTGCATATAGTAACATGCCGCCATACATTCTACGACGTATGTATATTTATGTATGCATGTCTGCAGTAATTAAGTTTATATGTGCGAGGTAATCTAGTAAGTTCGCTTCAAAATGGTTGAGCTAAATGGTGCTGATCCATGCGTCATGTTCGTGAACGAGCCCCGTCAGTAGGGACTGGTCATCTCTTAGCTGCCACGGTTTATTTTATTTTATTTTTGAACTGTTTTTATATTTTTATTACGGACGCTTTTAACGTGCACGTCTTTCTACATTATTCTCACATGTATAATTTCAACATTAATGATGTAACCAATATTATGTAACAATATTTTGATTTAAAAGTGTCCGTGGAGTTTCTTGCCCGTTTTTCTCCATAGGTACCTACTACGCTTTGGAATGGGCAACTAGCTTCATCTTTCTGACTGACCGACCTCTTGACAATTCAAAAGTACCTGTAATTCGTTTATTTGAAATAAATGCTTAGAGTTTTAAGTATGAGTTTAACTATGCACTTAAATTGTATCGTAGATAAAATGACCCAATAGGCAATTTTTAAATTATAATTTAAATTATTTAATAATTATATTTTTCAATTATAATTATAATACGCTAAACGCTAGCTACATTTTTACCTTTAGCCTCTCCAAACGAAAACACTATCTTGTCTATCTACTAGAAATATCCTCATATACTTATTAATACGTCGTTGAATGATCCACGTAAAAAAATTAGAAGACATCAAAATCATCGCAAAATCGGAAAAATTTAGAGTTTTAAGGTAGAACGCGCGATATAATCCCTGCCAAAAACGCATCATAGTCACGAGACATAACTCAGGACAGATTAACGCCTTAGCTACGTCACTACCTACCCCCATTTATACTGCCTCCATTTTAATACTTCTAAGAAGGCCATTACCAAAAAACACAGCAATTTATCAACAAAGACATCTACAGAATGTCGGTGAATTCCCTTAAATCCAAGCCCCATTATTATTCCGCTTTGCCCACCACAAGGGTAATTTGCGTAATCTCCGGGTGATTTTTTAAAAATTTTGGAGAAAGTGTGTCATTTGAATTTTTGACACGGCATATTTTATGAATCCATGGATAATGCTAAACATAAAGCAAGGCCGCGAGACAAATGGAAGCGTTTGTCGATTGTCTCTATCCATATAGGAAAAAAAAAACATACGAGTGCCCCGGGATTGCCTATTCGCAAATTCTTAATGTTTTATTAATGGAATTATGTTGCTCATAGCTTATTAAAACTATTAGAATTCTTTAATAACTCGCATGACACGATGCTAGTACTTTATTTATCTACATTTAATTATGATTCGCTTTTTAGCTGTAAGTACTTTTAATGAATTTGAACAAATCGCTCCACGTTTCTCCGTCAATTGTGGACCGATTTTGAAAATTATTTTTTTATTTGAAATGGTGTGCTCTCGAATTGGTCCCATATAAATTTTACTAACTTTGCTAAGATAGTTTTTGAATTAGTTACAAAATACGTATTTTTTTCCCACTTAGTATGTAGATGATATGATAAGTTTCTGTCACTGGTAGTAGGTAGTGGTATTCGAATGTGTGTAGGGTAGGTATCACAACTAAAAAGTGAAAAATAAAAACTTTTTAGAGGTCGGTTGTTTTTTTTTTTGTAAAAAGTTTTTTTATTTAATCATTGGATATAAAATTGACAAGCTGCATTGGTACTTATATCGTTACTAGTACAAGTCAATTGAATTATTTTATAACTTTTATTTCGTGTTAAAAGCGTGTTTATTAGTTTTTTTAAACAACAATTTTAACGTAATCACGTAACCTTTTTACCTTACAAAAACCTGCACAAACCCTACAGCAATATCAAAAACATTTTGCATTTTCACAGCAGTAGCTCCCGATCACTAATCTTGGCATTATGGCCGTCACTGACGCCCGTGAATTAAGGAGCTTGTACAATAAGCACAGAGTTTGTCATCCTGTCCAAGGTGTGCCAAGCTTTGCGTCAACGGGCACTAATTTGTAAATACCTCACTAATAGGCACCTAGAGGAAGACAAACAGGTCGGGTAGTGTGTGAAAGTATGTTCGGTGTTTGTTTGTAGGTGTCTGTCTGCTTGTTTTGCTCATGAGTTCAGAAGTTTGAGGGCTGTGATCTACAACAAGTATGGGGCTTTATTTAATACCTGTGTTGTAAGGGGTACATAAAACTGATTACGTGCAGGTCCTGTCGATTTTTAGTAATTTAAATAGTTCTTAGCACACAAAAACAGATAATCCACTTTTGTCATCTTTAAGCATGTCGTCTAAAATCTAATTCGGTAAAAGCAAATTGTGTTTTTGTTTGAAAATTCGCATGCAATACGGCGAAAAGTCACTTAAACGTGATGCTAATTGTACCCTTTGCCGTATCTCTGGCAGTTTCGCAAAATAATGAATGGCAATTTCTCTTTGCTTCTCTGCATGCGTGGCTTTACTTTCTTGAAATTGTTAACACGGAGTGCACTTTATTTGTAGAGGACTTCATTTAGCTGTTACGCTAAGAGTCCTTTTTAATAGAGAAAAGCTTTGTTTCATTAGGAAAAGTATGTTTAACTTAAGAACAAACCCTACTCTTTTTTCTTTTATCAGTAAGCTCAAACATACCTCCCTCAATCCTGTGACTCAATCATACTCTGCTAGAATGCCCAATAACGTTTTAGATGATATTGCCATAAACATGCTCATGAAGGGCAGCCCCTAATAGCGGTATAATGTTATAAATGTGTACTAATAGGGGGATTCCACTGACCCTCCCCTAGTATAATAACTTAGTCGCTTCTTACGACCCCCATGGGGTGCCATGAGGTATGTCTTCTGTTTAGAAAGGGAATTAAGCTGGATCACAGATGGCATAACAGAAGAAATTACTTCAATCAAATGTATTTGAGCACGGTTAGACCATCATTAGTAATTGTTTGTTATCAACCAACCTGTTTCGTTTTATCAATGGCGGATCTGCCATTTGTCGGAAGAATTTAGTTAAAGAAAGTGGAATTTAAGATGATGAAATATTGACCATCCGTCCCTTTCTCATAAATTTCTTATGTTCCACCCCATATCTCTATAGAGACAAACCCAAAACCGTCGTAAGATGTCAAAAAATATTCCCAATGCACTACAACGAACAAATACATTTGACCCAGTGACACGATTTCTATTGGCAAGGCAAGGAATCCCTTTATTGCTTATACGGAGCATATCCAACGCGGAGAGTACGTGAACTCGTCTAAATAAAATTCCAAGGGATTTCACACGCTCCACTGTCATTTATTAAAAAAATTCAATTTGTGGAATTACGAATACATTTCGAGTGGTTTTAGACGGAAGGTAGGAAGATACGGTGGAGTTGGAGCTTTTGAAAAGTTGTAAATGTAAACGGGAAAAGCATCGTTCCAGAAAGGGTATGAAATCATCGTGTTATTGGTTGTTTTGCCTCTTACATTCCCACAAAGCAAAACACCATTACGTAAGAGTTTGAGCAAAAAACAAAGAAATATAGAGTTTTGTTCTTATCTGGAAAATATATTTGAAACAACAAAGTTCCACATCACCTGAAAGCTTGGGCCGTTAAAAAAATCATCTTCATAAAAGTCCGAAAGTAAATTCCAACGGGAATTGTATTCCGAAGTTTTTGGCGTCTCTTTTATTGTTTGTAAAGTTGGAAGTCGGAATGGAAAGGCGAGGAAGCATAGTCGATTCAAAGTAGTTGCTATGGCGCCCAACGTGGGGCCGGTTTTCTTTAAAAGTCTTTTCCCTATTTCTTAGTTGTTTGCCCTACCATTGAAATGCCTGTCATCGCTTGATGGGAAAGCACAACTTTTTGTCTACTTTGTATTAAATAAAACGCTTTTAATCTGCCCTACTTTCACTCCACAGCGAATTGTGCTGTAAGCAGCACCCAAAAACAGTTCCTTACCTTGAACCAAATGCTCTAATCCGCTAATTCCTCAAACAATACCTCATTTGCATTCGCACGAACCTCTCCATTTCGTATTCAATTACCTGCATCTGAACAATGATTGTCATTGCAAAGACAAGATTCGTGTCGTTTCGCTATGGCGTCCTTTTCTGGTTCGTTTAACGCGATGGGCCCGGGATTATTCTCATTAGGCGTAATTTGTTTCTCTTGGTAAGCTTCTCGCTTGACAGTTATGACGAGCATCTATTTCAGTAATGGCACTAAAATTGGACGACTGTATCGGGATTGGGAATGTCGTATGAAATGTCGAGGCGTGGCGATGTAAATTGATGTGAAATAATTACTGAAGAACCCATTAATGAATAGTCTTATCATCTTAATTATTGTTTTGTTGGTTAACAATACCAATATTTAACTAAAATTTTAAGTACCGTTTTATGATCATGATCATCTGTTTGTAATCATAATCAATCATTTTAAATTATTCAGTTATTGCTTTTTCAGTGTCTTTTTGCACATTTCATTGTTAATAACCAACTAATTAAAATCTTCAATTTTGAAAGCAAAAGTCTTTAAATCCTTAAGTTTATTTATTACGTTTTCTGTTTCAATTAAACTAATTTCGTAATTCTGATTTGTTTCAGGTAACTCAACGTTCTACTTCGATCAAACGATCCCTTTTTCAAAGGAATGGAGTAATTAAAATCTTTAAATATCAAGACCATCGCAGAATTTTATTTAAGAAGTATTTTACCAGCAGCTTTCATTTGAATAACTTAATTAGGTGTTACGTCTATTTTTTTTAATAAATTGGAACTGGTTTCTTCCTTGAGGAAAATGTTGGCAGAAACGTGTACAAAATCAGGTTGTTCTGAGCAACCCTGTTTAATAAAAGCCTACGAAGCTTATTTCACAGTTGTACCCTTCATTGTTCCCTGGGACATCGTTATCGATGGAAGTTTACCCCTAACCGTAAGGGCCTTTCAAATTCTTAATAGCCTTTGTTGTATGCTGTAAAGATGAAAATAGAACGTATCGTATTTCTCGAATTGATTTTACTTCCTTTATCAAAAGAGCCGACTCCACATAAATGCTATAAATTCCTTTTAACCACCACCGTAATGTCTTCAAAGTACCTTCAAATATGTCATTAAAAAAATCAAATACACTGACTGCACATAAAGAGGGCTCCTAAATCCGGAATCTTCCTCAGCGACTGCCTCCCTCCCAATCTTACAATTACGTGATAAAATTGAAGGCTTTTTTACTCAGTCAAATTCGTTTCACTTAAGCTTCAAAATCTCTTGGGAGATGGTCGAGGCACGAGGCTGCCTTTAATAGGTATTAGGATATATCTTAGAGAATCAGTCCTTGCGCCTCATTCAAACTAATTCAATGTGTTTTGGATTTGTAATTCGAAATCCTTTCTGATAAAAGAAATCCTCGATACCTAAACATTGTACGTGTTACTTTATAAAAGATGTTTTGGATTCTTTCACGAAGATGTATGCTAAAGGGAAAAACGCTTCATGAAATGTTGGTACACATAAGCATTTCTCATGTAATAACTAATACAAATACAATTTCAAGTGTTTCGTCCTAGGCGGTTATGAAAAACTAACCCTTGTTCTAAATATTAAAGTTACTATATCTTGATAGGTGCAGTAAATTTAGGATCGTCAATATACACAAAATCAATGTATATTAAAGTTAAAGAGAAATGATGTACTATATGTTCATAACTTGTTATGATATTGAACTGAATTTAAATTGTTTTGAGTACCATATCTAACAACTACATAGGAATAAGTAGTATTTTGACCAACGTCAAACGAGTTATAATGACATGACATTAGGTATTGACATTTGGTAGAACCCAAGCGTGATGTCTAGCTACTTTCCTTTAATAGTAAATTACACGATGGTTTAAATCCACCTAAAAGTCTAATCCCTATCCTATTGTTTATTTAACAGAGCTACAATGCGTATAAATAATGCAAATTCAATCCAGCCCCAATATATCTCTGACAATACATTTGACGTATTACCGACAAGTCATAGTGTTGCAATAATTTATGCAATGTGCCAAAATAGATGCCATTACAGACTAATGCCATGGTCGGAATACATAAGTTCTGGTTGATAGATAGCGTGGTTTAGCCCCAAATCTATAAGATTAATGTGCAGTAATTATGAGTAATAGTTTCATGGATTATACCTCTCGATGTCGTCAATCGTTTAACTGGTGGTGTGTCGCATTTGTGTGATAATATTGTACTAGTTGTTCCGATACTTGATCAGTTGTAATCATTTATAAGGTGTTAAGCTTTTTGTTGGATCGGAAAAGAAAAAAAAGGATTTTGAAAAGCGACTTAAAACGACTTGGTTTCTCTATCGATCCAGCGAATTTCGGTCGTACCATTTTAATAATTGTTTAAAACAATGAAAAAAAAATAACACGCAAGTATTCTAAAAAAAGAAATTGAATAAAGAAACACTAATCCTTGAAGCTAACCATAACACGAAATATAGAAAATTCAAAAAAAGCACGCAATTGTTTCAAAGTTACGTAGTTCCGAGCTATACAGTGGAAGCGTACCGTTTCTGATTTACGACTAAAAGATTGCATCATAAATCATTGTATACACCCGCCCTGACGGCCGGCGTCGGAAAAATTATAGAAGAAGAAAAAATTAAACGCTTTCAAAACAGACATTTAAGAAAGAACACGTTATTAATTAATCCTTACAATGAAAATATATTTAAAGGAAAAGTTTAGTTGAAAAGGGCTTGTCTAATTCATTTCCCATTCTGTTTTAGTAAGTTGGATTTGATATATCGCTAATTACATCGATGAAAACCTTGCTGAAAATTAAAAATACTTCTGAATAAGTTAAAAGGAAACTAATAAGTATCGCGGTTTTTTTACAGCCTTAACGGTGGGTTCAGGTGTTCTTGGGTGAACAGTTTCTGAACTTAGACTCTACTTTTCCATTATAGAAATCTCTATGACTAGTTTTTTCATTTATTATTAAGTCCTGACTAGTTTAAGTGTTCCTGCAAAGTATAGGAAATACAGTACAATATTAAAACTTTTATTATATTCACACAGCATTTTAGCGAATATTTTCAAATGTTTTTTCACAACTAGGCTAGTTTGGCTCTTTCATATTTTTACCACATCTGGACTCTTTCCAATTTCTGTGTATGAAAGTGCACAATTTATAATAGCAGGCGTTTGTAGAAATACCTATTTTTCCACCATACCAATTTTTTCAGAAAAATTCAGAATGTTAGAAGATTTTAACACGACATTCATAAAAATTGTAATCAAATAGTAATAAAACCTACAAATAAGTAAATCTTTCAAGGGATTAACCAGAAAATGAATAAGGTAAGCCTAATTCATAACAGAAAAATGTAAATTACTTATCAACACCTTAAGTACTACAATAATCTACATCAAAGTTAGATTACAGAACAAGAAATTCTTCAATTTTAATTTTCTCCTCTTAAAGTAAAATAAATTATTTTTCCGGTCGCTCGGCATCCTCCTGAGATGGGTTTCCAAATAGAATTTTATCCTTTAACGACGCTCTTAATAATATTTTATTGCGTTGCCGTATCTTTTAATGTTATTTCATAATGTACCCGCCCTTGGCAGTCAAACCTTATTAGCTTTTGAAGCCAAAATTTTTCGAACCAATCGATGTCTCGACAATTCAATTGTCGAAGTAAAAATCGAATCAAATTCGGCATAATTTTGTAAACGCGTCACAACGCCGCGTCTTGACCTAATTTGGGTCGTGTTAGCCGGAGGCCGACCAGCCATTTCCCGGGCTATTGGGCCCAAATGCTACCCAAGCCTTGCTATATTCCGCAACGGCTTACGACATCTAATTCCGCTGACAAAAAGGGGAATTTTATGGCCGTTACTAAATCTGCATTCACAATTCTGCCCTCATTTTCAGGAATTCTGTGAAATATTGATAACTACACTGCTGTATTTTGATATGGTTTTAAAAAGAGTTACGTGACCCAGAACCTTATTGCCAAAGGGCACGTGAAATCAAACACACATCATGCGTCGACGAGTATGGAGTCGAGTTGTTAAATGAACCGCGATCCCTTGTTAGAGATCTCTCAAAGCCTGCATGTTTACGCAGTTCGAGAATCCCTTATTTTTCGATTCAAACAATTTTGAAAGGGGCATTCATAACGACTTTTTAAACTTTTAAGTTTTGTCATTTCACCGCGGGAGAGATTACAATGACTAATGATAAGTTCTATCTAATGTCGGGATACAAATAAAGAGTCCCACGCTGGGCGCCAGTCCGACCGGAACAGCTCGGAGCTTCAACGCGTTTATTGTTATTGTGACTCTTCTGTTAGTCTTTTCTTGCTCGGACGTCCCGACAGCCAGCTGAATAGAATTGTTTTCATGTACTTTTCTGCCGTCTTTCAAAGAGTCAGCGAACCTCGAAGGAAAATTTTGCAAAATACAATATGAAAAGAACACGAAAACGGTTTTAACTTTAGAAAGTCCCAAACAATATTCAAAAATACATAATACAGTGTACCTTTCTAAGATGACACAAATCAGAGCTAACAAACTGGGAACAAGGGTAACAACATAATCTAAAGTTATTAATTGTAAACTCCTGGACACTGAATTAATTGCCAATATTCATTCGTAAATCACTTCGGAAATTAATTTAATACCTTGGAACGGCTGTCGGAACCACGTGCCCTTTGTTTCATAAATGGTATCAGTGTACTATTAAATTGAGAGTCGTAAATTATAAATAAATCATTTTGCGTTCCAACGTTTGTGACAAGTGAAATGTGTTGAGAACGGGTTGGAAGAGGGTAGTTGTTAACTAACTACCTATGTATTGTAATTGTAACTTAGCGATGCCAAATACTGAAATATTTCTAAGTCGATCATGATCTTAAATAGCACACTAATACGATCTTTGATCCGTTTTATCAAAATTTTAAGGTCTTGTGTGCCGCTAAACATCTTAATACAAAGACAATTGATACCTGAGTCGGGATTCAAACCGAAGCTAATAAAGTTTTACCTCGCTTAAGTGTCATCTATTGTCAAACAAGGTATTAACTATACCATTTAGATATTCTAGATTCACCAGAATAATTTTCCAACAAAGACAGCAAATATCGGACACCAAAGTCCCAACAAACGCCATCAAACTAACAGGAATAGTTCATTCGTTCAAAACCGATGCTGCACAATTTTCGACGCCTGAAGCAAATGATTATCCGATACCAACCGATCATCCGCGATTTGCAGTTCAACTGAATATCATTCGGAAAAATGCAAATCGCCCTTCAACATTTGTTTTAAATGCAGATTTTAGGTTTACATGAATTTGGAATCAATTTTGGTGGCTTTTGACGACGGGAATTGATATTTTTTTGGTAACGAAGCTTTTGATTGACATGGAATGGATCAAATAGATGAAACTATTTTTAAATGAACACAAGATTCCTTTAATAATTAATCCTCTATCTATATATTCTTTCGTATTGCTATTGTTATCTAACACTAGCACACACCATTCAACTGCCATAATATACCAATCAGACAGTGTTTTTATTTTAAACGCCACTTCAGCTCAGTCCAGCTATAAATCCGTCGCCTCCACACTCAACACATCAGTCAGGGCCGGTTATGCCTCCATAAACAAGTCTGAATAGTCTCTGATAACGCTAAAAATGTATTTTTGAGCCGTCACGAAGACGTTACGAGGGCTAATTGTCGTGAGGGGGCAATTACCAAGCCTAACTGCGGGCCCGAACGCTCGCTATTTTGTTTGAACGACCAACAGCGGGATTTTTTATATTCGTACACCTTCGTGTCTAATGAACAGCGCTTTGTTTTTCTGCTTTAAGCGGTTATTAGGTAACGATTTCATGGTTGTTGTCGTTACTTGCGTACCGTATGGTGCTAATGTTTGGATGTTCCGTTCAAATTGTTAAAAGTTGTTTTTATCTGTTTAGGATAATGGTTTTCGTTTTTTGACTCGTTTAATTTTAAGTTTAATCTCCGGACCATAATTATAGGGGGCCATTTAGCAATAATTTGTCGGGAAAAGTATCGCCAACACCCTCGATAAAAATAAAGGAAAGAAAAATCGCGTTATTTCGATAACTTAATTGGCTGGATATTTGTTTATTTTTGACAAACATCTACAAATTCTACCTGTGACTACTTTCCCAAATTTCTCACCCTCACACTTTTACAGCTGATTCATAATAAATTAACGAAAACTTATTGATTGAAAACGTATCTACAAACACTCCCAAATGCACCATCCAGCTTTTAAGTCAATTAAAACGCACGACTGTATAAAAAATATTCGTACAAAGCTTTTACTGAATAAAAGTGTATTTTGAACAAGTTCAGCAGACCGTGAAGATATCGGAGGCCCAGTATAGGTACATGTATGAGTAATGTGGATCGCTCAGCCAATCGGTGAGTCCGAGGGACACGGAATGGAACATGCAAAATAAAACAGATGCCACGGCAAACATGAATTGATTGTTATTTAAGTTGAATATAAGGAAGTATTGGAAAATGTTGGTACCGAGATGAACGGAGAAAAATATATTGGTTTGATTATTCATGGACAAATAGAACTTGAACCGTTTGCTTTTATTTTCAATCTTGACTATAGTATTGTAACTAGTGAGGTGTTATGCTAACAAAATCGGCAGCATCTTGAAAGAAAACCTTAAAGGTGTCTACTGAAATCGGGAATGCGTTGTCAACCGGTACCCTAATTGTGTAATACAACACAATCACAATCTGTTTCGATTTGAAACAGATTGCTAATCCATTGCTTCATAAGTTGGAAAAAAAAATCTGCCTAACAACGTAAACAACGCAATGAATGTTGTTGAACTGTCAAAATGAAACAAATAATGCATAATTGTTTACGAAAATAAGTTACACAATTAGGATACTGGATGATTGTAATAGCCCTGCTAAAATAAACAAAAGCACTTTTCAGTCTTGTCTTAAAAGCGCTTTTTTTTACGACTTAGTAGTTTTCATTAAATAAATAAATAACACAGTTATTGATTAAAATACAGCTCAAGCCACTTCAGAAAACCCCTTCAAAAAAGAACAATAAACCCTTCAAAATCAGTCAGACATTAACTCGATTAAGTTACCAAAGCACTATAACTTTTATTCATAAAGTACTTACGAGTACATGAAACAAAAAGGTGTAAGTGCCGAAAGTTAGGTGACCCCTAAAGTTAGTTGAAGTGCCCCAAAGCGTGCAAGAAAGACTTTTGATCATTTGTTACTCCTCATGATACTCTCAGAGGATAAAAGAGTTACTTTATCATAAAGAGCTGTCGTATTCTTGTTATTTGCAATATTGGACAGCTGTAGACTCAATTTGACTTAGGCTTATGATCAGGCACTCAATATCCACGCAAGCTCCGCCCCCATGCACCCCGCTACTCCACTATGTGCTAAACGCTAACACATCAGTAATAAAGTTGAATATCGCGTGCGCTCTTTTATCGTGTTCGGGCAAGGAACTAAATGTCGTAAGTATAACTAAAGTAATAATTGATCTAAAGAAAAATATCTTGTGGCTGGATAATAAACTATATTTGCTTACTGTGAATACTTATTTTAGACATAAAAGCCGAGTAATCTTGATTTTATTTAAATAGTCTTTCGAAAAAAACATGATTTCGAATAAAAAATTAATCGAGCGAAAATATTATAATTACGTACGATCCAATAAATCATATACTAAAGTTCCATTTAGATTGTATGCGTGACTGTTTCAGAATATTAATGCAAATTAACATACAACTTTGGGAGCCTCCTCTTAACAGATAACAGAAAAAGTTACGCTAAAGAAGACTCCGACTTATGATTAAGTCTATCTAAAATATTCAGCTTGTTCAAATATTGTTCCTTCTCAGTATTAGCATAGGCTCTGTCCAGCTGTGAAACAATCATAGGTTGATGTATACATACTTAGTATAGTACTGATGTAATTTGATGGCTTTTGACCGAAAGCACCCTAAGGGCTCAAAGTTAATGAGCATTTGGACAAACCTAACCCTACTACTCAGTTATGCATGCTCAAACAAACAATTATTTTCAATGCTATCCACAAACGAAAATAGCAATGCAAACTTTAGGGAGTAACCCAGTGGTTTGCCAACATTAGCCGAGGAAAACCAGATCATGGTAAAAAATGCTTTATCCTGGAAGCGATAGATTTCAATTTAGGTTAGTTTGACTTTCTAAGGGTCTTACGTCGCCAACTTGTCAATTGTTTGTTAGCAAATAAATACGGAATACTAGTTGGCTGAGGCGACCTGATTCAATAGCACATTCCGATTCTGTTTACACATATATAGGTCAGTACTAACGAGGGACCATATAAAATAGACGGGAAGCAGAGCTGGGTTCAGGCTAGAGCCGATAAGCGGGAAGTTATTGTATGTGTGGCCATTATGGAACAAAAAGGTTCAAATGATTAAGCCCAAAGTCACCCAAAGGACAATGGAGAGGGCTATGCTTGGAGTTTCCCTACGTGATCGGATCAGAAATGAAGAGATCCGCAGGAGAAGCAAGGTAATCGACATAGCCCGAAAAATTGCCAAACTTAAGTGGCAGAACGGATGACTGATGGGGCGGAAAGGTTCTGGAGTGGCAACCGCGTACCGGAAGACGTAATATTGGAAGGCCTCCCACGAGATGGACCGATGACCTAATGAAGGCCGTAGGAATCCGCTGGATGCGGGAAACACAGAATCGGTTGAAGTGGTGGTGCTTGGGGGAGGCCTATCTCCAGCAGTGGACGTCTTTCGGCTGAAATGATGATGATGATTAAGCCCTAATTTAGGCCTTCTTAGTTTAATCCTGACCCACCACCTTCAGTAACAATGACAACCTAGACTTCCTTAGTGAGCTGGGCTTTCTAACAACGCCTGTAATAATTCTCTTAGTTATCATGCCAGTCAAGCGTAGCTGGGAGTTGGGACCATTTTTTTTTTGTTCCGGGGTGGAAAATCCTCATGGATGTCCTCCGCCCTGGGGCAGACGAAGGGGTCTGTCAGACTCCTACTGACTAAAAACCACCCCGGTGTTCCCTTCCCACACTTGGACCGGGGATCATGAGATCTAGTGCGCCTTCCATGATCCCCGACTGGTGCCGGCCCGCTTTTGCGGGCCACTTCATGCCCGCGGGGGGAGTGAGGTGAGACTCCCCTCGCGACGTCAAATAGGGGCGCGCGTGGAACACAACGCACTGTCACCTCGGGTCCTGCTGGATTGGGGGCGGCGGACGTCCCCGAGTCCGCCGTCCCTCCAGATCTGCTTACGGGGGCTGGAAGAGGGCGTTGTCCGCCCTCCGCCGACGCCCAATCCGCCTGCTACGGATCAGGAGAGTGGTCTCAATCTCCCTCTCCCTTTCCGCAGCCTCCTTCTGCGAAACTACGGTTTCACAGAAGGAGATCACCGCATCCCACGACTCGGCGCTCCCAACCATCGAACGAGCGACAGCCGGCAGCGCCAGGTCGGCTCCGACTTCAGATACGAGGGCACGGCGCGGCTCCTCCCATGCGGTACACTCTGCTAGTGTATGCTGCACCGTGTCCTCCCGACAGTGGGTGCAGTGATGGGGAGTTGGGACCAAGGCTAACCTTCTGTAATCCTGAAAAGCTGCCAAGCACCCAAACTAATCTTTAATCACACGTACCTTTAGGGACATGTCTTTTCATGTCGAACTGGGCACAACTGTTGGACCCATGCACAACATAAACTAAAAATAGTTCGACCCGTATCGGATAACCTAATTAGGTAGCGGATAGTTACCTGTTTCTTAAAAGGTGGCTAAGGTTATAATAGGTTAGTTTTTGACCGCGATTTCACCCGCCGCCACCCTCCGTCGGATGAAGGTCGAAAAAAAAACATAAAAACACCTTCTCAATGAAAAAATCACATATATGTGTTAACTTTCATGGTGATTGGTCAAACGGTGTCGAAAACTTTTAATCTCAGATTTACAGATATACAGAAAAAAATACTATTAGAAGATGAAGGAGCTCAGCGCTCCGATTACATCTCTCTTAGATTATATTGGTCTTATGGCAAATGATACTTTCATCCCGACAATCATCTTGATTTTCTTTAATTTGCATATTATTTCATAATGAAAAGTTGACAACCGTCTGCAGTAGTTTCTTAACTTTGCACTTTTTCCACGATGTGTCTTCATTTATCTCTGCCATCCATTATTCTTTTCCAACTTTCCATTTCTTCAGTTATTTATAGGTTTTTTTCTAATTACTCTGTTCCATTCTACAATGTACTGTAAAGTCTTAGAATATTAAGTTTAGTTCATTAATTATGGGCGTTGTCTTGAGTGGTGTCAGTGACAATAGCTTTAGCTTCTACTTCAAGTTTTACTTGTTTATCTTCATTAATATTTTAGTCTTTATCCAGTCTACTGAATAAAGAACAATTCTCTGTTACCTATTCCGTTCGGTTCAGTATTTTCCACGAATTCTGAGACAATATAACTCTTAATTATATTTTAATTTACCTTTAACTACGTTCTTGAACTAAAGTGGATTAATGTTATTGTTCGACAACGCCTAATATACTCAAAAGAATATATTCCTGATCTGATGGAGATCTAATGACTGATGACTATACTAAAAAGAAGAAGATTCGGCGCCATACTTTTTCAATGTTCATGATTTTCTATACTTGCAATCACTATGTTACCAAATTAATGGCTGTCCATATATCTCCTACAACTTAAACCACACCATAGTTACATGCACGTAACACAGCGGCTGACCCAATATAACTACCAGCATACCCTGACCTTCCCATCCCCCCCACTTGCTTCTACAAATGAACCACAGAAAGGAAACGTTACCCATTGTGGTAGGTCAAGTCTGCCTGGTCTGACACGGTGCCACCTCACTGGAACCAATCGAATGACGCTCGAAACGTTTTCATTTGATCTCGTTGGGATTTAAATTGGACTGCAGAACATTCTGATAGGACAGATAACCATTTGTGCTTTGATAAAAAAGTAACACGGCTGTAAAAGTCGAATGGGTAAGGAATAAAGTGGAGCTCTCTTGGTGGTCACTTTTTTAGCCTATTTCGTTTTTGTGCGAAGGCAAAAGTTATGGTTAGCCTCATACAACCGACTCTGTGGTCTAGTGGTAAAACCACCTGTCTCAGACCCAGAGGTCCCCGGTTCGACTCTCAGTGGGGGCAATTTATTGTTTTCGCTCTGTTTGGTTGGTGGTAGGGCTTGTTCTAAGTCCACCTGGCTAGCTACTACCATCTTATCTAAGTCTGTCGCCATAACAACAATGTTAACAGCATTGTTGTGTTTCGGCAGTTAGAGGTAAGATAGCCTGCAGTTCCGCTGTGGTTGAGGATTCCGGGTGATGCTCGCTTCCACTTTCGGCCTGACTTACAAACAGGTGAGATGAAGGCCAAATGATTCCCCATTGTGGGTAAGAAGAAAAAAACCTCCTTCCTAATATTTTCCTCAATAAAATAACATTTCTGTTTATGTTATAATAAGCTTGTCATGTTTTATCAAGAAACTACATACATGCATAAACTCACGCCTTCTTCTCATGGGGTTAGGCAGAAACTACAGAACGCCACCTGCTACGATCCATACATACTCCTTTTGCTTCGTTTACGTTCATACATCTGGTCATACACGCACGCCGGTTGCGAGTACCTGACCTTTCTGAAGAACATCACCAATAAGGTCACATTTATATGTCCTTCTAGGCCCTAGGGCGTCCCTTCCCGGTGTTTTCACTCACATCTGCCTTATAAATACTCTTTGTTAGTCGCCTTTCACTCATCCACCATCAGGAAACTAGTCAGATAAATACTATTTTATCAATAAACTACTAAGAAAATCAAAGAAGCTCAAGCAACAGATAGGAAACTCAACGAATAAATCTTTCATGAATGCTTCAATAAATTACTCACTCAAAACTTACTTCTCATACACAGTATGAATAATAGACTCAAGTCAAGCAAATCCTCAATAAAGTGTTACAAAACTTTCACATTTGACATATTGGAGTTTAGAAGAAAAATGGAGACAAAGAAAAGTTCCTGCCAAGTTTCTTGACAACCCTATAAACTGGTGTGAACTAGTTTATTCCGGACTATCGATTCTTTACTGACAGGTTTGAAGTGCCTTGTAACCTAGCAGTTTGTTTCTTGCAGACAATTGTAACTTTGATCTGGATTTTGAAGTGAAAACTTCTTTAGGCGCGTTGGGCATTTTTGAGATGAGACTAAACCATTGATTTCGCAACACAATGCAATTTACCAACACCGTGGAGTAAAAGACATTCACGCGTTGATTACCGCGGTGCCGATTTTTTTTTTTCAAGTTTTCTTTTCTGTCGGCACTCCCGGAGTGCCACTGTTTTTTTTTTCAGATTTTGTATCAACAAAATTAAGCTTGTTAGTTTTTTACCCGATTACGGCGAAGTCAAAAGGAAGGGAGTCACATGTAATATGTGCAATGTATGCTTTAATTACTTGACTTAGTAATGACGTGTGACTCCCGACTATATGAAAACCGAAAAAAACGATATCGATGTCTTGTTTATATACCTTTTTAGTTGGCATTTTTATCGGAATTGGGTTCAAGTTTTTTTAATGATTGATTTTACAGCCTTTCGAAAATCGTCTATTCGAAGCAAAACTCTTCTCGTGTAACAGACCTATAACTTTCAGGACAAAAATACCTCTGTTCACGTTAATAGACTTCTGCGAGTTTCCTGACACCCTGGTACTAACCGGTGCGTTCTAGTTATTTCCACACGATCGATTCTCAACTCACATGTTAGTGAGCATTTCATATATTTCTTTAAAGTTATGTGGGGCTATTTTCGGGTGATGATTGACCAGGTTTCAGATATTTCTCCTGTGCCACAGTTCTTTAGATAACCCTGGAGTAAAAAGATGGATGGGAATTTTAGAGATGGTCGTGTTCAGATTTCAGAAGCTCTCAACCCTCTGGAAATATTCAGTGGTAATAATATCATACCCTACGCTTCATCATCATTCTTCCATGTCCTTGATTACCTATGTAGTTGCAGAATATACCTACATCTGAACAAGGTATAACTGCCAGCCCCAGGCACACCTTTTCGTGTACATGACCAACTTTACGGTCATATAAACAAGGTTAATCTACGGTCCTAGACACAGGAACTTAACCGATTACCCCTAACATCCCCAGATAAGGGGCCTTGACGTCAACCAGCCCATTATCCCCTTAATATTCCCTTAGCGCAACGGTTTTCCATTAAACTTCGTACATTCTAAACAGTTGGCTTTTGCGCCCACTTTCAAATTCAGCGCATATTTAAAGGCCTCTCTCAAAGTGGTGTTGTTTAACTTTTTAAGCCGGTTTTAGGCGTCGTTGGCATATCGAAGCGTGTTTAATGAATGTGGAGGTGACAGTTTTACACTTCAGTGGCGCGTGTAGTTGTGATGGGCTTACATCCACACAATGGGGTCTGATGGCCCTTCACCTTTACTTCGAATGTGTGAGTACAATAATAAGAGCTTTTCTCCGAATCCAGGGTTCTGGAATATGCCATAATTTAGCATATTCCAGAACCCTGGATTCGGACGTGATTTGGTGTGATTTTCCGGTCGTAAAGAATGGGTATCGTAAAAGGACTCACTAGAGAAAGGGCAGCAGCGTCCTGTAAGCATTTTAACGCCATACTGCAATCGCAAAACCACGTGCCAAGCGTGGCAAACCTCTCCTTTGGGGGAGGCCTATGTCCAGCAGTGGACGTCTTTCGACTGAAATGAATGATGATGATGATGATGAACGGGATTTGGCATACGGTACCAATGTAATAGGTTAAACTTGTTCTTGAAATGATCTTGACTGAAGGTATGTGTCGTTTAAACGGTAAAAGTGTATAAAAGTTATTAAGACTACGCATCGATGTCGATGGAGGATCGAAGACAGATTGGTGAGGTTTCAACTGTCTTTTAGAGATAGATAGAGTACACACGGATACACATCAAGCTATACATTTTCAGTTTAAGCTGATCTCGCATTGTATAGGATTTCCGTACAATGCGAGGTCAGCTCATACTGGAGATGTATAGCTTGATGTGTAGCCGTCTGTACAAGCATAGAGATTTTTTGTTAAATGTGTGGTACCTAACGGCTGCGACTTATGAGTTGTAGGTCGTAAGGTTCCAACCCAGGCACTTTGTGTATTTATTTAATTACACTTGCTCTCAAGACGGTGAAGGAAATCATCGTGAGGAAACCGACATGTCCTAGAACGAAAAATCCACCAACCCGCACTGGGCCCGCGTGGTGGATTACGGACCAGTCCCTCTCACAGAGAGTGGGCCTGTATCCCAGCAGTGGGAAAATTATAGGTTAATTACGCTATAGGGATATTTATGAAATTATGCCTGTTCCAGAGGGGCTCGTGGCTAAATGATAACAGCCGGACGGGCCGATCAAAGGTTAAGCAACGCTTGCCGCGGTCGCTTCGTGGATGGGCGACCATCCATTACACATCGAGACCCCTTCGTGCCTCGGAAATCAGGCTAGCCGTTGGTCTCGGCTGTCATTCGTAGAACTTTGACAGTCGTGAACGGGTAAGTCAGAAACCTATAAGCCTGACAACCAGTCTTACTAAGGGGTACCAGTAACTGGGGTTATCCAGTAACTGGGTTGTGGAGGTCCGATAGGCGATTGCTCCATGTAAAAAACTGGTATTCAGCTGCATCCGGTTAGACTGGAAGCCGACCCCAACATAGTTGGAAAAGGCTCGGCAGATTTGATTTATGGCCTGTTAGCATAATTTGCTTAAAAGTGAGTTTACCCGTTTAGAATGACAAGGTCAACAGTCTTATGGAATGATGTAAGAGCAAAGTTTTGTGCTGGAGGGGAGTTTATGGTACCTTATGCATGTAATGTGAACTTCGCGGAGTTTTAATGTGAACACGTGCGTGTGATGTGATTACTTTACTCTCTTCACATTTCCTTCTATGTGTTGTGCTTGTAATATTTCTTAACTTTTCATAAAAAGGATTTCATTTGTTGACGGTCTTTAGAACGATCAATGTTATGGATTTAAATAGGAAGACAGAACGATTCAACTTACCATAGCTATTGTTAGGTTTTAATTTATTAATACGTAATTTTTGGATATTGTACTGGCAACACCCAAAGATTCGATGTGTCAATTGAGTAGCGCGGGAACCTTTCTTCTGGGTCTGGCGCTCGTGACGGTAAGATGTGCTTAGTGGATGTGTCGGTAAAAAGATAGATTGGCATAGTATTGGTTGGAGATTTACTGTAAATTAAAGTAACCTGTTAGTTTAATGGTAAATATTAGAATACGATTAAATAGTGATATTATGTGGGGAATAGGAGATGTGATGGTATGGTGTAGAATATTGAATTTGATGTTGGCAAATAAATATAAATGACTGACAAAATATCTTGGTGTTGCATATTATTTTCCTTATTCCTGAAATATTATGAATATGTAGTTTTATTAAACAGTTTTAGATTATAATATTGGGGTAACGACTTTAATATTCATTTGGGTATTAGTATCTATTTTGAGGTTAAATAATTATATTCGGAATTAAATTAGTTATTTTAGAGTAGGGATGGTTCTTATTTCACTATTTTATTTTATTTTAAACTACTATTATTAGCTACTAACTGCGCCTCGCGGTTTCACCCGCATAAGTCTCGATTCCTTGGGGATATCGGGATAAAAATATGTCCTAATCCAGGTCATGGTCTACCCATGTGCCAAATTTCATCCAAATCTGTTCGGCCGTTTTAGCGTGAAAGCGTAACAAACCAACAAACTCATTTTGGTGATGACTCTTTTTGATTGTGTCATATTTTTTAAATTGATTGTTTTTAACTTTAGAAACAAGTCATTCGCTTATTCTAGTACAGTTTACGTGACTTACTGAAATCATTATTACCTGTATCGTTATCATTTCTAAGGTATACTTATCCTACTTAGGTACAAGGTAGCCAGAGAGACTAGCCAATTTGAGACGGCCACAGCATAGTATAAGGAGAGGTAGTAAGCTGTCTTCATACAAACGCACCGCGCGCGGCTTGTATGTGTGGGGCCATAGTATCTATGCGTCCCCGCACGCACACTTAACAAAATCTCGACCCGTTTCTCGTGAGAAACCGGTTGAGATTTTGTTAAGCTTACTACCTCTTCTTATACTATGGCCACAGCCTGGCAGAAAGCGTTAGCAATTATTAACACTACGGGCATATTGCTCGCCGCGTGTATAGCTTCTATGTTTACTTACTGTGTTAATTGATTTCACCTGATTGCATTTAAGCACGCTTGCACACGCTTCTTTAAACACGAATACGAGACGACATGAACGTTTCATTATTTTAAGGGGGAAGCGTCAGGGTAGCCCGCGAAATTCAAATTTTCTTACGTTTTTTTGCATTTTGCAGGTCAGTGTCAGATTTTATGTTGATTAAAATATGATTCGCGGTCGTAACAAATATGGCTTTACTCAATTATAATCATTACAATCAGCAATACAACTCCATAAGTTAGCAAAGGTGTCAAATGTCATGATTTCATGAAATCATGACATTTGACACCTTTGTTTTCTTCTTAATCACTATGGTTGATTGTAATGATTATAACTGAGTAAAGCCATATTTGTTACGACCGCGAATTATATTTTAATCAACATAAAACCTGACACTGACCTGCAAAATGCAAAAAAGATAAGCAAATTTGAATTTCGCGGGCTACCCTGACGCTTCCCCCTTATTACTGAGAGCTTGTGGCGGCATCTACATCGCCACATGCGAAACACGTATCAAAGATCTGACGTAGCACAAAATCCTGCATCGCGCAACCAGGGTTTACCACACGATCAGCATATAAATAACCTTCCGACATCAATCGTCGGGCAGTTGCCCGCCAGACATGACACCCGTCTGGTCGGAGGATCCTCCCTTTTCTATAGAGGATGAGTGAACTTTACACCCTGTTCCTCATACCCCTATAAGCTTTTTAAAGTACACTTGTTGTAATGGGCTCCCGATAAGTTTAGGAATCACTTATCTATTTTGTGAAACGCCTGGTAGTAAACAGTAGCCTAACTCCCCACTGTAGATCAAAAGCTCTTATGGCCGAACCCAATAACCTATCTATCGTCACCAGTTTTGGCATACCGTAGATAGAAAAGCCTATCTGTCTATGGTTTTTACGTCCCTTAATCTGTCAGACTAAGGAATCTTACGGAATGACATTCAGTGACGGATAGAATAATACTGTCTATCATCAATAGCGATCTATAGTTTACTGAAAATAGGTTATTGGGTTTGGTCGTTAGACAGTAGGTAATCATGCATTGATCAGCTCACTTGCCTGCATCCGGTTTTTGGGGAAACCAGGACTCATTCAAAGACAAAAAAAATGATTATTTCAATTACAAAAGGCATTTAGATACAATATAAATGGAGATCATCTTTTAAGCAAGGAATTACTTAAAAGATTCCGCGCTTCCATCTTATGCAATTGAATAAAGACAATACATACACGCAGAAAAATAAAATAAATGGGTAACTTAAAATTATACAAAAATGAAAGAGTGAAGGATTTGTAAATGAGTGAGCGTTATGCTTAGAAAAGGGCCAAGTCACGCGTTTACTTGTGTGAGTATGGGTGAGAGTGTTAAGAGTGAGGGTGTGTAGTGTGTGAGTTATAATTAGCATATTTAGTTAAACTATCCTTTAATATCCTGCCCAATATTAGATATAAATACGAAAGTGTATTAAGACCACCAGAACATCATCATTCTTTTGCCTTTATTCCAATTTATTTTACTGTAAAGTAAGTTTCGTTCGTTGCTTTGATCTTCCCCTAGTCTTATAGCCATCTACATTCATTCTTAAACTTGACATTATCCTCATCCAAAAAAACACGTGCTTACAAAAATTCTCAATCTCCCATGACTTTCCAAAAACCTGGTAGGTACATCCCTACGTATCGTATTATTGCTTCGATCCCGAAATGACTACATAACGCGAACTTGCCAGTCATTAGGGTTGTACCTAATGTCGGGTCGCGGGATTTCCGACTGAACCCTACGCCCCTACCGGGCCAGGTACGAAGGGGTGAAGGGGGTGTCTTTATAAAATGTCGCCCTTTATTCATGTGATTAATCTATACAGCTGAGTTGAGGATTGTGAGCGAAGTTTTTGGTTAGGGTTATTTTTTGTGGTATTATATAGGATATAGGGTTTTGAACTTTGTGTATGAAAGTAGCTTTTTTATGAAGGGTGTTTGAGGTAAGATCACTCTCTAACATGTGCGTGATGCCAGAATTGAGGACAGGATTACAATACGTAAACAAATGAATAAATGACTTATGACTTACCTACGTATATTTCGCTAGCGGCTGCAGCGTATTCTAAACATTTTCGTATTATTTGTTATGTCATGTTTAAGTTAGAGTTTGAGCTAGTGCTTGTTTTGAATTAGAAAATTATTATTTCATGACCAGACTTCAAATAAAATGGTACCAGCTGTAGTGCTATTCTGTAACCATCTCACCGTGTTATTTTAGGTGAAGTAAGCGTGGAGTGAGCTGTCAGTTGCTAAGGATTGACACTATTGGCAGCTCACTTTACCTAAGTTATCACGGTGAGATTTTTACAGAATAGCACTACTGGTGTATTCGGGTGAAGTGAGATGTCATTCCAACTGCAGTGCTATTCTGTAAAAATCTCACGGTGAAAATTTTGGTGAAGTGAGCTGTCAATAGTGTCCATCCCTAGCATCAGTTGATTGACAGCTCACTTTATGCTCACTTCACCTAAGTTTTCACGGTTAAATTTTTACAGAATAGATTGACTGATGCTGACACTATTGACACTTCACTTCGCCTAAGTTTTCACGGCGTTATTTTCACAGGATAGATCGACTGTTTATCTGCTAAATCGCTACAATACTAAGACAAATCTTAGCAGTTCAAATCGAACCAGCAACGTCACCCAACAAATAGAAGGAACCACCTAATCAATACCACGACCGCATATCAAGTGCCAATCCAAAAGTTAATTCTAAGCAAGTCTAAACGCTTCCTACCCAGTCTTGGAGTTCAGCCAGAGATAACACCAACTTACTACGCCCAAGTACACCTTTTAAACTCATTTACATTCATATTCGTTATCGTCATTCTGCGATCAGAACCCGGATGGGGGACGGAGATGGAGATATACAAATGGTAATGTGCTAGAGCGGGAGGTAGGAGTTATCTGTAGGAAGTACTGGCTGTTATCAATTTTATGTACCGCGTAATGTTGCAGTGTTATTCCTGGTTTGATAGTGTAATTTGCTGAAGGGTTTTTTGGAGGCTGTGAAGTCCCGTCTGTGTTTTTGTAATCTCATCACATCTCATCCTAGTCTTTTCCCAACTATTTTGGGGTCAGCTTCCAGTCTAACCGGATACAGCTGAATTCCAGTATTTTACATGGAGCGACTGCCTATCTGACCTCCACAACCTAGTTACTAGGTAACACGATACCCCTTGGTAAGACTGGTTGTCAGACTTTCGGGCTTCTGGCGACCCGTAACGACTGCCAAAAAAGATCCACGAATAACAGCCGAGACCACCGGCTTAACGTGCTGTCGGAGGAATCTCGGTATGTAAAGATGGTCACCCATCCGCGGACCAACCCTGGCAAGCGTAGGTTTACCTGATGGATCGAACCGTGCGGCTGTTATTACAAAGCCATGTGTTTTTGCAATCTAAGGGTACCTAAATCAGTTATTCGACGTCCTGTTCAAGGAATAAAATATGACTGTTTGATAGCCCAGAACATAACCGCTTAATCTCTGGAGAATATTCTCGAAGTATATGTAGCAAAAGGTACCTCTTTGCCGCCATCACTAGCCGTCATTTACATAGCTTAAGGTGAATCCGCAGTTGTAGCACGCGAAATTCAAATTTTCTTACGTTTTTTTGCAATTTGCAGGTCAGTGTCAGGGTTCTTCTTGATCAAAATGTTATTCGCGACTATAACAGATATGCATTTACAAAATTATAATCATTGAAATCATTGATACATCTCTATAAGTTAGATTTGTTCCATATGAACAAATCTCTTATGGAAAAGTTCTGCGAAGACACAACCTGACACTGACCTGCAAATTGCAAAAACGTAAGAAAATTTGAATTTCGCGGGCTACAACTGCGAATCCACCTTAACTTATTATTGAAACATTCCTCTGATAAAATTTACATTTAAACATCCCTTTTTTGCGTTTAATGATATTTTTGTGACTTGGTTCTTAATAACCGGGTAATCTATGTAACCACCTTAAGTTTCATAAAATAAAACTGTCCACACGGAAAATCTAAACATCATAATTTTTGCTACGTGGAGTGACTGCCTATCTGACCTCCACAACCCATAAGTTACTGGATAATACGATACCTATTGGTAAGACTGGTTGTCTGACTTTCGGGCTTCTGATGACCCGTAACGGCTGTCAGAGATACACGAATGACAGCTGTCACAGATACGGTTTGTATAGATGGTCACCCATCCACGGATCAACCGCGGCAAGCGTAGCTTAACCTGATCGATCGACCCGTGCAGCTGTTCTTATTTAGCCACGCACGAGGCCCTCACCAAAAAAAAAGAATCATTTCCACAAAATAATTATCCTAGATACAAATCAACCACTTTTCCCAATTAGAGCAAATTACAGCTTTTACCGCACCCTCGTTATAATAAACTTTACCTTTTACAAATCTATTGTGATACAGTCGTTACGCGGAGTATACAGATTATATCACGTTATTGTTTAATATTAAATTTTCTAGTAAACCCGAACGTATTACAATTCAAATTTTCAAATTCATTTATTTTAAAAAGACAACTTATTGGTCCACAATTGGTGTTTGTAGTAGGTACACGTAATATAAATTTAAAAACTATTTACATAGTAATAACATTGAAAATACTACAAAATCAACAATAAATTAATTAAAATATTATATTCACTAAGATGTCAAATTTCAATAAGAAATAAATTTCATAATTAAATTAAATAATATAAAACCACATTACAATCAAAATAAATAAATAAAACACAATAATTATAATTTCCTAACCGGCATAGGAACAGCAACATGCCTGCCACAACCATGCCGGACATAAGGGCAGTCCAGCCTATCGGCGATCATTGCCAGGATGGCATTGGAGCTGGCCCGCACCCGGCGCACCAGGGACGCACACCGCTTGCGCATAGAAGCGTGTAGTACAAGTTCAGTCAACCACAATAATTGCCGTAGTATTGATTATCTTTGTCCATGAGATCCATGTTAACGCTTGGAAAAAGTGGATTTAACTACTACTTCGACGTTTTTTTTTATCGTGGCAACACTGAACAAAGCGCACTTGGATGACGGCGTCCAAAGTTGACGAGGGCGCGTTCAATTTTCATAGCCTACTTGGATGTCAATTGACAAAACAAAATGGCACCAAATGCAAAAACAGTGACATTTTTTAACCGACTTCAAAAAAAGGAGGAGG
The DNA here is from genome assembly GCA_963680765.1 of Agrochola lychnidis. NCBI lineage: Eukaryota > Metazoa > Arthropoda > Insecta > Lepidoptera > Noctuidae > Agrochola > Agrochola lychnidis. The sequence goes on along the minus strand of OY796849.1, from coordinate 5,019,114 downwards.
TTCTCAATTCGTCGGAATATTTTTATTTTTTTATTATTTAAGTTCCCCGATTACTCGAAGACGGCTGAACCGATTTGAAAAATTCTTTTTTTGTTTGAAAGGGTATACTTTCAAGTTGGTCCCATTATCATTTGGTCATGATCTGATGCTGGTATCTTGGAGAAGTCGAGGGAACTCTTCAAATATTATAGGCACATCTATAGCGATTTGGGTATTTTTGATGAGCAGTTGACATAAGGCTATTGTAACTTAGATAAATTACAAACCAACCCACTAAAAAATTTAAAAAAAAACTTTAATTTCAGAAGTCGGTGTCTTTTGATCAGTATTTTAGTTTTTTGACACCGACTTCCGAAATTAAAGTTATTTTTCACTTGTAGTTTGGAAGTCGGTTGTATTTTTTGTAAAAAAGTTTTTATTTCTCGCTTTTTAGTGGGTCAATTTGTAATTTATCTAAGTTACATTGGCCTAATGCCAACTGCTCATCACCTTTTACAAAATATTGCTTTTCCCGATTCAAATTCAAATTTTTCCGGCCGTCATTATGGAGTACCAGAGCGGGAAAAAAATAGCATTTCTTGCTCTAGGGGAAAAAAACTCGATTATAACTCGGTGTCTATTTACTCCCTCGCTAAAGCTCGGGAGTAAAACTACCTCGTTACAATGGGTTATTTTAGCCCCTCGTATAGCAATCTACTATTTCGATCGACTGCTTGAAGAATAAAGAACGAATGAACTATGTTAGTCAACCGGTATCAAAGTGAACTTTTACCAAAGCTGCTTTTTCAAATCTACTTTGTACATGCATACTTTGATGTGTCAACGCGACTTAACAGTTTGACAGCGACTTAATTTAGCATTAGGTATCGCCAACCCGTTTTGAGCAAACGTGGTGATCAATGCTCGTGCCTTCTCTGTATGAGAAGAGTCCTTTGCCCAGCAGTGGGACAATAATAGGCTGGTATAATAAGGGTAATTTTGCTTGTTAAAATCAAAATGTTACCACTATCGTGCGGTTGAACGTATATACGACTTCACATCAAGCTATAACATTTCCAGTATAAGCTGACCTCGCACTGTACGGAGATCGTGTACAATGCGAGATCAGCAGAAACTGGAAATGTATAGCTTGATGTGTAGCCGTGTGTACAAGTAGATATACTTGTAACGTAATATATAATCCTAACAGTTAATGTTACAAAGGTAAAAGTATGTTAATCCTTACCTACTTCATAATGGTTTGGGCGCGGTTTATGTACGCACGGCTATATATCAAGCTATATATCCAGTTTAGCTGGCCTCGCATTGTATAGGATTTCCGTACAATGGGAGGTCAGCTCATACTGGAAATTTATAGCTTGATATGTAGCCATGTATACAACGTAACTTTGTTTTTAATTAATTCGCTTTCGATTACAAAAACGTTATAAGATTTTCTTTTGGGCGAAATGTTTAAGAAATCTTCCGTATAGCATTCAGTCCGAGCATTCACTGAAAAATTCAGTTAAACTAAAAGATGCTTAGTTCGTCACATGGTGAATATTTTTAGTCACCGCAATGTCATCTCTTGCAAAGTTAATAATACTGACGAAAATATATCGCTGTCCCCGGCGAATAAAATGGTAATGTGCTACTACGATAGTTTTAAGGTTATTGCAAATTCGAAATTAAAAGGTCCGATAACACTCGGTCAATTTTTTTCATTCATTTCCTACGGTTATTTCAGAAGTTACAAGATTTTAAGTTGTAATGAATGTAAAAAATCACTTTTCTTTTGATATTTGAACAATTCCGCCATGTATATTATATTAGTTAATAAGATTTTCACAAAAAAACTGTTTTTTATTTTTCCTGTAAAATTTGGTTTTTACGATTACCATTTTATTCGCTGGGGACAGCGATATGCACAAGTTTTCGCTGTGTATCGCGTGTACCTACTATGGATAAGCACACCTCTGCCTAACCGTTCGAGAAAACAACGCGTGATGTTAAAAATGGTAATCTTATTACTTCTAACCTATTTTGTTTCATGCTAGTAAACTCAGTACCTACTATCTACAAATAATCTCTCAAGAGCCAACTGATTAGTGATCGCAGTATGTTATAATTCGAACACAGAAGGATATCGTCCCCCACCTTAGTCACCTATTGATACAATCTAGTCACCTATTGACACGGAAAAAGGGGTGAACTGTTCATTGAACCACACAAACATTTCCTGTACTGCTATTCTGTATATTTCACTTCGAAGCTCACTCAAGTGAACACATAGAAATCGAACTCATTTGTTTAATAAAAATCATCGCGGATTTAAAAAAAATCTTTTTAAAAATGGAACGTAGGTATCATCAGGCCTAGTTTCCATACTGTCCATATTTATATTGTGCCTCGACCCTATTCGAATTTCGAAGCGATGGCGATGTAGGAAATAACTTTCTATTGTCTAACCTGCCAGTAATTTAAATTTTCGATAAATCACAAAATAATTTCCGTTGTACTCGTACAAGAAACTAAACTATCCTCAACTAAATCTAAAATAACATAAACAAAATTTTCCAAACCCTTCACTTTGACTTATGATTTTATGAAGCCTGCAAACCAACGGGTACATTAGCGGGTACCAGGGTATCGTGGTAATAAACCTTGGCAAAATACGGCAGGTCAGGACGCCCACATTATACAGGAATAGGGTTGTCAAAGGTTTTGCGTAAAGGGGTATATTTGCACACCAATCTTTGGAAACCTAGCGCAGTACAGCTTCCGGGAATGCTACATTTTTCACACTCAGTACTAGGTTCGTTCTGCCATTGGCCAGACGCCCCATATGCCTTGGTGCATCCTTTTCCAGAGATAAAACGTCCCAAAGTAGACTATGAAAAGTTGAGCAGTAGCACCAAGCTGTGTCTTTCAAATTATAGACAGAGACAGAGGATATTATCTTAAAAAAGTTTATACATTTTCATAAAAATATAATTTAGTATTTTATGAAGCCATCATTATGTCATAAAAAAGCCTTACAAAACTCCAAACGTAGTTAATTTCGGGCGAACAAAGGTGGAAACTCCAAACATATCCGGCTGCCATCCCTACAGCCAGACAATAAATAATATTTCTCATTATACCCGGATGGGATTTACGATAAAACTCCGGTAATCACACAGAATGCTTGAATACGGGATAGTCGTTTATTTTTAATAGTAATGATGGTCGGTACTTCGGTAGGGTGCGCGTTTGGAGGTCAAGTTGGAAGCAATGTTTTGATGCAAGATGAAAAAAGTATTATAGCTGAATTTCCGCCAGAATTTTACGCTTAGAAAAAATTGGTTCTTAGTAAAATGGTAGGAATAGGAGAAATGGTAATTCAAGGTAATTTTGAACACGTTTTCTATTTTACTTTCATTTGACACTAATTTCCCTGAAAATGAAAACTTTCAAAGCTTGTCTTGACATCCATAAAACGTAACGTATCAAACAACACGTCACCTTTAAGTACAGACTTCCAAGTTGTTTCAAGGCTGTCAAAAAGAGAAATTACTTATGTCATCCACCACATTTGACGTGCTTCACATGAACGAGCAAAGGTATTTATTTTGACAGCCCTCAGCGCTTGTGGCCTGGAACAATCACTTTGATGTATCTTCAAGCGTTTCTGATATGTTCGTATCGCGCTATTTTTCTTGATAGTCAGTTAATACGATTTTATTGTAAGGCTGGCTAATTTCAATGTAATTAAATGTGGAATGACATTAGATAATCAGGTCAAAACTTGCTTCAAAAGGTTAAATCGCAGAATCTCTTGTAAAGTTTATAGAAATAATTTTGTACATAAGTTCATACTGACTGATGTCAGGAATAAATTAAAATTACAATAGAAATACAAAAACTGTCTCTTATCTACGAAAACACGACGCAATGACATCTGACGTACAAAACCGAAACTTCTTGCTCGGCTATCCTGAAAGCGTTCTAAATTCACCCCTGGACGCAAGCCTCATGAACCATCTACCGGCGACCGGGGGAAACCGAATGTTCCCGACTAACCCTCCCTCTCTTCACCCCTAAAAAGCCTATCGATCGCCCTCCCTGCAGCCACAATTTACGCTAGCAGTGCAAAGCAGACAATCTGCTATCAAAATTATCAATAAAATCGTAATCAGGCCTAAAATTAGATTTTGTCACTCCTGTAGGAATCTTTTCAGGTAAGTGAGTGTTTGTTTTCCTGTTATCAAAATACACCATTCAATGATTGGTCGTTAATCGTGACGTAGACAAAACGCAGTGATTTTTTGTTATTGTGCAAAATTTTATCGTTTTCTTGTCTTTATAGTTATAAGCTTTTGATTCTAGGATATTTTCAGGTTCCGTGTTTTCTTCATTTTTGTGGTAATCATGGTTAATGGTGCTGTAAATTAGGTCAGTTCAGAAAACTGTACGTCAATGGGGGATTTTTCTGGAAATAGGTCGCTGGTCACGTCATCTGATCGCCGTGCAACTTGATCAATATGATGTAGTATTTTGTTTTAACATACCTTTTACTCGTATCTTGATATTAATCTTCAAAATAACTGTTTAAAAGAGGTAAAATCTTATTCTCTGCTGTTATTTCGTTGGAATGACATGACATATTTTTTTTACGATGTTTTCGGTGTTCTCCATTACGACGCAACAGATTTCATTGCGTAGTTTCTTACGTTTTATACCATGACGATTGCTTTTTGATTGTTTCAAATAACATAAATAGTAGTTTATAAAACTGATTCATAACAGGGGTTATTATAACATGAATTTGAATAATTATTATCGCAATACATGGGCTATGGACCAAATCAGCTGTCACATTGTGTGAAGATTAAAACAATACATTCCCAATGACCTATTTGTTTAATTATCTAAGTAGGTGGTCTAAGATTACCGGATAAAATTCTAATACGAAATATTTTCTATAATTCCAGGACGTTGCCGTAGAAAAACCGACAGAAGACACAGTAGTACAAATACAAAACGACGTCCATTCGCCTCCCGACCACGAGCTGTTCATCGACCCCGACGCTGCTGATGATGGCTCGGGCCTAGACACAGACGAGAGCTCGGGCTCCGGCTGGGGAGCCGGCCCTGGCCCCGACGACGAGGACGGACGAGGATCAGGTGACGAGCCCAACGCACCTCCCGATGACGAAGACTATGGCTCCACAACCACCGGCAGAGACGAAACCGAACGCATCATTGTCGATAGTCCTATCATTCCCGAAAAAACGGAACCAGACGACATAGATATCCCCGAACAACCGGAGACTCCCATCGTACCCAAAATGGCCACCCCGCTCCAAATACCATCAGAATCCAAGCCGATCGATGTGCTCATTCGTGAGTAGTGGCTGAAGCATGCCAGTTTTTATTTGCGTTGTTTTATTATTTTGTTTTTGTACGAGAAATTGTCATTTGTTAGAAAATCTCAAGACGACAAAAATTCCATTCTCAGTTTTGTCCTACTTGTTTGCTTGTCATCTGTCAAAACGACTTGCTCATGCATATTCAAGAATGAGAATCTATTGAATTTAGTGACGATTTCTCGTACTACCATTTTAGATGTATTATTATAGCTCTATCGTATATTCTATAAAACATTTACATGACAATTAACAGGATAAATACATAGTTAATATCATCACAACAAATAATTGTCACTAATACAACGGCGCTCATCATAAGCGGATTCATCTCTTTACAATAACTGACGTAACCTTGAATTAACAGTTTTATTGTTATCTGCAGTTATTTCTAATTGTTGTCTGAACCGCACGCCAGTTACTGTTGAAACAGACAAACTATCGTTCGCGTGTATAATTATACTTATTTCAATTAAATTATTAATTAATCCATGATATATGCCAATCACTTGTAACCATCCGAGGATTTCGGTAAGTCTTTCGTAGTATTTTTTAAACCTTATGAAAATTGTTGACCATTATTTTTTACTTATCTATCGCATGACTTCGATTCTATCGTGCAGCCATTAGAAATCATTTTATAGTGTTCCTTTAATAGTACTAGTTAGCATGTGGAAGGTAATATAGCCCTGAAACTATTTCATCTCATGGAACCATTAGCTTAGCGATATTGTCCATATCATTGATAATTTTGATGTTTTATTAGAAGTTTACTTTTGATTCTTCCTCTGCTTTTGTTCATGCCGTTATCATATATGATCCCTTTCCGTTCCCTTGTATTTTGATATTGTTCCTGTATTTCGCTTTTTGTATAAGCGATGTTAGCTATCTCTCACTTGATCCAAATCCCTCCAATTCCGGTGAAGGTGTTTTAATTCAATAACTTTGGGATTTACTAAATCTCTTCATTCCTTTAGCTTTTATCTTTGACTCCTTCGATGTGAGCCTCGACGTCGTAATATCTCTTTATGTCTATGTACTCCACATTATGAGTATACCTGAAAAATAGGATGCTAATCGTCTGATAGTCTTCGTCATTTATCGTTTTTGTAAATATTTATCCATTCGTTTTATGTCGTACTAATTTATCATCAAAAACGTTAATAACAGCTACAATAACTAATTTCTAACTACCTGTTATTGTCTAAAAGTCTAACACAATTCAAGTTGTAGATACGAAAACAAGTATTGTGTTCTTGATTATGTTGTTTCGTTGTAAACGATATTTTTAACGTACGTAACGTAACGTACTGGAACAGTTTCGTTAAATAAAGAAGGAAAGACAAAGGAACGTCAGAGCCTTTATTAAAACTATACCAAATAACCACAATGAAAGAAATAGAACAATACATGATCCAATCATTGTAACTATAACTAAAACAAACGAACAGATATTTCCTGGAAATCATTCTGACGCGCTTTTTACGGTTAATAAACAGTTTACCTTTATTTAATAAACTCGATGTCGACTAATTATCCATGACGTGACATTCCAGCCAACACAAGAAGCAGGCCCAGTGAAGGTACCTCGGAAGAGGGGCGAGGCGCGGGGGAGGAGCAACCCTCGCGCCCAGACCAGACGGACATCAGCATCTCTGCAGAAGACACCGTGCCTTCAGTCGTACGTATTCGGTTTTATTATTGTACTAATAGAATATAACCACCTTCCTTATCTAGATGTCAATGGATGTCCAGCAATGACGGACTAACAACTGGCCGATAGCCATCCAAAGGTACAAATAGTCTAGTTTCTTTTGGGGAGTTACGATAAGCTTCGTTACCAAGTGTGGAAACTTATGGACCATATCGCACTGGCGATTTGCGAGCGTGTTTCCAGCGAGGCGATTGTGCTTCACAAGTTCGCTGCGTTTGCGGAACGAAAGCGATTGACCTGAGTGCGCAAGAGAGAGCGAGACAAGCGTGTGTACAATATTGTGAAAACGCAGCGAACACGTTGCGTGGTCGCGGCAATCTCGCTTCGCACCCGCGGAGAGCACGTTCACAAATCGTTTCGCTGGAAACACGGTGTCAAATCGTCAGTGTGATAACGCTCCAAGTCTGATTTACACGATGCGATATAATTGCCTTTGGGATACAGTGAATTTGAAGCAACAAATGGCTTGCATCGTCTAAACAGTTAAGATGGTTTTCATTGTTGCTTCAACTATCAAGAAACTTGCATCATGTAAATGGGGCTATAGAGGTGGGATGAATTGGTCAGTTGTCCTTTTTTTTGTATTTATTTGTATGGATAATTAGTTAGTAATTTAATTTAGAATACGACTTCATATAAAATATTTTTCCTTTAATTTAGAATTTGTAATGTGGATGACGACATATTTAATATTAGTCAGTTGAACAAGAATTTCATTGGGATTTTGTGATAAAAAGAATCCCGGTTAGAGTGCCGGAACTGTCTCCGATATGGCGAATATCACGAAATGACCCAATTTATTTTATTTTTACAAGTTGTGGGACGTATGATAGTGTTAATATCCCGGGCGTTATCGCCCAGGGGATTATGAGATTTCATGATTCATTTAGTACCTACCCATTTGTGATAACACGTATCCTTTGGTAAAAGTTTAGCTTACCATAATAATAATAATAATAACCCCACTGCCGTATCTCTACGTTGACGTCGTGGTGGGGCTTGCGCGCTCCGAATTATGGGTCTGTGCCGGTAGTTTATTTTACCGGAACAGGTCTAGGATGAGGAGCCAGACCAAGAGAGATACAAAAACCCGCAGGGCAGCATGTGGCGAGCTGTTGGGCAGTAGCGACCCCACGGACCCTATCTCCCCGGAGAAATCTTGTTCCTCACCTCTGGCTTGCCTTAATTGGCCGGTTGGAGTGAGCACTGACGAGGAACAGAGCTCCCACCTCATTCTCGCCTTTATTGGCCGGCTTGAGTGGAGATTCGCAAGAGCAAACGTGCTCGGAGGAAGGAAGTATTTCAGTAAGTGCTCGTAGGGATCTTGACCATCTTCCGGGCTCTGGGATTGTTCTGAAAGCCGTGGAATACCTCTCCACTCCTCAAGCACCTCAAGACATGTTGCCCCCTTGTTGCTACGACACTGTGCTAGCGACCGTTTTCGGGGGCCCATTAATGAGTGTGCAAGTCACCCCCTGCCATTTTATCCGTGTGTATATAAAACATTGATCAGGCAGGGGCCACAGTCCTTCCATAGTTTCAGGTGACCAGTCCACTTTAGCCACCCAAACCCATAGTCCAATATCTTTGTTTCCTTAATTACAATAGTCCTACACCAACCGGGGGTTGTCCTTGGCTGCACTTGCATAGTACGAACAGGGATAATCGTCGGTTGGTACCTCATTTCATTAAAAACGTCTAAGGGGCCTCTGCGAGTTGGCTTCGGCCCCTCGTACGCCTTCCAAAGGTCCGGGACTCTAAGGTCCCGAGAAATGTCAAAGACGTAATAATAATAATTAAGGGCAGCATGTGGCGAGCTGTTGGGCAGTAGCGACCCCACGGACCCTATCTCCCGGGAGAAGTCTTGTTCCTTACCTCTGGCTTGCCTTTATTGGCCGGCTGGAGTGAACACTAACGAGGAACAGAGCTCCCGCCTCATTCTTGCCTTAATTGGCCGGCTTGAGTGGAGATTCGCAAGAGCAAACGTGCTCGGAGGAAGGAAGTATTCCAGTAAGATGCTGGTAGGGATCTTGACCGTACTTCCGGGATTGTCCTGATAGCCGTGGAATACCTCTCCACTCCTCATAAGCACCTCAGGACGTGTTGCCCCCTTGTCGCTACGACACTATGTGCTAGCGACCGTTTCCGGGGGCCCATTATTGAGCGTGCAAGTCACCCCCTGCCATTTTATCCGTGTACATTTAAACATTGATCAGGCAGGGGCCATAGTCCTTCCATAGCTCCAGGTAACCAGTCCACTTAAGCCACCCAAACCTATAATCCAATATCTTTATTTCTATATTCTGCAATAGTCCTACACCAACCGGGGGTTGTCCTTGGGTGCCCTTGCATAGTGCGAACAGGGATAATCGTCGGTTGGTGCCTCAATACTTAAAAATGTCTAAGGGGCCTCTACGAGTTGGCTTCGGCCCCTCGTACGCCTTCCAAAGGTCCGGGAACCCCAGGGTCCCGAGATATGTCAAAGACATTTAAAAATAATAATTAGTCCGTATTGTCCCACTGCAGGGCAAAGGCCTCCCTTTCCTTTTTCCACCCAACCCGATCCTGAGCCACTATAGACCAATCCCTCCTATAAGCGTCAAGTTCGTCCCGCCATCTACGCCTGGGTCTTCCACCATAGTGTTTTTTTTTTGTTCTTCTTTTTATCTGAGATCGGCTTTCTAGCCACAATCAGATGGGGTCTTCGTGTGAGATTGCATTTGTGTTACTCCATTGAACAGTCGCATAATGTAACATTAAGATTGGGTCATATGTGGGTCAGTAGGTACCTATAGATGGGTGTAGGAAACAGAGAGTGCACCAGTGTCTGCGCACACACTTGTACACTATAATATCTCCCGCACTGAAGGTTAGTCTTCGTTGAGATTGGGCGCCGTAGCCGAAACACAGTCTGGAGGAATTTTATTAGGTATCTATTCATTACAGATATTGGCATAATGATTAGAAGACCTCATTTAACCTTATGTATAAAATCCTTCACAGATATAATGATACATATTTAATTAAAACATTGCTGCTCGACAAAACTGGCTAAACACGTCACGTCACTAAAAATAAAACTAGCGTGTTCTCTGTTTTGTCACGAAAATACATAGCTCTGAAAATAGATGAGGAAAACAAAATACCTACATCAAGGCTATTGACTTCGAAATTATACGCTAAACAGAACTAGCGTGTAGGAAGATTAGAACTATTCAAATATTGGAGGTATTTACTGCTGTGGATAGCAAATACGTGATCTTTCGTCGGTAGCTGACGTATTACTTAGTATTTCTCGCTACAGCGAAATTCCAAGCCTTAAACTCTCAGTATAGACAAATTTCCTATTCAAATTGTATAAAGAAGTGCTGTAACGTTTCAGGATCAGGAGCCGTCAGGCACCAACGTGAACCAGGAGTCGCGCGCTCCCGACAAAGTCGTCATCATGAACGCCAAGCCCGAAGACCGTGCCACCAGCTTCTTCGCACAGCCAGGCATCCTTGCCGGTATGTATAGTTTTATTCTAGTTTTTTTTGCGTTTTTGGGAGAAAACTCCTTCAGTGATACATCAAATAACAGTAAGTAAGACTGTGCGTGATATGTGTGTCTGTCCAGCTTCAAAAGTCTTAATACTCATTCAAGGAGCCATTATAAATTTCGGAAGATAGACTATAGCTCCCTCCTGAAGCTATTCGATCTTCTAATTAATATTCTTGCTGTATAATTTTTATGGTGTACATAATAAAGAATATTCTATCTATAAACCATTGCATTACGAGAGCAGTGGTGGCCCAGTGGTAACGGCCGCGACTTACGAGTTGTAGGTCGTAGGTTCGAACCCAGACTGGCAGTTTACTTTGTGTAAATTATTTCATCACCACTGCTCTCAAAACGGTGAAGGAAAACATCGTGAGGAAACCGGCATGTCCTAGAACCGAAAATTCGAAGACATGTGACATCTACCAACCCGCACTGGGCCCGCGTGGTGGATTACGGCCCACTCCCTCTCACAGAGGGGAAGCCTGTGCCCCAGCAGTGGGAATATTTATAGGCTGATGATGATGATGATGATGATGATGAAACCATTGAGGTTCAATCTAAACTAGAGCAGCTATTACAAATTAAAGATATATCCCGCAGAAGTCAAGTGTGACAACCGCGGTGTATGCATATTCAGGGGCCTACCACCAGCTCATAAAGCAGTATTATTTTAATATCACTTCAGTGGGAGAAAGAGATGGAGCTATACGTCCTGTAGAGCTTCATCTCTTTCCCACACTGAAGTAATATTAAACTAATACTGCTTAATGAGCTTGTGGTAGGCCCTCAGGTGGATACAATATGGCTGATATAACTTGGCAGTTCCGAAGTTCGCGCAAAAGTCTGCGCAATAAATTTTTTTAGGAACCAAATGGTGACATGAGGCGAGTGTGAGTGAGAGAACATGCGCGAAAGGTCGCAGAGCCTATGTTCAGACCTGCCAAGTTATATCAGCCGTATTGTAGACGAGACGTTTTCTTTCCTGGACAACAACATGTTGCAAACTTAAGTGGCAATGGGCAGGACATATTGCTCGCAGAACGGATGGCCGATGGGGCCGAAAGGTTCTATAGTGGCGACAGCGTACCGAAAGACGTAGCGTCGGAAGGCCTCTCCACAAAATCGACCGATGCCCTTATGAAGACCGCAGGAATACGCTGGATGCGGAAAGCACAGAATCGGTCGAAGTGACGGGTGCTTGGGGGAGGCCTATGTCCAGCAGTGGACGTCTTTCGGCTGAAATGATGATGATGAATTTTTGTTAGCGGTGTCTGCTCTAGTTTACATTAGACCTCAATGACAAAATCCCACTCTTCAAGCTAGGATAACCAGACGGCTTTCAAGTTTTGTTAATATTGAAATTATTTTATTTGTTTTGTTGATGACTTTGTCACTAATTATTTTGTTTTGTAATTTTCCAGCCGTGATCGGCGGCGCAGTAGTAGGCCTCTTATGTGCAATCCTGGTGGTGATGTTCATAGTATACCGTATGCGCAAGAAGGATGAAGGCTCTTACGCGCTCGACGAGCCCAAGAGAAGCCCTGCCGCAGCATCGTACGGGAAGGGCCACAACAACCGCGAGTTCTACGCGTGAGAAGACACAGAGCAACCATCGCCACGTATTTACTAGTCGGCGGTCACGCCCTGACTGACCGGTCAACAGTCTCCGGACCAGCCATTCCATTTTTAAATTTTGACAGTTACACACCATAACACGCGAAATGCGCGGGATAACAAATAAAAAGTAATTTTATTAATTTATGAACGTGGCTAGAATTGTTCTGTGATTTATTTTTAAAACTACGATCGATGAAATTATTTATTGTTCTATAACTGTTTGACATGGATAAAATTGTAATGTACGGATTGTACAGTAATGTACAAGTCAGATACAAAAGATGCAGGATATTGTCTGTACGAGAAGACGGTATGATTGAAATTAAAATGTTAATAAATTATCATCTTTGAGACCAAGTTTTTTAATCATTTGTGTAATGGTTTTAAATGGTGTTTATCAGAAGTTTAGATGTTTTGATGTCTCTATTGAAAGATCAATGTGGTTCGCATGTTCTGAATGATCGATCTTGTATGTTTTCTGTAAAAAATGAATTTTGTGCCATCCGCTTAGATACTTCAACTGTATATTGCCAATTCTCTTCGCGTAGACTATGAAGTCGTCTCGATAATAATTTGTGGACACGTCCATCACTTCGACTATTATGTGTAATATAATTATGTATGTGTGTATGTATTTAGATCGAACTCTCTAAAAAATAAGTAGATTTTGTAATATTTTGCTTCCAGTTGTCATCGAAATTTTTATTTTTTTACTGAACAAATGTTGTATCTATGAATATTCAATACCTTCTTCGGCGATGATTAAAAATAACACAATTTACTACATAACAGTAACAATTGGGTTTAATTTTTTTTTTTATTTTAAGACACTAATTTAATTTAAGATTTTTTGTTGTCACCTTGGGGTTTATTATTATATGAATTTGACGTATCTCTATTATTTAGATTGTTTTTAATCTAGTTTTAGATATTTTAATCTCATTTAATTTGATTGTAATTTCTGGAAATAGGTTGTGCAACGATTTTTTTAACTTTATAATTGCTCGTGTGCCATCTTCGATTTCCCAATTCTTCTGTATATTGGTTGACATTAGTAAATTAGGCGGGTAACACTTAGGGCGCGTCCTATTTAAAAGCGATCGTTCGCATGCATATGTCACTTTTTGTTCGAAAAACCGAAAAATGCCCTCTGTCGGCGCGACCACGCGTTCTGGTTCACCGAACAAAACATTCGAACGAACGTGTACATTCGTGCGACGATCGCTTTTAAATAGGACGCGGGGTAAGGGTATTGCAACTTTCAGAACATTTTGAGACGCGTGAGTACATAGGTATGTACAGGTACATTATACCCTATGTACAGGTACATCATTCCCTATGTACAGGTACATCATACCCTATGTACGTACACGTAACTACCTTATATCTACCCCACTACGGCAAAGTCAAAAGGCAAGTTATTCAATAAAATTCCTTTTAACTTCATCAAGCTCCGTCTTTAGTTTACTAATGTAACCACAATTAAACACCAGTGTTATTTAATTAATTAATTAATTTAATTTAAGTAACACATTGTGTCAATTAATTTATTAAAATAGAAACTAAAATAAATTGATCACTGTAATTAACAAGATTGTTAAACAAACTGTAATTTTCTTTAATAGTTTACTGAACTATTTAATTACCTATATGTGTAGTTGCGATATTGAAATAAATGAGCCACTGAGTGTATAAATATATGAAAGGAAGTCGAAATTTAAACATTTCATTAGTAACTTAGTTATTGGGAAACACTCCTATTGTAGATTTTTCTAAGAATAAACAGCTCGCGTAGTAGACGTTTTCACAAACGGTCTGGGTACAAATCTATGGTTCTAATTCTAATAAGTACCTTTTGGAGATATCGTGGCCCAGTGGTCACATATGGATGACGGAAACCAGTAAATATCTTGATGCTAATATCTAATTTCAAAGTACAAGCTACGATGTAGCTAAATATCTATTAAGACCACCAGAAATTTTGGGCACAATAAGCTCGGAATTCTCGACTCAAACTTAACATCTAAACGCTTTACTCTAAATAAAAAAATATTGAGTGCTCGTCGAAAAGAATATTATCAAATAACATCGGTGCTTCCAGTATGGCTCTAAATTTTTATACTCAATTAACCCTTCGTATCGCCGGAACGGATCCACGCGAGACACAATGGCTTTTTAATTGTTTCTGTAATTACGGCGCACGAAAGGTTATCGCAGTTTATTTCTAGAAAAATCTAAAAAATAATATCCAAATACATTCCTGTCGGATTGGTACATTTTAAGCTGTAGAGAGCTCACCGCTCATTAGTATAAGAAATTTGTACATTGTAATTGTAAATTCTTTTAGAAGTTAAAACTGAGTAATTTATACGGTAATTAATATTGTGTAACCAAATATAACTAGTTTATACTACGTGTTCTGTTGCTCTAACTTAGAATAATCATTGGTTGCTTTTAATGCATTAAATAAATTATATCACGCGTTGAACAAAAATCTGTCAGATAATAATATGATCTAAGGTAAACAATGCACTTTGTTGCCCGGGGCTAAACAAAGTCACATTCTATCAGCGTTAACTATGATGGAAAAGTCAAATATGTACGGGACTGACAGTTACCGAAAAGCTTCTGTCAATCTTGGTAGAAATACGTACGGCTTGTCTAAGCCTCTTTAATGTATGGCTGTAGACAGTTCTCATTTCAAACTAATGTATTGCAGTAAAATTGATTTATCGAAAAAAAAAACGGTTCGGTTGCTTTCAATACTAACATAATGAAATGACACCATACCACTAGCAACCAAACAATCTACTATATCTAGATGACTGACCAGACCAATGAGGTTATACAATACATAACCTCATTGGACCAGGCTGACTACATAGTGCGTTGTCTACCAAAATGCGTTCTTGTCAATAAACAATGACTTACATTAGTAATTCAACCTTTTTTTGCGAACACGCAATTGCTTTTTGCATTTTTTGTCGTGAAAATGACACCCAATATATTTTCTTTATTAATTTATTATTAAAAATAAATTTTAGGGTTAACATTTTTTATTGATATGAACGCAATGTATAAAATAAGCGTATATTCTGCTTGACATATTATACATATCGGATCGTATAAATAAGCGCTAGCCGCTGTTTTAACAACGAAAGCGTTGAACGATTGAAATGCAATTATTTTAATATTAAAATATCGATTACTATTTGTAATTAATATTAATTTATGTATTTTTTCAGATTTTTGAGAACGAATGATTTGGATATTTAGTAATATATATATTTTTTTGTAACAATTTATAATTTTCTTTTATTACTCATTCGTTTAATTGTGAGTTGTTCACTTAAAATCAATTATGTCTGTGTTTATTTTCAATTTCGTGATTTTATCATTTTTGTTTTCAAACGCCTAAATAAACTAAAGAGCAAGTTATTATTACATGTAATCCGTATAAATAAAAGGTGCTGAAATGTACACTGTAATCCTAAGCTGTTTATGAAAATACATTAATTAATTTGTTAATTAATTATTTAGTTCAATAATCGTATGCGTTATAATTATTACAAAAGTTGCCAGTTTTAACTATACAAATTACAGCAAATAATAAAAATATTCTAAATTTAAAACTTGCCTATTTCTAACTACATATAATGGCATTCACTACTGGCCAATAATATTTACTAGTCTTTAAAAAAATATTTCGTTTAAAACGTTTTTATGTTCATTTTAAACATCTTCATTTCGGTTTTAACAAAAAGAGGCTAATTTTAAGGAATTATTGTTTATGACAGTTGATAATCCAATTCATGCTTTTAAATCTTTTATTTTTTCTTATTTTAAATCTCATGTTTTCGTAACTTGTAAGGAGGTAGGCTAGGATAAGCGTATACATAACTATCGATGTCCACCTTGTAAATAATTCTCCTTTACACTTAGGTAAATATACAGGATATTATGAACAATTATTGTGTTTTATTTATCTGATATGATTTTTTTAAACTTATCGTTTTCCCTGTCCTATATTTTCCTGTTGGATGTCAGTGTAGTTTTTACGTAATATGGACATTGAGAATATGGAATATGAATAGGTGCATCGTATATCTGATACCCTATTTTAGTGTTGCCCTACCTAAATCTTAAATAACCTTCTTGAAAGGGTCAGTCAGTGAAGTGGTCCTCTTCACTACTGTCCCGAGACGCAATGTTCACGTCATCGTATTATTTCCTGAAGGAATAATAGATTCCTTCAAAAGACCCATGATGGTTTTAGATGGAAACATACGTCATCTCAGCCATGTGTTGTGTACCATTAAATCGTTATTCTTTTTATAATTTACTAGCTTCTGCCCGCGACGTCGTTCGCGTTGAAGTCAATAAAATACAGCTCATGTTACTCGATGATAATTTGTGAAAGAATTTTTTAAATTGGTTAAGATTTTTTTTTTTACAGTCATACAAAAAATCTAATCTTTTCTTTTTATAATATTAGGTTAGATAAATAAGCGTGATAATTTTCTTTATATGTACAAGAGCTTGAGAAAATGCATATCTACTGTTCAAGTAATGATGAAATAGATCCAGCACAGTACAGTTAAATAGTTTGTCTATTACATACAAGATGGCGCTAGTAACTTCGCTCACAACAGATTAAAAAAATCACAAACAGATTTCTCTAAGTTTTTCCTCCAACTTCAAGGTATACAATTATTACAATATCTAAATGCAATAGAACATGCTTTTAAATCTTATAAAATAGAAACTAATGAGTCATGAATGATGTTGATGACCTATTGACAGCCCAGTCGGATTCGTGCCCGACGACTCAGTCGTATTTATACCTACGACTGATAACCTATCATAATGTTCGTTTTTTGTTTTTTTTTTATGTTATTGCACGACCCTATTCGTCGTAGGTATTTATTTGTCGATTTATGAGCTGGGGGCACAATTGATATAAAACCAAGCGGTCAATAGGTTAATTCACAATAATTAATCTTGATTCTTTTCTATTTTGTGAATGTGAGAACGCTGTAGGCTTAGTGGATTGTAGACCTGTAGACTATTTTCTATTTTGTTAAGTACTTGGTACTTATTGAAAGACCAACACTGTCCTCCCATACCTAGTAACACTGTTATTTGAAAGTATTGTAAAAGCCAATTATTTTTAAAAGAGTAACCGTGGAGTTTCTTGCCGGCTCTTCTCCATAGGAAACGACCAATTGGAACCGTGCACCTAGCTTCTGACGTTTCATAAGTGCCTATGTAGGTTTATGTGAAATAAAATATTTTGAATTGAATTGAATTATGGATACAAAGTTGAAAGTTTAGTTATCAGACTAACTTAAAAATCAAGACATAGCGCTGTCAACAGTGACGTGAGGCCGGTTTCGTAAACATGTGTGCACACTTATTGAGGTGTAGTTTGATTGTAGTTCTATTGTAAATGGTTGTAAATGTGTGAGTGTGAACGTGTATTCACAGAGCGGAGGTGTAGTTTTAGCATGCTTCATTGTATTGTTCGCAGCACTGTCTTGGTTTTTTATTTGGTCTGAGGTTTAATTAAAGACATTGGTGCCGATTCCCTTGTTCACAAACTAAACTAAATTTAAGTTCAGTGCATCTTTTTCTTTCTATTTCATTATGAAAAGGACAGAAGATAAATTTTAGTTTAGTACTGTCAAATTAATCAGCGCTTGACGTAAATGGACGTAATTTTAGTAGGTAGGTAAGTTTTTAATCACGTCTAAACTTGTATGGAGTAGTGACAGGCGCTGATTAATTTGACAGGACTAAACTAAAATTTATCTTCTGTCCTTTTCTTAATGAAATAGAAAGAAAAAGATGCACTGAATTTAAATTTAGTTTAGATTGTGAACAAGGGAATCGGCACCATTGCGCTCCCAAAAGTCTAATTGAATGCAATGCAGTACGAAATCGTATTTATAGATGTTGGCACTGCACATGTTCTGTAAAATTAAACGTTAATGACATTTTAGACCTACATATCTATTTAAACATACCTACCTATTTAAAAGCAAGGACTTGTACATAATGGGTATGTAATAGTACCTTCAATATCATGCCCTGTTAGGGAAAATGCAAGCTAGTAGTTTATAGGTGATACTGCAAACGTACTGACTACGTAACAGAGAAACTCAGTGAAGCCCATCACAGACGTAGCTAAAAATATATATATATATATTATAACAAGACTTATTACGATATATTTTTCATTGTAATCTTCGAGCGACCTCAGACGGAGCTATAGGTAATATATATTTCTAGTACGTCACCAAAAACTACACAAAAAAAAAGTATTTTAATATATATTATAACTACGTCTTTGACGGGCTTGAAATCCTCCAACTAATAATCATGATAAATGATTTTATTTCTGTAAGTAGGTTTGTACAAACACTTTTACTCGTCAATATGATCAAAACGCGATCAAAACACATACATGTAGGCATATATTATTATATATTTTAACAAATCTAGGGACCATGGATCCCGGTCCTTTGGAAGGCGTACGAGGGGCCGAAGCCAACTCGCAGAGGCCCCTTAGACATTAATAAGTGGTTAGGCACCAACCGACGATTATCCCTGTATGCACCATACAAGTGCACCCAAGGACAACCCCCGGTTGGTGTAGGACTATTGCAGAACATGAAAACAAAACATATTGGGCTATGGATTTGGATGGCTATAATGGATTGGTTAATTGGAACTATGGAAAGACTATGGCCCCTGCCTGATCAATGTTTTAAACGCACACGGATAAAATGGCAGGGGGTGACTTGCACACTCAATAATGGGCCCCCGAAAACGGTCGCTAGCACAAAGTGTCGTAGCGACAAGGGGACAACATGTCCTGAGGTGCTTGAGGAGTGGAGAGGTATTCCACGGCTTTCAGAACAATCCCAGAGCCCGGAAGATGGTCAAGATCCCTACGAGCACTTACTGGAATACTTCCTTCCTCCAAGCACGTTTGCTCTTGCGAATCTCCACTCAAGCCGGCCAATTAAGGCAAGAATGAGGCGGGAGCTCTGTTCCTCGTCAGTGTTCACTCCAGCCGGCCAATGAAGGCAAGCCAGAGGTGAAGAACAAGACTTCTCCCGGGAGATAAGGTCCGTGGGGTCGCTACTGCCCATCAGCTCGCCACATGCTGCCCTGCGGGTTTTTGTATCTCTCTTGGTCTGGCTCCTCATCCTAGACCTGTTCCGGCAAAGTAAACTCTACCGGCACAGACCTAGAGTTCGGAGCGCGCAAGCCCCACCACGACGTCAACGTAGAGATACGGCGGTGGGGATATTATTATTATTATTTTAAGTCTTAAAATAAGACGAATAAGTAGGTACCTACTTTATCATATTTTATTATATTATATATTTTTTTATTTTTAATCTTGTTTGAAAATAAATAATACTTAACTTATAAGTAGGTACTTACCTAATCAATTAATAAAAATAACAATATCAACTAAAAAGTTACTCTTTTGGTCGAAATATAGAGCAATTTAACCTCTAGTCTGCATCAATCTTTATTTACAACGTGAATAATGCGTCACTAATGTATTCAAGGTCATTGACATCACTCCAACTACGTTTTAGATAAATATCGATAATTTTAACACTCTGTCATAAGGCAGCGTGGCCGAGTGGTCTAAGGCGCTGGTTTTAGGCACCAGTCCGAAAGGGCGTGGGTTCGAATCCCACCGCTGTCAAAAACCTTTTTGCTATTTGTATTTTTTCTATTTGGTTAGTTTTTTTAAAACAAAGTAATTATTACTTTGTTACATTGTTTTTAGAGAATTTTATAGCATTGTTTTTAGTTTTTTTGTTTTATCTTTATTGGCTTCCGTTGTACCTCACATAAGTTTAGCCACATTCGGTTAGACTGGTAACCGACCCAAATCGGTTTTAGAAATGAAATCGTCTTAAGGTTAAAATAATAGTATAAATGAGTAGGTAAGTTAGGGCATACTATTCATAAAAATAGATACTGTTACTTTTGTAACTTCTCAAACTGTTTTGTACAGCAAGAAAAGTGGAACACAGAGAAACAGATTGTTCACGACACAGATAATTTGTCACTATCCGGATGATCAGCCCAGTTATAATTAAAACGAGAGCATCGCTGTATGTTACTAATGAACCGTGAAACATAACATAACTAACATTCTCCCATTAATTATTAAGCTCAAGACGCTTTATTTAGGTAATAAATAACCGCCGTTTGCTAGAACATAATTGAGACAAGTTCTTGCAAAAAATCTTCCATATCTTGTCATCTAAGGGAAATTATTGCTCAATTTAAACAAACATAGAAATTGTAGACTTGTTTATAATTTTTAACCGACTTCAAAAAAAAAAGGAGAGGGTTCTCAATTCGTCGGGATATTTGTTTTTTTTTATGTATGTTCCCCGATTACTCGAAGATGGCTGGACCGATTTGAAAAATTCTTTTTTTGTTTGAAAGAGTATACTTTCAAGTTGGTCCCATTGTCATTTGGTCACGATCTGATGATGGGATCTTGGAGAAATCGAGGGAAATCTTCAAATATTATAGGCACATCTATAGCGATTTGGATATTTTTGATGAGTAGTTGACAAGAGGCTATTGTAACTTAGATAAATTACAAACCAACCCACTAAAAAGTGAAAAAAAAACTTTTTTACAAAAAATACAACCGACTTCCAATTAAACTACAAAGTGAAAAATAACTTTAATTTCGGAAGTCAGTGTCAAAAAACTAAAATAGGTACTGATCCAAAGACACCGACTTCCAAAATTAAAGTTATTTTTAACTTTGTAGTTTGGAAGTCGGTAGTATTTTTTGTAAAAAGTTTTTTTAGAGAACTTATTATCTGCATAAGCTGTGTGCTAAATTACTTACAGTAAGTACAAAATAACATAAATAAGCCATGATGAAGAAGTCGAAAGACTAATGATAAGTATCTAGAAAGTACCTAAGAAAATGTTTGCCGTTTGTTTCCTGTAGCCTGTAGGTACCTACATAGGTCAATGCAGTAGGTCTGTTTACCCCACATAAAACGCCCAAAAAATGCCCAAGAATAAAACGTCGAAAACCAAAATTTTAAAATCTCCAGTATTTCCAAAGACTTCCCGAAGCACCCCCATGTACCTTTCGACCGTAGCAATTGACATCATTGTCGGATCTACATTTTTGCGATTTTTTTTTGCATTAATTCTATGCGGGGGCATTTTTATAATTTATTCTAAGACCATTAATGCAATAAAAAAAAATCGCTAAAATGTAGATCCAACAATGTGTTAGTTGCTGCGGTCGCTTTGTTCAGCGATTTGATATTTATAGTTAAGGAGCTAGGCGGTTTTTTCATTAATCTGATCCAGCCTGTCCCTTGTTGTCCTCCTCAGCGACGCCCTAAGTTGAGGTTTGTACCCCACAGATGGTACCCAGGTGCCCTCCGTGCGCTTAGCGTACAGTTGCTTAGTTGTTAAGTTTTTATCCCTGACTGGTGGCCTTAATTTATTAAGGCACCCCCAGGCAAGTCAGGTTAAGCAGCCGTCAACTTCAAGTTTGCTATTTAGAGACATCGTTTTACTTTTCCTGTAATCTTTACATAAACTTCTATCACAAAATAATTTTAGATTTTCTCTATTCAAGCTTCGGAATTAAGGTGACGGTATTTGTGACAGACGGACAGACAGATTGAGTCGCACCATAAGAGTTCCTTTTTACCATTTTGGTACGAAACCCTAAAAAGCGGGTTTTTCATTGGCTACTCTATAAGATACTAATTACCAAAAGTTACGTAGGTATACAAGGCGACACATACACATCAATTTATACATTTCCAGTATAAGCTAACCTCGCATTGTACGGAAATCATATACAATTCGAGATCAGCATAAACTGGAAATGTATGGCTTGATGTGTAGCCGTGTGTACCTAAATATTCTTTTTCGATAAAATCGTGCGATTTAGCGATTTATCTAATGAAATTTCAAACGATCAAGCCACTGTGTTCTACGAATTTAGCGGTTCTTTTGGATAATCCTATCGCCATTTAGTTTAATATTTATTTCCTTGCATTTGAGATAAAGTAAGTATAACTACGACCCAATTCAACACACACACCCTTATAAGTATACTCAATTTACATTGCCGCGGAACAGAAGCCTTTCTTTGTCTTTTTACAGCTAAAACGGTTACAACATCCAATTCTGTGTGTGAATTTTAATAATGAATTGCAAATATATTTGCAATTCATTATTAAAATTCTAGTTCACTAGTTAGCGATATTTCTTATTTCCATACAGTAATATTGCCAAATTAATCAAAACAGGTAAGTAAATATTTGACAGCTATTTGCGACGTTGCCAACTTTTAGAATGAACGCTCCTTTAAACCAATGTATTGTATTGGTATCGGTCACTTGCTGACAACCTACGCCGACGGTAAAATAATGTATTAAGTAGGTAAGTAAGTGCGTACCTACCTAAAATAAAAGCTAACAAACATGAAAGTTATTGAAAGGTGTTAGCTTCCTGATAAAAGGTACGAATTTAACCGTAATTTCAAGAAAAGCCTTGACCTACGCTACCTAATAACATAATTCGTGACTTACCACACCTATAAGAAATTGACAACTGTCGTATAAAGCCAAAGGCATTTATTACCCGCACTAAACTGCCAATTTCGCGCCCAAAACATTAAACTAACCTCGAATAAAAAAACTTTCAATCGCTTTCGCGATTACGAATTAAAATAATCGCTAAATCGATTGCAGCGATAAATCAAGTTCAAGGCGAAACAGTGCGGGTAACCGGTATTTGGACTCGATATCCGATCTCGATACCAGAGCCGACCCAAGACTGTAATTAATCGATGTCACGACGTACATGAATTTAGAGATCCTGCACTATTTATTTACATATTTACAGTGTAGTTTAGGACAGAGGCTTTGAGAACAGTACATACTGCCATAGGTAAATAAAAGCCAGAAGCTCTAACACAACTTAAAGCATGTCAAATCCTCGAAAGTTAGAGAAAGGCTGCAGGCTGTCGTTTAAAAAATAATGCAAAAAGAATTTAATAGAAGAGAATCACAGCTAACCTACCTCATAAATATTCCTCATACATATACCTACATAAATATTTAGGAGTTACCGTACTCTTAAACCCAAAACAAAGTGCCATAACGATATTAATGATTACAGACATTAATACCATGAAGCAAAAACCATAGGTACCAATCATATCAAATAAGTAGGCACTTAACATGACTAATTCGTAATTACAAGCCACACCGTTTAATGCAAAGGTACATAATATAAACCACCTCGCGTAACGGAGGTCATCAATCATTTGCAACATCTGATTCCGTTCATTGCTCTGTGCGTTTTTTTGCTATACATTTTTTTCGCCATTGTTTATTCACTTAGATAAAGAAGAATTAGCATAATCAAAATAAATAAGTGGACATGCTCTTGGTGACAGCGAAAGTTTTGATAAGACTTGACAACTAGGCATGAATTTATATTTAATTAATTATGTCTTAGCGAAAGTTTTACCAAGAAGAAATCTGCTGTTTTCTTGTTGTTACGGTTAGGCCGTGTTAGTGTTTCCGTTAGCTAAGTATCAAAAACAGTTGCTAAGCCTGGCCACAAGTTTTAGACAAACAAGCTATTGAGATTTCAAGTTAGTATCTTTACTTACTTGACATCCAAACAAACTATCGTTTCAAGCAGTACTTGGCATGTCAAAACTTTGTGTTGTAAGTAACTGTTTCAAATTCTTGAGCATCCTTCAATTCAATTTCAATTGAATTGAAATGGCTGGCTCTGTGGCGGTTCACGTATTGACCCATTGACATGAGTGCTCGTAAAGTGCACTGTCTCAGTAGACTCAAAATCAAAGCGAAAAAATTGCTTAAGCTAGCAGTACCTTACCAGTGGTACTCCTATAAATTGTAATGATACTTTTCTTTTTCTAGATGTATCGGACAAGGTAGATTCGATACGGAGCAATTAATCAGGTAATTAAACTTAAGACCATCCTCTTTATTAAGGAGCCGCGCTTGCAATCTTAACACATTCAGTACCAGGTCCTGGAGGGTTGACTCAAGTCGCATATGGAATGCCGGGAGCTCTCGCATCGGGCTCATTTTATTGTAAATGTAGGTTTTTCTTAGCGAATTCGGCATTATAAACTGTGAAAATAAAATCGGTTGTATATTTTAACAAGATTTCAAACCTATTACCGGAGACACTCCTCGAGGGTTAATTTTAGCGCAAACGTAATCCCGGTGACCTTCCTGGAGTCAATTTGCAATATGTATGGCGTATGAGCTCTACGAAAAATGTGTGGAGTCGAAAGTTTAAAACACAAGAAGCTATTCAGAAATATCAGAGAGAAATTAAATCTCACGTTGCCCAGAGACGTTTTAAAGTTTAATATAATTTCATAGACCTCGTTTATTAATAGACTCACCGCTAGAATATGCAAACACATAATTTTTAATAGCGTTTAAGAAGCGTTAATAGCTGATATTAATTTAGATAAAACATTTGAAGAAAAAAAAAACATTCAGTTTTTTTTATTATTAATAGTGAAATAGCTTGCAGATGGGCCTTGTTCGTCTAATCTAACCGATAACTATTTCCAATGGAGACGAATCTTTGAGTAGAGAAGAGACAAATCTACCTAGAATTTACCTAGCTAAATAAACCGACAACATTACAAAAGGTGGCTGGGCCTAGGACAAACTAGATGCGGAAAGCGGAGAACCATAAAGCCATAAAGCGTTTCGTATTTGTAAAACGAATTTCAACAGGATTGACATAAGCTTTTCGGTACCTTACGTCAGTACCTTTTGACTTTTCCATCAAAGTCAAATAATTTATTTCAATTAGGCAAATGTATGGGAACTTTTGAACGTCAAAATTTACAAAAAATAGAATTGATTCTAGTCGCACTTTCCAAAAGGTAGTTTTCGTATGGAGAAGAATGGGCAAGAAACTCCATCGTTACTCTTTTAAAATGTTTTAAAATATTTTGTATACATTAAATATATAATTATTTGTGAAGACTATGCACCTGGAATAAGATTACTATACCACAATGGGTAAAAATAATTAAAAATGAAGCAATGACAGAAAAATTAATATTATGTGATGGATACATGGTGCTCACATATTTACAGGCAATGTAAAAGTACCTAGACGATATTCCTAAACATCATCGTTCTCACTGATCACTGTCACCTCATCTAGGGTGTTGCAACTTGTCCAGGAGTGGACTGTGATGGACTGAGTATATATAATTCAAAGTTCAAAGTCAAGAATGACTAACAACAGCAACATTTAAACAACTTTTGACGCCTAAGGCCACAACATAACGCAACAACTTAACAAGTCGGCGGTCAAGTTCAAGTTTGAAGGTAGAGTGCAATAATTCACTCGAGCACAGTTACTTGGTAGTGGTACGTTCGTTGCACCTGAGATGATGTCATAACAAAACACTGGCAGTTGACGACAGGCTAATAATCTGAAGGATCTTAAGGACGAATGTGGTAAAGTTAGCGAGGTAGGTGTGGTTCTGTTGGTCTTTAGAAAATAGAAAATATTTATTTTCCAAGTTGCCGATGCCTGCCGGGGTTGCAAATAAGGCCGAAAGGGAAATCGTGGCCCCCGGCAACAGGGCAACCGAAGGAACATGGGTGGGTTTTAGTCAGTAAGAGTCTGACACGCCCTCCCGCTACGCCCAAAACGGGAGAAGTTATTTGATAATTTCCCACCCAAAAAAAAAGGTGTGGTTCTATTGGTCTTTACAAAATAGAAAATATTTATTGTCCAAGTAATATAGTAAGCAGGTTCACAGGTTAACAGCAAGTTGAGACGAAATTAGTAGCTTAAAATATTACTTACATCTAGGTTACAATATACCTAATATTTGCCAGTGAGCCCCAAACTAGACAGTTAAGTCTGTTTCTTGGGGCTCAACGTTCGAATTTCAGAGTGGAGACTAGAGAAGTGACTTGGTATGGTATATATGTGTAATGTGTATGTTGTTCAATGACTGTATGCCGAAAGAATAGGAACAAAAGTCGTTGAAAGGATTGTTTCAGGAAGCAAGTAGCATAATTATTTGGTTCTCATACATTTTCTATTCAAAGAAGGTCTATTACAGATTACTTGGAGAAAACCGACATGTCCTAGAACCGAAAATTCGTAGACATGTGACATCTACCAACCCACACTGAGCCCGCGCGGTAGATTACGGCCCACTCCCTCTCACCGAGAGGAGGCCTGTGTCCCAGCAGTGGGAACATTTATAGGCTGATGATGATGATGACAGATTACTTGAACTGTAATGCAACCTGTGGTAGGTTAAAAAGTTGATACGGCAAGAAAACTTTACTATCTGATTCCCTTTTTTGCTTACCTCAAGTGAACGGTATCAATTACTTGAGTAACATTGACAGAATCCACTGAAGAAACATCAATAGCCTCAGCAGGCACTAAGTTATAATCAATCAGCTACTGCAGTCCACTGCTGGACATAGGGCCTCTCCTAATCTGCGCCACATCACCCTGTCCTCCGCCGTCTTCACCCAGTCTGCCCCACAGCCATCTTTTTAAGGTCGTCAGTCCACCTCGCTGAGGGGCGTCCCACACCACGCTAAATTATAATAATTTATTTCAATTACAAACCGTTTTATCTTAAACATATCATTAATCTAATAACACGGACTTAAATAGATGGTTCGTAGCTGTAAAACCAGTGTGGTCCATAATATAATGGGCATTTATTTAATGTTACTAAGCTCAGTAGCACTACAGTATTAAAAAGTTTAGACACTATTAAAGTGTGCCAATATACAATTAGAGGAAGTAATTGACCTCCTACAAGTCCAAAGCCATCTCAAAAAACCGTTCAGCAAAAATGAACAGGGAGGTTACCATACAGGAGTTCAAATTAGACGAAAAGTGAAGCGTCATGAAATTAACCATGTGTCCATGTGTACCATAGGTCTCGAGTTAGCTAGAACCCAAGGCACGCACCTCTGACTTTTCGGATTCATGTATAATTATCACTTGCTTCAAAAACGGTGAAAGAAAACATCGTGAGGAAACCGCCTGAGATGCCTGAGAGATATTTCTCGTCGACATCTGAAGCCAAGTTGCCCATGGGCGGCTTTAAAACTCTGACACCAGTAGTGCTATTCTGTAAAAATCTCACCGTGATATCTTAGGTGAAGTGAGCTGCCAATATTGTCAATCCTTAGCAACTGACAGCTCACTTCACGTAATACGTTACCCCTTGGTAAAATTGATTATCAGACTTTCGGGGTTCTGATGACCCGTAACGACTGTCAAAGATCCACAAATGACAGCCGGGACCAACGGCACGGAGGCACGGAGGACTCTCGGTACGTAGAAATGGTCACCCTTCGACGGACCAACTCCGGCAAGGGTAGCTTAATCTGATGAATCAACCCGTGCGGCCGTTAGTACTTAGCCACGAGCTCCTCTTTATTATATTATATATCCTCTTTATTAAATACCCATAATAATTTGAATAACCATACTATCTCACTTAGCATCAAAATGATACTAATATATCTACCATCAAAAGTTCTCACGGAATCCTGATGTTATCGACTGGATGGCACTATGCCATTAAATATCTACTCGTCTTCCGCAATTAACAGACTTGTCTATTTTATTAACTCAATAAAATTATTTATGAGGTTAACAGTAAGACCACACCGATCCTTAGTGACAGACTTCGTTTAGATCTGGAAAACCCAAAAGATGACTTTTTTGAATTTGTGTAGGCGATGCAGTTCTAAGTTATTGTTATTTTATTATCTAAGTTCATCTAACTCGCTGATATACCTATGCGAAGTATGAATCACGAATACCACGTGTAAAGCTTTGATGATTTTACACAAATACCTAATAGGATGGTTCAGATGATTCAGCAGCACACTACGAAACAGATTCGAACACTTTCAACTCCACCCACTTTTCATAGAACTCATACGCCATGCCGCCATACATATTGGAAGTGAACCCTCCGGGAGGGTTACCGGCATTACGTTTGCGCTAAAGTTAACGCGGATGGTCAACGGCATAAGGTTTAGAACCGTGTATAAAACACTGTAAAACGAAGTGTTTTCAGGGGGTCTTGTCGCTTGGGCACGCCATAATTGCAGCGATAAGACCCCTCTTTGAGGAGTGGCTTGAGAGGCGCCACGGCGTCCTCACCTTCTGCCTGACGCAGGTCCTCACCGGACACGGCTGCTTCGGGAGGTTCCTATTCAGGATAAGGCGGGAGGAAACGCCCGGGTGTCACCATTGTGTGGATCGCCCGGAGGACACGGTGGAGCATACGGTGGAGGTCTGCCCGGCTTGGGCGGAGCATCGCCGTGTCCTCGTGGAGGCGATCGGTGGCAGTGATCTCTCGCGTCCAGCCCTGGTTTAGGCCATGGTACGGAGTGAGAGGAAATGGCAGGCCGTCACCTCCTTCTGCGAAGTGGTAATGCTCGCGCAGGAGGAGGCAGAACGCGTGAGAGTGAGGCAAACTTCGCGCCCTCACGCCCCTAACCGCCGCAGGAGGAGACGCCCTGGGCTTCGAGAATCGCGAGTCGATTTCCGGAAACCGTAGGCGCGGGCTTGCGGACGGTGAGCAATGGGTAGCTCGCCTTCAGATAAGGACCAGGCCCGGGTCGACGGCGCGTTGTGTTCCACGCGCGTCTCAAAGAGATGTCAGCAGAATTGACGGGGTCCGCTAGGGCCGATGCCTGCCGGGGTTGCGAATAAGGCCGAAAAGGAAATCGTGGCCCCCGGCAACATGGCAACTGAAGGAACACGGGTGGGTTTTAGTCAGTAAGAGTCTGACACGCCCTCCTGCTCCGCCCAGAGCGGGAGAAGTTATTTGATAATTTATAATAATATAATCGAGGAAAAAGAGGTGTACCTTTTTTGCAACGTAACCGAACGTTGCAAAAAAGATACACCTCTTTTTCCTCGATTCAGTGACAGTAGTTACTTGTAAACGAAATTAATAATTATATTGAAACAATTTTTTCATCGTGAAGAGCAAGTCACCATTCGGGGCATTATCTATTCCGTGAGGGGCCCATATGGAATAGTTAAGGCGACTAAAACCTACCTTTAAGGATTTTATACTGAAGATCACGTCTTAACAAGTACCTAGCGTTAATGATTTGGAAAAAAAATATGTTAAATTAGAGCATTTTCTTAATAATTTTAGATTAGAAATGTATCACATGGATAAAAAACTGAAAATCACGCAAAAACTATCAAGCGTATTTTTCTGAAATCTTCACAATTTTATACATAATTTAATTATTTATCTTATAGTATACGTGTTTTATTAATAATCCGTATAATTTGGGACAGCGAGCGCTCCTCGATGGGCGAGTCCTATTACTGGCTGGCCTTGCAGCACGGACTTGCTGCACAGATCGCAAGCTTACCACTCAAGGTCATTATCATATTATATTCGCGTCTTTAAAAGAGATTCCGTGTGAAGGTACCATTGGAATTACAGTTATCTCTGCCTCCTAAATCCATGAAAAATTAAACCACATAGAAGAGATTTGAATAACAATGCCATTTACGGTCGTGACTTTTATCTCAATTTATCATCAGATGGATGAACTAGCAACAAGTTATGCGTTCCTTTTTCTCCCGCCCTAGTATTAAAGTAATAAATATTGACCTTAATTTTGGATTTTATTTTATTCAGATACAGCTTCTGCCCGCGACTTTGTCCACGTGAAATATCTTGCTCCCCGACCCATCGCATCGCATCGTCTGCTTAAATCTTTTTCGTGTGTTCTTTTAGACTTTTTTGCACGACTCAATATGCGAACGAAGCATTAGAAGAGTGCTCTGCGATCGAAATATTTGTTTTGCCTCCTTTCTGCAACTGTTTTTATTGTTACACTCCTGTTAGTACCCAGAACCTACTTAATTTATATACCATTGTTTAGATAATTTAATGGAGATTAATTCTGTACTTTTCAAAAATTGATTTAATTCAGCAGAAACGAAAAAACATCAAAATAGTTTTTAAAAAATCCCATCAATCAATGTATGAAAGCTGGAAACATTGTAGCTTGCGAAAAAATCAATTAATTGAGTCATTTTTTTATAGATTCGTTTCAGCCCTGTTGAAAATGGTAGTTTAATTATAATTTATAAAAACTAACCAATATAATATTTATATATCTGTATTTCCCGACCCTCTTCCGTTGCCTATTAGCAATCAACAAAGCAAACTGCAAACCTAAATAGTCTTTTACAGTCTACGTAAAGATTGCGAGGTGAGAAATTTTACCCATAATGATGGATAAAAAAGCAATCAAAACATACTTCATGAAAAGACGTTTAATTTTTTTTTTTCTGTTTTTGAATGGGCGTTATGAGGCGTGCACTTTTGTATTTATTTTCCAAATATATTTCTTATTGCTCGGCTGTTAAGCGTGATGTAAAATATCCTATATAGCCTTCGTCAAGAATTAGACTATCAATTACAAAAATATTTTTTTAAATCCGCCTGCTAGTTTCAGAGATTAGCACGTTCAAACAAACAAACTTTGGAAGTTCATCCGCAGATACTGCGTACATGACGAATCTGCAGTAGTCCCTTAGCCTTGAATTGACAATACCTATGTTACCTAGCTATCCTTTCAGCTTCCAGTCTAACCGGATGCAACTGAATACCACTATTTTACATGGAGCGACTGCCTATCTGACCTCCACAACCCAGTTACTAGGTAACACAATATAACCCTTGGAAAGAGTGGATGTCAGACTTTTGGGCATAAAATACCTATATCTATTATTAATTAATATAATTTGTTTAGTGTACTTGCATGCTAAACTAACTATACTCCATTTGAAATAAGATTAGACATTTAACTAAACCTTTTTTACAGTCCGTTCAACCAATTTTGACTTCTATTGCGTTGATGGCAGGACAAATGGCAGCTGCAGTAAACAGTTGGTATTGTAACCACTTTTTTGCTTTTAATTCCATCCTTATGCCTACGGTATAGAAGTCAAAATCGGTTGAACGGACTGTAAAAAAGGTTTGTTTAAATGTCTAATCTTATTTCAAATGGAATATAGTATATTATATGCTTGAAATAATAAGTCACAGATAACCAAAGAAGATGAATAATTGAATAGTTTTAACTACCACGGTACTAATACTGTATGAATAAAATAAAATGTTGTGTGAATGAGTAGCTCATTATGAACGCTGATTACGCTGACGGAAAAGTGCCAATGCGCGCGTGCCATGTACGATACAACTGTAACAACTAATTCTGCCGTCATACGGTGAAAGGCCGTAACTAGGTAATAGGTAATACGGGCTGGTATCCGCAACTCCACGTCAAAGCGCGTATTTTGCGTACGGGTGGAAAAATCTGTTATTCGATCCATCCCAGCTCCTCAAAGAAGGCCAGCAACGCCTTGGTGTCACTGACAATCTCACGTAGGGTACCTGGGTTACCGAAGTACTTGGCCCTGTATGTGGCGACCACGGGGCAGTTTAACAGCACATGGGCTGCTGTCTCGTCGTCCTCCATGCAAGCTCTGCACAGCGGACTGTCTGTGACTCCTATGACAAAGAGGTGTTTATTAAATGACCCATGGCCAGTTAGGATAGCTGTAACTGTGCGCAGCTGCTGTTTTGTTAATCGGAGAACCTGTTTCGTGAGGTGGCCGTCGATTGTAGGAAGAGCCTCCTTGGCCTGCCCGCACTCACCGTGGTCCACCCATATTTTGTGATGTTGTTCCCTGGTTCGTTTCCTTACCAGAGAGCGTAGGTACCCGAAGGGGAGTGGCGTGATGGGTTCAAGCCCCACTGGTGCCATGCTCGACCCCCTTCTGTCAAGTTCGTCGGCTGCGTCATTGCCCCACGAACCGCTGTGTCCCTTGATCCATTGAATGGTTATATTATTGAGGTCACCCACCTGGTTGAAGCGTTGGTGGCACTCGTATATCAGCCCAGAATCAACAGTGTGACTGTTTAGCGCTTGCAGAACAGCCATGCTCTCTGAGAGTATTCGTATCGAGTGGTCCTTAACTTCTCTGGCCAAAGGCGGTAACTAACATTCTTATCAAAAATTTGTTAAACAAGTATAGGGCTGGATACAGCAATAAGCTCTCTATATTTCTGTCTATACGGTGATACTTCAAACTGCTTTTAATTCTTAGCCGCAGATACATACTGTTAAAGTTAAGGCTATCGATTGCGCTTGAAAACAAAACTGTCATTTACTCAAAATCTTTGAAGTAGTTACAGCCTTTCACCGTATGACGGCAGAATTGTTGTACCTACATTCTTTGCAAATAAATATTCTATTCTATAAGTTATGCATAGATATTTGCAGGCCAACCAATCACCAACCAACCAACCAACCTCTACCCCTGACATACTGAATAAAAAATCGGACAAGTGCATGTCGGACCACGCACAATGTAGGGTTCCGTAGTTGGAATGAATTAATTCTAAGAACAAACTTAACTTTGCAGTTGAAAAAAAAAAAATTCATACAGAATGTATGGGAGAAAATGTTTTTACAACCGCAAATCTAAGTTGGTCGACTATTACTCGTTAACTTGTACAGCCTACACAGCTGTGATAGTTTTCCTTTTAAATTCGTTATATAAGCTACTGCCTTCAATTTTTTCACATGTCTAAAACCAACCATTTAGCCGGCAGGGGGGGGGGGACACTTGACTGTAACAAAAATTAGCACTTTAAAGCTTAATATTTCGCAAACGGATCCCTGAATCTAAAAATGGTTTTCACAAACTCACAATGTTTTTAAAGGACCTTTCCAATGATACTCCTCACTATGGGTTAAAAAAAGAAAAAAAATTACATCACCGCTTTACGTGTATGAGAGGTACCCTAAAAAAATATATATTATTATTATATAATTTTATTTTACCACTTTGTCGGCGTAATTAAAATATATACTTATGCCAAACTACAGTTTTCTAGTACTAAGAGTCTCGGAGCTAGAGCGCGGACAGACAGACAGACAGACAGACGGACATGACGAAACTATAAGGGTTCCTTGTTTACTACAGAACCCTAAAAAGGCCAAACCAAGTAAAAAGTAGAGTACCTAAATGTTGTTTTATGACTCTACTTAACAGCTTTTTTAAGAACGATGTGTGTTTTAGATTAATGTGAATAAATTAATTATCATAATTGATTGAGGATTAACAAATATAAATATGCAGTTATTCTGAAGTCGTAAACCGAAATCAAAGTAAAGCAGTTTTTAATATGCATATATCATAAACCACTTGAGATCTTTTTACAACGCTCATTAATGTCAACAAACATGGACTAGCTTCTATGCAAATCAAAAAAGTTAGAGATACAAGCTAGAATTTCTGGTACTACATACCTAATGCATTAGCTAAGCCCCCTTTTCTTTAGGTGGGAAATGATCAAATAACTTCTACTGCTCTGGGCGGAGCGGGAGGGCGTGTCAGACTCTTACTAACTAAAACCCACCCGTGTTCCTTCAGTTGCCTGTATGTTGCCAGGAGCCACGGTAACCCTTTCGAACAAACCCGCAATCCCGGCAGGTATCGGCCCTGACGGACCCTTTCAGTTGTGCTGACATCTCTTTGAGGCGCGCGTGGAACACAACGCGCCGTCGACCCGGGCCTGGTCCTTATCGGACGGCGAGCTACCCGTTGCTCACCGCCCGCAAGCCCGCGCCTACGGTGGCTGGGAATCGGCCCGCGATTAGCAAAGCCCCCTGATTACTATTTCCCACTCTTCTTATCTCTGGGATTCTATTCGCCCGTAATATCCGAAATTTGGTTTCATTCCTTCTCCATCGTCGAGCTTTCTGAAGATACTAAAGTGCGAAAACTATTGCATTTGAGGGCTGCATGCAAAATCTAAATTACATGTAGACCTATATCTTGCCACCAGACGACCCATGCGTAACATGGGCCTTCCTGAAATGGGGAACTCAAAACTCTTAAACATAACAGACCATTATGATTTCGCGAAGCTTGTAAGCGCATTCCTTCGATAATTTTCAAAGAGATTTATAAACCGAATAAAACGGGTTTTAACTTAATAGTCTACTCATAGGCATATAGCTAAATTATGGTCTATGGCAATTATTACTGTAGATAAAAACTAACGCTAGAAAGTGACACTTGATGACAGCAATCAAAATGGGATCCTGTTCAGCCCGTCACACGAGTTTTATTTACGAGTTTCGGATGTTACAAAAAAAAAGCAATAATTATAAACTAAACTTTAGTAAAACGAACTGAATCGATTTGTAGAGAATAATGATTTCATCAACGATACATATTTTATAGGCTTATTAATTGAAATCAGTCATTTTGCTTCGGATTACGAAGCGATTATTATTTTAAATTGTGTTTTGATTCCCAACGTCATGGGTATTAGTGAACTCGGCCTTGGCAATGGATGGGACCACATCATTAATGCTGAATTAATGGTTTACCCTTAATTTCCGTTTAATTGACAGGATACTGACGTCTAATTGATCAAGAGCGGTAAATTGTTTTACCAATACTTGCTTTGAAAGGTGACGCAGTGATAGAGGAATTTCATGTGAAGATTGGGCATCTATTTCCTGGTGATCGTAACTGCCCAATGCTTTTCCACAACGACGATATATTCCTATGTGATTATCTTACGCCCAAAAGGAATCGGTCTCTTAGAAACAGAAAGTTTTTCGGGAACAACAGTTCAAGGGTTACTGAAAAGATTTTAATTTATCTCTAATACTAAAGGTTTTAGGGAGAGCAAAAAAATATCAATTATGAGGAATTCCTCGGTTATTGTCCAAGTAAATACAACTAACTATATACAGAGGAAAAAAAAAAATAAGAACAAATCATTGGGCATCAAAAAATTCATCCGCATCGCTGTCAGGGGGAAAGGCTGGCAGCATTGCCACGTTGTATGGCAATGCAAATTTTTTGGCCTAAAAAAAACATGTCAGGAATTCCTTGACATGTTTTTAAAAAAATGAAAACAGTTGTTTCTGTACACACTACAGGAGAGATCAGGAAAGCGATAAGGCCGCCGGTTGTATATTTTGTAGTGTTTGATTTATTTTTTGTTATGTATTTTTGTGGTTTACAATAAACTGTAAATATAAATAAATACGGGCACAACTATGGAGGCACTACTTAAGTGTCACTTCATTGTTTTTGTTTCGCGTGGTATTATTTTTGCTTTGCCGTTTGATTTTAAGTTAAAAGTCTAATTTCTTGTTTCCAATCGTTGTGGTTCATCCATTCTTTAAATAACATAATCGAATCTGAAAAACGTAGAAAAAAATTACTGAAAGAGAGAAGATGCTTCTCGAAGTGTCTAAAGAAGAAGAACACATTACTCTTTTTAATAATTTTTAATATCCTAATTAGCTTTCACTGACAATTTATTTAATTAATATACGTTAAATGAATTAAAAGTTGATGTAGTCTATGAAATAAAACGTCAAAAATATAGTTATGAAACCGATAAACGGCACACATTGGTCAGTTAAGTTAAACTAAGTTTAAACGGAGTTTATCTAACATTGCGGTGTTCGGAAACGCACTTTCACGAGTTATCAAACCAATAGCGCTATTGAATAGATAAACCACCGTTAAAAGTGACTCAGTCGTGCCTGTATTGTGTAGTGTAGTTAACTAATTATCATGTCCTCCAGATTTGATGACCAAAATTGCAATTTACTAAAATCTATTCGAAATTAAAATCCATGACAGTAACTACCAAGCATAACTCAGTTAACCAGCAATAAAATATGATACAAAAGTAGAACAATAACTTATTTTATCTCTATCTAAATCTAAATTGTAGCTGAACCTAGAAAAAATCTTAG
The DNA here is from genome assembly GCA_963680765.1 of Agrochola lychnidis. Classification (NCBI taxonomy): domain Eukaryota; kingdom Metazoa; phylum Arthropoda; class Insecta; order Lepidoptera; family Noctuidae; genus Agrochola; species Agrochola lychnidis. The sequence continues at coordinate 4,982,911 of OY796849.1, read as the reverse complement.
AAATCTTGTCACGCCTACGACTTTGATTTACTCATCTATTTAAATATAAACTTTTAACTGGTTAATTTCTTCAGTTATGTTTTCAAGTTATGTATAAACCCTGTCCGATCCGTTTTTATTTATATGGTAATTTTCAGGAAAAAAGAGAAAAAAATCACGACATATTTTTTCAATGTGGAATTTTACCGGGTTATTATTACATGGGGCGCGGACGGCCGTCATTTAGCGGGTGTCTACAAGTCGTAACTCATAAATTATTTAAAAAAAACATTTAATTCAGGCAAAACCCATATTACATAAAATAAAATTTCACTATACTGCAACAGAATAAATCAGAATAGAATAAAATGTCAATACAATTAAAATAAACTAATGAGTAATACAAATTATAGGGGCACAGAATCGAAATTAAAATGATATGTCAAACTATAAGGGGTCACAGAATTATTAACATGTAACTTACGACCCCTGTCGAAAATTTCCTTATTTTTTATGGACTTCGGGGTAATTTTAGTACTAATAATGTGAATTTTAAATAGCAATAACTTTTTATTCCAAGTAATCTTTTTTTTTTTCTTTGGGCATGTTATTGCAGTAGGTACCTCTGTGCCCCTTTCGGATCGGACTGAGGTTTGTTTTACATATTCTATAGTTATTTATTAATTATAACATAAGATTTTTATCACCATCATTATCCTCCAGCTCTTATCCCAATTTATTTGATGTCGGCTCAGCACGTGTTCTTTCCACACATTTATATTATTCATCATCTCAGTGTTCATATGTATAATTAAATTACACATAAATAAAACCTTAATTTGCACATTTGCACGATTTACTGGAAGAAACGAATTTTCTTTCAAGTATCAGTTGTGTCCATAACTTCACACAGATTATCTGCCTCTTATATTACATATTTATGATCTAAGGCTATAAGTTTGGTTTCACGATCTGTTTAGTATCTAGTAACAATAGAACTAGATCAATTTTTAATCTCCACAAATAACAAAAAGCTATATCTTACACCTAAAATATCAAGCAAGGATGAGGTCGTTGCGCTGAGCCAAAAAGACGCTGATGTATATACTAATAAAATGTTCCTTAATTAATAAAATCACAGACGATATCCGCGCGTCACATCGATCGCTAGCCATCTCATAATTTACGAGCGTCAGATAGTAGGTGAAGTTCGTAGGTATGGCTCAGTTGCGCAGGAGTGGTGGTACTCGTTTCATAGTATATAAGCGCGGAGAAATTCTCTCACTGCATCCACTCAGCAGTGATCTGAACATTAGTGAACATGGCAACTAAGTTTGTGGCAGCTGTAGCATTGTTGGCGTTGTGCCACGCCAACCCCGTCCTTATAAACGGTGAGTGCGAATATTTAATACGAAATATATAACAATTGTTAAAATAAATAAAGAATATGTGTGGAAATCTAACTTTAAATAATTTCTTAGATTTTCCTCAATATCTTTTGGAATTTTCAGTAAATAGAACTCAAAGCAAATTTTGCCCTCAAATTAATATTGATGTTTCCATTCCCCCAGGTATTCTATACCGTGATGGACGTGCCTACTCCGAGAGTCGGGCGTCCAGCTACGGCGGCGGAGTGAGCACAGCACAAGCGAAGGCGAGTGGCGGTGAGCAGCTCGCTCGCGACGGGTCGTACTACCCTGGACATGCCATCGCGTTGGCGCAGACAAACCAAGCCCTGCCCTTCCCTGAGAGCGCTTACGGCGCAGCTAAGGCCGTCGCTCAAGCACAGAACGGCGCGTACTACCCCATCCCAGCGCCCGCCACTGTCATCACTTACGAGCAGAACTTCGCGCCCGCCGCGTCCTCCGTGACGCACGCTGAGTCGTACGGTGCCGGTGACGCGCAGTCCTCCGCCAACACTGAGGGCGGTGGCTATGGCAGGACCTCGTCCCACACTCACACTCACGGCTCCGGCTCCGCCAACTCCAACGCCAACTCCCGCATCGGCTCCACCAGCACCTCCGCCGAGAGTCGCGGTGACGGTTTCGCCACGTCCGTCGCGCAGAACGCTGCTCCCGCCATGCCCACCTACCAGCCGGCGCCCGCAGTCGTAGATCTCAGGACTCCCATCTACTACACATCGTACGTCCCGACTAATCCCTCCGCGGGAGTCGCCTCTTCCAACGCTCAAGTGGTTGGCACCGGACAAGCTGCTGCCTCCGCTAAGAGCGGTCACGGCCAGGGCAGGACCATCTCTTGGCGCTTTGGTACATTGTACGACGCTCCCGCCTCCGCCCACGCTCAGGCCAACACTTACGCTGGTAACGGCGCTGCCAAGTCCGCTGCCTCCAATCACTACGGCCACGGAATCGCTCAGTCGTCCGCTAACTCCCAAGGCGACGGCTCCGCTAAGGCCGACGCTTACGTGAACTCTGCTGGATACGGCGGCGCCCGGTCCACCGCCGACGTGCACGGTCTGCACTACGGCGGCTCCTCTGCTAACGTGCACACTCACGGCCCCAGCAGAGCCGCGTCCTCCGCCAGGACTCAGGGTGCAAACACCGTGGCCAACTCTCAGGCGAACTCTTTTGGTCACGGCTTCGCAAACGCCAACGCTCTGGCTGTCTGAACAGTCAGTTCAGTTCACCTGCACCAGTAAGCAACCACATCACGACGACTTCCGGACATGCCGAAAACTTGTCTTGATGTATTTGCGAAGTGCACGACTGTTTTAAGTAATTTATTTTAACTTATTTATTTAACTTGTCATTTTACAATGCCATCGAAAAAATTACATTTAATGCCATAAATAAATACCTATACAATTTACTCACTGATTTATTTATTCACCACGCACCTTATTGTAATAGATACATAGTTGATCGATGTGTAACCTAAGTAAGACCCTTTTGAAAATTGTAAACCAAAAACTGTATTTTATTCTATCAAAACGCCTGTGACATGTGGAGTTTAAAATAACTTGGATCGTACAGCTAAGATCGCCGGCCTATCAAGCTATCCGATATAGATAGGTAGCTTATAAAACTAAATAGTAAATAAGTACCACTGAAAATACTTATGAGTTAAAGTACTTATAAAAGAAAACTTAAGTACAACTACTGTAATTATACCACAGCGGGATCGTCGCATACTGTAAAGAAAGAAATAAATAATAACATTTATTTGGTAACAGTACCTAACAAAACACGAAATACAAAGTAAAATGCTTTTAAAACACAGTGCATTTTAATTGTGTTGTAATTTCAGCAGTAATGCCAGACAGCTATATTCTAACGCTGGTGTGAGTCTGTCCAATTGAGACAGTGAGTCATTCTCACCTCCGGTTCAAGCGTACCACTAAAACGTGTCGCACAAACCTGGGTCAGCAGGCAGCATGCAGCATGCACCCCTAAACAGAGCGTTGACTTTCTTACAACAGAGCCTGTTCAGTTGACAGCAATATCGATATTTTCTTTGATAAGCTGCCAATATTTAAAACTAAAATTATTAAAATGGACCTATAATCAGCTGCCTACTTATACTTGTTCTAATTTAAAAGTAATCTTATTTTAATTTAATTGCGTTAAGTTTAATTTAATAATGTTATCAAAAATTATAATTTCATTTGAATTAAGATTATTTAGACTTACGATATTTGTTTATCTTTTTAAAGTGAAAACTTCTTTAGGCGCGTTAGGCATTTTTGAGATGGGAAAAAACAATTGAACTCGCGACACTGTTACCGATACCAGCTTTTGACCATTAAAAAGACATCAATGCGCGATACATTTTCTTTGGGATTAATGACATTCCAAACATTGAGACATGACAACGACATGATTGACATTTCCCTTTTTTTACCGACTTCAGAAAAGAAAAGTATTTTCTGGACAATAAAATTGTTTAAGTTTTCACTTCTTTCAGCACTCTCGGAGTGCCACTGTTTTTTTATCTTTTAACTTTTATCACGTCATTTAAATCATCATCATTCTTCTGCCCTTCACACAGTTCATCCATCGATTCTTTGATCTTCCCCTACTCTTATAGACATCCACATTCATACTCAAAACTTTCCTCACGTCATTTATATAGGGTACATGTCTGGTATTAATTATGAACAACTTTTACTACAGCACCAAAACTGAAAACTCGAAAAAAAAAACAGTGGCACTCCGGGAGTGCCGATAGAAGTGAAAACTTGAAAAAAATCGGCACCGCGGATTCAACACGTTGATGTCTTTTACTCTAAGCACCGCGGTAATCAACGCGTTGATGTCTTTTACTCCACAGTGTCTCTCTCTCATGCCCAACGCGCCTAAAGAAGTTTTCACTTAAAAGAATCTGCTGTTCCCTACATTTTGACAAGATAAGCGAACATAAATATTGGGAACAGCTGATTTTATTTCGCGATTTCAATTTGTATTGTAATATGTGATATTTTCATGTTTATACTTACGGGGGCGAAGCTCGTGGCTAAGTACTAACAGCCGCTCGGGTCGATCTGTCAGGTTAAGCTACGCTTGCCGGGGTTGGTCCGTGGATGGGTGACCATTTCTACATACCGAGACTCCTCCGTGCCTCGGAAAGCACGTTAAGCCGTTGGTCCCGGCTGTCATTCGTGGATCTTTGACAATCGTTACGGGTCGTCAGAAACCCGAAAGTCTGACAACCAGTCTTACCAAGGGGTATCGTATTACCCAGTTACTGGGTTGTGGAGGTCAGATAGGCAGTCGCTCCATGTAAAATACTAGTATTCAGCTGCATCCGGTTAGACTGGAAGCCGACCCCAATAAAGTTGGGAAAAGGCTAGGCAGAACACACTTACGGGGGCGACATGTTCAAATATGAACAAACCTCCATTAATAAATAAAGATTTAAAAAAAGGTAACTAAACAAGATAACTTATATGTATACTTACCTTTATTTTATTTTATTCCATGATTAGTTTTGTTACCTTATTTGCGAATATTTTGTTGTGATTTTGTATGGTTGTATTGCTCTTATTAAATGTGGCGAAATGTATTATTTATTATTTTATTTTACAATCTAATCTTATTTGGTAATTTTATTACATATCTTATTGCTAACATTGATTTTCAATTTAATTGAATAGTTGTTCAACTTTTAATAAGAATGTTGTGCATGAAGCATATGTGATGTATTTACACAGTATTGAAGACTTGTGATTATCTTTTGTTACTATCGTTGTTAATATGTCGTTGGTGTACCTTGTTCAATAAAGAAGTAAGGATTCCCTTGGAAGGATTTTCCAGTAAAGGTTTATCTATAATAATAATAATATTCAGTGGATTCAGCGATCATTGTGCCGATAGTCGTATCAGCCAGTGGCTTAATTGCCAAGAGCCTCGACCAACACCTATGGAGGCTCTCGTTGGGCAGCTGGATCAAGGGCTTGATTCAGAAGGCGGTACTCCTGGACACGGCTCGCATTGTTAAGAGGTTCCTCTCTCTGGAGCCCTGACCGCCGGTAGCTTGGACCCTGTTCCCGATACCGGTGGGCTACTATTTTTTATATTTTTTAATGTTTCTATATTTTTTATATTCTAATATTTAAAAATGTAATTTATAAGTATTTTAATGGAATAAAGGAAATAATAATATTATAAAGAGGAAAGATTTGTATTTTTGAATTTTTCTATGTAACGAATAAACTTAAAAACTACTCGACCGAAATGAAAAAATCTTTCAGCAATGGATAGCTACATTATCAGCGAGTAACATAGGCTATATTTTATCCCCGTACTCCCACGGGAACGGGAACTACGCGGGTGAAACCGCGTGACGTCCGCTAGTAATATATATATTATACAGTTTAAGATTAATTAATCAAGGGGTAACTGTCCCATGCGTCCAGCCTCAGACAGTCCCGTAGTAACTGCATAATAGGCAAGAAGCCAGGGTAAAAAAAAAAACCCGGTAGTCAGATAATAAAAATATATTAGACACGTATTTTTTGCTTTTTCATATTAATAAAAAATTACTTAGATAGAACGCATTAAATTTGGGAAATAGGGGTCGCTATATCACAAGTAAGTATTAAATATTCATACTCGTGACGTCATGTTACGTTTTAACTCAATGTATCGTCGTAATCTTTTGATAACGTAAAAAAAGAAAAAAATACGTGTCCAATATTTTTTAATAATCTAACTGACGGACAAAAAAAAAACATTTTTTGTCATCATCCCTATTCTTCACCATCACTTACCGTTATTAGCGAACACTTGTTACTTAGTACGAACACTAGAAACCTATAATTTACATTTTCCTATACAGGAACAATACTTGCAGTAGTACCGGTTTTTAACCGACTTCAAAAAAAAGGAGGAGGTTCTCAATTCGTCGGGATATTTTTTTTTTATGTATGTTCCCCGATTACTCGAAGACGGCTGGACCGATTTGAAAAATTCTTTTTTTGTTTGAAAGGGTATACTTTCAAGTTAGTCCCATTGTCATTTGGTCACGATCTGATGATGGAATCTTGGATAAATCGAGGGAACTCTTCAAATATTAAAGGCACATCTATAGCGATTTGGGTATTTTTGATGAGCAGTTGACATAAGGCTATTGTAACTTAGATAAATTACAAATCAACCCTCTAAAAAGTGAAAAAATAACTTATTTACAAAAAATACAACTTAAAAACTTTTTTACAAAAAATACAACCGACTTCCAAACTACAAAGTGAAAAATAACTTTAATTTCGGAAATCGGTGTCTTTGGATCAGTATTTAAGTTTTTTGACACCGACTTCCGAAATTAAAGTTATTTTTCACTTTGTAGTTTGGAAGTCGGTTGTATTTTTTGTAAAAAAGTTTTTTTTAGTAATACCGGCGCCCCAGGCGAGATTTCTGTGGCGCCCCTCACTACTCTTGAAGAGTAGAGGGGCGAAATGTTTTGCTTTTGTTCTAGTTTGAAGAATAGGAAAATGCAGGATGCTGAATCGAGCGAAGCGAGCTCAAAAATTTCAGCACCCCGCCACGGAAAACTTAGGATTTCCTTTATGCAGAAAAGTTTGAGAATTCAGACTTCAGAGAACGCAGGGTGCAAGAGCGAGCTCAACATTTTTTAGCACCCCGCTGCGTCTTTTCTTTGGCCCATTCATACAAAAATAGTAGGTACCTACCTAAACATTGTCAACTTGTACAGAAAAGTTAGAGAAAAACATAACTCTGTCTTCCTCAGTCGGGTAAAAAAAGAGGTAAATAACAGAAAATATGGAGAAATAAAAGGCCGGTGATTCGCATTGGGCGCCCCTTCATGTCTGGCGCCTTGGGCGGGTGCCCATACGCGCCCTACCCTAACGCCGGTACTAAGTGAGGGGATATAAAGGGGCGCCCGTGGTGCCCGAATCAATAATATTAGTTACATTATTAATACTAAATATTTAATTAGGTACCTTTAACCAGTAACCAGTGCCAGTGCCAGTGGTAACGGCCGCGACTTACGAGTTGTATGTCGTAGGTTCAAACCCACACAGGCGTTTTACTTTGTGTAAATTATTTTGTCACTACTGCTTTCAAAAAGATGAAAGAAAACGTCGTGAAGAAACCGGTATGTCCTAGAAACCAAAATTTGAAGACATGTGACATCTACCAACCCGCACTGGGCCCGTGTGGTGTATTACGGCCCACTCCCTCTCACAGAGAGGAGGCCTGTGTCCCAGCAGTGGGAACATTATAGGCTGATTATTATTTTATTATTTATAAAAGCTAACAGACTTAATTAAAAATATAAGTTAATATGGTAAAAAAATATCACAGTTAATATTAAATGAAATTTATTTGTCAGAATACAGGTAAATTAGTCTCACTTTAATCGACTTATCAGTCGTGAAAATATTTCTAGTACATTATGCATAATAATATCATGAAATTACATCAATTTCATTAGTCATACACATCATAATCATAATAAAATTTACAGTCTTGCTTCATTCATATTAATTAAGTAGGCACATTAACATTATAAAATATATTAAATTAGTTTATTAGATTATATCTCACAGTCAAGACAGTTCATCAATTTATTGATTAGATATATGTTATACATCATGTCTGTTTAAAATTTAAATAATCATCTTGAATAAAAACATCTATCACAAAGCCAATTGTTTAAAGTTCTATTAAATTCTAAGTTATTCATTTTTCTTATTTTTTCCGGTAGTTTATTATAAATTTTCACCGCCATGGTGTATCAGTTTCTGTCACATAATTTTAATCTGCTTCGAGGTACTACTAGTGAGCCTCTAGAGGCTCTTGTACTATTTTCCTTTTAAATTAAAGGGCAGGTGTTTTTGGGGGACTGTCTTATGTAATTTTGACGTTCAAAAAGTGCTGATTCTCAGCCTAGTTGGAATAAATTACTTCTGTTTTTTTTTTAATTGTCCATTTGAGACTATAAATTGACCTTATGCATTTTTTCTGGGCTATAAAAGCTCTCTGGGCGTCTGTAGAGGTTCCCCATATGATTATATGTACAATACTGAAAATACATGACTGTGGAATACTGTTTCTTTTTAGTTAGTTTAGACTGTGGAATACTGTTTCTTTATTAGTTAGTTTTTTTTTTATTTTACGAAATGCGTAAACGATTTTGTGTTTTTTTTACAAACGAGATCTACATGAGATTTCCAGTTACAATAATTTTCAATATTTATTCCTAGAAATTTGATTTCATTTAGGTACTACTTCAAATAATAAAAATCTATGTTTACAATACTCTGCCCATTTTAAACATTATTTTCACTTTTTCATTTTGTTATTTGTATTTTGTGTTTCACGAACTGTATCCAAATAAATGTTTTTCTTTCTTTATTTATTTTATTGTAATGAGGTAAATTGCTACGAAAACGCGTAGCACGCACAGTCGTAGCACACCATACGATGCCTACGGCGCAGCGCGGCGGCGTTGTAGATAGTTGTCTTGTAATGTATTCAATTTTATCCCTAAAGTTGTAGGCATGGGCGTTTTTGGATTTCTACGCAAACGGTTAAATATCCGCTTTCAGATTTTGAAGTCGTTTTCTAAATTCGTTTGTAGAAATTGATTTCAGGAGCGGCTCTGGCGCCTCCGGCTCGCAGTTTCGATCGTTTATAGTAATATTATTCGGTTGTAAGTGCATCGATCAAAACTACCCAGACATAAACAAATACTTCGCTTACGCCAATCTACTCTTGCCATGGTTTTGTGAAATCAGTTGGTCTAGTTCGAATTATCGCTACGTTACGTTTTGTGACTGAATCGTATTTTAGATACGTTTTGATATATTTGACGCTTGTCTATAAAGTGGTCAAGAAAAGATTCAAAAAGCTTTACCTATTGACATATATTAAAAGCTGGTTTTTTTAAGCACATCAATAGGTATATAGATAGCTAGCAGCTGGTATTAGTAAATATTCATGATAACCCATGCTAATGGGCGACATTAGCATGGGTTTGTTATATATACAATTAACTTTAAAAGGGGGATCTTTAATATTTTTCATGTTATTATTTTTTTATTATTATTTGAGTAGCGTTTGCTATATCTCCGATGTTATTGGCTCGATTTGGATTCTGTTTATTATTTCTAAAAGCTTATGAGTTATTTTATCGGATTAACTAACATTTTTAACCGACTTCCAAAAGGAGGAGGTTCTCAATTCGACTGTATGTTGTTTTTTTTTTGTATGTTTGTTACGCGATTACTCCGTCAATTATGAATTGATTTTGATGGTTCTTTTTTTGTTTGGTAGATCATACTTCAGAGGTGGTCCCATATAAATTTTATTAACTTTGCTTGGGTAGTTTTTGAGTTAGCTTCAATAATACGTATTTTTTCCTCACTTAGTATGTGGATGATATTATGATAACTTCCTGTCACTGTTATTTACATCGCAGGTAGTGGTATTCGAATTTGTGTGGGGTAGGTATCACAACTAAAAAGTGAAAAATAAAAACGTAAAGTCGGTGTCTTTGGTTTTTAATTTTCGTTCTTTGTCACCGACTTCCGAAATTAAAGTTATTTTTCACTTTGTAGTGTTTTTTTTGAAGTCGGTTGTTGTTTTTTTGTAAAAAGTTTATTCATCAAATGTAAAAATAGTTAGCCAAAAAATTAAAATTCAATGTGTGAATTTAATTGGAGCGGTTAATCCCAAGCATTTTTGTCTTCAACATAGTCTTTAACACTTAAATGAAGAATAAGGTAAGGCAGAGGTGTACCTATGGGACACCCATCACACCCACATTTTGCCAGTTATGTTTAATCAAGTTGGGACTTTATTATTATCGCCTATTATTGCATGGGTGCAATAAGGGCCATAAGAATAAAAAAATAAAAATTGCATAAATTTTCAAAATACATTTTTATTTATTTATTTAACAGTTTATGTACACACAAATAAACAGACAAGAAGAAAGGAACAAAAAAATACGTAAAAAGGTTAGTTTCGTATAAGCTACTAGCTTCCACAAATGGCTTCAACCGCGTGATATCTTTGTAAATTATAGCCTATGTTACTCAGTAAAAATATAGTACCCTATATGAAACCATATTTTAAATCGTTCCAGTAGTTTTCGAGTTTATACATTTACAAACAAAAATTCAAATCTATTCTCTTTATAATATTAGAGCAGACTTAACTTAGACAAACTTAAGCTTATTAATAAAAACTTCGGCGAACATAAATGTGTCCAGTTAAGGCGCTCGCTATGAGGTCGTTGCACTGTGTAGCCTAACCCTAAATAATAATATTATAATAATCGATGATTTAAAGTGGCACATTTACAATAAAATAGCGCACAGTTGCGCTTACTTGCCTGACCTAGGTGGAACCTGTCCTTTAGGCTAGAAAGTATATAAATTCTTAATGTTAAATTAACAATGAGTATTAGGTAAAAAACTAAAGTAAAATATCATGTTCGCATACAACAAACACTTAGCTCTTCTGTCTGTGCATAAGCGATGGTCAGTAGATATTTAAGTATATTTTTTACACCTAAAGTTATTGAATAATATAAGTAGACTAGCGGACCCGACAGACGTTGTCCTGTCAAAACATTGTCCAGCGGACAAAATTGTGAATCTAAACCATTCCCCGATCCCCTTGAACACACACAAAAAATTTCATCAAAATCGGTCCAGTCATTTGAGAGAAGTTCAGTGACATACACACTCACAGAAGAATTATATATATAAAGATATTAAGTTTTCTGTTTAAATACGATTTTCATTATTTATTTTTAATGACGCTAATGTACTAATCAAATGTTCCTTTAATAAAACCAAAGTCGATATCCGCGCGGCACATCGATCGCTATCCATCTCATAATTTACGAGCGTCAGATAGTAGGTGAAGTTCGTAGGTATGGCTCAGTTGCGCAGGAGTGGTGGTACTCGTTTCATAGTATATAAGCGCGGAGAAATTCTCTCACTGCATCCACTCAGCAGTGATTTGAACATTAGTGAACATGGCAACTAAGTTTGTGGCAGCTGTAGCATTGTTGGCGTTGTGCCACGCCAACCCCGTCCTTGTAAACGGTGAGTGCGAATATTTAATATGAAATATAGAAACAATTGTAAAAATAAATAAAGAATATGTGTGGAAATCTAACTTTAAATAATTTCTTAGATTTTCCTCAATATCTTTTAAATTTTCAGTAAATAGAACTCAAAGCGAATTTTGCCCTCAAAGTAATATTGATGTTTCCATTCCCCCAGGTATTCTATACCGTGATGGACGTGCCTACTCCGAGAGTCGGGCGTCCAGCTACGGCGGAGTGAGCACAGCACAAGCGAAGGCGAGTGGCGGTGAGCAGCTCGCTCGCGACGGGTCGTACTACCCCGGACATGCCATCGCGCTGGCGCAGACAAACCAAGACCTGCCCTTCCCTGAGAGCGCTTACGGCGGAGCTAAGGCCGTCGCTCAAGCACAGAACGGCGCGTACTACCCCATCCCAGCGCCCGCCACTGTCATCACTTACGAGCAGAACTTCGCGCCCGCCGCGTCCTCCGTAACGCACGCTGAGTCGCAAGGTAACGCACAGTCCTCTGCCAACACTGAAGGCGGTGGCTATGGCAGGACCTCGTCCCACACTCACACTCACGGCTCCGGCTCCGCCAACTCCAACGCCAACTCCCGCATCGGCTCCACCAGTACCTCCGCCGAGAGTCGCGGTGACGGTTTCGCCACGTCCGTCGCGCAGAACGCTGCTCCCGCCATGCTCACCTACCAGCCGGCGCCCGCAGTCGTAGATCTCAGGACTCCCATCTACTACACATCGTACGTCCCGACTGATCTTGCCCAAGGAGTCGCCTCTTCCAACGCTCAAGTGGCTGGCGCCGGACAAGCTGCCGCCTCCGCTAAGAGCAGTCACGGCCAGGGCAGGACCATCTCTTGGCGCTTTGGTACATTGTACGACGCTCCCGCTTCCGCCCACGCTCAGGCCAACACTTACGCTGGTAACGGCGCTGCCAAGTCCGCCGCCTCCAATCACTACGGCCACGGAATCGCTCAGTCGTCCGCTAACTCCCAAGGCGACGGCTCCGCTAAGGCCGACGCTAACGTGAACTCTGTTGGATACGGCGTCGCCCGGTCCACCGCCGACGTGCAAGGTCTGCACTACGGCGGCTCCTCTGCTAACGTGCACACTCACGGCCCCAGCAGAGCCGCGTCCTCCGCCAGGACTCAGGGTACAAACACCGTGGCCAACTCTCAGGCGAACTCTTTCGGTCACGGCTTTGCAAACGCCAACGCTCTGGCTGTCTGAACAGTCAGTTCAGTTCACCTGCACCAGTAAGCAACCACATCACGACGACTTCCGGACATGCCGAAAACTTGTCTTGATGTATTTGCGAAGCGCTCAAACTGCATTAATTTATTTTAAATTATTTATTTATGAATTGTGTCCACAATGTTTGGTACAAATTAAGAGACGATGTAACTGCATAATAAATAAACGACTTTGAAAGTTATATATTGAAATATTTATTTACAACACTATCATACACTACCTGTACATAGCAAAAAGAGCAAAACAACCAATGATAAAATGCTTGTATAAGTAAAAGCATTAACATTAAAATCTCAAATTTAGTGATCACAGTTTCCCCTGCATGAAGGGTTTAAGATATTTGTGGAAGCTCTGGTTGACGGGCTCCGCGTTGAGCGGACTCTTGAGCGCTTCCTCCATCAAACGCTCGTACACGCGACCGTCGTATGCGCCCAGGGCAGAGTTCAAGATCTGAGAAAAAATACTTTTTTTTTAGACACGCACCTCTCGCGGGAAGTCCGAAAGGGATACCGTGGCCTCTGGCAACATAAAGGCAACTGTAGAAACACGGCTGGGTTTTAGTCAGTAAGAGTCTGACACGCCCTTCCGCTCCGCCCAGAGCGGGAGAAGTTATTTGATAATTTCACACCTAAAAAAAAATACACGCACCTCTAAATGCTGAGATATGTCACTGAAAACATGATTTTTAACTGACTTAAAAAAAGGAGGAGGTTCTCAGTTCGTCGGAATCTTTCCGATTACTTGAAGACGGCTGGACCGATTTGAAAAATTATTTGTTTGAAAGGGTATACTTTCTAGTTGGTCCCATTGTCATTTGGTCACGATCTGATGATAGGATCTTGGAGAAATCGAGAGAAAATAAATATTATAGGCACACCTATAGCGATTTGGGTATTTTTATAGTAACTCGTACATTTGTTCTCGGAAAGCACCATTTGGTAAAGTGGAACTGATGATGAAGGAAACAACTGGCCACCGTAACTACTCAATAATATGTATTGCATTCACGGGTTGCGATTACTTGCGATTCGATTACTTTAATATGGTTAGCAATTTATGCTCGTCACAATTCATATGGTGCAGTGGAGCTGATGGTGAAGTACCTGGAGAACTCCTCAACAATTAAAGTCCCTGCATCGGGAAAAGCAATAGTTTGTAAAAGGTGATGAGCAGTTGACATTAGGCTATTGTAACAGATAATTTACAAACCAATCCACAAAAAAGTGAAAAAATACCTTTTTTACAAAAAATACAACCGAATTCCAAAATACAAAGTGAGTGTGTGAGAGTGAGTGTGAGTGGTTGCATTTTGGAAGACGGTTGTATTTTTTGTGAAAAAAGGTTTACAAAACCAAACCTATTTTTAACTATTAAGAAGAGCGAAAGAGCTACTTTTGTAATAAGTTAATGCAGTACTGCATTAACTTAAGTAATGATAATGTACCGTACCTGGTCTCGAAAATCGAAAGCATCCACTAGTCCCACTGCGTTAGGTCTGATCTTCCCGAGGAGATCCTCATACGTGCCCTGCAGCTGTCGCACGTCACTTTCAGATATTGAAGTGTACTGAAAAACAAAATAACTATAGTAATTACTACTGCCTATAAAAAATGTATAAAAATAAATAAAATAAAATAAAATTTATTCAAGTATAAAGTAAAATTATGATTTACATTAATTACAATCGAGGAAAATTTAATTCTAACTGTAATGTAGACTAGCCTGATCTAGGTTTATGAAACCTGTGTTTCAGGCCATCAACTTACATCAAACGTTTAAAAAGAAGACAACAATACATAATATATTTGTAGCTATATTAAAAAGAAGACATCTTATTTTCAATGACTTAAACAGTAACTATTTGGGTATCATCATCATCATCATCATTTCAGCCGAAAGACGTCCACTGCTGAACATAGGCCTCCCCCAAGCATCTCCACTTTGCCCGATTCTATTTGGGTATATAATATATTAAAACTAGATTATGTAAGATATACTATGTTTAAATAAACTGACGAATAATAAACAGAAGAGCCTTAATAGAGACTTAAGATAGAGTACGTAGATTTAAATTTTATTTAAAAATTTCTAGTAGTTTTTCCGTATGAAGTATGATACACGATACAGTACCTAAGTATTCAAATGACAATCACTGAAAATGAGATTAACGGTAGTGGAACCACCTTTTACTAAACTCTCCTTAATTTTAAAGACATGGACAAGAAAGTATTTAAAAAACTTAACAGAACTTAATTGGATAACTTATTTAGATTCATACAATAATTAACACTGGCACAATTTTCGTTGGTGTAGTTGTAAAAAAAAGTAAGTTCAAACACCTACAAAATAATAATGGCATGCGACCACAGCTTTACCTTGACCATTTTTATACCTATATCTTGATTTCTGTCTGAAATATTTTCTTGTTTCATACTTTTTAGAGCGTGATTTTTCAGTAGTCGGGTTTTATAGTTTTTGAACTTATTTTTTTATTAAAATTATGTTGGGTTTATAATTTCGTTTATTTGCAGAACAGCTTAATTTTTGTTTTTGTTTTATTGTGTAAAAGGTACTAGTTTTACAGCCACTTTTGCTTGTTTATAAAAAAATATACATATTTATTTACTTAAAGTATATGATTTAAATACATATTTTTAATGTACTCGTCAAGCCCTTTCATTTGATACCCAACATAGCACATTTTTATTTATTTATTAGTTCACGACTTTATGTCCTTCAGAAGGCGACATATTGCATTTAATATGACGCCATACCTAGCCTATTACCAGCGGACGATCAAGACGCTTCCAATGATACCTCATTTGTCAAATTATGATCGATAGTTTAGAAGTTATGAGGTAGCAGATGAACACATATACATACATACTTACCGGTCAAAATCATAACCCTCCTTTTTGCTTCGCTGTAGTCGAGTAGCAACTACTTTAATCTTTCCAAATACTGATTTAGTAAGAATCAACAATTAAAAACCCAAGTCAGCGGCTTGTTTATAATTTCCTCTAGAAAAAAACTGAACTTGTTGATCTCAACAAAAAGCTTTATGATGTCATGAACTCCTGACCCAATAAATATGCTAATGTGACGTGACACTGACGTAAGGTCAGGGTCAAGTTATTCGCTGACGTCATGGTTAACTGTACTTAACGCCGCCATTGCAGTCTCTCGGGTACATTACCAGTCTACAGCGATGCGGAAGAATTTTTCGACGCCATAATTATTTTACATACATAACATCACGCCTTGTTTCCCCGAAGGTTTGGGCAGAGGTGTCCCTGTAGCAGGTACACCCACATTTCGCCAGTTATGTTTAAGTCCCATGTAATAGGGGGCGAGCCTATTGCCATCAACCGGGCACAAATCCAGACTCCGAGCTGCTACTGAGAAATTTCAGATAGAAAAACCCAATAACACTTTGCCCGACCCGGGAATCGAACCCAGGACCTCATGCTCAGCAGTAGCGCTTGCGACCACTAGACCAACGAGGCAGTCTATATTTTATTTTGTAAAAATATTTCAGTTAAGGGACTTGTGGCTAAGTAATAACAGCTGCACGGGTCGATCGATCAGGTTAAGCTACGCTTGCCGCGGTTGGTCCGTGGATGGGTGACCATCTTTACATACCAAGTCCCCTCCGTGCCTCGGAAAGCACGTTAAGCCGTTGGTCCCGGCTGTCACTTGTAGATCTTTGACAGTCGTTACGGGTAGTTAGAAGCCCAAAAACTGACAACCAGTCTTACCAAGGGGTATCGTGTTACCTAGTCACTAGGTTGTGGAGGTCAGATAGGCAGTCGCTCCATGTAAAATACTGGTATTCAGCTGCATCCGGTTAGACTGGAAGCCGACCCCAATATAGTTGGGAAAAGGCTAGGCAGATGATGTTATTGGCTCGATTTGGATTCTGTTTATTATTTCTAAAAGTTTATGAGTTATTTTATTGGATTAACTAACATTTTATTAAAATTTATCAACTATGCAAAAAGAAGAGGCGGTGAAAACATTTTTTTCTAAAAAAATCGTGTATTGTAAAAAAGAAAAAACAAGTGTAAGTTCATAAAATGATAGGTGATTTTGAAACAAAACAAAAATTAGAAAAAATGAAAAAAAGTCAAGATAGACCCCTCTTTTAAAGTTATTTTACGATAATTTTTCATGAATATTAAGAAAAATGAGGGCGGGGCACATGCCGATGGGCGACATTGTATTATCCACCTAGGGCGTCCCCGCCCGGCCTTTCCCTTCACATCTGCCTTATAAATACATTTTGTTAGTCGCCTTTCAATCATCTTATTTTAATAATCTGTTAGTTAATTTAGAATACGAATTTATCCAGTGTATATATTTTTATCCTCTTTAATAAATGTGTTTTTAAAATATGATTGACGTGCAAAAGTTTAGTACAAACCTAACTCATTGAATACGAACTGAGAAAATCAACATGAATGGCCTTACCACTGTCGGAAAAATAACCATTTTATTCTAGACAATATTTTACCGTAAATTTTTAGATCTCTACTATTAATAATCGCCAGCTTTCAAAGCTATAATCGAAGTTTATTCAGTGCTTCCATCAATCATCATAGAGACCACAATTATTATTTTTTTCATACTGTGTTGTTTGATATATACATGATAAGTCCAAAATTGGTAATGTTTTTGTTTTTACAACACCCAAACTCAATTATTTTTTTACTTTCGTCTTATTTTTGTATTTGGTCTTATCTTTGGCGTAGGGCATTGGCGTAGGGCGGTCCGAGATAATATGGTGGCACGTAGATTCTCCCGCTGTACCGACCAGCAGTGTTATTCTGTAAAAATCTCACCGTGAACGCTAAGGTGACGTGAACTTGAAGTAAGCTGTCATTCCGTTGCTGCTGTTGCTGTTGCGTTACTGTTGTTTGTTGCTGTGATTGACACTGTTGAAAGCTCACTTTCAGGCTCACTTCAACTAAGCGTTCACGGTGAGATTTTTACAGAATAGCACTGCAAGTCAAGATAGAAAACTATTCAAGGCATATTGTCAGGGTCTGTACACGATGGACCAGCTACACCAAAAGGTCGCTAGATGTCTTGCGCGTCCAATATAATAATATTTCAAGAATGCTCTTGAGACTGCCCCGTTTCTGTGGTGCGTTGGAAATGTTTGCACAGAATCGAACTGACGGTTTTCAAGCGATCATTCGAAAAAAAGTCGCATTATCAGTAACTAGAACACGAGCCAGTAGCAACAGCATTCTGAAAACGGTGTCTGAGAGTTTTTATTCCATAACTATTCCGATTTGTAGCATTTTTACAGTTTCAAATGTGTGATAATCAGATTTTTGGACTTGCTTGGACTTACTAGCTGCGCCCCGCGGTTTCAACCGCTTAAGTCTTGATTCTGTGAAAATATCGGGATGAAAAGTATTCTATTTGTTATTCCAGGTTATAAACTATCTATGTGCCAAATTTCATCCAAATACGTTCAGTAGTTTTTGCGTAAAAGAGTAACAAACATCCATCCAGCCTTTTTTTATCTATGGCATCTCGACTACTAAAATCACGAAGTAACCGGACTTTCCTATGGCTGCCTTAAGCTTCTACACTCAAAGCCTCCAGCCAGGGGCAAAAAACTATGCTAAATTAAAACTAGGCGAGCGCTCGCTAAGGGCACCCCCTGTGGCGTACGAACCTCATCCATCCATCCTCACAAACTTTCACATTTATAATATTATTAGTAGGATATACCAGACACCACAATATCCGAGGTATTTTAGGAACCTGTTAGTTCAATCGCCTTTTGTTCATCACACTTCTCTGACAGTCAGACCGAGAGAGCTAGAGTATTCTATATATCTGGATATTTGCAAAAGCTAAGCTAAAGGCCAACGCTTATAGTAAAGGAAGAGAAAAGATGAAGAATGAACTATGCAAACATACACTTACTTAGTTATATACTTACCTAAAACATTGTTAAGAAAAGCTTGAAACACTTTGCAAACAGTTTTGTGGTCACTAGAAATTGTTGATATCCATAGACTTCTAAGACAGCCACAAACAAAACATAATTGTCTCATTAAGAAGGTCTCGAAAGACCCGATATTAGTCATACTGGGATATTCCGATCACTATATTAATTAGGTACCAGACAATTTTTTACTGAACTTTGTCACCTGCAAAATCGTTAACAGAATACTTTCTCCGATATTTTTTTGCTCTTGAAACTAAGTCAATAGTTTAACAACTGTTTATTTGAACAGGCCTAGTTAATCAAAATGATCGATATTGATCTATTGACATTCAGTCAGCTGGTCCATTATTTTTTGTTGCAAGTTGTGTGTCCGTGTGTTGACCCCGTATTTAGATAACTGTTCTGTAGACCTTTGATGTTAAGGTTATTTATATATGCAAAATTGTCGGTGCAGCTGTTTGTTTTAATAATATTCGGACGAATTAGGATTCGCGTGAAACTGCCGGGATTGCGGGAAAGTCCGAAAGGTATACCGTGGCCCCTGGCAACATGGCAACCACAGAGTACATTCTAATATACATGGCAACTGAAGGAACACGGGTGGGTTTTAGTCAGTAAGAGTCTGACACGCCCTCCCGCTCCGCCCATTCATAATTTGAACAGTTCCCACCAAAAAAAAAGTGTTCACCTTTTTTCTTTTTTTTTACAAAAACAATTTTTTACAAAAAAGATTGTTGTGGATTCTCCTCCATTGAATGAATTTCTCATTAAATCATGACATTTGAGAACAAATCGTACTTAGATAGATGTACGACACGACCAAATAAACTTGGCAGTTCCGAACTGTGCGCAGAAGGCTGCGCAATAACATTTTTTAGGAACCAAATGGTGACATGAGGCGAGTGTGAGTGAGAGAACATGCGCCAAAAGTCGCAGAGCCTATGTTCAGACCGGCCAAGTTATATCAACCGTATTGTAATATATAATTCTAATGATTATAATTCACAAATACATATTTGTTAATGTCGCGAATAATATTTTGATCAGGATACAACCTGACACTGACCAGCAAATTGCAAAAAACGTAAGAAAATTTGAATTTTGCGGGCTACCTTTGCGGATACATCTTAAAAATAAAATTATAGATAACATAATCAGATGACGAGTCTTAACTTTCAGAGAAAAGTCACACATCTACCAATCTATTTTGTTGAAATCTCACCGAGGAGACTTAGGTGAAGAAAGCTTGAAGAGACCTGTCAATAATGTCAATTCTTAGCATCAGGTGGAATAACAGCCGGCAAGGCACCTACTATCGGGTAACGAATATCTAACCAATTTGAAAACAAAATCCAGTGCACACGACCATTTTTTTTTTGTAGGTAAGCGTTACT
Organism: Agrochola lychnidis; assembly: GCA_963680765.1. Classification (NCBI taxonomy): domain Eukaryota; kingdom Metazoa; phylum Arthropoda; class Insecta; order Lepidoptera; family Noctuidae; genus Agrochola; species Agrochola lychnidis. Next base: position 4,962,775 of record OY796849.1, on the reverse strand, counting down.
ATAGCGGCCGAGCGCCGCAAGCAAGAATAGTCCTTACAGTGTTTAGATATGCGTTTCTTCGATAGTACCTCTGACTTTTCGGATTCATGTGCGTATTGTATAATTATCACTTGCTTCAACAACGGAGAAGGAAAACATCGTGAGGAAACCGGCATGCCTGAGAGATATTTCTCGACGGCATGTTAAGTCTAGTCAGAGGCCCATGTGCGGCATAAAAACTCTGACCCCAGGTTAATCACTAACCACACGAAAAAGAAAGGAAGACGATGTGATTTTTACAAAATACATCGTCTGTTAGCTGAAGGCCCGAAGAAGATTAAGCATATAACATGAGAGGGCAAGCAATATGCTTACCCGCGCCGCTGTGCCTGTAGCTTTAAATTCCCCTAGTAATAATATTAATCCGATCTAGCTTATCTCTTTCTGCACCCCCAGCGATGCCCTAAACCAAGGTCCGTACCCCACAGGGGGTGCCCATAGCGTGTAGTCGCTTAGTTTCTAAATTTTATGCCCTGGCTGGAGGCCTTAATTTATTGAGGCAGCCACAGGAAAGTCCGGTAAAGCAGCCGACAACCTCCTAGGTTGACCAGCAAGATGCCATTAAAAAAAAACTACGGGCTTGCTTGCTTAATGTATTATTTCTGATTGTCGAAATTATGAGATGAAGTTCTAATACAAGTATTAAAGAAAAAATCTTGATCAAGACAATTAGCCAACTAGGAATAGATTAAGCCTGGAAGAAAAAGAAGAGACGAAAATAAATGATAAAGAACTTCTTTCTGAAGGTCCAATATACATTTGGCTAGATAGAAGAGAAAATCCTCGAGCAACGCCGCATCACAGAACAAGTGCGGATAACCATTATAAACGGGTAATCAATGTCTTGTGGTCAGTATGTGGCCACCATTGTTGATAGATAAGCATGCCATTTACCGGTGTTCGCAAAAAATCGCACTTCCCTGTCAATTTAGAGAATTTAATAGCCTTTTATGTGTTAATGTGCTTATTAAATCCAATTAGAGTTGAGAAATAATAAAACACGTTAAGATTTAAACAGATCCTACTAATATTAAAACGCGAAAGTTTGTAAGGATGGATGGATGGATGTTTGTTACTCTTACACGCAAAATCTACTGAACGGATTTGGATGAAATTTGGCACACAGATAGTTTATAATATATAAGGACCAACTTAAAAGAGTTTTACAAAAACATTATCTATCATTGTGTCCATAGCTATGTCTGTAACAAACCTCACGTTTGCTATAATGCCTTTTTGTAAAATGTGAGATTTTTATCTCGATTGTAGGTATATTGTTTTATTTTATTATTTTATTTTATAGTTTACTTAGCATAATTAAGTTTTAGCACATAAATTTCAAATAAAAATTTGTAATCCATTGCTAGACGAGAACAACTGCCGACAAACTGTTATGCAGTTTGGCAGATTTTACGTATTTTATTGTAAATACAGATTTTGAATAAATAAATAAATTAAAAAAAATAACCTGGAATAACAAATATAACCTATTCATCCCGATATTCCCACGGAATCGAGACTTAAGCGGATGAAACCGCGGGGCGCAGCTAGTACATGATAAGTTCAAAAATCTGATTATCACTCTAGCATTTGAAACTTTAAAAATGCTACAGATCGGAATAGTTACGGAATAAAAACTCTCTGACACTGTTTTCAGAATGCTGTTGCTACTGGCCCGTGTTCTAGTTACTAATAATGCGAATTCGAATGATCGCTTGAAAGCCGTCGTCACGTAGAATACTTTTTATCCCGGTATTCCAACGGGATCGAAACTTATGCGGGTGAAACCGCAGGGCGCCACTAGAATTTTTTGTTTAACTCATCTTCCTGCTGGTCAATTATAAAAGTTTTAACAATTATTTTTCTGTTTTGCCTTTTACACAGTTCATCTACTAGTTGGCAATTTTTATAAATAAATCAATTATATGAAAAACCAAAACTTAACGGAGTCTTTTCTTATAATAAATAGGTGATCAAGAGATCGCGGATATTTTTTTTTCATGCTTGCAGTTTTTGTGTTTCTAAACATTAAGCAATTCATTAGCAAAATTACATGTTAAGTAAACAAAGATAACATCAACAAATATTTAAATTAGAAAAATTAGCATTTTGCATAATTTATTCTATTTCAATCACATTCACAACACAAACACAGCTCCAAATAAACCGCATTTGAGGTAAATATAATCTTTTATTTACAAAATCTATAAAAACGAATAAAAAAATATATATTTTTGATTAATGAATTTCTTTTGACTAACAAAACGTTTCGAACATTATTTAATATGTATGATTCACAGCATTTTGTATTAAACTTAATCGATTTTTATAAATCGAATCAGATTTTACGACAAAAATAAAAAGTTTTGACAAAACGATTCTGATTATGGTATTTATAATGGTATCAATAAAACCAGAAACGTTAACTACATCCTATAATTATGTGTATCATGATTTTATTAAATGCCATAAAGGAGCACATCAATTATATCAATAAATAAATAAAAGTAACATAATTGGATCGAACCGTTGGGTTTTTGGCAATCGACGCAAGTAATTAATTTAAGTCCTTGAAGTTCTAAATTCTTGCGTTCATTGCCAAGGTCGGTTAGAAGTTTGATTTATGGTAACAAGTTTTCAATAAAGAGGTTTATTTATTACTAGCTTTTGTCTGCGGAATCGCCCGCACGGAGGTCGGTAATTATCCCGCGGGATTGTACACACGGCTACACATCAAGCTATAAATTTCCATTATAAGTTGACCTCACATTGTACGGAAATCCTATACAATACGAGATCAGCAGAAACTGGAAATGTATAAGCTTGATGTGTAGCCGTGTGTACAAAACGCGCCACGAAAGATGAGACTTGACCGCGCCTCCCGCGCTCTTTCTGCCGCCCCGATGACGCCCCGGCTCAGACCTCATACCGCTAAAGATACCCATAAATCGTCTACTGCGCAAGTCAAACCACGTGGTGTGAGTCTCATTTTTAGTGGCACGTATTGTACTACCAGGACAAAAGTATCCTATGTCCTAACCCGGGACACACATCGTCTACCTGTGTACCATCATATCATCGAAACCCGTCAGGCGGTTGAGGCGTGGAAAGGTAACAGACAGTCAGTTATTTTCGAATTTATAATATTAGTACCTATCGATTATTTTCAAAGAATAACCTAACAAGTCAAATTGAGGAAAGCCTGCAAAGCTCAAATAAACCTAAGAATCGCTAAAACAATTAATTTAAAAATACTATTCTGAAAAGAAATAACAAAACTGCATTAAACACTATAATAACAGCAGGTTCGTGACCTACAACAAACATAAATATTCATACCGATTTTATTTTCCACCATGTTTTATTATCTCTAATATCCATAAATTTCTCCAAACGTATAATTTATAACAAAACTAGTATTAAAAATTTAGAATTTTCAATAGAGACACCTGCTTTCAAATTTGTTGTTAGGCCAGAATATAGAGATCAGTTTAACAAATTATATCACATTATTGAAACGAAATTTCAATTAATTCTATATGATATGCAGAAATTCGGAGCGATTTTAGATAAAACATATAGAGATCATTTAAAGAAACCATCATGTTTTCGACGTTATTGGAGTCATTTGAAGACTATCTATAAATCAAGACACAGACATCGAAAAAACCGACAAAAAGCTTGCACTCAAAACTTTGGTAAGATTTATTAGCCGTTGTTAATAAACAATTGCAATCAAGTATATTAAAAACACATTCATCCAAAATTGTACAAAGTTCATTCAAAATAACAGTAAATTAAATTAGCCATACTATAGATTCAGGTGTCTAAAATTAAAATATTGTGCAGTTAGAATCCTTAATTTATAACGTACTGATTCCAGTAACCGTTAAGTAGATAAAAAACTTGATAACTGATACTTTGTGCATACCATAGACTAAACACAGTGCATCATTCTTGTTAAATCACCTGCCAATCGCAGTCATTAGAGTAATCTATTCGATTAGATGGTTCTATTCTATGCATCAGTCTATTAGAGGTTATACAGAAATATTTTTTACCAAATGCTGCATTATGTTTATCATTTCTTCTATAAGTTTTTTCTGAAAGTTATATTTCAACAAGCTAATCAATCTACCTAGCCTTTTCCCAACTATATTGGGGTCGGCTTCCAGTCTAACCGGATGCAGCTGAATAGCAGTATTTTACATGGGGCAACTGCCTGTCTGACCTCCACAACCCATTTACCGGATAACACAATACCCCTTGGTAAGACTGGTTGTCAGACTTTGGCTTCTGTCTGACTACCCGTTACGACTTTCAAAGATCTACGAATGATAGCCACCAACTTAATAGGGCCATAATAGGGACCAACAACATAGTTAACGTACTTATAGTTATAATTCAACAATGACACCTAATCGAAGAGTATTTCTTTCAGGTTCTTTCAAATCTCAATTAAATGTTTTTGATTGCATGTTTGCGATCATTTATTACATTATAATAATTTGCCTCGTTACACAAACTGACTTTTCTAACCATAATACTGAGACTCCAATTATCTTGATCTAAAAATAATAAACAAAACACATTCTATAGAGCATAGACTACATTAACACGGAGTCCAATGCAGCCGTCAATGTCAAAACACAACGGAACGTAAACATAACTGTCATGATGACAATGCGGAAATAAGCATCAAAATTCCCACAAGTCACACCTCGTATGACGTAACTTTTTTCTTAATATCTACAGATCTTTTTCCCTTATTTGTCAAACTGCATACGGTAACAACACTAAATTCAGCACCAGTAAAACTGCACATAGCTGTAATGTCAGCTTTACGATAACGAGACAGATCGCTGTGTTTCAACCCGACATTTTTACAAGAAACACTAAAAACGAACGTGCTGGGAACTCTGGGAAATGCACTAAAAATGTCTTGAATCCAGTGTCATATAAAACTTCTAAAATAAATAACCCTATAAGGAAAAAGAATGGCCAATGCTCGCACACCTAAAAATTACGGGTTACATTTTTGCGTCTAATAAAAAATAAAAATGCAAAATGGCTGACTCGCAGACAGGCGCTTAAAATATGGCTTTCAATCATACCATGCAGTGAGTTTTTACAACATAATTTAACTGTACCTGTGCAGATAATCAAAGCTATTGTGGGACGCCATTATTTTCGCGTGATCCAGTTATTTTAGATTTATCGATATTATCTAACAGTACGAAATAATTGCTATTTTGTTCTTTTAGAGATATTTGTGTCAAATGTAGATGAGAAGATATCGAATGAGATTAGTAGACTGTTGATCGGAGATAAAGTCGCCGTTTAAACTGTGTACTTTTGCATTGTTTCCTTTTAATGACGATTTAAGAAAGTAGTGTAGTAGGTACGGTATCTCTACTGAAATAGGTATCTATGTCTATAGCCTACATATCTAGTAACGGCGGCGGTTATACATCTTCTTATATAGTAAAACAGCATATTGGCTTCAGTGATTTAATGAATTACCAAATGAAAATCTCTTTCCTCGAAAATAACAGAGCTTCGTCGAAAATGGGCTTTTAAGAGTACGGTCATTCTTCCATACAAATTAAGTCTGTTTCTGGTTGACGGTGTACGTTCAAAACTCAAAATTATATCAATTTGCCTTGTCATTATCTAGCCCTGTATGGACGCAGAATTGGGAAAAAATTATTGGTTTGGAAATTATGAGCGTCAAAACTTATAACGTACCTATTTCAACATTAATTTTAACTCATCTTTGGAGGTAAATAAATAACTCATGTAGTATGAAAATAGCAAAATAGAAACCGTACAGGGATAGATAATTGATTGAAAAGTACAAATAATAATTTATTTTGAGTAGACCAGTAAATTTTTCCATAATATATATACGCCCAAAGGTCTGTTCATAAAATTTTACGTGCTCTTTTTCGTTATAAATTATCGTCTATTTCACTAAATAAATTACTAAATGGTATGCATATTAGTATATTACCCACGCCACCAATGAGTTCGAGCTGTCGACTAGTACCTTAAAGTGGTATTTTAATCTACGTCTGTCTCTTAATATTGTCCTTGTTTTTTATCAGGGGATCTATTTTGCATCAAACACCAAACCTAGTTTACTCACTTTTCTCCTTGACGTCTGTCTTTGTTTAACTTACCAGCAGCAGATCTCCAAGTTTCTCCAGAGCCCAGTAGACGGCATACAGCTGCACCAGCTGGTTCAACACCCTCTTCAAAGGCTCCGACAGTGATGAGGTCGTTCTCTCCACCTCCGACTTGTATGTTGACAAGAGGAATGCTCGGCAGTGGGCCTAGGGACAATCACCGAAGTAACGATTTTATTATCATTGATTTGATTTGATACCGATGTTAATTAATCTCTTGATTCTGTAGGTATGTCTCAAATGATTTTTTTTTTTGTTGCCAAGGCTCAACACATTCCTCAAATGTTTGAAATTGTGGAATGAACGAAAATTATTAGGTTCACAACATAATTTTTTCCTTTACATACTTGTACATAATATATATAATAGTTAGATGTATTTAGAACGAGAAACACTGGTTGCATAAATAAAATAACCTAGAATTGTAAAAAAAAAACTGAAATTAATCTTACATTGAATAACGCGCATTTCGTTCAGTATTGCCGAGTGTTGCTAAATTATTTATTTACAAACTAATAAGTGCATAAGTTTTTACGATTACTTCGTAAAAAAAATAGAATATTGTATTCTAAATATGTGGTTAACAAATAAGATTCACAACATGATTTCGTGCAAATGCATTTAATTTGAATGATACCGCTTTCTTTTCAATTTAATCATTTATTTTATTTTTTAAACTTTCTCTTAACTCTAAATCTTAACCCATCCTACTTTTCCATGCATAGAATAATCAAAATAAATAGTTATTACTTCCAAACGATATCTTAGCCACGCCCTCATCGTAATTTAGCAGACTGAACATCTTAATTATAATCCTAACAAATGCTTATATAAAGACATCAATACTTCAAATATTAATTGTACCTATAGTTTTAACTGCAGGTTCATTGATTGATGAAGACAATTTAATTGAAGGAGTAACCATAGCCAAAGCATGCGACTTTTTTAATCGACATTTTTAATTTAAGAACCGTTAGGCACATAAACTAAGGAAACAGCCCATAAACTAAGGAAACCCATTAGCGGCGACACAGTAATATTAAAGTAGAGTAATTAAAATATTATAATAGAATTTTATTGCTTTTTTGTCAAACATTATTAGTGTTAATTAGTTGAATTGATTTCTTTAGCTTCCTGTTTTAGGTTGTTGACATGGTTTTGTATATAGATCGCAAATATTGTATTTTTAGGGTTCCGTACCTCAAAAGGATAAAATAGAACCCTTATAGAAGAAAGAAAAGAAAGAAAACTTGTTTATTCTGCACAAAAAAAACGCACATTTAAAAAAACTGGACGAAATACACACAAAACAAAAGTAGCCAAAAGCCTCGTATTCAACTAGTAAAAAAAAAAGTTTGACTATATTGTTCCTAGTAATTTTATCACTGGTTCATTGGTTGATGTCAAGGCCACGGACCAAAGACAATATTGCATAATTAATGTTGCAACATTGGCAAATGACAACAAAAACAACAACACAAAAACAAAATGCCGATTGCAGAGTTATCTACTTTTGTAACAAATAACAACAAATATTAATCTGTGCGTTGCCTCTGTGCAAGAACAGGTTATTGCTCAGCGAAAAGCTGTGAATTCGCACGAACCTAACTTCTACAGCGCTGGTTTTCAGGATATAGGATCACTCGTGTGTCTGTCTGTACGTCTATCACAGCCAATTTGCTCCGAATCTTATGGACCTTTTCAGTTGAAATTTGATACACATTATGGTATTTTTGTGACCTAAACACGGACGTATAACGTCAATAAATGAATTTTAAATATGGGGATCACTTTTAAGGGGCAAATAAGAAAATTTAAAAAAAATGCAAACTGTACCGTGTGACATATCAAACGAAAGGGCTTGTTATGAAGATCTCAATTTTTTTTCCTACTTTCAAAATAAATACTTTTAAAGATATTTAAGAAAATTTATGAAAATTTACCATTCACCCCTAATCTCCGAAACTACAGAAATTGGTTCTTTACTCATAGACAGTATCTTAAAATAACATGGTAAATCTCTCAATACTGTGTGTACAAACTTACATTTGCAGTTGGAATGTATGGGAGAACATGTTTTTCAACTACAGTGTTAAGTTATTTCTTGGGATAAATTCATCCCAACTACGGAACCCTTCATTGTGCGTAGCCCAACACGCGCTTGGCTGGTTTTTATGTAATACCTAGTTTTCCGGTTGGAGGTCGGAATTAACAAAACTCGAATCGGTAGCCATAATTTCGGCCGCACCCATAAACTACAAAGTGGTCGATCTTATCAAACTAAACTAGATTAAACTTATGCCGATTTTGAAGACCGCAGGTAGCTTAACAGCCTATTCTTAGGGGGCTTATTTTCCGATTTCCGGCCGGATTTTAGGCGTGGGCTTGCGGACGGTGAGCAATGGGTAGCTCGCCGTCCAATAAGGACCAGTACCCTAATTGCGTAACTCATTTTCGTAAACAACTTCGCGAAATTTGTTTCATTTTGACATTTCAACAACATTCATTGCGTTATTTACGTTGTTGAACAGATTATTTTCCAACTTATGAAGCAATGGATTAGAAATCTGTTTCAAATCGAAACAAATTGTCATTGTGTTGTATTACGCAATTAGGGTGCAGGCCCGGGTCGACGGCGCGTTGTGTCCCACGCGCGCCTCAAAGAGATGTCATCACAACTGACGGGGTCCGCTAGGGCCGATTCCTGCCGGGGTTGCGAGGAAGTCCGAAAGGGAGATCGTGGCCCCGGCAACATGGCAACTGAAGGAACACGGGTGGGTTTTAGTCAGTAAGAGTCTGGCACGCCCTCCCGCTCCGCCCAGAGCGGGAGAACTTATTTGATAATTTCCCACCCAACAAAAAAAAAAGGGGATTATTTTCCATTAAGTACCCACATAATATTTATTTGTCTGAGTGAGTAAAATATTAACTGTTTATATTACCGCGCACGCTGTTTACCTACGGGTGCTTATATTGCACTCTTAATTATATCTGTGGAATTTTATATCAAGAACAATTAAGTACTAAAATGCCACGCACTGCGCGCACACCACCTAAACACTCTGCTGAACCGTTGTTAGAAGTGCAGTCTGAACCTGATCTGACTGGACTTAGTGATAGCTCGCACTCGAACACTCGAAAACGTATGCGAGTAGAAGACTCATGCTGTGATGCGACCCAATTGGAACAACTTAAGTCCACAATTATGTCATGGAAGGCTGACCAGGACACTATTTTAAAACAATTGGTAGCAGATGTTGCGGAATTAAAGAAACAAAACCAAAGCATCAAGGACTCAAATGCTGAGATTGTCAAGTCTATGCACTTTATGAATGCAAACTACGAAGAAGTTAATAGGAAAATGCTGGTTTTTGAGAAGGAAAAGAAAAATCTACACGACTGTATTTTAGGATTAGAGAAGAAGATACAAGATTTCCAGTTCATGTCACGCAATTCTAGTGTCGAAATAAGAAATATTCCGGTTAAAGATAATGAGTCGATAACTGAGCTAACGAATGTAGTCACCGGTATAAGCACGGCACTGAAAGTAGATGTTTCATCAAACGATCTGAGAGACGTGTACAGACTTCCAGGAAAAAAAGGAGTGAACAGGAGCATTGTCGCGCAGTTTTCCACAGTTGGCAAAAAATCTACTTTCCTCAGTTCGATTGTAAATTTTAATAAACATAAGACTTCAGCTGACAAATTAAATACTGAGATAATTGGTATTCCTGGAAACCGCCAACCAGTCTATGTTGCTGAGTACCTACCGCCTTCTTTACGAAGAATCTTTTATCTAGCGCGGAACTACGCTAAAGAAAACAATTATAGGTTTTGCTGGGTATCGAACGGAAATATTTTTATCCGTAAAGAAACTGGTGATAGGCAAATCTTAATTAAATCAGAACAGTGCCTATCAAAAATAAATACACAGCAATGACTATCTAGAAGTCATAAGAATAAATGTCTGTACGCATCTTCAAATCTTTTTATTTTACTGATTTATCTTGTTTTAAATATTGTTTCTCTTTTTATATTCTTTTTTATAATTGGCCTGTTATACAATCCATACAAATTAAACACTAATACATCACCATACCACCATCC